>JASANG010001329.1:0-613166 GCA_030248215.1 Enoplolaimus lenunculus | reverse complement strand
TTCCGATACTTTAGTACTTACGTCATAATTTACATTAGATTCAAAAATTACTTAAAATTTCTCGCTCGCTTCGCTCGCGATGTTTTTCACTGATCAATTTTCAAAACATTTTGCCTGCGGGGCTGTTCAAAAGTAGACATTAAAGTTAAATTTCTCAACCTACGAAGCTCAAAATTAAACATAGTAATAAAAATTGTGTAAAGCTTCAGTACATAACCATAGACCAGGGATGCCGTATTACATACATATAGAAATGATTAGAAGGATTAACAATGTATAGCTTCTCTCCCGCTTCGCTTGCTACTTCTTCAAAGATCTGTTTAAGTTCTGGCTTTGAGCCTTCAGTCATTCTGTTTCAACTCCAAGCGCCTAGAAATATTTCATATTTTATACAAAAATTTTTCCACAGGCTTCGAACAAAAGTTCTGTACTAGAGTAAAAGACAATAGTGCCTAGCTTCCGCTAGCTTCGCTCACGGTTTTTGCAAATCGTGTTCATGTGGCCAACAAATCGACCATTCCAGATACACAAACTGTCTCACGGAGCCAACTAAGGGAGCGTGCAGACCAAACTCATGAATCCCACGAAAAAATTGAGATCACTACTGCTAAAGTATTCTAAGTTTGCTTTTAAACGGAAAAAAATCACAATCCTGCTGAGTCAAAATTCGACTCCGCCAGTGTCTATTAGACTCAAATTAACTATAGGGGAGTCGAATTTTGACTCAGTTTGTGTAGTCAGGAAAAGCCTATTTCGGAGAGAGTCAATTTGACTCACCATTTTTTGCAGCGTAAGAACAACTAGCATGTTGCGACTAAACTACTTTTACAGAATCTAAAGACCATAAGGACGGGTCGCACAGACAATAATATCAGCAGCGCCGGGTTCAAAATAATATTTCTTGTACAACGGTACCTAAAGACAGCCGAATGATAAGGAGTGTTATTTCGCCAAAATCACATTCTTTTGCAAAAAATGTGACAGACAAAATGATAAAGTAAAATGAAGTATCCACTTACTCTACGATAACGCAAAAGTTTTTGTCCTTTTTCAACACCACTCAAAATGAAATCGTTTGTCACTTACTGGTGATATCTACGATACAAGGCAAAGATTAATGTCGCTCACACGTTACAATACGTACACTCCGCACATCCGCCGTCCCCCTTTGCTGTTTTAAAGACTAGCTATACTGTTATTGCGTATTAACTGTGTGCGGAAATTTTATGTCTAAATTAAAAATGCCTGCATAGAGTTTTGTTGCACTGACAGACATTTTGTATACTGTTTGCGCAATATGTTAATATTAAATATAGAGTTGCGTGAACTGTCGTACTTTATCGTTAGAGTCTAAAAGCTCTCGCCGGAAACCGCTAAATAAGATAATTAATTTACAGCGTTATTTTGTTGTTTTTTGCATTTTCGCCAAAATTTCCCGCAAAAATTTGAATTTCACGACAGAATTTTAATTCCCGCCAAATTTTGAATTTCCCGCCATAATTTCGTTTTTGCCGCCAAAATTTGAATTTCCCGCCAAAATTTGAGTTTTTCCGCCAAAATTTGAATTTACCCGCATAAATTTGAATTTGCCGCCAAAATTTGAATTTTCCCGCCAAATTTGAATTTCTCGCTAAAATTTGAATTTCCCGCCAAACTATGATCTTTCCCGCCAAAATTTTAATTTACTCGCTAAGGTGGCCTTAATATGTCTATCCTATAAAAATATCGTCCAGTGCACTGCCTTTCAAACATTTCAATGTCCTAGACAGTGTCGCTGCAAAATAGTCGTGTCCGGATAGAGTTTCCGTGAAACTCTGTGGAATTTGTGCTATATTTAAAATTTTAAAGCAATTTTGTGTCGTAAAAGCAAAACTTTACGCTTGAATAATTTTTTTTCGATTTTCCGCCAACCGACAGACTAAATCTTGGCAATTCTTACGAAAATTTTAGCAAGTTTATAAAATTAAAACTTTATTTTTGCGGTATGCGGTTCTTAATGAGCTTGTTTACAATGATTTTAGCAAAATTTATACTTTTCGTGCTTTGTTCAGCATATATTTCTCTTTACTTCCATTCGCAACAAACTATTTAAGTTTTGACCTTTTTGTAACAAAATTTACAAAATTTGCCGCCTCACCTTTTCACTAGCATTTTTGCTACTCTGACAAACTCACATCCTGTCTTTGCTTCCATACCTTAAAGCAGGTCGTCAATGTTCATAAATCCATACAAACAAAAATATTTTGCTATTAAAATGTTTTTGTAACCTTAAAAAAGGAAAGGAATAATTGTTATCTGTTTTACTAAAAATTACGTTTAAGGTTTTCAAGTTCAAATATTCATCACCTGCTCCTAAATTTACGCTTTCAAACTTTGCATTTTTAAATATTTAAGAGCAAGTGCTCATTACTTGCACTTCATTGTTTTATCAACATTGTTTTTTACAACTTTTCGTTTTTAACTTTTGCTTTTTTGGCAGAGTTAAATTGATCTCTGGTCGGCAGGGTACCTTCTGGCTGATGACAGGTGTAGATCTAACGAAATCTCTTGAGTACCTTAAAATTCGAAATTAACTTTTTTGATCCTTTGGGCGTCTTTGTTATTTTGCCCTTCAATCAAACTCTGTTGCTTCCTGTTCCGTTACAGATATGCAGCAAAACAAAATAACAACGTTGTACTCCTTGCAACATATTAGTTTGTTGTATTACATTGTTGATTTTCTGTAGTTTTGAGTTTAAACTAATAAAATAAATGATATGCGTTTTTATAAATTTTAGAGTGTTCAAAATATTTTGGTTTCTTAAACATTCACTGAAACCAGAAGTTTTTAAAAGAGAGGACAGGAAGTTTTTTGCCGGTAAAGAATAATTTGTAAGAGAACGCCCGGCTCCATACACGCAAAGCAGGTTAGAATATAATAGCCCTGGTATACAAGAAAGTTTAACCCCGGTGTCGCTGTTGAGAGCAAATTTTTTCGTGAAAGGTGGGGGAGCGGTGCCTGGGGTTGAAGTTTATAGCGCTGGAACTCTAAACTGTTGACCTCCTGGGGAGAACGGGCGAGTGCATCTCCTTTAATCTTGCACACTAATGCAGACTCTATACACTCTACACAGACCCTTTCAGACAGCCTCTTAATAAGCCTAAGCAGAGTCCCTTGAGGCAGACTCTTGATATGCCTAAACAGTGTCCCTTCTGACAGACTCTGGACAAAACAGTTGTCCTGTTAATATTACATTGACAGTGTAGCATGGATATGGATGACAATGTGACAAAGTATAGGCTGCTTAGAGGGTGTGCGATTTGTCCGGAGGGTCTATACAAGATATGGGTGACATTTGGACAGTTTGGAACACTACAACTACAAACTTAGGGACTGGTTTGCGAGAACACTTTTTTGCAGTAGCGTAGACAGTATAACGTGGATGACCCATTAGGGTTTAGGAAAAATTACTGCCTGCATAACCAATCGCATAGCAATATCTGCTTGCTCTAACGTTTGCATAGGCATTTCCTTGAACGTTTGAGCCTTAATTTCAGAAGAGCAAATTTCCGAAAAGAATTTTCCAATAGTAAAATGCGGATTGTTTCCTCCGACTCGCCTGCATAAACTCGTCGACAAGCATTTTCATGGCTTTTTAATAAGAGTAAATTATTCGCCTTCCATTTGTTAGCTGCCTTGCAAGGCAGCTTCATGATCAATTGCCAGCTCCGAGGAGGCAAATTTTCGCTCTACTGCACCGAAGATTGATTTAAACGTGCGTTTATCCTCGACAGTTCACCTGTCGTAGATATCTTTTGCAACATCCGTGAGATATTCAGGTAAAACCCGTAATTTCAGTTCGTCATCTATTAGTTTTGCGGCACAAATTAGGTTTAAGCCACCGTGAAACGGATGTATTATCAGGTCAGTGTCAGTGTTACTAGTTATTCGTTTTTATGCGAGAGCAGAATTCGAGTGGGCCATATTTTGCGCTAACTGGGTAACATCATGTCGTAGTTGATCCATGTTTCAGACTAGTATCTATGCTGTCTAGGGGTTTTAACTCTTACGTCTGATATATAAACGAAGGTCCAATACTAATATTGGATAAGTAAATTACTTGTAGATTTTTCTGGATTTGGACTTAAAGAGCTGACTATTTTCATAAAAACAATAATAAATTGGGCTTCAATCTCCGATTGTCTTGCTAAGTTCAAACAAAGGCTGTGAATTTGAAACCTGCTAACGCCGCTGGGCAAAATTTGAACGTCAAATTTTTCCAAAAGTTTTAATTCAAGTCTTGGTGGGACCCCAAATGTTACGATACTAGCACTGCTCTTTTATTCTAAACTCCAAATGTTACAATTATTTACCGAATATTTCCAATCACGCAAAAAATTTTAGTTCGTTCATTTAACATAATCTGGAAGTATCACTTTGTCGTGCTTATATTACGTTAAGAAGTCTAAAAGAATTGAACAATCAAGTTTACTGTTCAGCACAAAGATATCCAAAAAATCTACTCAGTAGGGTTGTACAAACAACCGTTACTGAATATGCTATTTTTATTATAAGGCTTACCAAGTTTTGCTTGCGTGGACAACTAGCAATCAAGATTACTAGAATTATCCATTTGTTAAACGAAAACGTATAATTAAAATTACCAGAACACGAATGATGTGGTAAAACGCTCATAAGACAAGTAAGAATGTATAACTGCAAATTATTAAACTTGCATTACTCTTAGTTACTTACAATTAACTCTGGCACGCGCTAGTTTCAACGCGATCTATCTATTGATGCATAAACTTCGTTCCCTGTTGAATTCACATCTTAGTACAGTTCCACGGCTAATATTGTTGAAAATAATAAGGTGCCTCGCGGTCTGTAATAAACAAAAACTTCCGAAGAAAACGAAACAAAATTTTCACTCGAAACTTGACTAAAAACTGCACAACAAACTAAACACACCTCGAACCTATCTAAACACTGCCGTTTTTAGTTTGAAACGTCCTTTTATGGCATAAAAGTTGTAGTCTCCAAACATAATTGATTGGCTCATTATGCCTCTAAAGTTAAAAAGTTTTTAACTTTGCCTCTAAAACTACTCAGGTAATAAAATTTGAAACTATTTTAATGCTTGAATAAGCAATATCGAATTATAGTTCAAATATTTTCTCAGTAAACTGAAAAAGAACATTTTTTATATTAAATTTAGGTTATTTTAACTAACGACCCGTTAATATACTCATCAATTATCACCATACTTACAATTTTCAGCCCAATGCAAATTTCTGCAGGGCGTCCACACCCATAATCACTAGTAGTACTTTAAGTTTTGAACCATTAATTTTTCTAAAATTTAATCTTTAATAGTGGTAAAATTTTTTGTTTTACATACAAATTGTTCTCCAAACGACGCTAATGACGTTAATTAATAAAAACAATGACGAGAATCTAGAAACCAAACCTTTTATAACAATTGAAAGTTTCCCAAGTTTTAAGATTTACCATTGATCATCACCGACATATGTTAGGATAACAAGGTCCGTGTTCAAAACGAAACAACATGAACAACCCGATGGCTTAGGGACACTTCTGAATATGCCTCTGCTTACCTGACATATATAGAAAATGGAGCCGTCAATCGCCTAAGACTCAGGGAAGGCAAGTAAACGCTAAATCTGAGCAAAAAATTCCAACAGACGCCTGAAATCAAGCGAGGTTACATAGCGCCGGAGTTATATTGAATTCAGCAAAAACATATAGGTTAAACTAAGGAAAATATGATAAAACCTGTTAATGCAAATGGTTTTTAAATAATGCTCCCGCAATTGCGCCATGGCTATCGCCATTTTCGCAAATTAACACGATATTCAAAGAAACGTTTAAGAAGTTCATATGTTAAATATGTTGAAATCCACAGGCGTAAACAACGTGATTTAAGTTAAGAAAGTTTAATTCATTTATATGCCTTTAAATTCAAAACACATGATGGTAGAATATGATAGTTTTACCATGCCAACTTTAAAATTACACAAATTTCTGTGCAAACTTTCACGAAATATACAAAAGTTCTTTATAATTAATTTCAAATACTTAGTTAACTTCAAGAACCGTAAAGTTGTTGAGCAAGTTGCATACCACAATACTGGAATTTATTTGTCTATAATTGGAACACACTTGCAAAATCAACTATTTTAAATAAAACTTTGTCAAATATTGCAATTAAAATTATTACAAATTTTTGTAATAAAATGACGATGGTGGTCTGCAGGTAGTCTATAACACCACTCCGTTCTTAAAGCTTTTGCCCCGCAATGGCTTACCTTTATAATCTTTCTGGGATCGGCGTATTATCCACAGTATAGTATTGATTGAGACATAATGCTGTAAATAGTTCGTGATTTTGGATACGTATGGAAACCAACAACTTCGCGTCTAGGTTCGTATTTCAATGCCGCTATTTTGCTCTGGTTCAATAATTCAGTCAGTTTCCCCTTTTATTCCCCTCAACACCGCAGTAAAGCTACACGAGTAAAGCACTAGTGCCGATACAATACAAGTAATATGCGTATCCTTGAAATTATTCAACCGATGGTGCCGAAAGTTCCTTTGTTAGGTGCTTTCCGCACGTCTACTACGATGCCTTATCCCGTTATTCCACAACTCTCACAAGCTCACGTTGTACAAAAGCCAAATGTCAACATTAACGTGACAAACCCAGAATCTTCGTAAAATCCCCAAGTAACCGTACAAAATTCCAAGACTCCAGAAAACCACCAAAACTAGCACAGCTAGAATCGACAAACCCCAGAAACAACTCCAAATATCCCCCAAAATCCGCTTAATACACCAGAGTTCCCCAAAGTTACCCAGGTACTGCCCGTAGGCTCCGCGCTATGCGCTCCGTTTACTAAACTCCTGATCGCCGGTGCACCGTAGGCTCACTTGGAGCTATCGTGATAACCATTCCAATACAAATCAACTTGAAATCAAAAATAAACTGACTTATGAATCGCGAAGAAAGGAATAAAACTTTTTGAATCCTTCGCGAGCGTGGCCACCATTGCTCGTATTATGGTTAAAAGATATAAACAAGCTTAGCCACGGTGTAATCAGTTTGTTCGCAGTTTTTCGCAGTTTGAATTTGGACGGACTAGTACTATTCTTAATGTTGGCTTTTATGTAGCCATCTTTGTGTGATTGACTCTTAATTGGAGTTTGGAATTGTGAGAAAATATACTTTTAACTTCACATAGTTCCACCTAAATCTTCCTTTTAGAATACGCAACAGCATGGGAGAGTCCTAAAATATTTTAAGTTTTTCGATAAAACCTATTGGATGCCGGTTATCACTGCTCTGAATTGAGTTTAATTTGATGTACGTAAAATTTTCCATTATCAATCCAGACTCTCGTGTTGGAAGGTCCGTTAGGTTAACCCCTTCTCACATTGAGTTGCCTGTAGGAAACTCTCAGCGCAGTGTATATACGTTAAATAGTATATATCGCACCGTGTTTAACAATTGCAACACGTATACATAATACTACATCACCACAAAACGTGACAGCCCCCTCGGACTCGAGCGTCAAGCTCCTATAGCTCATTGGTGATGGTATGCGCCTCCCACTCCAGTCACTTGAGTTCGAATCCTAGCATATAAAAAGTAGGTCTCAGGGGAAATAGAAAATATTCATGTGAGAAAGGGTTCAAATTGGAACGCATGATGGTAGAATATGACAGTTTTACCATGCCCACTTTGAAATTTTATACACGTTTCTCACATGTAAAAAATGTCCCTCCGTTTTGGGCACCCGTGTTGTCTCTTCCCACTCTCTTTATACCCAACTTGACATGTCCATATGTCAATGTCTGAACCTTTAGAAAATGAATATGCTGTAAGGCATGCATAGCTATACTCGTCCTGACGTCATTATCAGGAACTGTTATATTGTCCATTGTCGCTCTCAGAACGGAATCATGTTTTTTTGCGTTGAATGATGTGTGTTTATATTTGTTTACGTGCGTAACAACGTAAAGACGTTTGAGCCACTAAATACAATAATGTACAATCAATGCCCACACTGTGAGTAGTGTTTAACAGTTATAGTCTATATGCGCAGTATAAAATCTCCACAAGACGTGAGAGCCCCTTCGGGCTCGAGCGTCAAGCTCCTATAGCTCAGTTGTCATCGTAAACGCCTCCCACCCGTGAGACTGCGGTTCGAATTTCACCTTGAAGTTACATTTCAAGTGAAATTGCAAATATTCATGTTAGAATAGGTTATCAACCCGGTTCTACCCCTGTGAAACTGTACCACGACTCCAGGCTGCATTTGTATTTTGGTGATGTTCGCAATGGGGTAGGTGGAACATTTTTTACATATGCGTTTGCATTTTAACGTTGATGGATGCTGCTCCCACTCCGCCAAGTTTGATGACCACCAACTCTGGTTCCGGCGTGGTTTCTAAAACTTGCGGTAAATACACCCGATTTTGAACAGAAAGTTTGCCAAGGTACAACAGCACCTCTGTTTCCAGCTAATGCTGCGGCAAAAATCGACGTCTGGGTCTGGCTGCAGTGCTAATTTTTGTACTAGAGTCCGGAAGTTTTGTTAATGAAATTAATTTTTTGGTAAAATTTGCAAATTCAACATTATTTCTCCAGATCCGATTTTTCAGCTGTATTTGAAATCATAGTTTACTCATGTAAAGAAACACATAGTTTCAATGATACATTTAAGTATGTGTACTCCGTTCATTTGGGAATAGTTACAAAACCTTCTGAAAATACAGGGAGTGGTAGTACGGTTTAATCTTTATTAGAACAGGGTATTTACGTAGCTAGGGATGATCTATTGCTGGGAATATAAAAGTTAAACGCCGATGTCATGCATAAATTCGCTATTTAAAGTTGATGACCACGTCGGGAATAAAACCTCGGCTCTTTTGCACTCGACACTCGAGTCACTTATGCTACCACTACACCTTGTATTCATTGCAACTTGTTACACCGGTATATGTGTATATGCACATCAATATTTTGCTTTATATACACTTACCACGCACAGCACATATAGCGACATTCATATCTGCGCCTCTCTTAGGCTGCTGGAGAGTGCGGGGAGAGCAAACCCAAAACTACGTGGGGCCTAGGCCCTGTTGGTGATGGTTGAGTCGAGATGTAGGCGTGGGAGATGACTACATATTTGTGTACGTTAAAATTTTTGGTTTACGCTTTGCAACCTTGTTTAGCTCAATGCAGTGCACTGTATGTATGCTAGCTGGACACATGTAGTCGACAAAAAGTGCAGTTGTAGAGCGGGCTGTGTGACGTAGTAGTAGACGCACTGGAGGCCCTCTTTTGCAGCCTTTAGTAAAATGGTCTGAAATCCTTGTTCCTACCCAGACTGACATGGGGGCCACGCCGTGAGCGCAATGGAAAATTACTGCGCTTTCAACAAGGTATCCAGTCGAAGGTAGGGTGGATAGTCAAGGGACGACCTTGTTGAAAATTGGGGTATGTAAGCATTTGAAATATGCTTGTCCTAGTGCATTTGCAGTATATGCAATGCACCTTGTGTTGTATACTAGTTGGCTGCATATGTCCCGACAAATAGTCGATGATTAAAGTAGTTGAATAAACGGGCTGCGTGGCGCAGTGGTAACAGCGTCTGCCTCACAAGCAGAAGGTCGCTAGTTCGAAACCACCCATTACCCGGTTTTTTAGCTGCTGAGTAAAAGGTCTGAAGTCCCGGTTTCATCCTAAACTGACATGGGGACTACAATGTAAGCGCAATGGTAAATTACCGCGCTTTGAACAACGTGTTCAGTCGAAAATAAGATGGGCGGTCATGGCACGGCCTTGCTCAAATTCGGGGCATGTAAGTATGTGATAAATGCTTTTTTGTTATGTGCACATGCAATATAGTGCAGTGCACTGTATGTGTGCTAGATAGCAGGATACGGTCGACATATATAGTCGATGACGCGCTTAAGGATCCGTAGGCTTAGAATTCGATTTCCACTCTAGAGGCCCGTTTTTCCAGCTGCTGGGTAAAAAGGTCTGAAGTACCGGTTGCAACCCAGACTGACAGGGCACACTTTAAGAATCTGGAAAGTCCAAAAAATTTTACGAGCAAAAGTGAAAAAACTTTTTGACCTTTGCGTGTTACTCTACAGCCTGTAAAAGTACGTTTTCTGATAAGCACTATCCCCCTGTTGTATACGCGCCTGACTGTTACCTTTAAGTGGCGTTCTGGGAAATTCCGGGGAGATGTTCGGGTTGTAGGGGTTGTAAACTCGGAGGGGAAGACACCTGGGGAACTTGGTACGGGCTGCGATTTTTAGAGGTGTGTTCCGAAGAATTCCGACAAGTTGGGGCAAATACCCAATTTTTTGGCTGCGAGTGCGTAGAATAATATTCTTTCGGCACAATAAAGTGTTGTATCAGTTGGTGATCGGTTCGATAGACGATTGGTACACGTCCCTTTTTCCAATATCCAATCGGTACGTACCAATAGTAAATTGCTACGAGATGTAATTGGTACACGACGACACCCTGCATCTGTGTGTGATTGCGTAAGAAGAACCGTCGGTGCAACGACTATTTCATTTTGGTATTTGTATGCAAGGCTGATTAGATGCGATCTTGGTCAAGTGCACTAACCACTGGGCCGTTTTGCTTCATAATCTGTTGTGTAATTGTTTCGTTTTCCTGATTGGTTTTTATTCAATCTCCAACATCTGTCATATAAGGATCTGAAAGTATCTTTGGTTTTAGCCGCATAGAGGTATATGTTAAGTCGTATTACGCCAAATATTAGTTTTTGTGCAACAGTTATTTTTACTTATGCTGTTTGTTAAACTAAGAAAGAACGATCGAAAACTTAAAGCGTAACAACGAAAATTTTAAGCTAAAAAATTTACTTATTTTCCTCACTTTTCGCTTCTCCAGTTCCTCTCTTATAACAGTGGGATATCCATACGCTGAAGTTTAGGCTTAGTATTAGAAATGGGAATATGCTGAGATATATACTGTTACAGCCCTGGAATGATACTGGTCATATTTATCAGGTTTTTCAGCGTTATTTTAACCCAATAAAGGTTGTGAACGTACGCGGACACTAAAAGTAAGTCAATCAGTTTATGGTAGTTGAAATAAATACAAATGATGTTTCAATTTTTCGAGTTTTTAAGCCGGATATCCCATCACACCCTGGTCCGAACCTTATATTTGGTCAGAATTCAGAATTTCACAAAGCCAAAACCCGGAACTGGACCAGGAATGTTTTAAGGCCAAACCAGGCCCAGGATTTTTTCAAAGTCAAAAACCGGACCCGCAATTTTTTATACCATAAACTTGAACATAATCCTAAAAAATTATGAAATGGACTTTATGTATAACTTCTAACAGCAGAGACATACTTGCGATGTCTCTAGGGCTGCGGAATTAGCAATGGGCAAGGATGCGTAGTCACGGCCAGAAAAGTGAGTCCCGAAGGCTTGAGCAAAAATATGCTGAGACTGTGTTCAGAATTAGTTGAATTCAAAAGTTTCTTACTATTTCTACCTCACATATACACAAGGAAGTGCGGCATCGAAAGTGCTTCTCGCTTCCCTCCAGTTAGTTTCGAAGCCACTCTTGACGTTTTACGGTCGGTCCGTCTAGTTTCCTGTGACCGTCTGAAGAATTAACTGAGCCAGAAAGATATGTGTAATCCCAAAAAGTGGAATCAACGTAGTTATTTAGACCCGCTTTGTTTTAAATTTGGGGGTCACACACCCAGACTTCATTCCCAATGGTTACGCTTATGCTGTGTGCAGTGCCGGAACAGGCAGGGGTGGGGGCTCCCTCCAAATTCTAGGGTGGGGGTCCAAACTCCCGAGTGAAGCGAGCGAGAAGCCAGGCGCATTTTAAAACTTAAGCGGTTTTTGTTTCAACCGGTTAGGGTGGGGACCCCTTTAGGGGTTGGGCCCCCCAAAAGGTGGTATGTGGATGCTAGCTCCGGCCCTGACCCATGGAGTTATCTACGGATCCAGAATTTTTTCAGCCGGGGTTTCCGAGATTGACCGAGCACCCGCTCCTCCGGATGTCATCTTCCTAAATGACAATTTCAGCTGGAGTGTCGAAAACTCGGCCGTTTCGGGACAGCATATCGTCAGAGAAAGATATTTGGAAGTGAGTGTAGCGCGCTAGCTGTTCGGACATACATGCAGCTTCGAGTTATTCAAAAGCTTCTTGCGAGCGAGAAGCCAGACTCAATTTTAGCGTAATTGCGATGCAAATTTGTAATTTTGAGTAGCTCCAGTGGGGGATCCAAAGAAACTAAAAAACAGTAAAAGTTTTTGGGCGCGCGTGACTATGCGTGCTGTACAACTGCATTTGGTCGAAAATTCGGTTTGATTGTGTCTTAATGTACGTTCATATACATTCTGTTTGGACGTTTTATACAAGCATTGAAACTCTAAAACCAAACTAGTGATTCGGATATATCTGTACTACTTTGAAAATTTTTGATTGTTCTGCCAATTCAACAACCACTGGGAATTTATGTAAATGTATATATGTGTTGTTTTATGTGTACGTATGAAATATATAATGGCATAACTTGTGACCAACTACATGTAGGTAATGTTTCTTTATTCAAGCAATAATCGGTTTTGAATCGTTTCAGTGCTGACTTGTTGACGAAAATAGCACCAAAGAGATTTATTAGCAGCAGTGTAAACTAGTCCTTTGAGATCAGTTTGGCGGTGCCGTGTCCAAATTTGCCGGATCTATATGAAGGTGGTTGGCGTATTTTTGGGAAATAACACCATTTTGTCAGCAAAACAAAACGAATTGAGACGTGATTATGATTGTCCTTAGTGCAGGTTTTGGAACTAGAACAAATAGACTTCGAGGAATCGATGGTTTTGTAAAGTAGATTTATTATTCTTATGAACATGTATATATACTACGTAGCTATGATGTACGACGAATTTTTTCTTTTAACTCATTCTGAACGTTGCGACTTATGGGATGCTTTGGGATTCTTAATGGATCGTTGGAAGTTTTGTTCAATAACATAAGTTTTCGGCTGTTTTCCGTTAAGTGCCTTCCAGTGTGTGTTTACTTAAAAGTGGTGGCAATTTGAATGATACATGTTTGAGTTTCACATGACCTCTCCTAATCATTCAAAATTGAAATTTGAATTTTCAAAAAACTCGATTTTTTCAGTCCCAAGGTTCGAAAAGAGGTTATTGCTGCGTAACCGTTCCTATGAAAAATAGGTGCTTTATCTAAGTCGTCAATGCAAGTAAAATTTTCTCATATTCTCGGTTTTATCTATTGAGCTCCAATTTCAAGGTATATGTATTTTCCGTCAGCTTTATGCAAAACTATATGCACAAACATATATGTATGTATTTATCAAGTATAAAATTATATGTTTTGTCATTTGACACTGTCCACTTTACTGACCAGTGAGAATGTTTGCGATTCGAGAATTTAATAAATACTAATAGAACTACGCAAAGTGTGTTTTCTGACAAGCTATGTTTGTGCCCTCAGTTGAGCATTGAGGTCAGGTTGGTTGGTATACCCACTATTAGTAGCTTAAAATGGAGTTTGCAATGACGGCAATAACTGCGGTACAGTACTACTAACAATTAACATGGGTTGGAATTTAACTTTTGCTGGAAATGCCAAGTGGTGCAGGCGGGCAAAATATTGAAAAGGGGTTACGTTCTGTATAAATTTCGAAAAGAGGGGTTCTTTTTCTTCTGTTATTAACAGAAAGTTCCTAAAAATCGCAAAAGAAGGTTTAGTGCAGTATACCCCCCTGACTATATTCCTTGCAGGGACGATGCCACGAGTTTGCTCGTGGGGCTTGTGTTTAGTACGCATTATTTAGGGAGTATTCCTAGCAAACAATCATTTCAGTTTCTAGCATAGCGTGGCAAGTTACAACCTTTGTAACCCCGCCCCCACGATCGTTTTGACACTGATCGCGGGCTGTTTGAAATGCCCATTGTGAATTGAAACACATTCTGTGAAGTTCACGACCTGTTTCGGAATTAATCATTGAAAGCTTCTAATGCGATAATGCGTAAAATTTTAACTTTAACAATTCTAAATAATTTGTTTTTATTCAGCCATTTATAAGGCACTATTTATTGACCCATTATACAAGCTCTGGACATGACGTTACATATATGCTGATTATATATAATATATGTATATATGTATATGTGTGTTGTTAATGGTCAGCTATTTAGTGTTTTTTAATTACTGTTCGGAACAATTTTTGCTACATGCCGATGCATGATAAATTGGGCCATTTTCATTGTGAAGGCCGAGGCCACACAGTATGCAAATTCTTGATCTAAAAATGGATGTTTGCAGTTTGTAAAACGTCAGGTGTGTGGCGTTGCTACTGCGAGATATCGATTTTAAATATAAGTACGTACATAACATAACGCGAAATAATGCATATGTTGCACAGTTTGTGAGTTAAAATTTGAAAAATGACATAAACTTCATTCATCTTTTGTTCTCGCTTATAACAATCATATACGTGCATACTTGTGTGTATTGCGTTCTGTCAATTAGTAGGCTGGTTGGGCTTGACGCTAGGGGATCGTTTCTTAAATCTTAGATGCGGTATATATGGTATTCCCTGGTCTGTTGTAAAAAATTTGGGAATATATAATGAAAATTTGGTTTTCACTGTGGGGACATCTTTTTTGACTCTGTAACGTTCAGTTAACGAAATTGTAGTGTTTGGGTTGTGCGATGCACTGTAGTTTTAGTGACGTTTTAAAATATGTAAGCGGAAAAGTTGGAATTGAAAGTTTTAGTTTTTTAAAAATGCGAAGTATGTTTGTACGGTAAAATACAAACAAATCAGCCTGATGTTCAACTTAGACTGTTAATAACAGGAACACGAACAGGAATTGAGTTTCTGCAAGAATTCCGGTCGGAACACGAGTTCCGGTTTCCGATTCAACCATGGCTAAAATATATTGTATATCTATACATATTTAGTTATGCGACATTCATATATATGTTGGCAATGGTAGCCACTTAGAAATTAGTTAGAAAATTATTTTCAATATTTCACATTGTGACCATTTCATGGCGTTATTACATACATACTGAAAATATACCTTTTGGATTAAGGTAAAAGCGTTTAACACTTGATTAATGTGTAATCGCATAAGGAAGTATGGTTTATTTTGTTGTCGACCCTTCGTCTTGCTCAGACTGGTGCGAGTAATAGAAAATATAATATTAAATTGCCTCTTTTTTAGAAAATAAAACGCAAATCAGAATAGGGTCATGATATCGGGTTTATGCTTTATGTTCTAAAAAAGAAACCAGCTAACAATTAAACGTGTTCAACATTAAGTCGTATCAATTGTATCAATACTCTTGCGTGAACTTTATATGTCTAAATCTGAATTTTGTTGAGAACGTGAGATTCGAATGTTAACGAAGAAATGATTAACGATCAACTTTTGATCATCTTTTAATTCCATCGCCTCTGGTGAAATTATACAAAACTTGCAAATAGGGATGTAGCCATTAATCGGCATCGGTAATAATCGGCAGTTTTCGTGAGTATCGGCATCGGCGCTGCAAAAAATTGCCGATTCTTCGCCGGTACTTTTTGCACATAACAGTAAGTTTGAATGCTGTCAATTTCATTTCTGGGCGTATATCAGTGTGTCCGGTCAGGAAAACTGATATCTTTCTTGCGTTTGTGTTTGAAAAAATTAATTGAAATGAACCGTTCGTCTAAAATTATAATCGTTTATGATGGTTAGGGTTTAAGTCTTCATATAATGATGTAATGTACCTAGTATTCTATCTGTTTAATATGCATGGTGTACTAAAGTTGGAATCGGAATCGGTTCGACATCGGCCAAATTTCAAAATAAGACTTGGCATCGGCATCGGCAAAAATTTTGGTATCGGCACATCCCTACCTACAAATCACAATGTATGAGCTCTATGTAGGAACCACAGTTGGAAATGCGTCAGTGGGTCATAATATTCATTAGTCAATTATTTTGGTACTTTTGAAGGGTCATAATTAGGAAGCGAAAGTCTGATTATTTGAAGGAGCCAGATATCTGGTTGTGCTCTGGTCACAATCGGTTATGGGTCAAATGTCTGACCCATTGTATTGAGCCATGTTTGATTTTTTTCCATGAAACGTTTCACGGTTCAGTTAAATCTTCTTGCCTGCTTAATGATTTTTGTAGCATGTTCTTTCATCGAACACTCGTCGCATTTTCAAATAAAAATCCACGGGCAAGCAGTTAAAGTTTATGCAATGTTGAAAACATGGGTGTGTTCCTGAGTAGATAAATGTTGTTTGATTTGAAAACTGATTTCAGAAAACTATTTTCAGTGTATCGGTTGTAAATATTTAATAACTTTTGAAATGGTTGAGAATCGAGTAAAAATTGTTCGGACAGAATAAAAATAATAGGCGTGTGCTATTATTCCTGTATTATGTTTGATAATTAAACGGCGTGTTGATTTTATACTGAAACGACTGTAATTATGTTAAAAATAAATTTCCAATGCCCCGCAGCGTTCGAGTGCTGAAGTTTTAGGTCAGCTTTGTTTTACTACGAATTTGTGTCGTATTGTCGCTGTACCTGCGCAAATTTCTATTTGTTCTTTTGAAAAGTACGAAAACAAGCACATAAAAGTAAAGACTTGGGCGGCGGCGCTATTTGTAAAAATAATAATTGCACTTTGTTTTGTTTTATGAGTTACTCGTTTATTATTTTAAAAATATGTTCTGTGCGTTCTAATTTTGTTGGTTTTATATAATTATATATTGCGTGCGCCTCAATTAAACTTTTGCAAATACCAATTTTCCACGAAAGCATAAAAATTCAGGATCCTGCGACTTTGAATGCGAGAGCAGGAACAAGAATGGAATTTTTGCAGGAATTTTCAACAAAGCAGGATTTATTGTAGAACACACAAATATCATTAATGATTTCCATTTCGAATTAAATTTCAGTTACGCTTTGGGCAACAACATATGGTCATGCGGTTATTTTTTATACCGAGTCGGTCTGTAAATTATAAGGAATTTGTATTTCAAACTTAGTGCTAAACGATAGCTTTCTCTTGGCGCATGATTATATTTTCTGATATAATAAGATTTTGAACACTGATGCTAGTGCTTTGTAAAGTTTGTGCATCTGCATACAGCTTAACACCAGTGTTGGATTTAGTTCCATTAAAATTTGTTCAAACGCAGCCGTCAACGTTAAACGTGTATAGGACGGCCTGTGTCCACATATTTATTTGTTCTGAGTTAGCCGTTTTTTTCCTAAAAATAACGCCGCTGAGCTGATGTCTTTAATGCTTCCGACAGAGTATATAATTGTGTTGGGGCGGGGCGAGCGATGGACCTTTGAAATTTAAAATTTTTGGATATAATTATCAAAAGGTGACGGCTGCTAATACGTACAGTGATTAGACCGTTATGCCATTTATTGCGTTTTATATCAATGCTGATCTTTCTGCTTTCTCTATATATACGTCATATGGTCAACGAATAAACGGGTCATTATTCAATGCATATAGCTTCGCTGTTCCTTTCACCTTTAATGATTTTGTAATCGATGTAAAGGTATCGTATGACAGCTGCTATTTTGAGTGACCAGTTTATTTTTCAATATTTTCTCAGAATTCCAAATATATTTACACAACGGATTTGAAATTAGCGTGCGGTCATTGGAAGCTGCATAGTGGTTCGCAGTGATTATTTTCTGTTTTGAAATAAAAATATATATTCTGTTTTTGCCAAGGTAGGCAAGTTGCTCATTCTATCAATCGCAAACTTTAAATGTATTAGCTAGCTCTTGGGCTTATAATTCTTAAGAAATGAAAGTTACAACAATACTTTGCAATGTGTTATTTGTGAACTTTGTTGCTATTCCGATGCTGTATTTGAGGGACATAATTTGTATTTTCTCATGAAATTATTTAAAAACCGTAAGGGATATTATATATTTACTATAATAATTAAAACTTAAACGGTTTCTTTATATTTGTAACCACTCCACTATGCTATGTTTCGGTCCGATTTTGTGCTTTCAAGGGTTTATTATTGATGTTGCCTGGTATACTACTTGTTCTTGCACCTGGAACAAAAGTCACTGGGAAACACTGTAGCTGAAGTCGGATGTGTATTTTGTGCCGAAGCCGACATTCGGTTACATCTCGATATAAACTAGTGACTAATGAAAATTTAACGTGTTATTTTGAATCTCAATTGAGTAGACACAATTAGGTATTAAAAATGAAGGAAGTTAACAAGAATACCTATAGCTAGAGAACTATTGTGGAACAGAAGGTCTTGATAAGGAAACGGAGTTTTAACAGAACGTTCGGTCTTGCTGGTAGTCGCAGCATAAGCCCTGACTTAAAAGAATCTGTTGGTAAACGATGTCCATCTTTTTTGAATGGTTCTCATCAACAATAGATAAGTCGAATGTCATTTTATTTCATTGCAAATATACATAATCTTTGTACGATCAGACGAGTAATTATGCTGCTATTTATATATCATATATTTAACAAGCGAATTTTGATGGGATGAGTGATATTTAAAGTGAAAGCTTAGAAGGTTATTGATTTTCCAACAGAATTTTATGCTGGAACTGGGTGTGGTGGGGTAATTATGTCCGGGGTCAGGCGCTTCATTCTGAGGGTGACACTTGGACAGCGAGGCATACAACAACACAATAAATAGAATATTGTTAATTTGGTATCTCGGCATCCAAGCATTGGGTTTTTAATTTAAATTCTTTGACATAACGGTTAGTTTGCTTCTTACGAAGATTGATGGTGGTATTATATATGTGTATATATACATATATATATACAAGTTTTCGACACAGTACTAGCGTAGTTTTGTTTTAAAGAAAATTGTGCCCGAGAATTAATTAATGGAAGGGTAGAACCATTTACTGTAATCCTTGTTTGTTTACTTCAAAATTTGAGGCTTTGATTGTTGATTTGGGCTAAATGCATTGCCATGAAGTATATAGTATAATTCGTACTGGCTTTCATTTAAATTTAAATGAAATGTCCTTGTTTCAGTGTTTGGCCTACTATAAGTGATACGTACAGCTGTAGCATGTAAAAATGGTGTTCGTTCAGTGGTCATCGGTTGTGCCGGTTCGAAGCATCAAATTGTAAAAATTCGAACTATGGGGTTTATGAATGTGTACAGTTTTGGAATTAGGTGTATATATACAAATAAACCGTTTTGATATGGAAAAATTAGCGTGTTTCAAGGTTTAACCCTTCAAGCAAATGTACTAGAGTTTTCGACGGTTAGCATTGTTTTTGTGAGTTTGATAGTACTATTTCAGTCAGTCAGTCTTTAAATTTGGTTTAACATAACATTCTATGGCTTTATTTTGGCATATGAAATGTCCGCTCATCCGGTAAATGGTAATGATAATTTTAAAAAACATATATATTTTATATATATATATACATATATATTTATATACATGTTGTGAATGTGCCACCGGTTATTCGGCTAAGGCTCGGGCAAAAAATGTACATCCGGATTCGCACAGCATTTAGCAGTAATGACATATATCGAGGATTTTAAGTTGCACCTAATAATAGCATTTTCTGCATGGTGGCTTAGGAAAACGTTTGCATTTCGCTTGATACTTACGTGTATGATGGAAGCCAGTTAATACTAAAACTTTTGTAGAAACAAAACTATAACAAATTATGTCCGGTATATATCTAATCTACTTCTAAAGCAGCGTGATTAAGTTTTACTATTTGTCAGAATATGCACTAAAATATCGTGTTGCACCCTGTTGTTCTAGTATTACAGTGATCTAGTAAGCATATATTATATTAAAAATTTGGAATTAATTTAAACTTAAACATTTGCAATCAGAACAGTTTATATATCATTACAAGTTTTTTCATTATAATTCTTCGTTTCTCATTTTGTGATGGTTGACTAATTTTATGTGCTTTTTTTCTAATCGAGGCGTATCAGTTTTTGGTCCACTTGCTGTAAGGTATATTTTTCTTGGTGCGACGGACTCATAAATTGTGTTATTTATGGTCATAGAACATAAGCTTGAATAGCAAGAACATTATTCGATCTAAGCAAATTTATTTTTTCATGTTTTCTAACAAATGATTATTGAGGTAAGAATTAAAGTTTAATTAGTGAATTACGTACGTAATATGCACGTCGTTATCGTTGTTGGACAGTGGTCACTTGGCATTTTATGTGTAGAATATTTATATTTCTGTATTTTTAATTTGTCCATGCAGCATAACGTATGTATATTTCAACCGATGGACAGATCTTTTTCGATTTGTATTTCTGGAAACTAACAGAGGCGTAGCTAGAATTTTGGAAATGATTCTTTACATTTTATAAAAAGTGTGATGTGGGGTTTCTTGTGTTACGATATGAAAGTTTTTTTAAAAAACCCTAGATAAAATCATGAAGTGGTAGGCTTAACTGATGACTCCCAGTTGCAACGCTGCCGGCTGTTGGACGTTTTTCCACGTATTTAGGCTAAGGTTTAGGCTTAAGTTAAAGAAAAAGCTTGTCCAATGTCTGAGCTTGTTCTTTGCCTAAACCTTAATATTATATGCCACTGGAAATTGTGCACCAACCCCTTGATATCTGGTGTGGTTTCGTTAATTCAGAAGTTGGAGAATGCCCCACCTTTTATGATTTCGGGTCTCGTATCCGTAGATTTTACATGCCTCCAATAGCTACAACCTTCTTGTCTGATACAAATTAAAAATTGATAATTGAAACGTGTTGTATTTGACACGTGACAAGCAATCAACTAGAACGCATATATCCGTTAAAGGTCTTTGTAGACGCTAGCGAATTCACACATCACATATAGCAGCGGGGGTAGGATCCGTGTTGCTTATTTAGGTTTAGATAGAGCAGGGGCACAGCAGCTGATTTAAAAACGAAGAGGGTCACACACGCTGGGGTGCGATATATCACGGTGGCTGAAACCTCGCCACCGACCGAATAGCGATCCACATTACAATTTTTTCATAAAGTTTTTCATTGTATGCTATGCAGAATTTTCTGACTTCGAAAATGGAAGGTCCGCACCCTGGACTGCTGCGCTGCTGGGATAAAATTGAAGATAGGGCAGTGAAGCAATTATTAATTTGGTATTTGCTGAATTGCTTTATATGTATAGCTGGATTCTCGTTAATGAACTCTTGTATGGCAAGGTGTTATCCGTCAGACCTCATGGGGTGATTTTGAAGTAATTGGATAGGCTTGTCTTGTTGTGTGTCCAAAGCATGGTTTGTGGTAGCGAAAAGACGTTTGTAAAGTTGAAAGCTAACTGTATGTTTGTTTGTTGCAGATAGATTTACCTTATTTATTGTGTAAATCTGTGAATAAAAATTACATGAGTTTTTTTAATCTATTTGTAGCGTAAACATTAGCATTTAAACGGCGGCAGGGTTAAAACTGAAAATGGAGCAATAATTAGAAACGTTTCAAAGGTAAATTAGCGGCATATTTTTAACATTATATTGTTTTACACTGTTCCACAGGGTTTCGGCTGAAGATGCTTCATTTGTGTGCAAATTAAACGACCAGTTTTTTTGACAGCTCGGCAATTAAGAATTGTTGGGCAGCAAAATTTTTTTGAGGGAAAATGGTGACATAGAATGTTTCCGGCGCTGTGGAATTTTTTGCGCTCTGGAGACAGAGGCGCGTGGGATGGAGACAACGTCGTCGTAGTTGCAGCATTGTTTTTGAATATGTAAATCCCTAGGATTTAGAAGTTGGAACACTTTCAAGTTAGCTAGCTACTCGATAATTAGTATGTTAGTTTAGGTACCAGGAATGGGAGTCTCGGTCTCGGCATTTGACATGAGTGAAACCGAGACCAGAAGTCGATGATTCAGCAAATGTATGTCAGTGTTGTTGAGGTAAGTGACCCCTGACAAATAAAATTTGCCTGTGAAACTTTGAATTTTCATAGTTATGAGCAGATATTCTGAAAAAACACAAAACACTTTGAAAAACATAAAATCTACGAAAAAGCATTAGAGATAAGCGATTTTAATTTTAATTTTTTCCGTGTTGACTAAAAGTTGACGAGACTTTTCATGGCCCGTCTTCATAGGTTGATCTCGGTTTTTAACCGAGACCTCCAATCGCTGCTAGGTACAACCTACTGTCTAGCTTGATACAACTCTGTATCTTCCTATAACAATGATCGCAATTTTTCAATTTCGTAGCATTTGCAATTAAAAGCAATGCGCGTTTGTGAACATATTATTTCGTTAGTAAAATTGATCTTTACAATATTTTAGCGTTATATACTGACGTTGGCTTAAATGGTTTAAATGGTGTGAATGTACTGTCAAATACGTTCAGGTGGTACCTAAACAAAATATATTCGCTGGACATATTTGATTATTTGCAATATCGTGTTAGCGTTAATGGTGTTAAATATTACACTGCATCATATACGGAAAGCGAAATTAAAAATTTTTGATTCAATTACCGACAACACATGCTGTTTGCCGCTTTTCATGTATTTATCTAGTCCCAGCGAGCGACAGAGAAATTTTGATAAAACGGTAAAGTCAGGTGAAATTCAAATTTAATTGGCTCTTTCAGTACAGCAGTATGTTGCAGATTGAGCGAAAACGGATAATTTAGCGTCGCTATTCGTGATGTGTCGTGTTAGGCAGGTTAAACTGAACGCGGAAGCAAGGGATTAACTGGTAAACTGGCGTTAATATTGACTGAGCTGTTTAAGGCGGATGGTTTTGGTAAATATATGTCATAGTGACGGTTTTACGGCGTTCTTGTAGACGTCCGCGAACATAAATAATACTTAAACCCGTGCTTCTAAACTTCGTATCCCGGTGCCAAACGAAACTATATTGTTATCGTGATAGGAAGCTGAATAGAAACAGCAAAGCGATGCGAAACGAACGAAAATCCTACCCCATGCCGCATTTTAGGCAATTCGGAGTCAAAATAGGTAGAATTGTTGATAAAATCTCTAATCATATGTACAAAAAACGGTCAAAATTGAAAGGTGACAAAGGTGTGAAGCTTTTTTTTTGTGAAAGCAAATCTTAAAAAAATAGACTTTATAATATTAAAGTTAATTAGACATTGCTGTTGTAAGGACTAGGGATGTGTCGAGTAATCGGCATCAGCATCGATAATACTCGGTACTTTTTGTAGTATCCGATATCGGCGCTGCAAAAAATGGCCGATATGTAGTTTTTGCACATAACAGTGAGTTGGACTGCTATCAATTTTACTTGTTAGCGGATATCGATGCGCCTGATCAGACAAACTGTTACTTCTCTTGCGTTTGTCCTTGAAAAATTAATTACAAGCATCGTTCTCAAAAATTATAATCTTTTATAGTTGTTCGGATTTGAGTCTTCGCAGTTGATGTATCTTACCTGTTTTTTAAACATCGTGTATTTATTCGGCATCGGCAAAAAATTTGGTATAGACACATACATCTCTAGTAAAAGGATATTACGTTGTTTTATGAATTAGTTGAAATAAATTTTTGTGAATGACATGAGTCGCTTCGCATTGCATACGGCACATTAATATTTTAAATTTTACACACTGAGATAATAGAATATATAGATGGAGACAGAATTCTTTCCTATCTTTAAACAACTAGGATCGTGTTCAGTTGTTAAGTTTTAAAAATTTCGGGCCCGGGTTTGTCCGGAAAATAAATCTGGGTCCGGGTTTGCATTCTTAACAATTCGGGGATCGGGTTTTTTTGCACAAAAATCCGGGTCGGGTATATATTTTTAAATGTTGCAACTCTGGTTGATGCTGGGAAACCGAGGATGTAAATATTGGTTGTCGGTTGTCACTTTGTCGTTGTTTGTAATGTCTCAGAGTCGTATTTGGTTTAGTTAAAAGGCCAACACTATACTATGCTTATATGCTTATTTGGATATTGTCTGGCGGCTCACTGCTGGTATTTAAAATTCAAGCGAGTAAAAGCAATAACAAATTAATCCGAAGGGATTTAGTATTTACAATAGTTCAATAGTAGTGCTATGCGTTGCCCGCCTCTCATATGAGAATTGCGGATTGTTTATGCGTGCACTGCACATCAAGAAAGGTTTGAACGCTTCTACCAGTTAATTTTAAAAGCCATTAGGTCCGCTCTGTTTGCGGCTTGATGCATGAGAGCTTTGGCGTTTACTAAGACTCGAGATTTTAAATCCATGCTGTTTTGATTCATTGTTTTGCCAAAACGCGGGTTTCCACTATTTATTTGATGTTAATGCGAAGTTTGAACAGCAGGTGTTGGTGAATTTGATAAGGGTAAGCCAGAAGTTTAGGCAGTTGGTTAATTCTGTTCAGCTTGGGTTTGGCGTTGAGAAAAAAAATCAATTTTACGAAAAAAAACAATTTTACAAACTCCGCTGGATCCAAATAGGAATATTTGGTCGGGTTTCGGATACAAAGACGTGCGTTTGTTCGTTGAGAAAAAAGGCTGAATCATTTTAGCAAGTGACAAATATAAATTTGCAAAAAAATTCAATTTGCTTAAGCCGTTTGACTTCCGTTAAACTTTACAACAAAATTGCCTAATTTCACATCGGAATTCTTACAGTGGCCTTCTTTCGATTTGGTGCATTGGATCAAAAACGTATACAGCGATATGGTAATAAAGAATTTGAAAATAAGTGGCAGCTTCAAATCCACTCACGAAAACGAATAATTTATGAGTACAATTATTGGTATTTTTCTATTTGGAGCTACGCGCCGCCTAGCTTGAACTGCGGGCGGCATGGACTAACGACTATCTATTGTTATCAGTTTTCCAGTTGTTTAATGGCCTGTATGGGATTTTTGAGCAGCCGTAAATTAGTAATATGGGTATGGATTTTATATATAGATTTCGAAAAATATTTGGTGTATAAATTGTTTGTTATAGGTGAACAATTCCGTTTCGCGTGTACGTATTTGCGGTTTTTATACGTTTTTTGTCACAGTTTTGAAATTTTCATATGTTGGTGTAACTAAAAAGTTTATTAAGCTTAGGATTAACTTAGAGTTAGGCTCAGATTTAATGTTAGACTTAAGCTTGTTGTATGGAAATTATACTAGTCGTATTTTCTGCTGAAAAGAGCTTGTCATTCGTCTTGAATTTTTCAGTGGATTTCTTGGCATGTTTTATGAAGCACGGCTTAGTTAAGTTTGTCTGATTCCTGTCTGTGGTATTTGCACACGTTGAGCTAAATCTATCTAAAACATGCATGTAGTTTTTACCATCTCTAGCCCGCTGTTGACGTATGCCATTCCCAGTTGTTTTTCATTTGAGCTTATGCAAGACAATACAAAGGTGTCAGTAATGTAAAACGGATTCGTTTTTATAGTACAAACTGGTTCTATGTGAAATATGAATTTCAGATGTGATTGAAAAGATATTGCAGAAAATGAGTTCGAAGAATGTTGCTAATAAATTTGTAAAACCATTTGAAAGCGAAAATAATTACGTTGGTTACTTGCGGCTGTATCATCTGTTGGCAGGGGTTTAACCAGGATTTTGGAGACTGGGTTACATGCTGTATAAATGATAAACGGGTTTTTTGTGCTACTAAGACCAACTGAAAAACTATGAAACACTCTGAACAAAAATCACAAAAAAACGTGCTTGACCTTTGAATCTTACCTTACCTATCGACGGTCTGTTAGAAAACATATTTGTCAACGGTTATGAGATTCGTGGATAGAAGAATAGCTTTTTACGCTTTATTTTATTTTGTTTAAATTTTAAAATTGGTTGGAAAACTGATATTTTAATTGCAAGCGCACGATTGAAATGTGTTTTTTGTTTTATTGTTGGGAAAATAACAATTTTGCATGCGTTTAGTTTTTATTTGATTTTTGGGTTTCGAGGACGGCGTAAACTCTGTTGGGGGGAATGTTTTATAGCCGTTCAGGTATGAGTATTGAAACTGGGCCTGGTAATAGCCATCTGGTGTTTGGCTGGATTAATGGCCTTTTGGTGAAGGTTGTTTTATTGTTTTAAGCTTCTCAGATTTGTTATTTAATTGCTGTGTAAAAAGGTTATAAATGTAGGTGTAGGTAGATTTTTGTTTCAATTTGAGAGTGAATCGAATAGAATTAGTGACGTGGCCAATTGCCATTGCATGTTGAGTGTCTGCATGGTAGGTCCGCTGGTAGTTTTGTGTACAGTATGTCCCGAGGATTTTACCCAGAGTCGGTGCCTGCAAAATACACTAAACTTTAAATTATATGTATTTTTTGCGTAAGCATGTACCTGGGCGCATGGTACCGTTTTTATCATATCGTGTCACGCGATATTTTCTTGATTCTCCCATGTTGTGAAGTTACTGTTAATGCATTTATTGAATAAATTTTTGAACTGTTTGTGAAGCCGTTTTAGCAATCTTTTGTCATTCAGCGTTCTAGCAGATAGGTAGATCGTTTTCTGGTTTCGTCCATGGTTGTGTATAGCTCCGGCACCCTCTGGCACTTGGACATTTCTATGATGTAGTATTCGGGACTCATTTCGCGGTGAACAATTAATTGTTTATATTCGTGGAATTTTTTAGATAACGAATATGTAATGATTAGTGGCATTTATGCTATATATTCTATATGTTCTTGTTTATTAGTAGGAGTAATTCTAAGTGCGACTTTTGTGTTGTGTCAGGATAAATCCGTGATATTTATCTATTGCTACAATCTTAGAATCCTTGGAATGGTACTTGACCTCTGGTGAGTCTGAAGTACGCATATAATGCTGATATTTGTTTGTTTGTTTGAAAAGCACCTGCTCTCTTTGCCAGCTAACTAGGAACTAGCTATCATTATGGATTGGTAAACTCAACATCGCAAGAGAAGCTGTAAGAGTGTCGTGTCTGGTCAAGTCCATTTGGTTTAGCGCATTTGAAAATAATATGAATATGAATATATTCAATATGAGGACTGCAATGAGTCCGAAATATGTGTGACAGGTTTTTGCTGATTTGGTACGTACGTATTATATACCAAAATGAATTATACTCTTTCTCGGTCAGAATCTTGGGTAAATTGATAAAAATGCTTAATAGTCGGCTCGCAAACAAAATAGCTTTTCCAGCTTGATTTTTAAAGAATATTGATAATACAAGAAAAACAATTTGAAAATATTGAACAATTTGTGCTGCCTCATTGAAATTGAAAGTTTGCATAACTAATTTCTTTCAGTTGTATTTACTTTAAGTAACTACATATATTGATTAAAACGTTTGATTGTAAAATATTGTTTTTCTTATATTCATTGATCAAAGCTCTGTTCGTATAGTCTTATCTCATATGCATCCATGGCTAGCAGCGGCGGATCCTAGATGGCCATCCAAATCATGCCCTCTTACACGCCAACCTTCAAAATTTAGTATTAAGATTGAGTACTGAAATTGTGACTAAGTTTTATTTTTTATATTTAAGTATTGAATTTAACGTGTAATTTTCAGTCATAAACGTTTTTCGTGATTTGCATCGGTTTTGTTCATTATGAACATTGTTGCCCAATGCTGACTCCATAGTTTTTAGTTATTTTAGAATTTAGCAAAAAAAAACAATTTTTTAACCATTATGTATAGGTTAATGTAAATTAGAACTTTCAACAGTTGATATTTTATATCCTATGCTGCATAATTAGGAAGTTTTATGTGATAATGAATTTAGATTTGCTGTCGTAGGTAATCGTTAAGAAAATGTACACCAGTAATTGTTTTCTAAGCACTGTGGGGTTTTAAATATATTTCCGCGCTTTAACGAATTTTACTAGTGTTTGTCTAATCATACATAAATCCGATGAGCCAATATATACTTGATTGTGTGTGCGGCGAACCGTAAGGGGTTACACTATGTATATATCGACTGTTTACCAAAGCTTTCGGTTTAAAAATAGGTCAACCGAATATGTTGAAATACTATGAATGGGATATTCGAAGGCGGATTTGAATGAAATTGTGGGTTTTGATTAGTTTAAATTGTTTATTTAGCGGCATTAACGCATAACGTTTGAAAGGATTATGTTCGTAGTCGGGTTACGTTTATGTGTTACGCTCGGCGTTTATCGCTGTGTAATACGGCATGATATGCAGGATTAGCTGTTTTAAGAGTTGAAGCGAGGTTATGTACTGATATTTGTCTTGGTGATATATTTTGAGCAAGGCAAAAATGTTCAGCATTTTGGTTTTTGGTACTTTGTCCAGATAGCGGTACTTACAGAGAGTAACTCAAAATATTCGATGATCTAAGCTTAATCCGAATACTAAATATATACATCTGTGCCTACTTTGGTTTGATTCTTCGATTGGTGTATTCAATGTATATAAGCACTTCTACAGTTTCCGCCCACAGAGATAAGACTAATAACGCTTAGCCTAAGTGATACCAAAGTCTGGAAATTTTGAAAACTGTGGACTGAATTGTACGAGAACCTTCCCATATGTAGAGTGCCAATTCCGTAAAGCAGTGTTTAAATATATTACAGACCGTAAATTGAGTTCATTTGGCAAGGATGGGAGTCTCGGTCTCGGCAAGTCTCGGTATTTGATAGGTCTCGGTCTCGCTTTTTTGAGTCTCGGTGGTTTGGAACCGAGACTGGAAGCCGAAGATGCAGTGCAGCAAATTGATGACTGTATTGTTGAAGTAAGTGATGGCTGATGAATAAAATTTTTCCTTGAAATTTTGAAATTTTATAGTATTGCAATAACTACGAGCAGATATTGTGAAAAAAAACACAAAAAAGCTATGAACAACACAAAAAACTATGAAAAACACAAAAAACTGTGAAAAAGCTTTAAAAATAGTTTATTTTGAAATTTATAATTTTTTTAGGTGATCACCAAAAATTGACCGATACCGAGATTTTTCTTGGCCGGTCTCAGGAGTCTGGTCTCGTTCTCGGAACGGTAACGAGTTTGCAAACAACAGCAAGATCGTACTGTAGTGACCCGCATAGAAAGGGGGGCTGATATTTATTTGGCCTCTCCAGAGGGTACTTCCCTTGGTATTCGGTTACGGACTGTTATTTATTTTCAACCAGCCCTCCGCCACCCTTCCTTACCAGGGTGCGACCGGATATCCGGCTCCGTCAAAAAATCGGAATCCGGCTCCGGTATTTTTTCTTGCCGGATATTTGTTTAAAAATTTGAAAAAATAAACTAATTGACTTAGATTGACTTACATTTATATCTTTATTGAGTCATAATTGTGTTATGTAAACCATTTAAAAGATGCATGTGTTTGTGGTAATTTTTGAGTGATAGGCTATTAATTTACGAAAAAAACCCATAATTAGCGCGGTCAACCAGTAATTCGAACAGTAATATGATTTAATAAACCAGAATACAAACTATAAACTTATAAAGGAATATGAGATTAAATAAACAATCGAATTTACTATCCGGCTCCGGCAGGATATTCGATTATCCGGCTCCGTCAGTTTTTGATATCCGGTCGCACCCTGTTCCTTACTGTTGTATATCCGGTATTGCAACTATCCGTAGAATTAAGCGATTATTTGTCTTGCATCAAAAGCTTGAGCAATAATGCAAGGTTATAAAAAGGTTGTGCTTAGGAATGTACTTTCAAACTTAAGTACTTAAAGTTTCGGACTCAAATTATTTGGTCTTGGAGTCATGTATGCGCTACAATTAGGGATAATTGACATTTATGGACTCGAATTGGGGTGTAGGGGCTCTATCCGTTTACGGACTCTTATCAGGGATACGGACTCCTATTGATATCGACTCAAAATGGGGACCCCCTCCTTTTTTATTACCCCCTCTTATTAGGATCACTACAGTATTATTTGACTTATTAAGCAATTGAATTGTGTGTTTTATGCGGCAACAAATTGTGGTGATTTGGCTTTCTAAATGGGAATTTCATTGCTTTTAATGGCTGTTTTAATGCTTTAGAACGAGTATCATGCAGCATATTTGAACTATGGTTGGCCAGCGTTCATTTGGCTTACAAATATATGTTTATGTTGAGGTCAAATTTGATGTATATAGAATGTTTGTGGATGCGTGACCAAACGCGACGTGAAGTTGAAGCAACGACGACACGCGCTGGTACACTTGTAACATATACCTACAGGTTGCAGATTAAGGCGTTTGTAGCTGGGTGCAGTTTTTATTTGTCGATAACAAAAATATACATGAACTACCTGTCATTAGTTGTTTTATGCTTTGTCTCATATTGAAGTTTGTAAGTTTTTGTATAATTATAGCATTCTTAGGATCATATTTTACTCGTTTTAAATAGGTACGTCAACGTGTTCGTCTCGTGGTCGGCAATAAAGGTAATTGATATCTGCGTTTCAGTAGCTTAGCTTATGTTAGACGTAATGTTAGATATCTTAGTACAACCGGAGGTGAAAAAAACCTCAAACTGACGTGCACAAATTTAGCCGGAGTAGGAAGTAAAACAAAATCAATCCAAAAACATAACATAAGCCTACGATAGGCCAAAATCGGACAATTTTGAAAACTGTGTTGTGAACAGTACATAGCCAATAACTGGTCTATTTTACGCGTTGCAATTTGTGTATTTTTAGGTTATGTATAATTTAAATTAATAAAACATATTATTGCCCGCAAATATATATATTGTTTTCTGTAAATCCACCCACCATATGCAAGACACACAGCGTACTGTTTTCCTTTCGTTGCCGGAAACCCTTTGCTCTATAATCGCAGCGTTGAATAGTCATGGACAAATTGCAACTATAGACTATATTATTGCGGTTATGAAAAAGCAGTATGCGAATATGGCGATTCCAAGAAAGGTAAAACCGTGCGGTATAGCCGTTCGGCACACATGAAGCACAGTTACGGCACGCTGCAGAGTGCATTAACTGTGTATCAAACGGTTTATGGCAACGCTGAGGCGTGCGGTAACCATGCCTCAAGTGTGTCGAACAGTTATGCCCGAACGGCAAAGTGGCTGTAGCACGACTCTTAACTGTATGGGCCATGCTACAAGCCCTTCTGTACGTCTTTATACTTCAGGCCCCAGATTTATTTTTAGGAACCGAAAGAACCATTTCTTGCAACTCTTGAGTCCGAGCTTTAAAATTAAATCTACATATAGCGACCGAATGCCCATTGGAGAATGTACGCAATGGTTGAGTTGATGGTATTTCTTTATTAATTACTAAAAACTGCTCACTAATAAGCCAGCCCAATATCTCTATATTCGAAGTATACAGACATTTTTTGCTTGTTTATTTATATGATTTGATAGCCAATGTGCCACCGGACAGTAATATACGGGATACTGAACTGGATATGGATAGTGAAGTTTTTTATCGGAACCAGATGTTGACCGACATAACATGTTTAACTTGAGCACTGTGTGAAGTGTTTGAATCGAGCAAAATATTTTGTTTACTTCATTAGAATTAATTGTTACTTGGGATTTTTTATTTTTACTTCAGCGTACCAAAACTTGAACTTCTTGACTTGCCCTGAAATTGTATCGCAGCAAGATGTTAAGACGTTCACTTGTAAAAAGCAGTTTTATGAAATTCGCGGCGACCGTCGTAAAAATCCGATATCTGGGATGTTTATACAGGATATTGGTTTTTTACCGGATATTAAACCGAATTCGGATATCCGGTCGCACCCTGTGAGAACTCGATTTGCTAATTGGCCTTCGTATTGTCAGTGCTCTAGCGTAAATCAGTCGTTGTTTGGGTGAAAATTTTTTCTTCTGACAAATCTGACTATTTTGTTAACTTATTTTTTTACTCCACCTATTCAGGTAATTATACTACAAACGTTGGAATCGCTTGTCACCGATGGCCGACTATGTTCAACAGGAAACGGTTACTTGATTCCACCAGTGTTGCCGTATCAGTCGCCGAGCTGTCCTATGCCGCCACCGTTGCCATCATTTAACGGCATTTCACCGTACGGTCAATTTTTACCGCTAACGCCATCGGAAAATCGTTACGCTGTTGACAGCACATCAGATCGTGTTTTGCTTAGTGGTGGCTTGCATCGTTCGTTGCATCAAAACAATTTGATTTTGTTGAATAAAAAGACTACTGGAAGGTTAGATCATTTTAAATTCGAGCCCTATTTTAATTGCAATACTCTGCTAATTTAGTTTCAACTTGATAGAATAGAGTAGTTTCTTTGCGGAGTTTTGGTGCTTGCAAGTTGTAAGTACGCAACATGTTATAAAGGTATTCGCGGAATAATTGTTAATATAAATAAATATCTGACTACTTGTGAAAAAGTTCAACGGCGGTGTGTCATCTACTGCGAACAGTTCAACAACCCTGATGCAGCAGCAAATGGTTTAACGTATGCTGCTTGCCGTAATTTATAAATATCATGCAAGGCAGTGTCAGCAATACTAAACCACGTCGGTAAAATTAACTGTCTCAAAGTACTATGTTCAAGGATTAAAAGTCAGCTGTTAGTAAAACCTAAAGTTTTTCCTACGTTCTGATTTTCGTTTATTTAATAAAAATAGTCGTTAGTTCAATAAAAATATAAAAACTTTTTTCTGTAACTAACCATCTGTGGCTCAATGTTGTTATGCTGTTGTGAACGACAAACATTTCGGCTAAAATTAAAAAAGTTACCTGGAAATAAGTTGTCGGTCGAGGGTGTTTTAATAGTTTGAGCTTCAAACTTTCATACTTTCGTTTCGTCGATATGAAACCGACGTAATACAATTTTTGAACTGTCACAAGGAGTTAAGAATTTGCAAGCGGCCAACCTCATAGACAATAATAAGACGCATCTGTTGCGTACTGTTTGCGTCAGATATGAGCTGCGAGAACTGTTGAATTAAAAATATCGGAGTTATGCGATGAGGTTCAGTTTGGTCAATGTTGCTGTAAAATTTTTAAAATTTGAAATTGCTGAAAAAAACATTAAAAACATTGGCGCCGACGTGATTTTAACCAGGACAGCAGTGTATATTAGTATATGTTAACAATTAAAGTTGCAAGTTGCAACCTACAAAAGCGTACTGTTTTTCCGATGACATTTTCTTCAGTAACTAAGGTCCAAATGTTTACGCAAGCATTATTTACTAAATTAGCAAGATACCACTTTTGAGCCGTTTCTAATCTAACATACTTAGAGTAGCAGGTGCTCTCTGTCGTGTCCGCGCTGTCTGAGAATCTTATTTAATTTTGTGGCAACTATCGTTTGTTTAGTTGCGTGGCAACTAGATTTAGCAATTGTTGCTAGATTAGATAATTGTAGTGAATGCTATTTGGGTTGCGATACAAATCGATCATGACACGTTGGTTTGTTAAAAAATTTAAAAATTTTGTAAAAAAAATTGAATTTTAATAGTCTGTATGCATACACACTTGTGAGATGATGTGAGGATGGTAATTATTGAAAACAAAGGCTATAGTTTTATGGATTAGACTGGTTGCTGATGCCAGGCCTATCTTTGTAGTTTTAGTGTTTTTAATAGTTTTTTACGTAACCTTTTTCGGTTATATAGGTATATATACTGTTTACATTTTTAATAGTTGTCAAGTTGGGTTATTGAATTAATGTTGTTTTTTTTGACTGTATGACAGCAAGTCAGATGTTTGATTTGAATCAAAAACGTTGCAGACTTTTTAGTTAGTTTTATTGTGATGTCAGCCAAATACTTCCAATAATAGATTTTTGGTAATGAATGACGTGCTTGAGGGAAATGAAATATTACGTGAAAATATGATGCAATTAAGAATACAAGCAGTGGTCACCGTCAGAGTTGAGTGCATTTGTGTACCAGTAACATTTGAATTTGATGGCAACGTTTGAATCATCAAGTTATCTAAAAGTAAGAAAAAAGTTTGGTCGTAGACAACGAGGGAAAGCTGTGAGTTAATCGTTATATGAACGGACGACTTACACTTTTGGACTGCTATAAATTGAGTCAAAGTTGACTTGTTTGATAGCTTCCTAACAGTAGCGTTTGCTTGTTTGATAGCTTCCTAACAGTAGCGTTTGCGTCGTTTCAGGGCAGAAATGTGTTCTCGTGAGTGCCAAACTGGAGCGAGTGTTGTGAACGCTGCACCTCCGGTAAAAAGCAAACCTTTGTCATTTTCGAATAATGATCTCGCATCTAGTCGTGAAGCGAAACCAACTAATTTTAATAACGACAATTGTGACATTAATGCAAAATCTCTATGTTGCAAAGCGTCGACAAGCAAAGATTCTGTTGTGAATGGCAGCACAGGTGTTTCTGATAGTGATAAACAGCGAAAAATTGACTGTTTAGTTGAAACGGTTTGCCATCAAGCGAATTGCCCATCGACAAGGAATAATAAAGACGGTGTTGGGCCATCAGGTAATATATGCTTATCAGGGTGCAACCGGAGGTGAAAACTACCGGAGCCGGAACCGGAGGTCAACGAAAGTTGCCGAAGCCGGAGGTGAGGCGAAATCAGGTAATATAAATGATGGTTAATTAGTTAATTTTAGCCAATATCTGCAATATGTAGTTAAGTTATTTGGCTTTACGCTAATTTTCTGCGAAATTCGGAAATTTTTCCCCGAAAAAATTTGCCAAAAGTAAAACGAAACACGCTAAACAGATAAATTTTGCAAAATTAATATGCAAAATTTTACTACCGAAGTTGCTGGAACCTCCGGCAAAAATTCTACCGGATCCGGAGGCCGATTTTCTGCCGGAGCCGGAGGCAGACCTCCGGTTGTACCCTGATGCTTTTTAGAATTAACAGATCAATACGTTTATACAGTTCACCGTTTCACGCGAATCACATATTAGTGCAGTGTAGCATCACACAGGCAAGGCAGTATATATTCTTACTCCCACAATGATTGAGAAGGGGGTATGTCATAGTCTTAAAAAGGTATACGGTTAAATCGCGTGGCTGATTATAGTTTTTGATGATGCTTTATTAGTAAATCCTTGGGTGCGTACATAGTTAATGCCCACCTTAACAATCAGTGATGGATACGGCAACTTTAAAACCGCGTGATGCGACCTGATTGAGCGTAAAATGGTGGAGTGTTATACTCTCTGTCATACATTCTTATTACGATTACGTTAATTATTATATCCTGTTAATACCTATGCTTGATGCCGCTTGAGCGTTTAACCGCAAGTACACGCGCTGGTAACAGTTTTTCACAAACAAAGTGCGGGTTGTGTTATTAAATTCTTTACCGGATCCAACTCAGTGTAGTAGTACTATTTATGTATTGTTATTTCTGATAGTCATTTTGAAAGGAACATGTTGTTGAGTTTGTTGTTGTTGTTGTTGGTTGTTGTTGTTGTTGTTGTTGTTGTTACTGTTGTTGTTGTTGTTATTTCAGAAACGGAAAGTTGTGCCGTCAAGAAAAAAACGGTGACCCAGCCGCTGTTTCATCGTATATTCAAACGTAAACCACCGAAATCGAAATCGATTCATGACGAGCTGGTCGGCGACGCTGATGCTGCCACCAAATCAGCAGCTACAACAGCGCTGAGCAGCAGTAAATCATTTGAAAATCAAAATTCGCTCAAAAAACCGTCTGGAAATTTTGCCGACGAAATCTGTCCCAATGAGCAGACACGTGGCATCGTGGCTATGAAGCAAAAAACTACTGAAGCAGCGAGCTTGGATCGTGCACGAAAAAATGCCCGAGTGGTGTTGAAGGCAAAAGATGCAGTCAGCGCTAACGATGAGAATAAATTAAAACGCGAAAAGGTGAAAACTAGTCGTAACTGCGATAATCCGTCTGGATGCAAGCGCGAAAATACCAACAACGACCATGGAAAGTGTCAAAATCGTACGGTGGCAAATACTGTAATGAAAAAAGAAGACACGTGCAAAGCTGGTGATAAGGATGGTTTAAATCCGGCAGCGACACAACTGCAGTCGTCCGTTCAACGAGCAACGTTTTCGGCACAATTTCCACCAACAGAATGGTTGCTGCATGGTCATGATCTGATAGGTGAGGCTAGTACAGGACTTTGGTGTGCAAGTAGTCTACCAAGATCGGCAGCGTATCAACAACTACTATCATCTCAATGCAAGCCAGTAGTCTCCACAGCTGCTGCAGGCCGCACGTATTGCGAAGCACGCAGCACTCGCAGACTGAATTTGGTCAACTTCGGTGACGGCAATAATCGTGCTGGTTGTGCATTGGCTTCAGAGACGAACTCTACGGCGAGGTGTTCGTCACGGGATTCAAGACCAGATGTGTCGCACAATAACCCATTGTTTTCGTTACCTGGTTATTTCGGTCCCCGCGATGGATTCTTGGATCCAAGTAATCCGTTAAGTGTCCATGGCATGCTTGCATATCCTGCATATGCATCCGGCTATCTTGACGAAAACGAACTACGAGCAAGGCATGATTTTAGTGGTGCAAATTTTAACGCTCCGTTAACGTCAGTTACTGCTGCTTGCGTTAAAGCCAGCGTAGGAAACAGCAGTTCAAACGAACGTTATAAAGGCAATGCTCGGTCTCAGCAACGTGAATTACGGCGTACTCCAGGGCATGGTGTCAAAAAATGCGTCGGAAATAATTCTAGTCGTCGTGCAATGACAAAGTATTTGAGCAGCAGTTCTGAATGCTTGGCTGGGGTTGGTCGTAAATATTTTGAGCCGGATATTCCGGTGACAGCTCGGGCTTCGATACAGCGACGTCGAGGTTATAAATCTTCGATTAATTACTTGACTGCTGATGGCGGTGGCAAAGTTGTGGTCTGTCGTCCTAATGCTGATATTGTCAAAACTAAACAGGCATCTGGTCAGGATAGTCATATCGGAAGCAATTTGGCTGCGGAAGCTAGCGGTAGACAGGCTCGAAATACTAATTTCAACAGCGACGTCCGAAAAACAGGTGGATGTGGTATGAGCGCTGACGAAACGTTGGACATGTGTAGTAAAAATCAACCTCAATCCTTCCGATCGTTCATATGCATAAAACACCGGTTGTGGAATTGTGGGGATTGTGCACTCACGTATGAAACGGCGGCACATTTTCGGTCATTGGAAACTTGTCGCGGTTTTAGTGGGGACTTACGGCTGCCCAGGAATCATTACAGATTGTGTGATACCCTCGTTGGTAAACAGTTTGAGTACCGTTACTCTGTCCCACGACCTGGTAACGTGGTGTGGGGCACTAAAGGCATAGTGGGACCAGTTGATATGAATACAGTGGTGCTATCTAGTCCTGAACAAGTCATTGGCGCTGACGATATGATTCAAATCCAGGATGACAATGATTGTGCTAAACCTGGTTCGTTGTCTAATCTACAGTTTGCCGATTTACCTTTAACTCAAGCCCCTCAAGTGGTGTTTTCGAACTTTGACTCAATTGGTAATGATAGGACTCAGCCTGTAGCTCGAAATCCTGTGATATCACCATCGAAAATGACGTGCACTGGATATAATGTCGCTTGCAGTATTGCTTCGTCTACAGGAGAGGTTAATTCCATCAGAACCTGCTGTGGTGTAGCTTCAACAATCACTGCCGCTTCCAGGGGTTCCAGGCTGCATTGTTCGACGCAACCTGTTGAACCACTATCAAATCTTCCAGTTCGGAGTTCACCCGTTTGTGCTCACGGTAACGCACCTCAAACAAATGTTGTCAAAAGTATGAATTTCGCCAAAAATTCAATTTCCAACGATTCAAAAGATAAAAACGAAGTTTCGTATATTATTCCACATCCGCATTTGTACACTCAACCGTCCCCGGTACAACGGCGAGGGGCAACAGCTAAACCTGGGCACCTATCGCCAACTGCAACACTATCCCGTGATTCGGCGATAAGCAATTCTCCAGTTCAGCTATGGCCGGCCAGTGGAAGCGCTAGTGATCCAACGACGTCATCGAATAGCAGTCGTAGTAGCAAAACACAAAACGAAATTTGTCGCAAGCCAGATCACGATACCGGTAGCGAAACGCAAAACTCGTACTCTGGCAGTTCCGGGCTTGGAGGGCAATCATCGGAACCCGTTAAAAATGATGATGTTGTAGCGAACAATATTAGTGGATCTAACGTTTCTCAAGATGGTCACGATACTAGAAGAGGGTATTTGGTCAACGAAGATGCAACGTATATTAATATGCCAAGAAGAGAACTCGGATCGGATCATAATGGCCGCGCTGTACGTCCTACAAGTGGGAGTAACAGTGTTCCGACTAGTCCAACGCAGAAAATGTCTAGCCCTTATTTTGTTGATGGTCATCGAGTTCAGTCAGAAAAATCGTCACCACTGAAACGAAGGCTCCAAGAGCAACTTCTTGCGAGCGAAAAGAAATGTAGCAGTACAGGAATATGTGCGAATTACGATGACGCGTATAATAATTGTGATCGACAGCACCATATTTATGCTAACGATATGTCGAGCGTTGGTGATACTAATCACACTTATGAAAATGTATCGCTACGACGTGGAAGCGGTCGCAGAAGATCTAGCGAAGACGGACCTGGGGATGAGGTATATGACCAGTTGAGTGGGGACCTGTATAATTTAGAGTCGACCCGGTTTGAAAATATTACAGCAAACGATGTAAACAATGATGAAGAGGTTACAAACTTTCGTAGTTGCATGTTTGGCAATAATCTGACTCCAGGCCGTTTGCTGTTTGAACGAAACTGTGCTAACATTAGCCTCATTCATAAGACTGCGTATGAATCGCCTCTGTGAGTAGTAATTGGTTCTGTCGTTCTTCACATAGACTTATAGAAGGCATACATTTGTTACTACATGCCTATAAACCTAAGGCTTTGCCAAAATTCGAGCTGAAGCCTTAACTTTCAGTGCGTGGAGGCGTACAAGATGCGTATGATAATGTTCGAATGTGTTTAAAAAGAAATTTGTAGTATATTTTATTGCAAATGTCTCTAGCGATGGATTGTACTTTTGGCAAATACCGTATATTACTTACTTTTAACTTTAGCATGCGCGTTTATAATATATATTTGTGTGTATATGTGAACATTCCTCTACGAGCTTTTGGTATCCGAGTTGTATAATTGTGGTAAACTGTTGTTGTTAGTTTTCTGATTTATATTTGAACCGTTTATAAAGCAGGTCTCGAATACTAACCATGAATCAGCCTACACGTTGCCGTGTACCTAAGCTGTTACTTAGCGTAGGCCTTGAGTTCAATAATTTTTAGTACCTATTCTGTGCATGTTCGTATATCAATTTTGCGCACAAGTTGTGTTAGTTAACAAGACGACAATATCCGCTTGTAATTGGTTTGTCCATTAAATTTGTGTTGGAGAATCTGGCTAAAACAAGTAAAATCAACGTTTCATATTAAGTTACAGACCACTAAATGTACCCTTAAATACAGAAGGGTAAGGGTTGCGCTATATTCACCGTGCACCGTCGGACGCCATGCCACGCTGGCGTGCGGCACGATAAAATTTGTTTATCAAAAATTATTGCGCGTCACCAATTAGATTTTGCCTATATTTTTGTTGGCAACGCATAGCGCCGCATGGTGGCGCCCGCCACAATAAAGTATAACGCAGCCCTTATAATTGTGCTTTTGTTTAGTCATTTATTCACATGTGCCCCATTTCCAATAATCCATTTGCTGATAAAGAATTAAGTTGTTGTTGTCGTGTTCGTTGCTTTCCATCTAAAAATATCATGGAACCAGTGATGAACGGTCTAAATAATTACTGCAGCACTAACTTATTCAGTATATATTTTGCATGTGAGCAATAAAATGTCTGCAGTGTAACTTAAAAACCGAGCCGTAATAGCAGTGCCGCGGCGCTACTACTCACACTCAGCTAAAAGTTATTCCGTTTAGACAATAAGCAGCTTCATTCGTTTGATGGGATTGAATTTTTATTTTTAATCAAAAGCAGTTGAAAAATCGTACCCCAGTCATCCAACACAAAAATGACGCAATTCAACTCAGCGCGCCGCTGTTTTACAGTAATACATGAAAGAATTATAGTTTTGTGAACTGTTGAAAATAATACATATTTGGTTCCGCAGTAGTCCATCCATAGGTCACCAGACGTGAACGTGTATATTTTGATATTTTCAAGACTTAAAAACTTGAAATTTAACCCCTTCTCCGATAGAGTTGACTATGAGCAACTCAGTGCAGTGTATATACGTTAAATAGTATATATCGCACCGTGTTTAACAATTGTAACACGTATACATAGTACTAAATCACCACAAGACGTGAGAGCCCCTCTGGCTCGAGCGTCAAGCTCCTATAGCTGAGTGGTGATGGTGAACGCCTCCCACTCCAATCACTGGTGTTCAAATCCTAGCATAAAAGTAGGTATCAGATGAAATAGAAAATGTTCATGTGATAAAGGGTTAAGCGAAAATTTTTCAGTTAACTATCTAACCCCTTCTCGCATAGAGTTGACTATGAGCAACTCAGCGCAGTGTACTATACGTTAAATTGTATATATCGCACAGTGTTTAACAATTGCAACACGTATACATAGTACTAAATCACCACAAGACGTGAGAGCCCCCTCGGGCTCGAGCGTCAAGCTCCTATAGGTGATGGTGAACGCCTCCCACTCCAGTCACTGGAGTTCGAATCCTGCATAAAAGTAGGTCTCAGGCTAAATAGAAAATATTCATGTGATAAAGATTTAGACTAGAGCGGGTCATAAAAATTTGGACCAATATTTACTTTTACCAAAGTTAGCACCAAAGCATATTCCTAAAGTTTTAGGGTCCTCAGCGTACTAAACACCTGTCTAAAATAAAGCTTAAGTTGAGCACAAGTAAAACAGTCTAACATTTAAGCATGCTCTTACGGTCTAGTGAGAAAGCAGGCACTAGCGGGTCCAGAGTTGGGCGGGCGTACGTCTCCCTGTCAGCAATTTTTGTTATAAAATGGTAAGGTCTCTTACACTTTCCCCCTCAGAAATTTTTTTGGGATAAAATTATAAGGTCCCTACCATACAATATGTTCCCTCAGAAATTTTTTGTGACAAAATGGTCAGATCCCTACCTTACATATTTCCCCTCAGAAATTTTTTGGTAAAATAATGCTTTTCAAAACATTGAGCAGCCACCCATACAGAAAATTCTGGAACCGCCGCTGGAAGCGGGGCATCACTAAAAGTTTAAACGGGCTGATGTTTGCATGATGTAGTTAAGTAACGTGGTTCTTTCTCCTTGGAACGTAAAACGACTCGTATATATATAAATATATATATCGTTTGAAGGAAGGCTGACTTTCGATAGAATCTGTTGCATCTTCTAAACCAAATACCCAGGTCATAACTATTGAGGCAGTTGCAGAATAATTAGCGATTTAAGAATTGTATGCTTTACACTCAAAACAATCACCGTGTAGGTCAGGATATTTCCTTTAAGTAACCAGTTAAAACCAGCACTTAAGAAACGAAAGTTAATGTTCGGAAACCCAAAAACACAAAATCGTGTTTAGGATATCCGAAATAGAAAATTTAATTTCGGATATCTGGCAGGGTGCAAATGGAGGTGAAAAATGCCGGAGCCGGAGCCGGAGGTCAACAAAATTTGCCAGAAACGGAGGTGAGGCGAAATTAGGCAGTAAAAATGATGGTTAACTAGTTAATTTTAGCCAATATGTGCAATATATTGTTAAGATGTTTGGTTTTACGCTAATTTCATGGCGAAATTTCGGAAACTCTTTCCTGAAAACTGTGACAAAAGTAAAACGATACGCGCTAAACAGATAAATTTTGCAAAATTATGGAAAATTTTACTACCGAAATTGCCGGAACCTCCTTCAAAAATTCTACCGGAGCCGGAGGGTGATTTTCTGCCGGAGCCGGACAGACCTCCGGTTGTACCATTATATCTGGATATATCCGGAGGCCAGTGTTACTTTAAAGAGCGTAACAGTAGATTAAGCGTATTCGCAGGCCTAACCGCTTCAAAAATGTGTTCCTAAGCCTAAAGCCTAAGCGTAAGTAAAAAAAGTAATACGAGTCTATTCAAATATCCGGCAAGATTTGCCGGATATCCGGATGATATCAAAAAATATCCGATGCTTGTCACTAGTTTAATTTTAAGTATTCATTTTACATATCCTTTAAGTACCTATCCAGACCTTATACCAGAATAATCCCATAATTGCAGCACACCTTACTGACAACTACCAAACTCGCCGGAACCTGCAGCAAAAATGCTTCCTGTTCCGAAGTCAGAGGGTTTTTTTCTGCCGGAGCGAAGCCGAAAACAAGATTTTGTCCTTAGACTCAATTTGATATATACAGCATTTTATAACATTTGTGAAAGCCAAATGAATATTTTGCGTTATGTCTCTATTACAAGTATATGCCCAATATAATTTTAGAGTTAGTAATCTTTCAGTGCCATCTCCACTAATTCAAATTTCTGAGTTCGCTTCTACAGACAATCAGCATCAATTTGGCATAATTACTGCAGTCATTCCTGCCTCTGTCTAGTCAACAATAGTTTTTCTTTTCCGTTGCCTTCTTTTCTAATCAATTTTATACACATTTTTGAACAGTGGGTGGCATCTGAGAAACTTCTAATTCGAACAGTTCATGTTTAAATTTTGAAATAGCATTTCAAACCCGTATTGTCAAATCAAATATAATATTTTCGTACTGATGATGATGATGATGATGATGAAATAATTATCTTCGAGTTACGAAACAGACGGTAGCAAAATTTCTGTTTTCAGATCGAAACTTTGATGCGCAAGGAAAGCTTTATGCGCACACATTATAGGACAACTTTAATTATTTTGCACAATAATTGCAACTACTCGAGGAATGTATTTAAAACTGTCTATTTTGTTCATTTGATCGTCTTGTTACGAAAAACGCAGTTTCAAATTCAGAAATTCTTCACGGGAAGGCTGCGCGACATTTATAAAGTGAAAATCGCTATCAAGCGAGACGAGCAAGAAACCAAATGCAATTTTAGTACTAAACCTTGAATACTTTTGGTTCTGCGATCCCTTTTGTGGGAACATGGCCAGTGTGGCCCCTTCGGATCAACGGATAAAGTACATTTTTGGGCTGTTGATGGGTGAAATTTTTATTTTTACGCATTATTTAGCAAAACACAATGTTCAATTTGAAATATCTTCAACCTTCATAAACTCTCACACTTAAATAGTCGTACGCCAATGGATATTTCTTAAAGTTGATACTAATTCGTTTCGGAGTTGTGTAGTGAAAATTAAAATTGACTCTTTAATTCTTCAAGGGCAGACATGTTTTGTGTTCTGTGTGTTTTTTTTTCAACTGCGAAACTGACGCTTTATTGTCTACTATTAACCAGAATGCCATCAACAAAACTTTCGCTGACAGAAATATTACGTTTTCGTCTTGAATATGTAGCTGATTTTTGTGAAAGGCTAGTTTATTCGTTATTTGATGTGGTCAGTTTAGGTACTATGTATTGAAAAATTCAACCGTGATAGTGCGTTAGTTTTCATAAAATTTTCTTAGTAAAGTCAGAGTGGCCCAATCTATAGAACATCGCCGTATAACAGTAGTACCAGCATACTCCTAACCTCAGCCTGAGCGTAAGCGTTAGAATGAGTTCATACCTAAGCCTAAGCCTAAGCAAGCAAACATTTGTCTAAAGCTCAAGCTTACTCTATTACAGTCCCTCAGAAAAACGTTCACCCCTGATCTTTACATGGACCGTTGAGTGTAATACTACTAGGGTGTTGCCAAAACCCTGACTCAGACTCCGTTAGGAAATCGACTTTGTTCGTTCCCGGAGTAATTTTTGGCAGCGGCTCTTACGATTCGTTAATCGAGTTTGTTCGTAATTATTTTGTACGCGACTTTCAACTTTCTATTAATGAGATTTATCTAAAACAATTTCATAAACAAATTATTGAAATCATTCGATTATTTCTATACTTCAAATCTGAGCTCTACTTTCAGTGTACAAGTTTAGCGTATTTTCACGACACCGACATATATTGCCGGTACCCGCATCTGACACCTGTATTTTAGACCTTCAGCTCCAATTGTAGTCAAGTATGATGGGTCGAGTATTTGCCAAAAATGTGTCGTATTTCAATGTCACCTGTTTAAAACCTACTAGCGTTTCGCTGCAATTTCCCATTGCAGTACGACTTCGAAACTTATGTGTGCGTAAAAAATATTTGTTGTTCATGAAATTTCACAAAAAAGTTTTGTCAAAATTTAAATTTTGAAACAGTATTGGTCAATAATGTGATAATATACGGGCAACGATACACGTTATTCAAAAGGGATATATTTGGTAAAAACAGTTACTTCAACGTGACTTTCTTTGCGAACTTTCCCACACGGTTTGTGTTCAGTGTCAATTTTGGGACGTATATAAAAAGGTGATCGAGAGATCGCCGGCGGTTTCAAACTGCGATAAATAAAATAAACCCAACAATCAACAAGCGTTGCGAATAACCCGTTGGATCGTAAGTCAAAAAATTAATTTTACATTAGGTTACACCCTGCCGAAATAAAATTCGGACTACATCCCTGATGTCAATACACATCATGCATTATGTTCAATCCTGTTATTAACGAAACGAAAAAAATTATCTACGTGTCGTAATATGAGATTATGCATTCGCGGTGAATTTTTGTTATTCCACCATAGGCATAAGAATTTTTCTCATGGTTAGATATTTTTTACGATAAAACCTATAGAAAGCTGTTGTTATTGTTGTAATGATGTAAAATGAGTTTACTTTAACACAAGAATTCGTGAACCAAAAAATTACAAATCTGAATATTTCTTGTACTGTTGCACTTAAAATAGCGTTTATATATGGTTTAGTTAATCTATAAAATTTTAGACAACCTCAATACAACCAGTTAGGTTTTAAACTTGATGAAACAAGATTTTCTCACAAAATTTATGTGAATAAAATTATTGATCTCGTAAAGTAGTAAGGTGTTGCAAAAATCGCTAATCTAAGCGACTTTAAAAAATTTTCAATTATTTCCACGTTTTCGCTACGAAAGTGGCAAAATAAAATACTGTCAGATACGCGGTTGCTCTCAATATGTTTAGGAATTTTTTTACCATTTAAAAACTGTTCATCCATATTGCTTGTACTACGCGGGACATTATATTGTATTCGCCTTGTAAGCATATGAGACATTCTTGTCCATTATTTGCACATGCAATATAGTGCAGTGCACTGTAGGTATACTAGATGGTAGCATACGGTCGACACATATAGTCAACGAAAAATGCCGTTGGAGAGATGGGCTGCGTGGCGCAGTGGCACTGTAGTGTCCCGAATAACAGGGGGGACGGATTTTTATTTGGCCTCTCCACTCTCCAGAGGGTATCCCCTTGTTATTCGGTTACGGACTGTTATATATTTTTAACCCACGCTCCGCCGCCCTTTGTTACTGATATATATCCGGTACTGTAATTATCCGTTGAATTAAACGTTTATTTGGCTTGTGTCAATAGCTTGAGCGATCATGCAAGGTTATACTTAGGAATATGCTTTCTAAATTTAAGTACCCTTTAAAGTTTCGAACTCAAATTATTTGGTCCTGGAGTCATTTATGCGCTACAATTTAAGGGTTAATTGACATTTATGGACTCTAATTAGGGTTTAGGGACTCTATCCATTTACGGACTATTATTAGGGATACGGACTCCTATTGATTCGGACTCAAAATGGGGACCCCCTTTTATTACCCCCTCATATTCGGGTGAATACAGCAGAGTGTTCGCTTACGGATCCGTAGGCTGAGAGTTCGATCCCATGTCCGGAAACCCGCTTTTCCAGCTGCTTAGTAAAAAGGTCTGATGTCCCACTTCCAACCTAGGCTGCCACGCCTCATAGTTTACTAAAACACGATGTTTTAGGTGTCACATGAAAAGAAAATTCCGGTTAGTGAAAAGAATACATAATAAAAAATCCCGAAAATTAAACTGATGGAGCAAAGACTGTTCTTGCAATTCTTCTAGTATACATTTTCATTCCACGATCGACCAGGGGCGATGTCAGGCTTTTGTTCAGATCCAAGTTGCGAAGACGTTAAGGTTATTGTTTCTTGCTTTTTAATAGCAGTATTTGGCATTGTTTGTCTTTTTTCTTAGATCATTAACAAGATGCTGGCGTTGCAATGGAGTAAGTAGGTAAAGTTCTCTTTACCTGACCCCCGTTATTCACGGAAGATTATTTCTTTACGCACGACTCACCTTTACTGACCATTATTTCTCTGGTCAAGAAAAATTTGTTAAATTTTCCAGTGTATTTTAATATCAATAATACATAATCGCACGACCTTGGTGTACATCACAATGAAATTTATTAGTAAGGAACTGGAACGGTTGAACCATAGAAGAAAAGTAAACTGACCAGCTGTTTCGTAAACAAAGGTCTGACAAGGCCTATCAGCCTACAATATCCATGCCAAACTTCTTGATTGCATACCTTGACAGCAAGCCGCAGAAACTGTTTTACCTCAACTTCGGCGAATAAAGCATGCAATTTTAGCAGGACTTTAAAATGATATTGTGCTAAAATTTTACAAGTTAAAATCTGCTAGTCTCAAACATTTGCAATTGCAAACTCAACATATGGCTTAAAAAGGGGATTGAGGATGTTGAATGCCTTGTTAAACGATACCTTATCCAGCTGAAAACTTAATCTCTTTATGTGCTCCACTACAAAAGTAAGTTATGGCAAATACTTAAACTTTTTAAACACTAAACAATCGTGTTGGACCCTTGGTCTAAACGTTCAAAAATTAATTTATTTCAATTGAATTTAAAAAATTTCGCTCGCATTCTCTATCATTTTTACAAATTTTCAAACGATAAACAATGCTCGTATTCATTCAAGATTCATGACGCTGGACACAAGAACAGTGTTTTTGATTGAAATTCATGATACTGTATCATGTGATAAGTGATAGAAGTTGCACTTTTTACGCATCAGTAATGTTAAACAACTTAACGACGTATATGGGGTGTGCACATGAATTGTTTGATAAACGTCTAAGCGACTGCATTCCTAACAATGAAAATACTCTAGGAAAACAATTTATTTGAACAATATCAATGGGCTGTGTAAATCGTTCGTGCTGGAAAACGTTGAGCTCGAGTATTTGTACTTTTAAATGGTTTATATACGCAACAAACATGCTACAATTTTCGCAACTTTTCCGTCTTTCGCCAATTGGCCAATATATATTCTCAAATATGCGTAGCCACTATACGAGCCAGTTACACGTTGGTGTTTTTTATATCTGGTTGGGGGTTTTCGGTTTTGAGAAGGGTTAATTTTTGCTATTTTTAGTAAGTTCAGTAAATTACTTGCGTAACAGTGACAAAACGTATAGAGAAAAACAAAAAATTAGTTGCTCTCACTGATACATCTGTCTTTTCGCTGCTTGCATTCCTTGCAAACAGTGATCGAACTGTGAGGCGGAAGCAAGCCTCCTGGAAAAATTTTGGTCCTCTAAAAAATTTTCAACCTTGCTTGTAACTCATTGAAAACCGTTGCATGCCCCTCGTGAAAGATTTTTAGCTTCCCCTAGCAAGGTGAGGCAGCTACGGGCATGTCTTTATACCGCTTTAGTTTTGAGCTCAACCTCGGAATAATTTCAAGCATAAATCAAATTACAAATCCTCATAGCGCAACAAATTTGAAGTCTTCTGCTTACTATGATTTGAATGATATACCAAACCCTTTGTCTGGTTTATTTTTATAAATTATTAAACGTCCCCTCTTATGAACAATCTATCCTGCAAAACCAGTTCAATGTTTTATGAACAAAATCACGGTTGTTTCCCAATGCTACAAAACCAAATTTTAATACTTTCATGCTTGAAAGTTGTATTTCGGTCGAAATTCTCTCTTCCAATTTTTCTGATTCGTTTTAAGTATCAGATTTTTCTAATCCAAATCGCAGCAAATCCTATTGAACAGCCTGGTGTATTATTTATATATATTGCAATGTCAGTGTATATTTCTCAGTGATGTTGCATGGCGTATTAAAACTTAAATATGCATGCACTGCGCGCACATCTCATACTTTAGTGCAAATTATTGTACGTTTAAATATTGTTTTAAGATTTGTTGCATGCAATGCAAACTGCAGTCTATTAGACAAAGTTTTGACGACACTATATGCATGCGTTCATATTAATATACATTCTTCATTGTCCAGTTGTAAATTTTTAATTGGAGTAAGCGCCGGTGGTGGCTGTTTTAATACTATCGATTAACAACGATAGGTTGCGAAGTGGAGGGGGGTAAACACAAGTTGACTTGTGTGCGACCCTGGTATGAAAGGAAATGAATGAAACCAAAGCTTTCAATGTATATCACGCATACTTTGGGGCAACGTAATTTTTTACAATTGCTACCACTTTTAAACCAAGAATTGGTATTAGCAGTGGCGGATCCAAGAGGGCAAGGCGGGGATACACCCCACACCGACCATGTCGTGGTGAAAAGTTTGCGACGAAAATTGATCATCAGAGGCTTACAATGGGTTTTCAAGCCAAATAGGTTAAAAATATCGCTAAGTTGCAACACATACTGTAAACTTTTGTGCGTTCCCATGCAGTTGGTCCACTTTAACACGTGGAAACATTCGCTAAAAACACACTTGAAAATTGTAAAATTTCGAGACACAAAAAGTATCCGCCCGCTAAAAAATCCTGGTTCTACTATATATTGGGTAAAGCTAACAGAAGCTTAAACGTTTTCACATGTTTTATTAAATACACAATCGCAGCATGTCACAGCGATCCACAAAAACTATTAATTTTTCTATTTTAGTGCCAAACAGGTTCGACAAAGGTTTGTCGTCAAAATAAAATACTATCGTTTCTTTCTGTTGAAGTAAAACACTTTTAAACGAAGTTTTGAGCTCGTCGTATTAAATGCAAAATTTAAACTTTCGTTCAACCCAAAAATCGTTCCATGTTTGAAACTGCTCAAGAGGTGCAACTAAAAGTCTGTGAGGTTCTGTTGTATCATCTTTACTCTGTTAGCGATACACCAACGTTTCGTCACCACAATTTACGTTCATTGTTATTCTCAATATATACTCACAATTATATATCCGTTCTGGCTTCATATGAATCAAACATTTGCATAATTTTGCATTGTCACTTTGAAGTAAAATTTGTGTCTGGTTTGCCGTTAGCTTCGCTGGCATGGTTTACTTTTATCTTTGTTGTGGATTTTGGTTTGGTTATAGCATGGTTGGAACAGACACCCCCATACCTCCGAATTCCGAGGGGGCACCCAAAAGCAAGGCCCACACCGTAACGAGATATTAAACAAAAAATTTGAAAAACATTTTAATCACCGCTTGGGGGCACCACCTCGGAATTTTTCGGGGACCCCACCGTTGTCTGCTCCTGCATTCGAGTATACAGAGACGTATGGGGTTTGCGAATTTTGTCCATCAAACACAACTCACCTTAAACTAACAGTATTGTTGCGTAAAGTTTACTAACAACAGCTGGTTAATAGTGAAAATACTGGAGAAAAATTTAAATGTTTAGGTTTTCATTTTGGTTTTAAAACTATTTTGTATTAAGTGAACGTTTTTCGTGATCGAACTCAACTGTTGCTTTAAAATTCGCTAGTCGAGCAACTTTGCGGTGCTGAGATGGGCTCTGACACGTATTTGCGGTTGAATGCTTTTAAACAAAATAATGCTATTTAATTTAGTGCGACTGGCGAGTGTCACAATTTTAAAGCCAGTAGTCGTTGTTCGTTGTAGATATGAGATCAACGTGCATATAGATAGTAAACTGAAAATTTTCGCTTAAAGATACTAAACTGAAAATTTTTCGCTTAACTCTTTCTCACATGAATATTTTCTATTTCCCCTGAGACCCACTTTTATGCTAGGATTTGAACTCCAGTGACTAGAGTGGGAGGCGTATACCATCACCACTCAGCTATAGGAGTTTGATGCTCAAGCCCGAGCGGGTTCTCACGTCTTGTAGTGATTTAGTACTATGTATACGTGTTGCAATTGTTAAACCGGTGCGATATGTGAGAAGGGGTTTTTTACCGACCGATAAGAAACCGTAAATACAAAGATTGCAATCGGGTTATTGATACTTGGAATGACTTTCCTGTATTGTATGTTAGAGGTGTTGAACTAATGAATGTTGCGAACGCAAATATTTTTGCAAATCTTTTTGAAAATGTTGACTTCACTCATAAATTACACTACGCCCAAGACCTTAATTAGATGTAAGCGGCCTTATTTCCTTTCTAATCGATTCCTTATTAACTTGTTTTATAATCTTTATTATAATTCCATGTTAATAAATTGAATTAAATTGAATTGAATTTATATACATCCGAACGGTGCTGCGTCCTGAATAGCGCTCGTGATACATCTTTATTGAGTATGTTACAGTAATTAGATTAATTGGTTTTTTGGTAATTAGATCAATTGCAATTTATCTATTTTCAAATTCGAAGCTCTTGATTTGACGCAACGTTTACAAAACGAGAGTAAACTGTTCGCTGTAAAAATAATTCATTCTTTACATTTTGCAATTCATTTTTATCGTTTCAAATTGAGACATAAAAACTATACGTTTCACGTGTGCCATATATTTCTGTTGTGAAATAATAACGTGAACATTGCTCTAAATTGGCGAAATTGTCCTCTGCAACGTAAGGAATTCATTCACTTAATAAGCTTTAACGTATTCGTGGTGTGAAACTTTGATGTGTCTGATGCAAAATTTTTAATTGTATTTATCTTGTAACAGCTGCAGGGGCGTCGCCGGGATTTCATTTTTGTACCGTATATAAACCTGATCAGGCCGTAACCAGCTTACCTTGCTGGGGGGGGGCGAAAATTTTTTCAGGTGGTGTATACACAAGAGTTTTCGTTGATCTATAAGCGAGGTTGAAAATTTTCTAGGGGGCCAGTGTAGGCTGAGCCCTCCTGGCTTCTCCTTGGCTACGGGCCCGAACCTCATGTAATAGTTTCTGCGAACAACCGTATTGGGCTGCAATTTTTTTAACCTGTAGTATCCAGCAGTTATTTTATTGCCCGTTAAAGAGGCTTTTTTCTCTCAGGAATGTTCAGACGGGATATAATTGTTTTTGTGTCCTCTTCTGAGCCGCTGGTTTAGTTTCTAAACTTAACATTCTTATCCCACTAGTAAACACCTTTCGCAGATGCTGCGATCAGATATAGCAGGTTAGGAAATGAAAAAGTATTTGATATATTGGTGTATGTAAACTGTAGGGAACTGCCTAAACCCTTGACCTAAATCTAAGCCTAACCCTAATCCTAAGCGTAATCCTGAGCCTAAGCCGAATTCTGAAGTTAGTAGTCTCAAAACCCATCCGTCACTCGTCTCTTAGCGGGCGTGTTCCTATATTACACATGGGCCAAAGTAAAAACGAATGAATCAGCTTATATAAAGCACGAAAGTCTGTTTTAGTTGAAAATTCTCTAATTTAGCTAAATGTATGGCATAATCCGAGAACTAGGAAAAATGCAGATATACTTATATTGTCTTAGGGAAACTAACTGTTGCTTTTTCTCACAGTTCCTGGTTTACAATTAAGAGTAGTTATTGATTATATAATACGTTCGTTTGCTATTTCATATTTTAGTGCGATTCCGATTTTTTGTTAAATTTATTCATGAAACCTCTTTAACTCATCGCTTGTTTTCATAATAGTTTCGTGCAATTTTTGCATGAAATTCAAGATATTTTTTGCGTCTATTTTAAATTATTCATCTCTATATTTTGTTCCTGTCACGCGAGATATTCACGCGATTTTAGCAAAAACTCATTGGATTTAATAAGCTTTTGGTTGATATCTGATGGTAACATAATTTTTCCATCAATGTTTTGTTGGGATTAAATTATGTTTTGTAGCATTTTGTGACCGAACTAAAGACCGAACTCCTCAGGAAGGCAGATTGTCAGTGGCAGATATTTTTTGGGAGGATTACCGTATAAATTCAATGTGCAAAATTTTGATGGAGAGACATTATCCATGAGGGAAATTTTGAGTTGGAATAGATTGTTTATGATAGAAATCTTTGGGGCGAGATGACCTACGAAATTCAGAATTGCTGTCAGTTTAAAAAAATGCTATTGCGTTAAAACTGCAATCACTATTACTTTATTTCGATTAACAAGTTGCGATTAGATTATTTTAAGTGTCAAAAAACGGTCACGTATCGTATTACAGTGTTAATATAACAGAAAACACATGCGCACTTTATCGTTTATTGCAATCTTGTCTAAAACACGAATAATCTTTGAATGCATTTTATTGGTGTTATTTTTAACAAAAATATACAACAAATGTTGCCGTTGTTGTTGTTGCTGCTTCGGTCACACGCCATAATAGTTTAGAATTATTGCTTATACAAATTCGGCTGGAAAATATCTTCTTTATGAAATTTGTGGAGGCTCGAAAAAAGATGTTTACATGCAGTAGAATATATAACCTGCACGCATCAAATAGTTTTCTCGATTTGCTACGCTCACTTGCAACAAATACTTTTTGACGAGGTTTGTACGCTCTCGAAATTGAAATCATGGCTACAACGCTTAGAACAATTGTAATTTTGACCTCAAAACAAATTTCTTTCGTACAAAATCTGTTTGAGATAGTTCAAAGAGACTAAAAATGCTACATTTAAAATTTAAGTATAGGTGAACACGATTTACATGTAAGGTTTTTAAAACGATCGCTGTGTGTATATTCAATCTCAAGTAGTGTCGTGTATTTAGTTTTGTCGCACGCGGTTGAAATTTGTGTTTGGACCACTTGAGGTGTTTCAATGATATCTTAGTTTCTATTGAGCAATATTATACTTCCTTTTTTCAATGGGAAGTTTCAAGTACTTCGGAAGACTGAAACTTAAATCTTAAGATCGCACGGTGGTTTTTTTTCAAAATAAAGGAGGAGAGATATGGTGAGCACGCTCATTTAGTTTTCAACAAGTTGAATGAAAAGTGGATCCGTGCTGCAACGACCACTGAATTTTCTGTATTTTCTTATGCTTATAGGAAACATCGTTGCGATTTCAAGTTGAGAGTCAAATTTTCAAGTAAGCTAGTTAATACGACATCTCTATTGGGAGCACACAGAGAGTGCATCAGCAAGTCCAACTAAGAGGGGGTCTAACTGCTGAGGAAGCACAGTCTGTAATGGTGGTAGACGTTTAGCGAATGAAGCGAGCGGGAAACCAAACGCGATATTAGGTTTTGTAAAGCTGAAGCATGCCCGCTTTTGCTGCGCGTCTGCGGGTATCTATGAATATTTGTGAGTGATTCTGAAACAACAATCGTACCATGTTAACCTATTTGGCTTCAATAGCTGAAACATGCAGTTTCAGGTATCGTCAGATATATATTTCTCGGCTTTTCTCGCACATATATAGCGATATTATATTTGGATATGTTCATTACACCCAGTAGCTATTTTGACTCGAAGGCAGGGACAATCCAAGTGGGCTCAGCCATCTTTAAGTAAAATTGTACCAATTTTCACCACAATATCAAATCTCTACGCCACGTGATCGTCCTAAAAATTCTTTGGCCTTTCCTATGATGTTGAACTGTTATCAGCCTGAGCTATTTTAGGTTTAACGTTAGGATGAGATTACCGCTAGAACTCGCTGCTCATCATGATTAAAAACTTACACCAGTTCAATTATTAAAGCTCGAATAAATTAATTTACGAAAAACTAATAGAAATTACAAAGTAACTTTAACTTAATATTTTCCAGGATCATTCAAAAAAATCATAGGTATTACTATTTACGAAATATGAGTTTGATACCTTACAGCCAAAAAATGGTGTCTATATTGCACCCAACCTTTTTTCTGGGATCACCGTAAAATCGGCACTAAGCATATACAGTTTTATTGTCATTACACTAGGCCATCTGCTTTTTCTTGAGCAGAAAAAAAATAATTGAATTGCATAAACTTATTTGTGAAAAAGCAACGAGATACCATCATTGTTGAATATAAATTCGATAACTTTAATTTTTATGGTTAACTCCACCTGAGACTGCAATATCCGGCACATTAATAAATTGCAACAAAACGTTGCAATTTTAGATCGACTCTGAATGTTTTTCTACTCAAACTTTCATTTATAGGACATCATTCAACGCCCTGTCGACGTGTGTCCAATTTCTTTTATTCCACACCATGATTGATGCGAATTTTACGATGTCAGACTGAATTTTTGTTGCTGTCGAGAATGACATATGAAATATTTGCCGTTTTTCAAACGTTCTCCGATGCCGTCGCAATAGTTCAAGTAGTTCAAGTTGCCCGTCTATGCATACAATGCATGTATAAAGTATGCAATGGTGAACCCAACAATTTTGATTGGAGGGTTGGTGCCCTAAAAAGCGACTAAAATGTTTTACATTTGAATATAAAGTTGGCAAATCATTAACGATTATTCAAAAATGTACCACCTCTACGTGTCAAAATGAATTTGAAGCGGTTGATGCGGCACGTTTGCCTGGCCTTTTTCAATACACCATTGTAAACCATTTATACAGTGTATATAGTGCAATTTTGTATAGAAATATACACAAATATTTAAGTCATTGAGAAAATATTTAAAACGATTTTATATATAATGCTCGTCAACTTGTGGTTCAATAGGCTGATACGTGGGTCATTTTTCTTCCCAAAACTTCCCTTTCTCCAGCCGTATTGAGTCTTGCAGTTTTCCTTCTGCCAAAATCTAAATTTTGAACAAATTTTTATACCATTTTAAGGCACAACAACATATACAAAGAAGAATTCCTTGTATCTTTAGTGACGAAATTAATCATTTGAAAAAACAGATATGTTTCGATATTTCGAATCAGACTTTCGTTTTTTTTGTTGTTGGTTAATCTTTCGCTAAATAAAATTTAATTTTAACTCTTTTTGTTTGACTATTTCTGTCTCGGTTTGTTTCATAATTTTAAATCCGTAGCTATGTGGGGTTCATGGAAGTTACCCGGTTGCCCCAACAGAAATTTTCGCCCCTGGTTTTAAATTTTTTCAAGAGCATTAAAAAATTTTGCGTTACGAAAATTTTTTCCTTGCCCACGGTTGTAAAATATTTATGCTCCCTCTACAAAAACAATTCCTGGTGGCGGGGCGGCACATATTTTGCAGTCGACCTCCGTTTCGGTGTCTTTATAACGTTTATTCGTTTGAGTAGCGAAGGAATTGTTTAATTTTTTTGACGTCTACAACTACGTCAATTGTGAAAGACGTTTGATTGAGAACTGAAGTTTTAATAACTAACCATGGGTCAGCTGTACACAACGCATGTTCGAGTACAATTGAATTAAGTTTATTTTTTTGCTGACTGCACATCAACTTTCGTGTTTGTATATGAATTTCCAACTCCATTATGTATAGAACAGTGGCAGTACTTAGTCAGAGGCATTAAGACTTAGCTTATGGTTAGTCATAGATTCAAACTTTACGCTTAATGCATCAGATTTTGTTCAGAACTTATTCTATACTGAGGCACGAAATACCTACACTCTAAAATGTTAAATGTATCAAGAAAATTTGGAAAATTAATTAGTTTAGCTTGTTAATTTCCGTGAACAAGCTCTTATTTCTTGAAACAGGTTTATAGTTCTGGGCAGAGCAATCTGGTCTTTACCCACAAGTACACACGGGTAAACAAGGGTCGGGTAAAGAATTTCAAACGAGGGTATAGCGCGGGTTAACATTGGTATTGCGCGGGTAAAAATTCACAGTGTTACCGACGCCAAACTTTTAAGTTTTAAGGAGCACAACGTACGCTATTGTCAGTTTTACTTCTGGTCAGTTCCTGTCCGGTGCTTTATTTAGTTGGGTTTGAAATTTTAGTTGTACTTCTGGTCAGTTCCTGTCCGGAGCTTTATTTAGTTGGGTTTGAAATTTTATTGTTTCTAGTAAACTTACTTGTATAACATTCGTTTAAGCTATAACGCAAAACTTAATAAAAGTGCAAACAACCTACGATTATTAAACAACTGAGTTAGCTTCAGGCGCGGATTACAGGTGCGTCTCGGGTACATCTTTTTGCGTGTGTATACCCGAGGATAAAAAATTCTTACCCACATTTCTGGTGCAGAGCCAATATGCAGGTGTAAACGTTCATGTTTGCAATAAACTTACTAGAATTCATAGTGTTTGCGCGGTAAGCGGTGAAATAATGATTGCATTCTAGCATGGTTTTAACTTCCGGTAAATTTTCGTTGAAAAAAGTCGTCCAAACTGTGTAGTTGCAACATTATCTTGTCACGCGTACCGTACGAAGCATAAGTCGTGTTAGCAAATTCTTTACCCGGATTCAACTGTCGTAATTTAAATTTTAGCCAAATTAAGCTTCCTACGAACATACTATATAAAACATATATGTATTGTGTTGTATTTGTACATTTGCCATCGCAAGCGTAAAGATTGAGTTCAAACATGGACCTGAGCCAAAACATAAGCCTAAGCATATGCATAATCGTACGTCATGGTAGTGCCAAAATCTGAAAATTACAATAACTATGATGAAATGTGTATAAGAGCCTTACTGCATAAAGAATTATGCTGAGAAACGAAATTCTTTACACGTTTTCGCCGTCGCCGCAAGCATTGAAACAGTTTAAGTCGAGTTTCTTTCACTTTAACAACGCTTTAGTCGTGCATTCTTGTCTAAAGCGCTGTATAAAGATTAATTTGATTGTTTGCGAGCGTTGCTGCAAACTGTATACGCCGAGTAAAAGAAGTTTCTGTGCATTACGACAAACTTTTCGCAAATATCATATAAACAAATTAGTTAAGTTTTATAGTTTGGTGAAAATTTTCACTAAAATTCTATTCATTTTAGTTATTTAAACAGATAGTTTCGAGTGTGCTGCTCAAAAGTGACTTAGAACAAGCTGTGAAATTAGAATACAGCCGGCCCGTAGCCTAGGGGGGCTAAGGCTCCCGGAAACTTTTTGCCCCCCTAGGTAATTATCAACCTTGCTTGTCAGTCAACGAAAACCCTTATATGCCCCTGCTGAAAAATTTTCAGCCCCCCATAGCACGGTGGGCTGGCTACGGGCGAGGAATCCAGGTAAATATTTTGTACTCATTGTGGATTATATATCAAGTATATATTGCGAGATGGTAAACATTCAGGAATTAAAGTTTCAGCACTTCTGTAGCTTCCTCTCACAATGGAAAGGTTCCCGCCATAAATGGCTCATATAGAGCTGAACGTCGTAAAAGTAGTATAAGCATATTTCTAAGCCTGAAACTAAAGTCTTATAACTAAGCCTAAGCCTAAGCAAACTGTTATAATGTGGGGGAACTGCAAAAATGCCAAGGTTTCCGCTATGAGGGTATCGTTAAACGTTTTTCCTCCTGACGATTTCAAATGCTCAAGCGATCAAAGCGTTCAATCGGGCAGCGGTACTGTGCATTGTTGGAAAAGAATGTGTACGTAAAAATGGCTAATATGACTTCGTAGATTCGCAAAATGGCGTCCACACATAGTACACACCGAGATTTCGTTAAACTGCAATAAATTCCCATAGTGAAGCAGATGCGATGTGTAACGGAGAAATTTCGTATGCTTATTAGTAGTACGAATACGAACACGGTTTTTTGACGGTCAATATCTACTAAGAAGGTACCATCGAAAACTGACATTCTCAGATTGCAGAACCGTTCGACAGCTTTATAACGCGTGAACTGTTCGTTATTCGGAAAGTCGTATTAAGGTCCATTTTATCACAACTGCTGGGCCTTGGCTTCACCTTTAAGTTAGGCTTAGGCTTAAGTTTAGGAAAATGATAAACAGTAATGTGGGATGACTGTTGTTTTCTGTCAAATAAACACGCCTGTGTAGCGGGGAAAGTAAACAAGCACAGATTTTAATTTTGTTTGACAATACTGTTTGCTTTGGCCGTTAAATGTGTTGGTGTTATCAAATTCCATCGCAAGTAAATGTTATATACCGTTGTAAATTTGTGGAGATAAAATTATTCAAAATTTTACCAGTAACGAACAAAGAAATAACCTCTGTCGCGATATTTGCGGCTGCTAATGATGATTCAACTGTATGAGATTGTTAATACTTAGCTTCTCGTGTACCTGGTTTTGACCGTTCTTTTATAGCAAACGCAAGCTGTAAGCAAAGGACAAACTGTATACGAACAACAGTGCACCTTGTTTTGTTATTGAGCGAAGCGAAACTCGGAGCAAAGCTCGGAGTTTCGCGAAGCGTTTTATGTTTTGTACTTGGGGGTCGAAGGTGGATGTCCGTCCGTCCGTCTGTCCGTCCGAAAAGAATCTCAGGAACGGCTAAACCGATATTGATAATTTTTTTGTTTGAAAGCTAATTATCCTGGGGTGTTAACCTCGTGTTGGGGTTTTATAATTTAAAGCCGTTTATTAGCTGCAGGCTAATTTGCATAATTAATTAAGCCTAAATTAGGACTTTCCACAATATTCCGCTAATTATTACAGTTGGAAGAAATTTAATTTCAGCATTAAATGGTTTTTGGTCGCGAGAAATCTGCCTACACTGTTTTCAAACCTCCAAAACCGATACTTGAACAGTTAGCTAATAGATAATTTGCAGTGAAGGTTTTTTGGTGCGAGCAGTCTGAATAAATTGTTTACAAACGTCTAAAACTGATAATTGAGTAGTTAGTTAATAGATAATTTGCATATAAGCATAATTGATAAGGTTAAATTAGGCGTTTTTTACAATGTTTCACTAATTATTAGGGTTACAAGCAATCTAGTTTCAGCAATAATGGGTTTTCGGGAGCGAAGAATCTGAATAAATTGTCTACAAACCTTTAAAAGCGATTATCGAACAGTTAGCTAATAGCTAATTTGCATATTTGCTTAATTGACGTGAAAAAAATTATGACTTTAAATTATTTCAATAATTATTAGGGTGGCTGAAGGGTTCTTGGATGCGAGGAATCTTAGGAAATTGCTTAAAAACCTCCAAAATCGATAAATGAATAGTTAGCTAATAACTAATTTGCATATTACCTTAATTGCTTACGTGCGTTCGAGCTTCGCTCAATAAATGTAGTCCCACTACGACTGGTATTCAAGTATGCACAGTAGTTACAGGGGCATCAACAAAATGTGATCCCCTCGGACTCGATCGTCAAGTTGCTATTGTTGAGTAGTGATGGCAGCGACCTAACAGGGGCGGAACGTTTTTCTGTGGGACTGCGCAATAGAGTAAGCTTCAGCTTTAGACAATTTATTGTTTAGGCTTTACGCTTAGGTATAAGCTCATTTTAATGCTTAGGCTTATGCTTATGTACAAGCTTATAATACTATTACGGCCCTGTTCTGTACTTTGGCGAAAGTTTTTTAAGTGCATAATTTATCTCACATGATATCAATTTCAAGCTACTGTTTGAGCAATTATTTGATTTAGCCAAAATTTAGATGTGTCAGTTCTTGCCATATCTGAAACCAACGAATTTTTCCTGTTTTTAAAACGTTGTTAACGTTTATTTTGCTGTGTAATCAATTCTATCAAACGTCGCGAATATGTATCATTGTTTCGTAAACATTTTGGTATTTCTTTGCAGTGCAAAATTAAAATTGATGAGAAATTAATAAATTAAACGGTAATATATACACCGATTCCTATTACAAATATGAACGAACAGCCATACGATCATATTTACTACCACACTAAATCTGGCACCGATCTACCGCCAACGACACAGCGGTCAACTAAAATACAACTACCGATTAAAAAATTTATTAAAAATAACAACAACAATAACAACAAAAACACCGGTGCAGCAATTACCAAACCCGCAAGTAATAGCGGAAATTCACGATCGATGACAGCATTGGCTCGTATTACTGCACACCGGCTAGGCGGTATAAACAACGAGAAAAAACGTCGACAAACGCCTCAAAACGGTTCGATAACTTCCCAAATCTCGAGCAACGATGATAGTGCGCTTGGAAGTTGTTCAGGAAGCAGTAACGCAAGTCTTGCTGCGCATCATCTCGCCAGGCCGAAGCTGACTGGTTTACCCAACGAAAATTCTTCCGTCATCGAGGCAACATATCAAAGTAATCCGGAACTAAGGCATATCGCGAACGCAAATGGTTTAACGCCAGACTGTGCACTTCTGCGTGATCTGCAAAGCCGTGCGCAAACAACTGATAACTTACCGACGACAAAACAACCGCCGGATATACTTGCAAACGTCCGTATCCGGTCACATTCTAAAAGCAAACGTCAATCAAAAGCGACTTCGCTCATTTTTGACCTACCTTCATCTACGTTCCTTAACGCGAATCCAACAAGACTACATTCTAAAGATCCCACAGCGAAATATATTATAGATTCAGATTTTAATTTAAATTATTCCAAAACCACTGATTTTAACAATAACGAACCGCAGCCGAACCCAGTAATCGAATACTGTAGCGGTTGTTATGCACAGGATAAGCCAAATACTACTACTAATAACAACAACAACAACAATAATAATAATAATAATAATAATAATAAAGATGCAAGTCAAAATTGTATTTATGACAAAATTTTTGAATCAAGTTCAGCTCAATTTATTGCTGGCACGCAACGGCAAATGACAAACGATAATCATATATATAGAGCTACTGGGGGTCAGCGAAATATGAACGACAGATCAAGTCAACAAAATCGTCATAGTCAAATTATTGGAGACCCACGAATTCACTTCAGAACGCATTTACAGTTATCAGGTGTAAGGTAAGTGTAGTGATAATAGCAAGAAAAAGTGTAATTTTAAACCATGTACTGTAGTGACCCGAATAATAGGGGGTAATAAGACGGGGTCTCCATTTTGAGTCCCAATCGATGGGAGTCCGTAACCCTAATAAGAGTCCGTAAGCGGATAGAGTCCCTAAACCCTAACTAGAGTCCATAAATGTCAGTTGTTCCCAATATTAGTGCATAAATAACTCCAGGCCGAAATAAAATTGAGTTCGCTACTATAAAGCATACTTCAGTTTTGAAAGTACATTCCTAAGTACTTATGAACTTGCATTATCGCTCACGCTTTTTTTACAAGACAAACGTTTAATTCAATGGATTTGTAGTACCGAATATATATCAGTAGCGAAGGGTGGCGGAGCGCTGGATAGGCCAAATAAATATCGCCCCCCCTCTTATTCGGGTCACTACAGTATATTCTGAGGTTGCAATTTCGGGCCTGTATACAGAGAAGCGCCGTGAAGGGGCTAAGAGGACCATTAGTAAAGTTTTGGCTTCCCTTAGTAAAGTTTCAAACTCACTGATAAGTCATCGCAAACTCTTGTGTAGCAATCGTTAAATTTTTTTAGCAACTCCTACCAAGGTGACCTGGCTACGAATAGGCCTATGTAGTTTTGCTACGAGGCATTATGCTAATCGCCGAAGACGTATATATCGCACGTTGAAAACTTAAAAATTTAATTCAACTCTTTTACTTAACCTCTTCAAGCGAGCATGACAAATTTATAACTGCAGTCCCACTGTTGTTTTAGGCACTCATTACAGCACGTTTGCGCGACAAACCCACGCCTCGATTCGTGTTGTCAAATTGAACACAGCCAGCTTGAGCCTTCGATTTCGCCTGAGCAAACAAGTTCCGGAAACAGTTCGATTGAAACGTCAAATTTAATTGATAGTTGCGGTTCTGGACGATATAACAGCAGCGCAAGCTCGGATGATGCACCGCGCAATGGCATAACTTATGGTTAGCTTTGTATAGTTTGGCTGGGCTCCAATGACATTTCCTGCAACGAAAATGTTTTAAATTAAAAATCTTAAGATGAATTTTGTAAAACTTCTGATTGTAAAGTAAGAATTGTAAAAAATGTCTTTATTATACTTTAATGACTTAAGCAAACATTACAGCGAAATTTGCTAAATGTTTAGAATGTTTTTATTACCATATGTCAATTACCAGCAATCGACAAGGTGTGCAAATTAGTTACTTGGAATAGTGGGTCACTCGTTGCCATCGGCCCTGCACGTGAAATATTGTGGCTCATCCATAAGGCTCCAAAATTACACTAGTCGAGACATCGCTCGCTATTAACCGTTATCAAGACCAAAGAATATAAATTTTGCATGAGTACACGTCAGGGCCATACCAACAGTGGGCCAGCGAGCCGCGACCCCCGTTAGTTCAAATTATTTTTAGTCCGATGTTCACTTCCTGATTAACTAACCGTCCGTTAACGATCTACCAATTGTAGTTTAGGAGTCAACATTTTGGTTTTCTACTTCGTGCTGACCCTGTGCCCCACCAATCAAATTTTTTGGTCACACAAATATTTATTGTAACGCCGAATTAAAAGTGCATGTGCGTTGTTCTTCAGCCTATCATCATCATCACAGGAGAAGTTTTAAAATAAATAGGCTTTTTGCGTTAATTATATTTTCGTACTTTCAGACGCGTCCCACGTCAAGCCGAATCCACCGCCGTCGTATCAACAGGCTTTGTCGCATTCGAAACGCTTAAGCCATCCGTTGCCATCGCAAGCCGCCAAACCTTCCGTGTTACAACCCGGTTATCATCATTGTCATGCTAGGATTGATGAAGTACGATATTAAGCTTACTTCAAATTTTGAAATGAGCGTTGCACTTAGCCACTTGGTGATAGGTCTTGGCTTAAGAGGCTTAGGTTTAGGCTAAGGCTTAGGCTTAGGCTTAGGCTGTAAATTTCGTATAAGCAACTAAGGAGCTTCTCATTTGTTGTACTTTCGTATACGTAAACTTTGAAACCAACAGCTGCCTCAGGCTTGCTGCTGATTGAACTGAGAAAGATTATTACTAACTGGCGATAGATGCGACACACATCTGAGAATACGACTGACTATTATCGTCAGCCTATCAGGCTTTAGTAGCTACTTTCCCAAATTGGGAAAATTAGTAAGAAATATTAGTGACTGGTCAGAAATTGTCAAAAATTGTAAATTTTTTATTGTTCTGTTTTCTTTTCAATTACCACGTTGCACTAGAGCTTAAGAAAGTTAAATGATTATTGTAGTGGTCGAGGTTGCGCTTCGCTAATTTACTTTCATTCATACTAAGCGTAATTATCCGTCAAATAAGTATTGAACTAAAATACTATGTATTTTAAATTTGAAAATTAATACATCTAAAGTAATTTCAAGAAAATATTACATTTGCGTACGAGGATTACTAATGTCATTTCTTAACTTGTAAACGTTGGCGCCAAAAAAGACACCCAAAACGTAGCTGGTTTTGCAGGAAGCGGAATTTAATGGCGACAATTCTAATGACAGGAATCATGATGCGTCCAACGAAAAACCTATTTTATCCGTACCAACGAATGAATCAACAGTAAGTTCATTTATTTATCTGTAATCTGGTCCGGAGCAGCCGAGCCCTATACCCCCATTTGAACCCACCCTAAGAAGATTTTAAACAAAAAATCTGAAGAATACTTTGATCATTGCAAGAGGGGCTCCTATCCCGTAATTTTGGATTGAAGGCCGCCACTTTAGCCTAATCAGACACTGTCCGTAATTTTATTCATTCTGCAAGCCGTACGCACAATTGCAAAGCCTCACTGCGACATTGAATGAAAATAAATATTGCCAGGGTTTGAATAACTCTAAGTACAAGAAAAAGCAATAGACAAATATTGATTTTTATATACCACTCGCTGCCATCATAGTTTCATATAAAGTTTGTCAGCATGCAGAAATTTACTAGTTTCACAAAAAAGCACGAATCAGGACACTTTTTGTAACACAGTTTTTATGGTTCAGATCACGGGGAATACATCTTGTCCCTGTTCTCCAGATTGTTGCTTAATATCCTTACAGTCGGTTTCTTCACAAGGAAGTATCAAGAAAGTCGGATTTGTTGGCGATAGCGCAAAAAGTATCTAAGACTCTAGTGCTTTTGATAGAATTGGCAATTTACTAATGATGGTTGTCTATGAAACAGTTTTATTCTGCGTGGACCTGATAGAAATGATCGTACAGCTTTCTCAATGTGCACAGTGTTATGTGCGGAAGTTTCAGACAGGAAACCACGAGAAATTTAATAGTTGAAACCAAACACAATTTTAGCACTAAATCTAAGCACAAAATTTGGATTTTGATCATTGTTGGGGGACTATGCCAAGTTGGCTCCCCCTTGAATCTGCCTGTTGTTATGCCCGTGTTTATGTAAGACTGTTGATTCTGATTTAGACGAAGCACAAACAATTGTTAGGCGAAGAACGCAATTTACTCTATCGTGGGCTGCAATCAGCAACGAGACTCAACGACTGGTATCACGAGCGACAGTGCGCGTTAGACAAAAAGCAAAAACTTTTTATGGCCAGTACTCTTCCCATGGTAAGTAAACAATGACCGGTTGATGCTTAAATTTAAACGTTTGCTATTTGATGCTCATGTTCATTCATGCAACTTGCAACTGTTACACGATAATTCCTATAAATGACATTGAATTAGTTTGTCTTGGTTCCTTGTAACTACAGAATGCACCACGAACGGGACCGTAGCCAAGGGGAACCCAGGGGGCGGGATTTGCTTTAATGGAAAATTTTTTACCCCCATAAAAATTTTTCAACCTTGTTTGTAACTAAACGAAAACCGTTTTATGCCTTTCCTGAAAAATTTTTAGCCACCCTAGCTAGGTGAGCGGACTACGGGTCTGACCAGGAGCTGACGATATTAAGGACAACTGCGTACAAATGTAATTGTATTTTAGAATAATCGCATCACAAGCTGTTTATTGGTGTATATCAGATATATTAAACACAGTACACAACCTAATGAGCTAATCCCACAGCCTTCAGATTTCGTCAATAATACTTTACGTCACCAAAATTTTTGTTGTCTTCGCAAGAAGTCTTCGTCTTGGCATCTCTTTGAAGTGATATTAACTTGACGAACAATTTAACTAAGTCCTGGTTAATTAGCTTTCTCGCCTGTAGCGTGGCGTGATACAATTGCTTTATATCCGCATACCTGATACAATTGCTTTATATCCGCATACCTAGCAATGTATTTTTACGTGTTCACTACCTACGGATGTTTTAAAATTTTCAGGAGTACGCCATTCAGGAAGAACGCCTGAATTATTTACGTGTCCATATTGCGGAAATTAATCGACGGATCACAATGCTTATTGATAATGGAAGTAAAGTGAGTAATAGTCCCATCTATACGTTTCTCGACGAAAACACCTTTCGTAAAAGCTATAAATTCAATTGCAAGTTACGGTGAAGAGTGTGGCATGCGCATGCTAATAAATTTTATCGTCGTTTTCCAAAAACGCTGAAACAATTTTTTTCTATGGTTATCGAACCATTTAGAATTTTAATTGTTTTTATCAGGCTTAAATTAAACTAAACCAGTTTCAAAATTCCGTGAAATATTTTTTATTGGTCATAACAATACTATTTTACATGACTAAAACAGAACGATACTAATAGTAAAATCTTGTTGCGCGATTTTGAACGTCGGCAAAATCTATAGGTATCAGCTTGAAAGGAAATCGTCAACAATTGCTACTGTACTGCAAGTTAAGCATAGTACACTTCCAATGTATAAATGTCCATTTCACGGTTTAAATAGCAAATTGAGAACTTAGTATTTCTAGTGGAATTTTGAAAGGTATGGCTTTTGTAGATGCAATGTTTTTATTATTTTTCGAGGACGTCTCCAGCATAGTGGTCAGTTATATTTACAGGGATTGCCTACAACGCTTCCGTGTAACAACAGTTTGGACAGTTTTGCAAACGGTATGCCAAAATCGTATGAAGCACAAATAGACTGGCTGAAACAGCAAAATCACCTACTTTCTGTGGTAAGTTTTGTGGCCAATGCATTGAATAGGGGTAGACAAGTAGTTTACGTATATTCTAAAGCCTTAACCTAAGCGCAAGAATGAGCTGATACCTAAGCCTAAGCCTAAGCCGAAGCAAAAACATTAGTCTAAAGCTTAAGCTTACTCTATTCCAGCCCCACTGAAAAACGTTCCGCTCCTGATCTTTACATCGGCCAGGCTTGTATATTACTCGCATTTTGGGTCAGTAATCACAGGTTATTTTGTTTCAATACGCCAATTCGTATAAAACGTAAGTAACAGAGAATAAAAATCATATTTCAACCTTGTGACATTGCTCAGTATTTATGTTGTTTAACACGGTTGCCAAAATTTTCAAATTTTGCCATAACTCAAATTGGAGATTAGGCTTACGTTTAGGTTCAAACTTATGGGTGTATATAGTTTCCAAAAGTCGATAATAAGCGCACTTACGCCATTGAATATATTTAACAGTCTTTGATTCATTAAGTCAAGTTTTTAAACAGCTGTAATCTTAGTTCAGGAAGCCGCTGCAAATACTGGACAAATTCAAAAATTGGAACGCGAGCGATTACAGCTGATCCGTGAATTGATGCATTATCGCCATCAGAGTAGCATAAGCGTCGCCGAGCAACTACCTCATTCATTCGAGCATGACCCGTTTTCAGCTCCAACGACAAAAGTTCCGCCACCAATTCCACAATTTAAACCAATGCTAACGCTGATTTGAGAGGACCATACAAGCGTTACTGCACTGGATTTTGTTTGTTTCAAAAAAGACGCGATTGGAATGCCCAAGAGCAATTTGCAAATTTTTAATTTGGTCGACTTCCAAGTTCGATTCTGTAATACGTAGGAAAATGTCAATATTGTGAACGATATATTCTGGATTGTTTTGAATTTGAAAGAGACCGCCAACTCAGTAGTCAAAATGTGAAGCAGTTCTTGCAATTGGAGACATATTTGGTTTACGCAGAATGACAAGTTTGCTTATTCTACCAAAATACGCTTCTTCTGAGAACAATCGCAAAAGAAGTCATGGTGAATTAAACCCTTTCTGCACGAATACTTTCAATTTCACTCGAGATTCAAGTTCAATCTGAGATTTAAATTTGGGGCTGTCGAATGAAAGACAGTCAGCATCACCAGTCGGCTGGCTATAAGAACTTCGCTATCTGCAAGTTTATTTTGCGCATACGCGTACTAATTGTTAAAAACACTGTGCGTTACTACGCGGTGCGATTCGAACACACTGAAAGAGCAGCGTAAATCGCGTGTTATACTCTATGCAGAAATCGTCTAACTCCATTCAGAGCGCTAATCGCTAGCCAGTCTCACTGATGCAAATGTTGTGATTCAAAATTGCTGTAGCAATTTTACGAAAACGATTAATTTTGAGTAAACTAGGATTTGCGAAACAAATTCGATAACTATTGTTTTTGAGTAAACTAGGATTTGCGAAACAAATTCGATAACTATTGTTTTTCAACTATTAAAGCAAAGACGCAGAGGTGTAGTATTTTTGGCAATTGGATACATGCCCCAAACAGGCTTAATTTTTTGCTCTGGCTGAAGATTAGGCTTAGGTTTCTTAAAAGTTTTGCTCAGCCTTATATTTCGCCAATGCCTTTTCCTAAGCCTGACCCTGAGCTTAAGCCGAAGTCTTGATTTCAAATGCAAAGAAAAGTGTACATAAGCCATATTTTTGTTTAAACAATTCTATAATGCTACCATAAATAATTTCATTTAATACGCAAATACTGTTACCGTGCATTCTTGGCAAAAGTCAGCTGTTATAGCTTGACAATTTTATACAAGCGAAACTCAGCACTGCTTTATACGTGCCGAAAATTAAAGCATTAGCGTAGAATTTATGACAGCGGTGTCCGTAGAAAGTCGGAACCGCGTGATCGTTGAAATTTTGCAATAAAACATAACTGCGTTTAGCTGTTGGGCCAATGTGAAGAAAATGGGCGGAATAGTAATACAAGCATATTTCTAAGCCTAAGCCTAAGCGTAAGAATGAGCATATTCCTAAGCCTAAGCCTAAGCGTAAGAATGAGCATATTCCTAAGCCTAAGCCTGAGCCTATGCCTAAGCCAAACAGAAAAATTAGTCGAAATCTTAAGTACTCAGTTCTAGTCCCACAGAAAAACGTTCTGCCCCCGATCTTTACATGGGCCAGCTGCTGTAGTGAAATTTTCCGTCTTTTTGTATAAAGTTGTGTTTTCCAATGAATTTCCTATATATACTTTGGGACAATTTTGGGAAGGTCAAATTTCTCAGGTTTTTTTCAAAAAAAGAGCTTCGAACTAAAGTTTTGCCAGCACTTTGTAGATTTATCGGTAAAGTTAGCGATTTCAACAATATTTTTATTTTTACCCCATACCCCCAATCTTGCTTCACATATGGCTCGAGCTTTTGCCGAAATTTGTTGACCTCCGGCCTCAATTTTTTCCACCTCTCGTTGCACAGCTATCAATACCAAAAGATATAAAATACTAATCAATACAGTCAAATGCTAAAATTTTATAACCATTAATTTTAAAATCTGCACTTTCATCACCTGTTATAGCTCCGGGTCCACAAAGTGTTTCTGTTATAACAGCAAATATTTCAGAAAAGTTTTAAATAAAGTCGGAAAATAAACGTTTTGCAGTTATTTTTTGAAAAATGTCTTAAATTTCAGGAAAACATGTTAGATATGCCACAGAAAATACTTTTCTGAATAAATTCAGAAATACTTTTTTGTGTGCATAGCCTGAGGAAGCCAGGGAGGCTTCGCCAAGAAAAATTACTGAACTTCCTAAAACGTTTTAGCCGCGATTACGTGGTCTAAAAGTGTATAATGAAGCTGATCGTGATACACATATGTATGTATCATGATGCAACAAGAATTTCACGATAGGAAAATCTGGTATTTTTAACTGTTGGGTTTCGGTAATGAAACCGGTTTTTTCCAGAAGTTTTCGGTATTTTCGGTGCTGAAAACATTTCTCATTCGAAAATTTAAGAAAAATTGACATGTTATTCTAACTTGTTTTGCTAAAATTATCTATGCGTGTAATTTTCAATTTGTCATACTCTATAATACGTTTCCGAGCTACTGCATACGTTTCAAGATTTTGACATTCTAAGTGGTGTGTTACACCATTAATAGCGATGAAATAGTTTTAAAAGGAATTTTTTGGTAACAAGTGTTCTGTGTTCCAATTCCCGTATTTTTAACTTTCCGGTATCGGTATTTTATAATTTCGGTTGCACCCTGATATGTATATATTCGGAGCCGGAACTAAAGCCGAGGTCAATGGTATTTAACTGTGTACACACTGCCGTGTTAACAATAGCAGGTTGCATGCCATAGTATATAAATGCTGTCGAATTTCGGTCAAATATCAGTGGCAAATTTTGTTACATCGAAAATGCATGATCAGCGTAAGGAAATGTGGCCTCCCGAAAGAAATAAACACGTTTCTGATTGAAATATGAAACTTTCATTTATATTGAAAATGTAGAACTTAGGTACTCAAAAGCGGTTGTTGAAAGAAACACAGTTCTGAAGCAAATGAGTGAATTTTAAAGTAAACAAAAGTTCCTTGGAAGGTGTAACGAAAGCGCAGTACTGTGCGCGGAAAAATAGAATGAAAGTAACAAAAAATGAAGTATTAACCCCTTCTCACATTGAGTTGCCTGTAGGCAACTAAGCGCAGTGTATATACTTTATATAGTATATATCGCACCGTGTTTAACAATAGCAACACGTATACATAGTACTAAATCACCACAAGACGTGAGAGCCCCCTCGGGCTCGAGCGTCAAGCTCCTATAGCTCAGTGGTGATGGTATACGCCTCCCACTCCAGTCACCGGAGTTCGAATCCAAGCATAAAAGTAGGTCTCAGGGGTATAGAAAATATTCATGTGAGAAAGGGTTAAGCAAAAAATTTTCTGTTTACTATCTATAACCCTTCTCACATTGAGTTGCCTGTAGGCAACTAAGCGCAGTGTTTATACTTTATATAGTATATATCGCACCGTGTTTAACAATAGCAACACGTATACATAGTACTAAATCACCACAAGACGTGAGAGCCCCCTCGGGCTCGAGCGTCAAGCTCCTATAGCTCAGTGGTGATGGTATACGCCTCCCACTCCAGTCACCGGAGTTCGAATCCAAGCATAAAAGTAGGTCTCAGGGGTATAGAAAATATTCATGTGAGAAAGGGTTAAGCAAAAAATTTTCTGTTTACTATCTATAACCCTTCTCACATTGAGTTGCCTGTAGGCAACTAAGCGCAGTGTTTATACTTTATATAGTATATATCGCACCGTGTTTAACAATAGCAACACGTATACATAGTACTAAATCACCACAAGACGTGAGAGCCCCCTCGGGCTCGAGCGTCAAGCTCCTATAGCTCAGTGGTGATGGTATACGCCTCCCACTCCAGTCACCGGAGTTCGAATCCAAGCATAAAAGTAGGTCTCAGGGGTATAGAAAATATTCATGTGAGAAAGGGTTAAGCAAAAAATTTTCTGTTTACTATCTATAACCCTTCTCACATTGAGTTGCCTGTAGGCAACTAAGCGCAGTGTTTATACTTTATATAGTATATATCGCACCGTGTTTAACAATAGCAACACGTATACATAGTACTAAATCACCACAAGACGTGAGAGCCCCCTCGGGCTCGAGCGTCAAGCTCCTATAGCTCAGTGGTGATGGTATACGCCTCCCACTCCAGTCACCGGAGTTCGAATCCAAGCATAAAAGTAGGTCTCAGGGGTATAGAAAATATTCATGTGAGAAAGGGTTAAGCAAAAAATTTTCTGTTTACTATCTATAACCCTTCTCACATTGAGTTGCCTGTAGGCAACTAAGCGCAGTGTTTATACTTTATATAGTATATATAGCACCGTGTTTAACAATAGCAACACGTATACATAGTACTAAATCACCACAAGACGTGAGAGCCCCCTCGGGCTCGAGCGTCAAGCTCCTATAGCTCAGTGGTGATGGTATACGCCTCCCACTCCAGTCACCGGAGTTCGAATCCAAGCATAAAAGTAGGTCTCAGGGGTATAGAAAATATTCATGTGAAAAAGGGTTAAGCAAAAAATTTTCTGTTTACTATCTATAACCCTTCTCACATTGAGTTGCCTGTAGGCAACTAAGCGCAGTGTTTATACTTTATATATATATATCGCACCGTGTTTAACAATAGCAACACGTATACATAGTACTAAATCACCACAAGACGTGAGAGCCCCCTCGGGCTCGAGCGTCAAGCTCCTATAGCTCAGTGGTGATGGTATACGCCTCCCACTCCAGTCACCGGAGTTCGAATCCAAGCATAAAAGTAGGTCTCAGGGGTATAGAAAATATTCATGTGAGAAAGGGTTAAGCAAAAAATTTTCTGTTTACTATCTATAACCCTTCTCACATTGAGTTGCCTGTAGGCAACTAAGCGCAGTGTTTATACTTTATATAGTATATATCGCACCGTGTTTAACAATAGCAACACGTATACATAGTACTAAATCACCACAAGACGTGAGAGCCCCCTCGGGCTCGAGCGTCAAGCTCCTATAGCTCAGTGGTGATGGTATACGCCTCCCACTCCAGTCACCGGAGTTCGAATCCAAACATAAAAGTAGGTCTCAGGGGTATAGAAAATATTCATGTGAGAAAGGGTTAAGCAAAAAATTTTCTGTTTACTATCTATAACCCTTCTCACATTGAGTTGCCTGTAGGCAACTAAGCGCAGTGTTTATACTTTATATAGTATATATAGCACCGTGTTTAACAATAGCAACACGTATACATAGTACTAAATCACCACAAGACGTGAGAGCCCCCTCGGGCTCGAGCGTCAAGCTCCTATAGCTCAGTGGTGATGGTATACGCCTCCCACTCCAGTCACCGGAGTTCGAATCCAAACATAAAAGTAGGTCTCAGGGGTATAGAAAATATTCATGTGAGAAAGGGTTAAGCAAAAAATTTTCTGTTTACTATCTATAACCCTTTTCACATTGAGTTGCCTGTAGGCAACTAAGCGCAGTGTTTATACTTTATATAGTATATATAGCACCGTGTTTAACAATAGCAACACGTATACATAGTACTAAATCACCACAAGACGTGAGAGCCCCCTCGGGCTCGAGCGTCAAGCTCCTATAGCTCAGTGGTGATGGTATACGCCTCCCACTCCAGTCACCGGAGTTCGAATCCAAGCATAAAAGTAGGTCTCAGGGGTATAGAAAATATTCATGTGAAAAAGGGTTAAGCAAAAAATTTTTCTGTTTACTATCTATAACCCTTCTCACATTGAGTTGCCTGTAGGCAACTAAGCGCAGTGTTTATACTTTATATAGTATATATCGCACCGTGTTTAACAATAGCAACACGTATACATAGTACTAAATCACCACAAGACGTGAGAGCCCCCTCGGGCTCGAGCGTCAAGCTCCTATAGCTCAGTGGTGATGGAATACGCCTCCCACTCCAGTCACCGGAGTTCGAATCCAAGCATAAAAGTAGGTCTCAGGGGTATAGAAAATATTCATGTGAAAAAGGGTTAAGCAAAAAATTTTCTGTTTACTATCTATAACCCTTCTCACATTGAGTTGCCTGTAGGCAACTAAGCGCAGTGTTTATACTTTATATAGTATATATCGCACCGTGTTTAACAATAGCAACACGTATACATAGTACTAAATCACCACAAGACGTGAGAGCCCCCTCGGGCTCGAGCGTCAAGCTCCTATAGCTCAGTGGTGATGGTATACGCCTCCCACTCCAGTCACCGGAGTTCGAATCCAAGCATAAAAGTAGGTCTCAGGGGTATAGAAAATATTCATGTGAGAAAGGGTTAAGCAAAAAATTTTCTGTTTACTATCTATAACCCTTCTCACATTGAGTTGCCTGTAGGCAACTAAGCGCAGTGTTTATACTTTATATAGTATATATCGCACCGTGTTTAACAATAGCAACACGTATACATAGCACTAAATCACCACAAGACGTGAGAGCCCCCTCGGGCTCGAGCGTCAAGCTCCTATAGCTCAGTGGTGATGGTATACGCCTCCCACTCCAGTCACCGGAGTTCGAATCCTAGCATAAAAGTAGGTCTCAGGGGATATAGAAAATATTCATGTGAGAAAGGGTTAACGAACATTTTTCAAAAAGTCTTAATTATTACTGGGAAAATTAATATTTTTGTAAATACAAATCCTAGAGATAAACGAAATTCATCATAGTCAATTTACACCTCAATTTTTCTACTTATTAATGATTTCAACAGTCACCAGGTTGTAGTTTTGATTTTGACAATAAATGAGAAAGAACAAGTATACATGCATTCCCTACAACGTTAACAAGACGCTGTCATTCGGCGATTTAAATTTTAACTGGGGGTAAATATTTAGAGAGTTAATATATCACTTCTGTTGCTTGTGTCGGAAAAGCACACATTGAAGCTGGTCTTGTTTTAAAGAATCTTGCAAATGTTTTTAAGTTTTGTAGACACAGAGTATACAAGTTGTTCCTATATTTTTCGAACTTCATCGAAAACAGAGCAGTAAATTGAAGATATGAGTTTTCGGTGTTAAGCTCGGCCCGTAGCCCAAGGGGGTTAGGTTGGTTCGACTAAGCCCCCGTTGAAAAATGTTTGGCCCCCTACAAAATTTTCAACCTTGCTTGTAAAGTCATTGAAAACTTTTGTATGCCTCTACTAAAAAATCGCCCCGTCTAGCAAGGTGAGCTGGCTACTGGCCAGGTTAAATTACGATATCATCTGATACGAAATTTAGCTCTCAGCGTATCAGTTGCGGGCAACAAATCAAACTTTGAGTATTAAATAAAGTAGCGAACGCTTTTAAAATACATACAATGAAAACAAAAACTTCATTAAAGTTGAAACTTTTTATGACGATTTTGTGGCAGACTGTACGCAACGCAACATGCAATCTATATTCTTAAAAAATCACACTGCAACTTTTTAGTTGTTAAAATTTAACAGTTTGTTTTATCGTTTTAGGCAATGCATTTTAATTTTGCTTGTTTCGTATTACCTTTTTTTACGCTCGTGGTACATATTTCTTTTGTTTGTGCTGGTAAGTGGTACATTGCAAAAAATAATGACTCAAATTGACTCTCTCCGAAATAGGCTTTTTGGGACAACACAAATTGAGTCAAATTCGATTCACTGAGCCGCACATTTGACTGTGGCGAAGTCGAATATAACTCAGTTTGTGTAGTCTCGAAAATCCTATTTCTGAGAAAGTTAATTTGACTCATGTTTTTTGCAGTTTAGTCTTGTTACTTAAAAATTAGATAAAATTCAAGTTGCGTTAAACTTTAAGTTGTCATTTTGTTTTATCGCATGAAAAATGCCATTTTCGCTCGACCATATTAATTGCGCAACACGGTGCAACCAGAGGTGAAAAACCCGGAGCTGCAACCGGGACCAGACGTCGAGCTTAACGAGATAAGGCGTGTAGAATTATGTAAATTCTAAATTTTTTTACAATATTAATAACCTATGATGTGTTGTCAAAAAGCTGGTTGGATCGTATCTTTTGACATTTCGACAACTTTGACTTTAAAAATTATTCGAAAGACTCACTAAAAATGGTACAATTTTTGGTCAAAATACAATAAATTTTCCTACCAATGTCGCCTTGATTCGCTGCAAACATTCTGTCGAAGCCGAAACCGGTGGTCTGTTTTCAAACTCTGTCGGAGACAGAAGCAAGCATACGGTTGTAATCTGTTAAACAGGTCTGCTTTGAGTATTATTGCATTCGAACGTACAATGATATTTTTATATTTTTAATTACCAGCTTGGGAACATCACAAAGAAACAGCAACATGCATACCAGCCTGAAACTTGACACATATCTGTTTCTGTTTTTCCGGTAAAAATTTGTGTTCGGTTCTGTTTCCCGTTAATAGTAATATATCGAAAACTCCGTTATTGTTGCGTTCGGACTTAGTTGAAAAAATTGGCCTCGGTCTCCGGCTGCGGTAAAATTTTTTCGGAGGTTCCGGCAATGTTGGTAGTGAAATTTTGCATAATTTTGCAACATTTATCAGTTTAGCGCGTTTCGTTTTACTTTTGTTACAATTTTCAGGAAAGAATTTCTGAAATTCGCTGAAAATTTGCGTATTAAAAGATTAAAACCAAGCAACTTAAATATGTATTGCAGATATTGGCTAAAATTAACTGATTAACCATAATTTTTACAACCTAATTTCGCCTCACTTCCGGCTCCGGCTAAGGCTCCGGCAAATTTCGATAACGTCCGGCTCCGGTATTTTTCACCTCTGGTTGCATCCTGAACTTTGGGACCCAAAAATTTTTTATGAAAACGTTTGAGGTGTTAACTTTTTCACAATCGGGCGATTGGTTAACGAGTTATTGTCAAATTACTGATTGGCACACAGCCAACGTTTTCGGACGGCGCCAAATGAGTTATTTGACCATAATTCGTTAACCAATCGTCTATTACAGAAAGCTTCACACTGCTCGAATAGCGTATAATTTATTAAACTTTTTGACATTGTTTAGGTCACAAGAGGGGATCTCGGGACCTAAAAATCGAATGTTTCAAATATTAAAATTTAGGCTTAGAATGATCAGGGTTGGTCATGAGAAGCTCAAATATGCAAAAAATTTCAGAATCAAAACATGTTTGGGCAAACGCCGGCTAGGGGAAAACGGAAAACAACCAAAAATTACGCATTTGTACTGACAGAAAATAAAGCATTTTAGAAAGGATATATACAATATACACATTACAATATCCAGTTTTTGTTTCACTTTTAAAGCTGGAACGCGCCACATACATATTTTGGGCAACGAGCTGTTGTATGATTGTTTCAAATACAAACAAAAGACAGCATATACATTCAAAGAACACATTCATGAAAAGTTTTAGTTTTGTGAGGAATATTTAAGGGTTGCAAATTTACGAGCACGTCGAATAGTTTTTAATATTTATCACTCACTGATATATGGTCACAAAAGTAGGAACGTTCGTTTCACGCTAACACGTATGCGGTATATTTATAACAAAATCTGCAAGCTCAGTTTCGAAACTCTTACTGTTCAGCATTAATTCTTAGCTCGTTAAGATGAAGTGAGTTTAAGTTTACATCTGGTCCTATAATTATACTTATACTTAATAGTCATGTATTTGGGCCTTTTAGGTTTACGTTTCGTACGCCAAAGTCCTTCGATTGTAATACCACATGAGCCTGCAGCATGGGGAGAAGCAGACGAACAAACACTGAATATGTTACTTGCGAATTCAGACGCAAGCGTTGTCAACGATGTATTCGGTAAACTGACTTCAGAAACACTGGAACCAATCGCCAAGAAAATCAATTCACGTGGCCGGTACGCACTTCATTCAAAATTGTCGGACCGAATCAAGAAAGTAATTATTAATTCAGTGCCTCGACAAACTTCAGTCCGCCTTGGACTTCTACTTCCTGAAACTATAGACCGGTTGTACCGCGCTGGAGCTTGGAAAACAAATAGCGGGCCGCCATTCGAACAAGGCACCAAGGAACCGCTGTACCTTGGCCAATTAGATCCTCGGTTTAAGGGCCGTGGAAATATTTTCGTCGATCAGCCGTTGCTCGCAAGCCCGAAACTTTCCGCCTACTCATATCCGATAGTGCCGTATTTCGGTGTCGGATGGAGTGATTCGTTTTATTTAGACGTAGACGTAGCGTCGTCGAACACAAATCCACGAAATCCGTACAGAAAACCACACCAGTATCAAGGCGCATTTGCGTTAGACAAACCTGAAGGCTTCAATTTTGGTTTGGCCCGCGGGCCAATTTACGCTAATCCTGACGCGTACTGGCGACTCAACGAAAATTCTTACACGAATCCGTTGAAATTGCTCGGTGGAAAAACAACGCCGAATCCAAACGTTTTCACTGGTATTCGACCTGACAAGCAGACTAAACCACGAAAAGAACGAAAACCGAAACGATGCCGGTGTAAATGCTCACGCGTTGCAAAAAATTGTTGTTGCAGTTGAAACGCTGGAGTCAAATTTTGTTGTTTTTATATAATAACTATTCTGCTAACAGGAGCGTAGTCATTTGGGGAATGGTAGGGCCGTAGCAGCCACCCCACATACCCCCAACTGGGACGACCCCACCCCAAAGAGGTGCCCTCACCCTAACAGGTTTTTAAACCAAAAAATTGAAAAATACTTCGATTATTGCAAGGGGCACAACCCTGGAATTTTGTGTAGCCATCATGTCCTGCTCCGGCACTAAGAGGTACTACCAGCTAAATGAATCCAGTAACAGTGGCATAGCCAGAAGTCTATTGTGGAAGGAATAACATCAATGAAAACCTATTCGGAAGCACACGCGTTTGTTCTCCCGAAAGTTCTACAGCGGATGTATTCCTTTCTTGCTATTCCCCCTTTGCATGCGCCTCTGTCGATTGCAATAATTGAGTTATATAATGCAAACTGGTAGCATTTCGGTTAAATTTCGCAAACTATAATATTGTATTTGGGTTACGGCACAATTCTATTACATGCGCAAATATGAGCTCCGGTTGACAGGCCAGTTTTTTAACAGTAATCTAATTACAAATTTTAATTATTAATTGGTTTGTCTACCACTATAACTTTTCACTGTAAACAATTTTTTTGGAATTAGGTACATACACAGTAAGTTCTCCTAAGATCTTCAAAGGGTGAATTTATCTAAACTCATTAGAATTAAGCTTCCTAGATTCAATATAATTTTTCCCGTCGCGTACTGTTGAAGTCAACGTTGGACGCCGGCACCGGTAACCTGCACTGAAATATTGATTGATAACAAACCGTTAGCGATGCTTGCATAATACAATATCTTTATGCGACACAGTCTTCTGCCTTATCCGTATGCGCCCCTTGATCATACCACATTGTTGCGAACGCTGTTGTTTGGATTTTATCTTTAAGCATTTGGCGTTCTGTTTTGTCCCATATTGTATGCATTCGGTTTCTTGTTGCTAATTGGTTAGACTTCAACAGTCGAAAATGCTGAAAATTTTCCAGTGACAATAATGTGATGCTGATCTTCAAAATAGAACCTGATTATCCGCACAGTTCTTGCATCACAGAGCGCCGTTAAATTGTTAACAACGGCGAATTACTGCAAAAACTGCGTTTGGACAATCACGAGCATATTTTGAACGAAAGTTTTTTCTTTGTTTGCTAATGCATAAATACGACTGTATATACGAGGCAAATATGCTTTATATTACGGTTAACGCTGTTGGACGCCTTTTTGTCATTTTGGTTCATTTCAACATGTGTCCAGTAGTGCGACAATCACAATAATTTTGTCAACGGTGACGGAAAATTTTTTAATGATCAAGTCGATCAAACGATCGTGTTCCGTATGAACTCAGTATAGTCGTGGTCTATAAGATTACCCTGGACTGTTACGTAAAAACTGTTTTTCAAACAACGTACGTTTGAGAACTATATATTCAAACAGTGTGACTATGATCATATAATTTATTAACCATATTGCGAGATATTATATCATGAAACTTTGGTTATTAACATCATTTAGTCACGGGCTCTTTTCGATTACTTGCTTATCCTGACTTCGCTCAACTCGGTGGTTTATTTTCGAGCATCAGCAGTGGCCCATAACACTCGTTTAACAGTCGCTAATTAATTGTCCGACACAGTTCTTCTGTTCGTCAACATATACTCAACATGAATATTTACAGCACAAAAAACTGCGTTCGGACAATCAATTAACATAACTAATTGATGAAATATAATTTCTGCTGAAATTTGTTTCTGACCACTGTAAAGATACAACCCACAACTCTGCATAGTCGTCGCTGAAGTGAGTGAATAGTGGATATTGTTGTACCACTCCTATACGCCCATGTGCTCGTCGCAAAGCTACGAAATGTTCAAATAATGATGTCGTCCGTCGTTCTGAAATTTTAGTTTTCTTGAGTGCAGGTATTAATTGCACAGATTAAAAATGAACTAAGCATACGAAGCCAGATTGCAGAAAATGTACCAATTATTGCATATTAAGCATTATATCAATGTATACAAGTATTTTATCGCATATACAGCTTGGACATTCCGGAATGTAAGCCCAAAAGCCGCAAAGCCATGTATACAATTGCGCTCGAAGCAATTTTAACCCTTTTACTCATAGAGTATAACTATAAGCAACTAAATACAGTAATGTAAAGAGCAATACACACGCTGTGAGCAGTGCTTAACATTTATAACACATATGCACAGTGCAAATCTCAACAAGACGTGAGAGCCTACTCGGGCTCGAGCGTCCAAGCTCCTATAGCTCAATGGTCATCGCAAACGCCTACCACTCGTGAGACTGGGGATCGAATCTTACCTTGAAATTACATCTCATATTAAATTGAAAATATTCATGTAAGAAAGGGTTAAAAGAGAACTTTTACCAGAATTTTACAATTCCAACAGGTTTATGCCTATTGCACTATGGTAAACTATATTTAACTATGTGTCTATTGTTGAAAAACCTCCTTGTGTACGTTATGGAATTTAGTAATCGCGCACAGTTCGTTTCGCTCTAAGCGTAAAATTCAGTTTGCAGGTTTGCGTACGTCAGGCAGGACGTAATATATATTTCAGTTGAAACACCACGATCTAAACTTGATAAAGGCGTATAATATCATAAATTTATTAATAAACCATAAAGTATGGTTAAAATTTAAAAATATTACCGATTCATTGCGTTTGATATGATAGTGCATTACTCATAGTAGAAAATGCTATCTTAATAAAGTGAGGTTTATCCTCAGCGGCTCGGCGTAGCTGAAATAGAATTTCGTCACCGGGATCGTTTGACAATATTTAATTAGAGACGTGCGAACTGTGAACAAACATATTTAACAGCACTTTGGCGAAAGCGAATTTTGTACAGTCAGTGACGAGGCTAGTAGCCCTTATAGGCTGAACCTAAAGTAAAGCCTTATTCTTAAATGTAGGGGAAGTGTACAAGAGTAGAGAAAACCATACAATATTTGACAGAATAACCCGAAATCATGGGGATGGTCAGTGGTGTACAAAGCAACCAATGTTTGGGGGGAGCAAACGCGAAGCAGGGTGTAGAAATACCTTCAGAACAACGAACAGCAGTCAAATTTGAGCGTTGCCAAACGTGACGGTAAGCTGTTAATATTTTACCAACAAGATGTTCGCCGAAATTTTAAATCTTGTTTTAAATAAAAAGCAAGACAGAATCAACTATATAAATATGCGACCGAAATTATTTGCCACAGATATATACAAACGCAAAGAAATTAAAAAATTTCAGCACACGGATGCAAATGCTTTCCCTTCAGTTTCAGAATATCAGGGCTACGCTGATCTAAGCTACACTTTATATTAATAACAAACACGGAATAAAAATGCGCATGAGAATTTGGACAGGAAGTTGAACTTTTCTTCTGCACGGATGACCCAAAAAATATTATAGGGGCTCTACTTCACAATCTGAGTATTGAAGAGCACGTGCCCGCCTGTTCCCCCCCTTCCAGGATCTTTTCGGGATGGTGGCATCAAATTAAAAATGCCAACATTGATCTGACTGCGACTGTGTTCTTAAAACCAGAACACTATACTCATGTCAAATATTTATCACCAAAATACACTGTTTCACGCATACACAAAAAGTGCGTTAACAAAAATATGCTACTGCAAACTACTACACAGTCGTTGAATAAAATAGTTGCGTCAAATTATATAAGCCCCCATTCTGCAATGCACATAATAAATTGCGTATCAAAGCTTCAGACTAGCAAAATGGTTTTTCTGAAATCGAGAAAGCTTGCCGTACGTGCTAAAATTAAAGTATTTTAAACGGACATTTTTGCATAATACGCCAGAACGGCTACACATATTTACTATTAAGTTATTGTATCAAACTGAGCTAAAAATAGCGAATTTTTAGTTTAGAAAAGAGCGTAGGTAGTTGCAAACGTGTTTTACTTGAACGTGTCAAATTGAAGTTTTTTGCCCAAATCTTCGATGCGGTTTAAGTGTATTAATACAGAACGAGAATACAAAAAATTACTGAAACCAGCTCTACCTGACGCAATAAATTCGCTAAAACTTACATGTACGAAGTGGGCCTTAAAGGCTAAAGCCAAGCCTTTCAAGGGCAAGAAGCCTCAGCCTGAGCCTAAACTTGTTAGCAAAACGCACAAGAGCCGAAGAAACACTAGACAAATATATAAGGCCCATACCTCATAAATCATAAAATTGCTTTTGACTTCAAGCTCGCGTTGCTCACGTTGTTTCAGCATATATTTCGTATCTGTTTAAGTATACGTGATTTTGAATATAAAATACCTGCATCGTTGTTGGTTGATAACCTGTTAATACCATTTTTATCTTCAAGGTTGTTTTTAACTCAACACCAAGGTTGGTTTTTGCTAAAAAAGTAGAAAATAGTCGAAAAAAATTGAAAAACATGTAGCGCTTCATCAAATACGAAAACGTTATTATATAGACGCTAAATCTGGGGCAAAAAATGATACCAGCAGCGTCGTACGACGATTTTACTAAGTTGTGTAACAAGATTTAACAGTATAGGTCAATGACAAAGAACGCACTACAAAAGTGTCAGATGTCTATAGGTAGCAAATGCACAACAACTAGCTGGCCACAAACTTGCGAGTTTGAGGTCGGCATAAAATCTGCTAGCAGGATTTGTAGTTTCATTGTTATTTGAATTTAATCAAGTTTCCTTCAAATGTTGTGGTCATACAGCATTTGAATGTTCGATCAAACAAAAACAAAGTATTATACATTAGGCCTCAGTTGAAATCACAGAAATTACGTCTACTTCTGATTTAACTCTATTGCAGCTACAGTGAACACAAGCAACAACCGAAGGCGCGGGGCGGCATACATCGGCGTGCGGCGAGTATAGCGCAACTCTTATCATTCAGGTATTACAAAATCGACTAAATGAGCTCACTGACACTTAAACGAAACTCGTGTTGGATAGGAGACGTGAGAAAAAGTACTTTGTTACTGCTGTCCGCGTCGCTTTATCGCGGTTTATACGAAGGTATTTTTTAAGATTAATATATTTAACAAACCTTTTTCGGTTTTTTACATCCTTCGCAGAAAACACAACGGGGGAGAGCCGTTTTCCGTTGTTTTTTCTGGTGCCCAAACATGCCGCAGTCGACGCGACGCCAAAAGCGAGCGGTATTTTATTGAGGCGTCCTTTTTCGTATTGATGTAATGTATCTTACATATGATATTTGTAAAAATTAGACAAAATTCAGTTTTTTATTTAACCGTGTTTAACAATTGCAACACGTATACATAGTACTAAATCACCACAAGACGTGAGAGCCCCTTCGGGCTCGAGCGTCAAGCTCCTATAGCTGAGTGGTGATGGTATACGCCTCCCAGTCCAGTCGCCGGAGTTCGAATCCTAGTATAAAAGTAGGTCTCAGGGGAAATAGAAAATATTCATGTGAGAAAGGGTTAAAATTAACAGTTTCCTAAGAATCTACGACATTGATCGCTGTCAACTTGTCGCCCGACAGTGTCCTAAAACCTATATGAATCACTCTAATCATAATACTAAGCGTAATCCTAAGCCTAGCCAAAGCCTAAGCATAGAATTGGGTAACGAATTGTTGAGTCGATGAATTCCTAATTTAAAAGGAGACAGTCTAAAAAGGCTGAACCCACTATCTTTGCATGGTCCCCCTTTTTTATCGTTTATGGGGTGGGCACCTGATGGCACAGGCAAAATCGATACTTCTCCATACGATTAGAAAAATCTTTACCCAAAGAACCACCGAGGTGTTTAAACTTGATGCTTCTTTGTATCATTACTGATATGGGTTCGAGGTTGACAAATATTCTACGTACTGGCATATTCTTAATTTTGAAAACAGAAAATTCTACTGCATGTGCAGTTTTTAATTGTTAAATTTTTATGTTGCAACTGGAACTCTAAGAAAGCTTACCTATATTTTGCTAACAGCCATAAAAGTAAGCTTAAAAGCATACAGGAAGTATTGAAAATTTTTTGCAATTACAGAACGAAAACCAAAGAATACATCTAAAAGTTCAAAAATTTCAATTTCTACCATTTATTCTTATACTAAAAACAGGTATTGATTTGAAATATTTTCCAGTGTAAAAAAACGCTTGATATACTAAAATTCGACCAATATACAGAGTCTAATTTCGTACCAGTCTATGCCGAACAATTTTTACCAAACCACATTTGAACACGTATATATACCTGGTTTAATATTGCGTTCGTTATGCGCAAACTAGGTAGGCGATGCACTCGTTGATCCCGTAATTTTTCACAGTAGGCACTATGTGGAATATAAACATGAAAAAACACTCGTGACCGAAGCGAGCGAAAAACCAAACATAATTTAAGAAGTAAACATTACAGCTTTTGGTTTGGATCCTTTTTGAGAAGACCACTGCATGGATTAGACCCCCGCTTGGATCCATTAGCGAAGCGATGCATTTGAAAAATTGTTTAGATAATTTTATGGCTGGAACTTCACATCATACTGAAAAGGCAATCAACCTGGTTATAGATGATTTGATATGGCTCATATAAAAATGTTTGCTAAAATGTGGGGGTTCTAGCGTCTACCGTAAGCCGTCGTTGAATACATGAATTCTTGCAGTTCGATTGGCGTAGAATGTTTTTCAAAGAGGCCACCACATGAAGAGAATTGAATTGTAAAGTATAAAACGGCAGGCATATGCGCCTTCTGACAACCAACGTTTAGATTGCATTGCGTATAAAGCTACATATAAATCTAAAGCCTTGTCAAAAATTGAAAATTATATATGTGTAACCTCTAAACTTTTCAGGAACAACTAGTTTTTCCCAAACAACTACACACACACAAGTATTTGATTTGTTGCGCTAAACTTTCAGTCTTGTTCAGAACTAAATCTCTACACGGAGGAAGCGAGCATCACGTCGCTATGGATAAATCTTGGCTTCCAGTCTCTCAATATAAATGGCGCAGATCCCAATGACAACCGCTGTTAAACGTAAATTTACCTGTGAAATCTGTTTTACTTCAGCCCAGCAGTTTGTTAAACTGAAACTGATAAGCAACATTTCACGTCTGTTTAATAATCTTTTGAAACAATTTCTTTTTGTTGCTTCGTGCAATTTTGCAGTTTTTGTATTTAACTTGCGTTAGTGTATCTTAATATTTGTGAAAATACTCTGAATCTACATCGGATTTAACTCAACATTGTAAATTGACCGGTGTGCTATTGCCAAATTTTATATTTATATTTGATGTTTGGGTTCATACGTATCTATTGACACCGCAAGTTGCAAATTTGTAGCGTAAAACTGACAGATATGCCAAAACTAGCCGAAACTGAATTACACAAATTGTTCTATTGCCGGCGTCTAAAATCAGACGATATTGAAGAAATTAACATTCTAGCGAAACATGCAGGATACCACGATGGCCCCGAGAACTATTTACTATACGCGAGCATTGAAAATTCAATATGGAATGTTGTGGTGCGAAAAAGCGATCAAAAGATTGTCGCGTTTGACGGACGCATTAATCTGTTTCCCGGCGTTCAATTCGGTTGTTTGTTGTGTACTCACAAAGATTTTCTGTAAAGTTGCTTTTGTTCGCAATAAGTTTTTGATACAAATTGAAAATTTGTTTATTTATTGTAAACCAGTGTCACTTTGGCTATTTTGAAAATCCGTCCTAAGTTTCCGCACTTGCAATGCTCAAAAATTCACATTGATTGGAAAATGCGAAATGTTAATTAAATCACTCAAAATCGAATCAGGAGCCTGACAATTTTCAGACTCATTTTCTGACGCATGGTCTACCTAATGCCGGGTTGGTATAACTTTCGTTGCATAAAAGAGTTCTAGATGTTTGACCTATAAGCGAATGCAGAGAACTCCTCTGGCTCGAAGTATTAAAAATTCGGCATCTATGGTTTTTCAGCGGTCTTGGACTCACCAATTTGTTTCCGGAAAGAACACACTTTGTTGGCAACGTTACAGAAGATTCAATTGTTCGGTATTCGAACAACTTTTACTGCTGGGGACATAAAGAGCTTGGATTTGACGGTGTTGTTGATCCAACAAGCATTTCATTATGTAAGTCAGTATGGTTTATTTCTGAATGAAAACATTTTATTAGAGATATCGAAATGAAAATATTTTATTGATTATTGACGCATATGATATTTTTCTGCTTATATATTATTTGCACATCGTGTTTTCTCATATTTGGACAGGGTCAATGTACAGAAGAAGGCCGTAAGCAGTAGTGCAAGCATATTTCTAAGCCTTAGGCTAAGCCTAAGCCTAAGCGCAAGCGTAATAAGGAGGCTTATACCTAAACCTAAACCAAGCCTAAGCAAAAAATTAATCTTTAGGCTTAGTTTATTTTATTCCGCGGAAAAACGTTCCGCCCCCTCTTCTTTACATAGGCTTGGACTGGCATCGACTGATTACCTCATTGTCTTAGTGGCATGGCTTAAAATGGAAAATAGGGATTCGGAATTCTGCAAAAATTTACATATTTCGAGAAACCAAATTTTTTTCCAAATTAATCCCAGCGGCAAAATATTCCGCTTTTACCATATTATATTTATGAAATTAATACTTTATATCTTTTTTAACACAGATGTTCATAATAACAATAAAGACAACGAAATAGTTCCACTAAACGAACACAATCTTTTGGCTTGTCTTAATTACGATGGATGCATAACTGGTACTCAATTCAGGCGTGAAAAGTTTATGACAGAATGGATGCTTCCGAAAAACCCGCTTGCAGTTGCTTATTCTGCAGTTGCAGTTTCAAAAGTAAACCACTCAGCTATACGACCTTGACGCTTGCGCCCGAGGGGCTGTCAAGTCTTGTGGAGCTTTGCTGCTGCGTATACGCGTAAGCACTGTGCGTTCTGCGGTGTATATATGTCGTAGGCCAGTCTGCTATTCAGACCAATTATCAATTGGCCTATACCAGTCTGCTATTGGAAGCAAATAGCACTTTAGTCTAGGCCAAATAGCGATTGTGAGATGTCGCAAAACAACAGTGATGTAAAACCAGCGCTGATTGGTTAATGGTATTGTGTCTGTCCAAATAATCAAATCTGATTGGTCTATAAGTTTAATAGTAGTTTAGCCTAGGCCTAACTGCTGTTACATAAAATAGCCGATTGGCCTAGGCCAGTTAGCAATTGGCCTGAATAGCCGTTTGGCCTACGACATATATATCAATTTACATATGCGCAGAGTTTGCGACAAAGTTTTCTCACACAATACTCTATGCGAGATGGGGTTATTTGGAGCCGAGAATTCCAATTTTTTTCGTTAAGGTACCAAGAATAAAACCGGGTCACGTTACAGTTCTCGCAGGTGAATTGAGATTTGTTAAACCTAATCAATGTCATAACCAGGATTTTAGAAAGGAATGTTAACCCTTTCACTCATAGAGTATACTATGAGCAACTAAATACAATAATGTACGAGCAATACACACTGCTCGCAGTGTTCAACATTTGTAACATATACGCACTGCAAAATCTCCACAAGACGTGAGAGCCTACTCGGGCTCGAGCGTCAAGCTCCTATATCTTTGTGGTCATCATAAACGCCTCCCACCCGTGAGACTTGGGATCGAATCTTACCTGGAAATTACATCTATATGAAATTGAAAATATTCATGTGAGAAAGGGTTAATGAAAAAATCTTACTTAGTATCTTTAATGAAAAAATCTTACTTAGTTTCTTTAAGGCTCTACAAAAATTTCCCAAAATTTTTTCTTGTGTTACCTACTAGAAAAGTGTTTGCAACTTAACCTATGAAGAAAAATCACAAAAGGAAGAGGGATTTGACCTTGAGCTGTCTTTTGCTAAGCCCGTTGGCGTACATGAAAAATGAACTTATACACACTTTGAATACAAATGTGAGAAAATAGGTTGTTATACAACGTGCCGTACAGTACAGTACAGTATACATATACATATATATCATGGTACAACTGGAGGTCTTCCTCCGGCTGCGGTAGAATTTTTGCCGAAGGTACCGCCAATTTCGGTAGTAAAATTTTGCACAATTTTGCAAAATTTATCTGTTTAGCGCGTTTCGTTTTACTTTTGTCACAATTTATAGGAAAGAATTTCTGAAATTTAGTAGCAAATTAGCGTAAAACCAAACAACTTAACAACATGTTGCAGATATTGGCTACAATTAACTACTACCTAACTGAGCCTCACCTCCGGCTCCGGCTCCAGCTCCGACTCTGGAAAACTTCGTTGACCTCCGGCTCCTGTTTTTTTACCTGCGGTTGCACCCTGATATACAGTATATATCTGGTGCTTTGCTGTTGCACTGACGTGGTTTTGACTTTTTTGCACAGTAGTAATCATGGAATTGTTGGCAGTATACAATATATTTTGAAGCAATTTTTTGCCAAAAATAATCTATAATTTTAAGAAGACGGAACATATTACGGGAATAGCCAGTCTCCGACGCCGTGGAGATCACTGGGTTTTAAGCCCGTGCTACGCAGATTTAACTCAAATCGCAATGTGCCTCATTTGTTATTTGGTTCAGCGCATCGATACACGTTTCCGGCTGTATTTGCCAACAAACGCTGCTTGTGATCCAATTGTTAAACTGGCAAATAAGTTAAAGTTGAACTTGGAAGACTGCTACTATGCGTGCCACACTGGCGATGTGGCTGTTATGAATATGTACTCAAGTGTTCAATTTGATAAAATATTTACAGTGGTTGAAACTTATCCTGTGTAACAACTGCCTAGTTGCCGAATATTTAAAGATCTGTATAAAAGTTGCTAAATTTTTGGCTCCATGTATAAGATCAGAGGCGGATCATTTTTCCATGCGACTGCTGCGGAATAAGCATAAGCTTTAAACTAATTTATTGTGCTCAGGTTAGCCTTGGGTTTCGGAATATGCTTATACAACTGTTGCGGCTCTGATCTATACATTGGCCGTTTTTGTAATAAGTTAGGGTTGCGTTATACTTCACTGTGCCAGACATCGCCGCGCCGCACCGCTGCAAGCCGCTATGCGTTGCTAACAAATATATGGTCAACTTTTACTTGTGGTCGCGATGAGCGCAACTCTAACAATGCTACCATTAATGTTTGCAAAAGTCGTTTAAAAACATATCACATACTGAAACAAATTTTTTAAACTCATCGGCATTATAATTAAATAAAAATATTTGTTCCTGCCTGCAGCACTGCCATGAACATTGGTCATTTTGCTAACGTAAAGACACGTCATTACTTTAATTCACCAAGATTCAAATACTAAGACGAAATTGCACGCAGTTGTTGCATAGAGCTTGCACAAGTTTAAAACAATTTCTCCCGTTTATACAATATGGGCCGCAAATTGTATCAAACAACATAAAATTGTGTCTTTTATTATAATTGAACCTTCATTGAACCTCGGCAGAACATTCTCTACGAGCGCATAAAGCCTAAAATTGGACAAATAATCCAAAAAAACCTACTGGTAAGTATTTTGGAATATTGTTTGAAAAAGACTACACTGGAAAATGGTCGCGTCCATCAGCGTATATAACGAAAAGCAAAGAGGATGCCTATCCCATGCCGAAATTTCTGGAGATGCTGAAAACTGGTTCTTTTAGGTGGCCGTATAATAAGAATGGGGACTTTGCAAATTAAAAACCTTTTCTCGCATACTATGGATGAAAAAGATATACGTATATCACACTAAAAAAATTTTAAACAGACTAGAATATGGTACTTTGAGCTACTTGAAGCTAACGTTGTGAATTTTGAAAATCGCAAATACATTTTGTTCGCTACGCTCGCTCACGATCGGAAAAAACTTCTACATATTAACAGTGATGTTGACGCAAAACAAAATCGTAGCCACGTCAATTCTACCGTTTATCCGGCGGTCAATTTCAACCCAGCGGTCCTACATCAACACCCGTCGACCGTGATAATCCAAACGAACCGCCAAAATTATACGGTTTGGCAAACGGATTTGCTGACAACAGCGTCGTCCCACCGGAAAATTCGTACGTTTTTCCGGTAACAAAGCCAAACCCACCGGTATTGAGCAAATTAGGACGTTGATATGCGTATGGATTGATGCTAGGGACACCTTTTCCGCCACTTTGACCAATTAGCGTGGCCTTAGGTGGTGAGACTACCTCTGGACCTGCCCAACCGATTAGAGGTAACCCGGACGACCCAGTGTTGATCTGGCTAATAAATTCAGTCCTGCTGTCATCTCGTTGAAGTAGGCCAAGCCGACGAGTAACCAATGGCTTACGAATTGTTCGGTCCCATAGTTTGGCTTTGGTTTTTTGAGTTGTTTTGTCCCATAGTGCTTGTCGACCGACGTTGTTTAGCTTTTCGCTGATGACTTCGAGTTGCTTTCGGCTCATGCTTCGCAGTAAAAAATCGAATGAAACACTATTCAAGACTTCGAAAAAATCGTTTAATTGATCTGCTGGTAAGTTTGCCACTGTTTTTGGCTCTGAAATAAAAAAGATGCGACTCCTTAACGTTAGTAATTATTCGAAGCAAAACTAAAAATCAAAATACATAATTTCCAACTACGTCAATTCGTCGACCGTGACAACCTGACGCCCCAACATCACAAAATATAACTCGTTACTCCAAACAGCTGTCTAAACCTAAAAACGGTAAACGACTTGTTTTCAGGTCACACGTTACGAGTTGTCGGGCGACAAATTATCTTAACATAGAGTTGCTATACACTTCCACTTCATAAAACTTTGCGTTTCACCGCAGTAGCATCATTAGGATTCAAATTCCCGTAATACTAAATTTAACACCGCAAAGTTGAATACTTTAATAAACCATACAAGTAGCGCTCAGATGTACGCCACACTATGTCGATTTTTTCCAGATATTCATAACGTTCATATAAGTGTTACCAAGAGTGCATGGTATAAGACTGTGCAACTGGGTATATTATGCGCAGAAAACAATGTACTCAGCGCGCGTTGCATTTTGGGCCTGCCCCTGCCTTATTTAGGGGATTGAAATTTTAAGTGAACTGAACAAATACGTGGCAATCCTCTATCTTTATACATATTCTGTTTAAATTCTTAAAACGAAGAAGCAATTTAGTGTCCATAAAAATTGAAATCGACCCCCTGAATAAAGAGGGTCGGGCAAAAACATGTGTGCAGGTAAATTTTGTCCCATGACAGTCCCAGCTCGTTGCACACCCTTGTTAAATATCACGCGCTTTTGGTTTGACTAAAAAGTTGTGTTTTACTGTAGAGCTGGATTATTCTGGCAAAGTTGAATAACTCAAATAGATAAATTAGTTATTTTAAATCGCGAAACTTTTTTAAAATACATAAAACTTATATGCCGCTTACGTAGCAGTCGAGCATCATCTAACCGTATCACTCCACATAGTCCTAAATAAGAGTATATAAATTTTAATCAGTGCTAATTCTGCAGGCGACGAGGTGAAAATTTTAAAGTTGTACATAGGTTAATATGTATAGCCTAATTAGACATTCTGCAAACTGGCTTGTTTATCCCTTTTTACAAAACGTTTACTTGAATTTGTTCAGAAGTGTGTAACTTGTAAAACCAGCTAAACAGTCTATCCTTACCGCACTCTTAGTGAAAAGTATTAGCAACAGAGCAACGGTGGACCCTAGTAAGTGAACCAAAAACAGGCAAACTGGATGATATAATAATTAGGATTTGTTTTGCTCTTCGTTGCACAATACGCTGTTCCCATGCGGTATTTTTTAAATTTTTCAGATTTTGGCAACATTGTAGATATTTGGATTTTTAGCCAAATTTAAACTTTAACAATTTAATAAAATCTAACAAATATTTTTTAAGAAATTTAGAATAAACACGAAGTTTACAAAATAATATAAACACCAACGCCGTCTGTCAATACGCGTTTTCTCTCGATCAATTACTTGTGCTACTTATATACAACCTAGACATCTTATACAAGACAACTAATGGATTTCATTTCAAATGCTTCGCAAACCGTCAAATTAGTTAATTATCCTTAACTATAACTCGTGCACCAGCGTGTAACCGGATATCCGTGTTCCGTTTCCGTTATTCAGAACACTGCCCGTTTTTGTTTCCGTTGTTTTTGATATCTGTTTGCGTTCACACCCTGTCGTGAGCCAATGATGGCATGATGAAAAAACTAGCATTATTCGCCGGAATATTAATCAGAAGTTCAATGCATCGTAAAAACGTTTGATAAAATAAACAAACGTACCTTTAGTAAATGTGCAAACTGCAATCACGACGTAGTAAATAAAAAAACGGCAAACCATAAACATCATTGTTTCATGTGAAAGAAATATTTTAAACGCACTTTCATGCAGTAAAAGCAAACTCTATCGGTGAAAATGCTGCACTTTCTACATTACTTTTTGCAACCGCATTTTACTAAACTGCTAAGTATCCATTGTATGTTGGAAAAAATTGAGAAATAAAAAATTCGGTGAAACGCTAAAAAATGGGTGTACTTAATATTTTTACACTGACCTTTCCTGTAACATAATGTAGTGACCCGAAAAAGAGGAGAGACTGATACTTTTGGTTTCTTCAAAGACTACCCCCTGTTGCAACTATCCGTTGAATTAAACGTTTATTTCTCTTGTATCAAAAGCTTGAGCGATAATGCAGGGTTATACTTAGGAATGTACTTTCAAAACTTATGTATGTTTTAAAGTTTTAAGGACTCTACCAGCTTACGAAATCTTATTAGGAATATGGACTCTCATATTGATTGGGAGTGAAAATCGGAACCCTTCGTATTACCTCCCCTCTTATTTGGGTCAGTACAGTAATACGTTTATCAAGGAAGCCTGAAAATGATAAACTTGTCATAAAGCAAAGCACATGCCTGTTTAAAATTCATACAGTCAATAAAAACTTAAACTTAAATTAAGTATAGGTTAACTAAACTTGAATATTAATTTAAGTAAATCTTAAATGGATGGAAGAACTAACTAAAACTAGAATGGTAAGCTTAACTTAGACTAACGTATTTTTAAGTTTATCGCGAGGTTAAATTAAAGTTATTTTTGGTTTGCATCACGTGCAGCCTTGAAATTATGTTTATGTTTATCTAACAATTCACTAACTTTAGCTTTAAACTAAAAATATGTAAGATTTAAAATCAGTTGAAGTCAAGCGTACCTGATAGTTTAGTTAATATAGAAAATTAGTTTAATGCTGCTGGATTAGCTTAAGATTAAATCAAGTAAGGCTCGCGCTATACTTGACGTCCGGCACCGTCCGTCGCTGTCCGTCACCATACGTTATCGTACGTCAGTTATTTGCGTACGACGGCGCCGTCCGTCATCGCGCGCGTGACGATTGACGCCGGACGGCGCCGGACGTTAAAAAAGAATAATGACAAATTTTTTATTTTAACCTTTAAATCACCAAGCAACGATTTAATTTCTTCATGCGGATAAAACCGAACCTTCAAGTTTTTAACAAGCGAGCATTATTAGGATATAAGCAGTTCGAGTTCCTGTTGTTACAAATTCATTTGTGAATTTTGTATAGAAATTCTAGATATGGTCTCAGTTTGCAATACAAGAACCCAACCCACCCTTCGAAATTTTTTATGGAACGTAACCCTCTTTAAGAAAATCCTAGCTATGCCCATATTGAGCATAGCAAGTTAAAAAAATTTCTGACCTCTGTAGGTTATCGTACAACCCATACTATTCTATTTTTTTCGAGTATCCAGAAGTATCGCAACATATACCACCCTACGCAACTTGTATACGCCATTGTTAAAAGTACATTTTCACATGTTCATAAGCCGTCAGTCTATTTAACCATTGAGTAGTATATATTTTATACACAAACAAATGTTGCATGCCGCATCTGTCGCATGTAGCAAAGATCGTATTTGATTTAATAGGCAAAGCTTTCATCTTTTCTAATTAATTCTGATTAATGTACAATAACGAGCTCATTATGTTATATTCTATACTATTTTTATTTGCTATTTATAAACCGTAAACCTATATACTAGTACAGAAAGCAATCAATTTTTCATAAATAATTGTGCCTGTTTGTATGCAGCAGGATCTGTTCCAACTTCTACCTGACAGCGTAGACCACTCCGAAGTAGTGTTGGCATACAAATACTAAAATATGCTTTCAACAAACTATACTCAAAATAGTAGACTTTTATTGTTTGCAATATACGATTCTGTTGTTCAGAGCTGTAGCGAGGTATTTTACTGTTAGAAAACACAAACGCTATGTTACCTATAACAACCGAACCAAAAACAGACCTGTAAATAATATATACCTTTTACCAGTCCAGGTTTACACACTGCTGCTGGTTAATACAGGTGTATTATTAGCGTGGTTTAGTTTTGTTCATCACATGTTTATTCTGGTTTATGTGAGATGAGATTGTTGGGTTGTGTTATTTTGTAAATTTTGCCTGTTTAAATGCTGTTCGCGGGATATGAAAAACTGGCTAACTAGGAATGGTATTTAGCGAATTTGCAACTTGATATGCAAGAAAATAAAAATTTAATTGAAACAGTGTAAGGTAGAGCAAAGCGTGAATACATAGGATCGGATGAGTTTTCTGACATGTCGTCGGCTAATCTGCGGTACAGGCTAATTACTAATCGAATCAGGCCAATGAGCTATTCTGAGCAAATAGCAGTTTAAGCTTGGCCAGATACGATTGTGAGATTGAGCAAAGCAACAGTGATGTAAAGCAAACGCTGATTGGTTATCGGGTTTGCGTCTGACCGAATAGTCAAATCTGATTGGCCTATAAGTTCCATAGTAGTTCAGAATTTTTAAGGCAAGTTTTGAGCTACTTTTTCAGCTGGAGACTGTGTGATTTTAGCAATATTTTTGTTTCTATATGCGTTGTCGTACTTCTAAAATATTGTCTGTACGAAGACATGTCGGCTCACCCGTCTATGAGCTGGGAAATCCGCGAAATAGATATGTTCAACAACGGATTTGAATGTAGTCTATACAGTTGCTTGTCTGGTGCGATTATTTTTTAAGTCCTAAGAGTATACAGTTCTTCTTATATTGTTTGGATGGGAAATGTGCTGTTCAATTGTAGTGTAAAATGGTTCTTAATGACTTACAAGCAGGATTGAAAATTTTCTAACGTAGGGGCTAAAACTTTTCCACATGATTTTGCAAAACCTGTGGTGTTTTGTAAACGGTGCTCATGCATTCTTGTTCAAATTTATATTACATTTTATTATATTACTTGAAAACCAACCACTGGAAGAAAAGGCTAACGTATCTTGATGCGTTTATGAACGAATCGTGCAGTTGTTTTAGGTCAAACGCTAACCTTTGGCAAGTTTTGGTTAAACCTTGATTGAAAGTAAAACGGGTTAGCATCATCAGTGATTTTATGATCAGAAAGTATGGCAAGAACTTTAAATATACATACTGTAGTGACCCGAATAAGAGGGGGTAATAAGAGTGTTCCCAATTTGAGTCTCATTCAATAGGAGTCCGCATCACTAATACGAGTCCGTAAGCGGATATAGACCCTAAACCCTAATTAGAGTCCATATATGTCAAATATCCCTAGTTGTAGTGCATAAATCACTCCAGGACAAAAAAAGTTGAGTTCGAATTTTTGAAGCATATTTAAGTTTGGAAATAACATTAGTCAGTATAACCTTGCATTAGCGCTAAAGTTTTTAGTACAAGTAAACGTTTAATTCAACGATAGTTGTAATACCGGATATATATCAGTAAAGAAGGGCGGCGGAGGGCGGGTTAAAAATAAATAACAAATAACAGTCCGTAACCGAATAATAGGGGGTGCCCTCTGGAGAGGCCAAATATATAACAGTACCCTCTTACTGAGGTCAGTACAGTACGTTATTGTATATGTTCCCTCAAGCAACTATTCTGCTGAAATGGAAGTTTTCAATTTTTGAATTTTGTCAACACACGTTTATTTTATTTTAATATTAATTTGTATCATGACTTTATCCAGAAACTACTTTTACCCACAGTTGCAAAGGTGAAAAATCTTCGAGTCCTCTAGGGACTGTAATCCATACAGACGCCAAGATTTCTAACTATATTCAGGGCCGAATTACGGTGGTGAGAGGCCCGGGACCCATATGACCAAGAGGTCTGGGCCCCGTATGACTATTGGCCAGTTTGACTAGCAGGCCCTTTTGTGTAACCATAATTATTTTATACACCACAGCTTAAAGTGATACATTTTAGTGAAACAAATTGTACCAAAAGTACGAAACAAAATTTAGTTTCACAGCTTGCATAACTTTGTGGTCCGCGAAAAAGTTTTTGTTGGCTTGTTATCAATTGAACCATATCGTCGGTTTTCGGTTTGTGATGGGAGGTCCCTTTTGGTGGGAAGCACGGGACCCAGGCCCCTCGCCGCCCCCCCACTTTAATCCGGCGCTGACTATATCTACCACTACACTCTGAGGCTATTATCAATCGTCGCAAAAGCGTTTTTGTTGACCCTATTTGTCTTACTGGTATATTATAACAAATGAATGTGCCTGCCGCCGACAACAAACTGCGCACAGATCTAAACTGATTTTTTCAGTAGCATAGTTGAATAGCAGGTCTACCTAACCACAGGGGCACCTACGAAAGGGTTAACGGGCAGAACGTATACACTAACAGAAGAAACTTCGAGTAGGCGAATCCCAACACAACTTTAGCATTAAATCCAAGTGCAAAGGTTTGATTTCGAAAAAAACGAGTTGCCACCTCGTCTGTCGTTCTCTCGTGTTGTACCGGTGACGTGTATGAACCAAATATAGTTTCGACTAACTTGTTTGCGGTCGTTATGTACACGTCAAGTTTATCAGGTAGTTTTGTTCGTTTCCGTCCTTTACATGGCAAAGTGTATATGTAGCCCGTGATAGCATAAACTTTGAAATCTGTGCATGGTTTTTTGCCAGCTTCCACTAAAAAGTGGTCGGTGAAGTGAAATAATTTGTCGGAATGAGAACTATAGTTCACTCAAATGTTCAAGAGTCATGTAGTGGCGTTGTTGTTGTTGGTGGTGGTGGTGGTTACAGAAATGTATTGGCAGTGCGATATTTACAGCCGAGCAAGTTTAAATTGCTGGAATATACACAAGCTTTTGGTGCAATATTCGAACGAAGTTGTACATTTGCGAGAAAAACACAAACTAATTCATTTGTCACCATCAGAATTGATTCTGTTCAGGATACACCCGGCGGTCATGGAATCCTATCAAAGATGCAGGGTTGCGTGAACAATACACACAAGTTCAGTTTCACAAGCGATCTCACATAAAACAACAACTTATATGCCACATATTAGAACTTTTTTAGAGTTTTATAATCAGTACAATCATAGTTGGCGATAAAAATACCTGTGCTAAATCCTTTTGACACAACATTAATATTAAACAAACTGTTTCGCAGAAAAGATTGCAGCGAAATGAAATCAAAGTCAGACTCAGGAGCAGTGCAAGCGCCACGACAGCCTTCTGCGTCAAGTTCTGAAAAACAACGATCGTATGAGCGAGAATTAATGAAGAAAGACGTCGTTAAACCGGACGATGTACTTCGACTGAATGGAATAACTAAATGTAGGCAACTAAATTGTTTAACGGTTAACGGCACATGTAAAAATCAGGTGCGGAACGTTTTTCTGCTGGGCTTCAATAGAGTAACCACTTAAGCTTTAGATTAATTTTTATGCTAGGCTTTAGTCTTAAGCGTTAGGCTTAGATATATGCTCATTCTTACACTTAGGCGTAAGCTTACGGTTTAGTGTTGAGCTTAGGAATACGCTTATACTACAGTTACGGCCCTGTTCCATGTATTGGCCTGGTTAACAAATATTGCGCAATTGTTTTTGTATCCATTCGCACAGGTTTACAAATTGTTGTAAATTTTTGTAAAGTCAAACCAGGCACGCGGAAATAGTGGCATATGATGTGTAAGTCAAATACCCCTAGAAAATATACAAGGGTGTCGCTGACGATCCTTTAACCTGTCCAAAACTTAACTTGTGAGTTACAATTTGAATCATTTAATGCCAAAATTGTGTTGGGCTCTCGTTCGCTTCGTTCGCGACGTTTTTAATACTACTTTATCTGTCATCTCACTCTTGGTTGCCTATCAAAGATGGCCGTTTCTTGCTGAATTTGCCAGTCTTTCCGTTTTTGGATTAAAGGTTGCATAAAATGTGGTTCAATAATATCACAAAAACACAAAACACGTATGTGCTGTGCCCTCAAGAAAATGACATTACACTATATTTGTTTAAGCCTATTTATGTACGCCAGAAGCAAACGTATACGATATTGAATTTGTTCGCTTTCGAATCCGAGATTTGGACACAGAAACTGTCTTATTCGAAATAGCAAAACCTGAAGGTGTTGGTAAGCGGTGCGGCGTTTAGTGAATATAATATTATGCTTAATGATTAATTCATTACAAAAATTGTAAAATTACGGATATTTTTTACGTTAAAATACAAAACTTTATTTGAAACGAAATAAAATTTGATCAACCCCTTTTTGATTGTTATGTCGAGTTGCTTCAGCCATGCATATTTCATGAAACGGAACTATAAGTGTAAACGTTTCACCTGCTGGCAATGACCCCCTTGACATGGGCTCCGTCCGGTTTAGAGATGGGTAAAAGTTTTTGGCCGCAACAGATATTGCCGAAATGGATACAGGACCTTCGAGAGTCGTTGTTTAGCGGATTTTTGCTAAAAACGTTGCAACAATAAACACATTTCAGACGACGACGGTGACAATGAACCGCAAGACCCGTCTGCAGGTCGATATGTTCGCTATCAATTTACTCCTCAATTTTTAAAACTGCGTCACGTTGGAGCAACGTAAGTGCAAACAAAATCGCCTACTGAGATTGAAAAGAAACGCTTTTTGTTCATCTATGATCTGGAAATAATTCAGTTAATGCTTAGGGTTGCGCTATACTTTTGTTGGCGTCCGGAACCGTCCGGCGCCGTCCGTTATCGTCAGTCACTAAACCGTATCATACGTGAGTAATTTGTGTACGATAACACAGGCTGACGGACGGCGTCGGACGATGACGGACGGCGCCACGACTATAGTGCTACCCTTAAACTTTAAATATTAATTTAAGCATATAATTTGCACTGTTTTGGGTTAAGGCTTGCATAGCACACTTCGCGTAGATAAAATGACTAGCTTACAATGAATTCTGTAAACTATTACAACACTGAACAAAACGATTTTCGCGAGAAAGGGTTTGTGGAACCGTGCTTGGAGCTCTGAACATTTCGGGGTGAAGCTTCCGGTGAATTTTTGTGATTTCTATAGGTTAGGAGTTTCCGGTGTAGTCTGGAAAACATCGGGCAGTTCTGAAGAATTCCAACACAGACAACCTTCTGGAGGAATTCCGGAAGTAAAAGTGAACAGCACAACTTTGAAGTTACGACTACACTAACTCCACGCACCTTTGAACTGTGTTCTGATAAAAACTTACATTAAATACCGAAAGATCTGCCAAGCTAAGATAATTTCAGAAAATAATATTCATAAAGATGGCGAAATTCGAAATAATTTTTAGCCAATGGAAGTGCCAGACCCTCCAAGAAGTTAGGTGATGTGAACCTCAGTATAGCACTGAAAATCGAAAAGTAGAGCAGTCGTGTAGCCAGTATTTTCAATTAGGAGCAGTCTAAGCAACTACAACTTGCAGTAAACGTCGAGTTTTGAAATATTCGTTAGCGAAGTGAATGGAAAATTGAACACAATTTCAAAACAGATGTGTTTCAAGGAAAAGTATGATTTGTGTCGGTTTGAAAGCTTAATTTGATCGCTAAATCCACCAAATCTGCTCTTTATCGTGCGGGTATAACTATAAAGAAATCCTCGCGAGTGAACCGAGCGAAAACTTTGACGCAATTTTTTAGTTTATATATTGAAATCATTGAAGTCCCTTACAAATGTCGCGAAACTTTTATTAGTTTATGGATTGGAAGTCAAGATCCTAACTCCACTGGTTACACGCCTCAAAAAACTTTTTCGCCAATAGCGAAGTGTTAGAGCTGTGAAACATTTTACCGGGGCTCCTCGGACCAGTTTGCGGGGGGGGGAGACTATTGGAAGGCCGGCCCTAACAATTACAGCCTTTACTAGTAAACAGTTTGTCGTAATGCTAAACAAAACTAAACTCGACTACACTATAAATTCACTACTCGTTGCGTCCAATACTGACACTCTGTCGCTCCAGTTCACCGTCGCGTCAACACACGCATATGCTTATATTTTAATGTCAAATCAAACTGTTATAGCGTTGAATTCACTGTTGGCGATAAACCAATCAAAAAATTTCGTATGATCGAACGTCATTACTTCAGGAATCAGTTGTTGAAAAGTTTCGACTTTGAATTTGGATTTTGTATCCCGAATTCAAAAAATACATGCGAACACATTTATGAGTTTCCAAAGCTCACCGATGAATTGGGTAAGTTGTAAAAGTCAATCTGGAGACATTAGAAATTTGATACAGACACTGCGAAAAATTTATTCCAGTATTTTTATGAAAAATTATCAAAAAGCAAGAATGCTATAACGAACTTCAGCGTTTTCATTTAAGAAATCGTGGTAACTTAAAGTTCATATAATGGCGTTTACATTAATCCCATAGCTAACTCAACATGCTAGGGAAGGCCGAGACTATTTTAGGAGACAAATTTCGTTAGTTTCACAAGACTTATAAGTGACGCTAAAAGTGTTCTAAAGTTGGTAAATATCATATTAAACCGAATGCACAGAAAGATTGTGGAAACTGCTTCAGTTATATATAATTCTATGTTGAGTAACTGAGTGCCATAAATATTATGTTTTAATGGGTCATCCACGTTAACATGCACACGCAGATGTAGAAAATGTTCCACCCACCCCATTCGGAACAGCATCAAAATACACATTTAAGCAGAGGCAATTGACAATTTCATAGGTGTATTTAGCTAGTGTAACTCGTCCAACTGTCGGCACGGACTCTGGAAAAATACACGCTGTCTGCAGGATATCAGGACATTCATAAAGACTTACGTTAGACTTCAGTGACCCGAATAACAGGGGTGCTTATTTTCTGTTCCAATCTATAAGAGTCTGTATCCTTATTAAGAAACCCCAAGTGGATGGAGTCTCTAAATTCTAATCTGATACCATAAATGTCAATTATCTTTCTTTAATTGTAGTGCGTAAATGACTCCAGTCCAAAATAAAGTTGAGTTCGAAACTTTAAATCATCTTTATGTTATGAAAGTACACTCCAAAGTATAACCTTGCATTATCGCTCAAGTTTTTGATACAAGACAAATGTTTAATTCTACGCATAGTTGCAATACATATCAGTAACGAAGGTAAAAATAAATAACATTCCATAAATGCATAACAGCCGGAACCCTCTGGAAAGGCCTAATAAACATCAGTCCCCTCTATTATTCGGGTCAGTACAGTAAGGACTTTCTCTGGTCCCTATTACGCGTACATTTTATAAACATATGTATATATGCAATGTGAACACAAAAGTGTAAGCACACATTGCACGCAAAAAAATGAATCTTTCGGGAGACTTGGGACATTTCAGTCCTGCAGAGGCACTCTCGTTACCGTAACAGTTCCGGATAATGGAGTCAGGACAAGGAAATATTGACGCGTAGACCATATACATTGTGTAAAGGTTCAGACAATGACATTGACATTTAAGGTAGTGTTAAACAAAGTCGTAGGGACACCGTGGGCACCCAAAGGGGAAAACATTTTTTACAAATGTGCGTGCATTTTAACTTGCATGACCCAAAATCACACGTTATACTTCTCTTTGCCAACTTGCATTTTTCTCGCCGGCAACAACTGCAAACTATTATTTAAAGTAAAAAAAGCGTGAATGGAAATAAAAGCGCTCTTTATATAATATTCGTGAATAATGATGATATAGCTAGCTAATTTCGAGAGAAATTTATTCTGTTTCAGGCAAAGCAATGATTGACAATCCATATGAAACCAAATCAGACAGCTTTTATTTTGTTGACGACAAATTGGTCATGCATAACAAGGCGGACTACGCATACAATGGCAAACCGACTCAGTGAAGTTTTTAAAATCTGTGATGGATAAAACAAGACGGTCGTTTATGGAACGATCCGTAATCTCTTGTGTGTTTTGATGCTTTATTTATTGTTATGCTAATTTAATCTGCAAAACTAAGAGTGCATGGTACAGGAATATGCAACTCTTGCAGTTTTGCATGGTACAAAATGTGCCCGGCCCGGGTTGTGTTTTTGTCCGACCCCCACTTAATTAGAGGTGGTACAACCTGTGCGAACCATGGCAGTAAAATGCTTCGCTTATAGTTTAATTTAGGTATATTGCATGTGACAGCGACCCCACCTCTAAACAAGGGGGTCGGCCAAAAATGCGACGCCCAGTGGTACATTTTGTACCATGCGGGACCGATTTGACCAAACTGAGCCAGAGAACAATCTTTTACCTTTAGAGACTTTTAGCGTAAGTTATGTCTTGAAAGAGTTATGACAAAGTCACACTACTGGTTCACATGATACAAGTATCGACAGGAATTTCAAAATTTTATATTTTAAAAGGTTTTGTCACGACCTTGTTTCATTCAATTTTAAACACTATTGGTATATTGAACATGTATGCTTGAAAATCGGTAGTATCGTTTTGGTTTAAAAGTATAGTTGAAATGTTATGAATACAGGCCCATATTCTCAAATGTGTATAGCAACCTTACGTCATCATTTAGTAATAGGTTTTCAAATAAGCGAACTGAAGTAACTATACATGTCACACTTGGTTCAAAAGTAGGAATTATCAAAATATACAAAATGTGTTCAAAATTTTGAATCTTTTCGTTGCCTGGTTCGAAACTTGCAGGATCTGTCGTCAACTAGTGACGAGTGCTATAGACAGTTGTCAATATGTGCTCCATTTTCAGAAACTAAGTTATCAAGAAAATAGCAAACCGCACTAAATATCAGGACATGATTTGTGATTTTTATTTTTTGTTTTAGTGGTATATAAATATTGGCCAATATTACTTTTAAGGGCGTAACCGTAGATTAAGCGTATTTCTAAGCCTAAGCCTAAGCCTAAGCGTTGCAAAAATGAGTTCCTAAGCCAAAGCCTAAGCCTATGTCTAAGCAAAAAATGTAATCTAGAATCTAAAGCTACTCTTTTCTAGACCCACCAGAAACCTGGACGCCTCTCAAAGTAACATGGGCCTAAATTTTTTTGGGGAGAATAGATTTCTTCAACCTAGAGTTCCGGGTGCAATTCCACATATGACAATAGATTTTAGTTAGAAACTATGAATACCTGCTGGAAAACCCTAAAATAGCCATTGTTGTTTTTAAATCGTTTGTGTCAAATAGAGTTTAAAATTTCTGTTTTCCAGTCGCGTAAACTTTTATAGTTATGTAATGTAATGGTAACTAACAGGGTGCAACCGGAGGCCTGCCTCCGGCTGCGGCTAAAAGTCGAACTCCGGCTACGGCTCCGGCAGAATTTTTGCCGGAGGTTCCAGCAATTTCAGTTAATTTCGCTTCACTTCCGGCTTCACCTCTGGCTCCGGCTTCGGCAAGTTTTGTTGACCACTGCTCCGGCTCCGGAATTTTTTACCTTCGGTGGCACCCTGAACTGAAATTCAGAAACATAAATGTGAATCTCTGAAAGGTAACTTGACTCTTGAAACTAGGTATTTGGTTTGATTAGATGTGTAAGCATTCAAGATTGCACAAAACGGAATGATCAATTTATCAGCGGAATAATAGTCTTGAAAAACTTGTGCAACGTAAAATTTTTAACACCAAATGTTTCTTTACCTGGATATGTGCAAAAACAATTCGTGCAATGTATAAAACAGGGCCGTAACAGTAGCATAACAATATTATAAAGCTTAAGCCTAAGCCTAAGCGTAAGAATGAGCTTATACCTAAACCTAAGCTAAATAGTGTAAAGCTTAATCTTACTATACTGCAATTCCGCAGAAAAACGTTCCGCCTCTGATCTTTACACGGGCCACAATTGGAAATAAATTGGCGAATTTTATTGTTTTAAGTAATAAATTTAACGTTTACAAAAATATAATTAAAAGTGACTAAAGTGGGATACTCGGACGGCCAGATTGGCAGCTGTACTCTCTTGATCGTTATATACGCCCTATTCCCACGTGCAAGTTGTTGCAACACAACATTTCACGTGCACCTTGCATGTGCCAGTTCGGTCACAAAGCGGCATTGAAGTTCTTGCAGCTGCAAACTATTCACTGAATTCATACTATTGAATTTAATTCGCATCTATGAACGCAGTTGCAAGTCGCTTGAATTTCTTGCACCTGCAGTTTGATTAGTCAATCGGAACTTGTACCATCCATGTATATTTGTTCAAATCAGAAGCGTATGATGTTTGTGCACCGAACAACATTCGGTTGCAGCGTTTTTTAGATATCCCTTTGATACCAGAATCAAGGACGGACTTGCAGATATCTAAAGCTTCGGTCTGCGCTACACTTGTTCCACACAAAACTACTAAAACATTGTCAGGGCGGCGGCTAGGCGAACCTAGCTCTTTCCCGCCGTGCCAGCTTGTGTTAAAGTATTAACCAGGAGCAGCAGCTTACCTAAAAACAAGGGGCGCATACGCGGAGGAGCCAATGGTGTAAAAGTTTTTAAAATTGTATACAGATCGGTTTTGTCGGGGCTCCCAGGTGCCTGCAACCCATGGCGTGGGCCTGCGGTAGTTGGGCACTGAAGTTTGTGCTGAGTTTAATAAAAAAGGGGTTCTAATTTATTTACATGGTTTACTGAAGCCAAGCGCAGCTTTTGTTTGTTAATTTCATGGCAAATGTAAAGAAGAGGGGCGGAACAGTATATATTATAATAAGCATATTCCTAAGCCTAAGCTTAAACCTAAGCCTAACCTTAAGAATGAGTTTATTCCTTAGCCTAAGCCAAAGCTGAACAAAAAAATTAATCTAAATCTAAAAGCTGACTCAATTCTAGTCACCACACAGAAACATTCCGCCCTTTATCTTAACATGGGTCGGTCTCTGGAAGATGTGCACAGAAATTCAAGCCAAGCAAACATTTTTTTTTGTTTTAAATACTGTTGTAATTGGCCAGTTTATGGTTAATTTTTGCCAAACAAAATATATTTTAAAACACATATATCATCTTTTGCAAAATGTTTCACTTAATCGTATCGCAGTTTTAAACTTGAAACACTTAACCCCTTCTCACATTGAGTTGCCTATAGGCAACTAAGCGCAGTGTATATACGTTAAATAATGTATATCGCACTGTGTTTAACAATTGCAACACGTATACATAGTGCTAAATCACCACAAGACGTGAGAGCCCCCTCGGGCTCGAGCGTCAAGCTCCTATAGCTGAGTGGTGATGGTATACGCCTCCCACTCCAGTCACTGGAGTTCGAATCCTAGCATAAAAGTAGGTCTCAGGGGAAATAGAAAATATTCATGTGAGAAAGGGTTAAGCGAAAAATTTTCAATTTACTATCTTTAAGCGAAAAATTTTCAATTTACTATCTATAACAATCAAGACCGTAGGAATAAAGCTCGTTGTGCATCGAAAGGCAGATTTCTCAAGTGCGTATTTTCAGTTTAGTTTGCATGTTGGTACTCAAGTAACATCAGACCTATTTCGTTTAAATTTTGTACACTGGTATCCTGGTCCGTTGGGAATATCTGTGCCAAAGGATTTGCCAAACGAACGTGGCCTTCAGTAGTTACGGTCAAAAAACTCCATACAGAAAGTGCACGAAATTTTCCATTTTGGTTCAGCACTTTTTACACGTTAGCTAAGTAATTTTATACGATTATAACTTTATAGGTACACTTTATAGGGCTTTACGGTCGGGTTCACCCCAACGGTTGGTTTAACCCCAACGGTTTGTTTCACTCCAACGGTTGGTTTCACTCCAACGGTTGGTTTCACCCCAGCGGTTGGTTTCACCCCAACGGTTGGTTTCACCCCAACGGTTGGTTTCACCCCAACGGTTGGTTTCACCCCAACGGTTGGTTTCACCCCAACGGTTGGTTTCACCCCAACGGTTGGTTTCATCCCAACGGTTGGTTTCCTCCCAACGGTTGGTTTCACCCCAACGCTTGGTTTCACCCCAACGGTTGGTTTCACCCCAACGGTTGGTTTCACCCCAACGGTTGGTTTCACCCCAACGGTTGGTTTCACCCCAACGGTTGGTTTCACCCCAACGGTTGGTTTCACCCCAACGGTTTGTTTCGCCCCAACGGTTGGTTTCACCCCAACGGTTGGTTTCACCCCAACGGTTGGTTTCACTTTCACCCCAACGGTTGGTTTCACCCCAACGGTTGGTTTCACCCCAACAGTTGGTTTCACCCCAACGGTTAGTTTCACCCCAACGGTTGGTTTCACCCCAACGGTTAGTTTCACCCCAACGGTTGGTTTCATCCCAATGCTTAGTTTCACCCCAACGGTTGGTTTCACCCCAACGGTTAGTTTCACCCCAACGGTTGGTTTCATCCCAATGCTTAGTTTCACCCCAACGGTTGTTTTCACCACAACGGTCGATTTTACCCCAACGGTTGGTTTCACCCCAACGGTTGGTTTCACCCCAACGGTTGGTTTCACCCCAACGGTTGGGTTCACTTTCACCCCAACGGTTGGTTTCACCCCAACGGTTGGTTTCACCCCAACAGTTGGTTTCACCCCAACGGTTAGTTTCACCCCAACGGTTGGTTTCACCCCAACGGTTAGTTTCACCCCAACGGTTGGTTTCATCCCAATGCTTAGTTTCACCCCAACGGTTGTTTTCACCACAACGGTCGATTTTACCCCAACGGGTGGCTTCGTCACTACGGTTGGTTTCACCCCAACAATTGGTTTCACCCCAACGGTTGGTTTCACCCCAACGGGCGGTTTCACCCCAACGGTTGGTTTCACCCCAACGGTTGGTTTCACCCCAACGGTTGGTTTCACCCCAACGGTTGGTTTCACCCCAACGGTTGGTTTCACCCCAACGGTTGGTTTCATCCGAACGGTTGATTTCACCCCAACGCTTGGTTTCACCCCAATGCTTAGTTTCACCCCAACGATTGGTTTCACCCCAACGATTGGTTTCACCCCAACGGTCGATTTTACCCCAACGGCTGGCTTCGTCACTACGGTTAGTTTCACCCCAACGGTTGGTTTCACCCCAACGGTTGGTTTCACCCCAACGGTTGGTTTCACCCCAATGCTTAGTTTCACCCCAACGGTTGGTTTCACCCCAACGGTTGGTTTCACCCCAACGGTTCGTTTCGCCCCAACGGTTGGTTTCACCCTAACGGTTGGTTTCACCCAACGGTTGGTTTCACCCCAACGGTTGGTTTTACCCCAACGGACAATGTCACACCGTGGTTTGTTTCGCCGCAATGTTTGGTTATACACAATTACGTTGGTTTGGTGCTTGTTGTCGGGATAAAAGTTTCTGTCATGGAAACGATTTATTGAAACTCCGTAGTTAGTTTAATCAGTCTTCTCACTTTTCATAGTTCAGATTGATGGATTAATCAGGAGCTTGGTAAAGCGGTTGAAACTAGAAAAAATTGCTCAGCACTTGAGCAGCATGGGATATGCTTCATATATCTATTAAAAGGACCGTAACTAGACCAGCACATTCGTTCGATGTAACCTGGAAAAATATTAAGAAACAATGGCGTCCAAAATCATGTTGACTATTAATTCTTCTAAACATATTGTGGATAGCAAAATTTCTGTAATTCTTTTTGTAAGAAACAAATGTTTTGTTTTCAATGTGTATTGAACTTTGTACAAGAACGTACTAAACTCACCTTTGACTCTCTATTAACATAGTTAATTGAATTTCATAAGAACACTGTATGGCGATTGGTGAGTTAGAGTAGTGATGACCAATTTTGTTAGATACTTTCGTAAACAAGGCGTTGTCACGAAATGACTCGCAATTGATGCTTTAAAAACGACTCTTGACTTTACCCGACTTTTACCTTAGTTCCATACAAACAAGTTTACAGGTAGTAATCTATAAATGCGCATTTCCCTACCGAGTTATTTGTTTCACTTCATTGTCACGACTAGAGGCTCAAAATTCTCACCGTATTCTGGCAGCATCGATTAATCTGGCAAAAGCAGGATCACTATATTTCAGCCATGTCTCTGTAACCCTGCCATTATCTAAGAAATTTCTTAAAATGCCTAATAAATCTGCCAAAAACTTTCAAAATAAAAATAGAGTTGCTCTCCGCAATATGTTTCAGAAGAATTAATAGTCAACATGATTTTGGCCGCCATTGTTTCTTAATATTTTTCCAAGTTACATCGAACGAATGTGCTGGTCTAGTTACGGTCCATTTAATAGATATATGAAGCATATCCCATGCTGCTCAAGTGCTGAGCAATTTTTTCTAGTTTTAATAGTTCTTATAAAAAGTGCATCGTGTTCAACCGTTTGAAGAAAAGAATGCAACTAAAGGTTACTGTTGTACAATCCTCACCTTTTTCTACTGGCCGGACGGCCGGTGGCTAATGGGGCGTACGGGCCGTCTGGCCGGTCATTTGGCCGCCGGCCGGCCAATGTACAAATTTTGAAAATTATCAAGCATTCAGTGACTTGAGAGACTTGAGTAATTTGAGAGACCTTTGTGATTTCAGAGACCCGCGTGGTTTGAGAGACCCGAATGATTTGAAAGATCCGAGTGATTTGAGAGGCTTGTGCGATATAAAAGAACAGAGTGATTGAGAGTTTTGAATGATTTGAGAGACCCGAGTGATTTGAGAGGCCTGAGCGATTTCATAGACCCGAATGATTTGAGAGAACCGAGTGATTTTAGAGGTCTAAGTGATTTGAGAAACCTGAGTGATTTGAAACACCCGAGTGATTTGACAGGCCTGAATGATTTGATAGACCTGAGTGATTTGAGAGGCCTGAGCGATTTGAGAGACCCGAGTGATTTGAAAGATCCGACTGTAATTTGAGAGGCTTGTGCGAGTTGAGAGACCCGAGTGTTTTGAGAGACCCGAGTGATTTAAGACGCCTGAGTGATTTAGAGGCCTGAATAATTTAAGAGAACCGAGTGATTTGTGAGGCCTGAGTCATTTGAGAGATCCGAGCGATTTGAGAGACCTGAGTGATTTGAGAGACCAGAGTGGTTTGGGAAGCCTGAGTTATTTGAAAAAACAGTCTAAAGCTTTAACTTTACTCTATTATGGTTCTGCGAAAAAGGTTCGCCTCACAAAGTGCGGGCCGCAAGTTGCATACTTTTGTCGAAGAATCATCCGCGCTTGGACCAGTCGAATTAAAAGTTTATGAGCTCTTTAGTTTCTGTGGGATGCATAAATATTGTTGCAGCTGCAAAAAATTGTACGTTTATCAATTGACGTAAGCATGACTGGTGGTCTATTTAAACCACATATCAAACTTTGTCTGGCAATTTATCAAGAAGCCCCATAGGCAAAATAACATATTTTTTCGTTTCAAAACTTATCTGTATCAGTTATAAAAAAATTGTGGTTTGTTCATTATAATTGGTTTTCGCGCTTAAGTAGGATCTGCCAGTTATGAAAATTAGAAGGTAATACTTGCTCTGAATACACTAACGTTTGGGCATGGTTGACCGAAAATCAAACAATTTAAGTTTAAGCCGTGCCCGTAGCCAAGACGGTGGGGCAGGGGGCTCAGCACCCGCTGGAATAATTTTACCCCCCCCCCCCCGGAAAATTTTCAACTTTACTTGTAAGCCATTAAAAACCCTTGAACGCCCGTTTTGTAAAAATTTTAGCCCCTTAGCAAAGTGAGATGGCTTCGGTACATGGTTTAAGCAATCGTTGATATAGTCAACGCTAGGTTACAAAATGTTGTCTACTCCTCAACTCAGCGGAAATATTGACGACAAATTTATTTATATGCCTTGCTAAAGTGGTGAAAATTAGGCACCTTATAGTCGATTATATTAAGAAAACTTCCCAAATCAAATATCCCTGCCGCGTGATTAATGATAACGCGTTTTGATGAGGGCATACGTTTAGAAGCTTTGACGCTCTCCTGAGGCAAGCATCAAAACTTGCTCAACATGCCCCAAGTTTAACAGTATCAGAAGAATAGGCAGTCTGATCTCAGTCTTTGCTTTTTTGTGCTAATTATTGTAATTGTCAGTAAATTTGCTGCGATTTATTGTTACTGAAAAGCTAACGATTTGGTTTCAATTAAGGTGACAGATAAAAAAATCTTAGGTACAACAGTCAATGGTGCTCAAAAAATATAGTATTAATGGTTGGTTAGTGAGAAACAATTCAGCCGTTATATATGTCAGGCTATTAATTATTGATAATACTGGTGTCAAATGTCAGATAGTACCTGTACGAACTGTAAAGGCAATTGTACCATATATTATATATAAGTATTTGCTGAGGAGATATAGAAGGCTAGCGGTGTGAGCGATGTCGAAACTTTAACTACATCTTTACAAACGAATTTACCCGTTGGAATACGGAAACGAACGTTTATTTTCTTCTGAAAATACATATATACACTGTCTTTTGCTTTTTTCTATTAAGAATATCCCGTATGTTTAACATAGTTCTACACATACCTAGAATCTTCAATTTCAATATGTGGATTGCAGTTTTATTGCCAACTTTAGCTAGAACCAATGTAGTCGAATGGTTTTTAATATATGTTTCTCCTACTTTCATAATATATCTTACAAGCCATACCAGCTTTCCGATGCCCAAAAAGCAACCGTACGCTCAAAAATCCTGAAAAATTCTTGTCATTAGCCATAATATAATTTCAGATTAAAAATCATTTAACATACTAACCTTAGAGAACATCTTAAACCAGAACACAAAGCCGAAAACCTGTTCGGATGCGTTTACATGTTGTAAATTTATAGCCGTATTCTCAACTGCGTCGTACACACTTTACCATGTGAACAATATGTAGAACTGGGCCGTTAGCATTACAATATTCCTAAGCCTAAACTTAAGCATAAGCAAAAATGAGTCCAAAGTTTAAGCTCACTCTATAGCAGTACTGCAGGAAAACGTTCCGCGCCTGATCTTTACGTGAGCTATGTCATGTTGGCAATAGATTTGAAATCTTTAACATTAAAAAACATTTAACTTCAAAATTTAGCAATTTTTTCGCAGCAAATTTTTTGAGATCAAGATGATAGGTACTATACTCGTTTCAAAATATCTACCCAGCCTATATAGTTATGACTTCGGTTCATACCTTTGTATTTTTAATGCTGCACAAGTTGTAAGAGTATGTTTTGACTCATGCTTTTGCTACGTAACCAACGGAAACTCCTCAGCACGACATTCAGGCATTTTTATTGTCATTTAGTGTAATTTTAGGCAACGTAAACAAACCAATTTGCGCTGCGTGATTTGTTAAAATTTGCGATAATGTTTCTGGTTAAAGTGGTTTCTTTTTTGTATAGAAGTTCACTAATAATTTCTGTTATTGTATTGGCCCAAATAAACAGGGAGAGGGGTAATAAGAGGGGTCCCCATTTTGAGTCCGAATCAATTGGAGTCCGTATCCCTATTAATAAGAGTCCGTAAGCGGATAGAGTCCCTAAACCCTAATTAGAGTCCATAAATGCAATTAACCCTAATTTAAGCGCATAAATATTAACTCCAGGACCAAAGAATTTGAGTTTGAAACTTTAAAGCGTACTTAAATATTGAAAGTACATTCCTAAGTGTAACCTTGTATTATCGCTCAAGCTATTGACACAAGACAAATAAACGTTTAATTCAACGGATGATTGCAGTACCGGATATATATCAGTAACGAAGCGTGGCGGAGCTTGGGTTAAAAATAAATAACAGTCCGTAACCGAATAACAAGGGGGGTACCCTGTGGAGAGGCAAATAAATATCATTCCCCCCTCTTATTCGGGTCACAACAGTACTAAAGACGGATGCGAAAACTTATCTTTTCCAGAGATGCCTAATTAATTTAATGCTTTGAGGCAGCTTAAGTTTTTAAGCTAACCAGTTTAAGTAATTGATATACTTCCTGTAATCACTCCTCTTAATTGCGCTTTTTTCTTTCGTTCCCACTTGCTTGGTTTCATACCGTAAAATATTACATAAATTTAACTTACCTATAAGAGGAATAAAATAATTATAATTTTTCTAATAAATACATTACCATAGTTACAGCTCGCAACTAACTTTAACATTGCGTATCATTGTTTAAAATATACAATGTTACTAGTACCAACCGAGGTAAAACGATATTCATGCTACGGTTCGTCTAATCGAAGGGATGGCAGCAGTAAGGGTAATTCAGTAATTAGCGGAGACATCAAAGCGCCGCCTATGCGTAGAATTAAATCTGTCTGTTTATCAACTCCTCGTGTTATTGATGAAATGGCTAAAGTGGTTTCGCTTGGTTTCACATGTAACTTAGAAAAGTCAATAACGAACGTAACATTGCTAAAAGATCTGACTCCTGTGAGCATAAATGTTGGAGGTCAAATGATAACATGTTATCGTGAGTTAGTAGCTAAGTATCCGCAATCACGGTTGGGAAAATTGTTTGCAAATGATTTAGCAGAGGCAAAAAACGAAGATATTACACAAACAACTAGCGGCACTCAGAATCAAGACAAGCAACAAGAAAAATTGTATGATGCAAGATTTCAAGGTTCCACAGAAAATGAGTTGGTTTATTATTTTGACCGATCGTTCATGCTGGCAAAAGATATTTTAGCCGTTTACAAGTAAGTGCAAATTGTAAATTCAGTTAGGACTTGACAAAAATCTTCAGAGGGTTTAAATTTTACTAAAACTTGAATGAATTAACAGTAAATATCTACATTATGCAACTTGCAAAGCGAATATGTATTATGCCGATTTCACATGCCTTATTATAAGTTTCAATCCGGCAACAATTTCGAGCATAGATTGACTACATGAACAACTAATTGCAAACCATTTGCGAAGCACCTTTGACTTCCTCCAAAATAGGTTTTTCCGGACTACACAAACTGAGTCAAATTCGACTCCGCCAGAGTGACATTCGACACTCCTTAATCGCTCAGTGAGTCGAATTTGACTCTGGCGAAGTCGGATTTGACTCAGTTTGTGTATTCCCGAAAAGCCTATTTCGAAGAGAGTCAATTTGACTCACCAATTTTTGCAGTGTAGCTTGAAATTAATTCAACAGAATTTATAGATGAAAGCTTTTTGTGTGTACTGTTTCGTCTTTTCTACTTGGGAATCGCGTAAAAATCAAACGATATATATGAAACGTTTTTCGCGTTCCAAAAAACATCGTTAAAAACGCTTGTTGTCAGCTGAGAAACTCCAAAATGTGTCACTTGACAAGCAAAACAATGGATTTTTTACGTTCATCAAAACGGTATTTATTAATAGCATCAATAATATATATAAATCTGGACTCGGTTCTTTAAAAAATTTAGGTATCCCAAAAGCAATCCATATTGATGTTTGTATCATTTCAGCACTATTGATCGCCCCCATATACCTGTAGATATGTGTCCAAATCAATTTCTCAAAGAGCTTGAGTATTGGCAACTACCGGTCAAAAGTTTCAATAATTGCTGTTGCTCCGAAGAAATGAGTACTGACGAATCATTAGAGCCAGAATCTGCTATCACTTCGTCTGATCCAAGTGATACTCGAATCAAACCTGCGGTACCAACTGAGCATCAAAATGGCAGTTTAACATTACCAGAATGTCAAACTATTGAGACGACTTCGTTGACAGGCGTTGAGGCCGAAAAGCTTTCGTCCAAAAATTGGAACACAGTAATCAAAAGAATCGTTCAAACTTTAAATCGGTTCCGTGATGTCTTGTGGAATACTTTAGATAACCCAACGTATTCGAAGTGTGCCGTGGTAGGTCCAATTCCGTCTTTTAATACACCGTCGGTATATTTTTGTTATGAGTGGACATTTATTTTATAGTTGAACGCTGTTAAAGCGTGTTCTGCTAAACGCAAGCACACAAACTACTGCTAACTCAAAATTTAGAGATTTAGCGTATTCTAGATTTAACGTTTGGTTGCCTATATTTTTTCTCAACGTATTCGAAGTGTGCCGTGATAGGTCCAATTCCGTCTTTTAATACACCGTCGGTATATTTTTGTTATGAGTGGACATTTATTTTATAGTTGAACGCTGTTAAAGCGTGTTCTGCTAAACGCAAGCACACAAACTACTGCTAACTCAAAATTTAGAGATTTAGCGTATTCTAGATTTAACGTTTGGTTGCCTATATTTTTTCTTTGTCTCGCGCTGCCTCACATATCAATTAAATGATTAGTAAAACATTAACGCACAGCGACGCTCGATGGTCCGAGGCGAGTCTATGCGTAATGTTCAAAATGTAAATATACAGCCAAATCAAGTGAAACGTAAGCATCATAAAATAGCTGGTTTTATCGTCTGTTTCAGGTCTACATGGTTGTCTGTTGCCTTGTCGTTTTTGTGTCGACATCGCTTTTAATTATGAGCTCAATGTACGAATTTCAAATCGATACAACTCCGACGCAAACCACAACAACTTTGCTGAACTCAACCTCGTCGTCACAGAAATCTCGCGAACCTGTCCCTCAAATTGAAATCGCAGACACTGCGTGCGTTATATTTTTCTCAATTGATTTCGCGTTACGGTTATTGTCGACTCCGCAACGTTGGGCGTACTTGTTGTCCCCTCTTACCGTTGTTGATGTTATGGCAATTGTACCGTTTTATGTTGAATTAACTCTTAGCGCAGCCGGGCTTGTAGATGACACCGCATCAGGATTAGGTGATTTTCGTCGATCTTTTGTTATCCTGAGGATTTTACGCATTTTACGTGTCCTGCGAGCATTGCGCGTTTTGAAAGTCGCACGCTATTCAGGCGGATTTCAATCGATGGCTGTCTCGCTGAAGCGTAGCTGGCGTGAAATCATATTACTAATGTTGTTTATTGTAACGACTAACTTAGTATTTTCAACTACAGTTTACTATATTGAAATCGACAGCGAGTGTACGATGTTTCCGACTATACCGGCGGCACTTTGGTGGTGTATTATTACTATGACAACGGTGGGGTACGTTTTTAGTTCGGGTTAAGTGTGTCCATTGTGTGTGATTCGGCCGTCCGAGTATACTTGTTTACTTTCCTACCTCACTTGTGATTAATTTGATTAGCAAGCAAAAGTGCACACCCGCCACATTTGGTACTGATTATTTTTCTGAGCCAAAACCTAAACCTCAGCCGATTTTATTATTATTATTATTGTTAACCCTGGGGCAGGAAGTTTTTCTGAGATAACATGCGTCTGTATATAGTACACTAATGACCTGCGTTTCCCAAAATACGGCCATTACCGTCTAAGATTGACGTGAACTGGTGTGGTAAGACACTTGCTTGTTTGTGGTATTATAGTAACATATAGTGGCAGCGAAGTACGGTGAACAGTTCTAGAATGGTTATGCGACCTTGTAGTGGAAATTCTATATTACACGAGTTTAGCCATATAAAAGTTGCCAAAATAAAAAATGCTTGGAATTTAATTAACATAAATTCATTTTGGCAAACTCAAATGTTTATAAAGCCCATAAGAACATAAAAATGGTGTTTCGGAATTAGTCCTCGTCATAGAAGCCTGGGTCAGATGGTGCCGGGGTCATATAAATCCTGTGAACAAGGTCAGAAGCATGATTTTCCAAAGCTAAAACATAGCGATACACTTAGATTTTGGGTATACTTGAAGCTATGGTTTTGATTCTGCTTCGTATACGATTTAGCCTACACATATACATGAATGTGGATAAATTGCCGGGAACTGTCCCCAGATGAAATCCTGAACCCAGGAAATCTCAAATAACTTTTAGATTCGACTGCTTGGCAAATACTCCATGCTTAAAGCAAAGTTTGTTGCATTTCAGTTATGGCGATGTGTTTCCATGTACAACTTTAGGCAAAATATTTGGTTGCTTCGCAGCGATTTCTGGAATTATCCTGATGGCGTTTCCGATATCAATAATTGTTGGTAATTTTGGCGACGAATACGACGCAAACGCTGCACACAAAAATAATGGTGGATCGAACGGCAGGGTAGGAGGGCCAGCTGGAGCAAATAACGCTGACTGGGTAACTAAAATTCTGGCAGGATTACCGATTCAATATGAGGATTCGATTCAACGGATTGGAACCAAAATTCGCATTGAACTCGCGTGCGATAATAATAAGCGTCGAAAATCTATCTTTAAGCAATCCGAAGTTGCTTGACTGAGTCTAAATCGAGGCCTACATTCAATCGAGTGTCAAAAATGCAAAACGTGTCCTTTGCGTATTAGAATACTGATAGTGTTTATATTGATGAAAATTTAGTGTTTTAACATCCGCTAAAATAGTTTCGCATATACTTACTCGCGCTTATAACTTGATAGCCTTTGTAACTAGTGGTGTTTTGGCAATATTGGGGTTTTGTGTTTTGTTGACATTGCGTTGTCGTCCCGAAATATCATGCAACAGCAGAATAAGCATATTCCTAAGCCTAAGCCTAAGCCTGCGTCTAAGTCTAAGCGTAAGGATGAGCCTATTTCTATTAAGCTTAAGCCTAAGCAAAAAAGTTAGTTTTAAGCTTAACCTGGCTCTATTTACAGCCCCGCAGAAAAACATTCCGGTTCTATTCTATACATGGGCAGCAAGCCGGTGCTTGTTTACTATCTCCCTTGCATATTTTCTGTAATAAAACAAAACTTATGTTCATGCTTTAGTCTAGACTTAAACACTAGTGTAATGTGAAATAAAATACACAAGTTAAACAACATATGGCAAAAATACAATTCTACACACTGGACATAGGTCCGCTTGCACATAAAAGCGTAAATACCGGGTTTTTACTAACGTTGCAGAAAGCAGTAGGTATCATGACGTCATTGCGCTAGATCCGTACCTGTAGAACGAAAAGTTATAGGAATCAATCAAAATATCAATATGAACAAGTTTAGTATCGTTTGCATACGGTATGTTCTGCTATCATTAACTGAAGATTTCTTCAAAATTTGGCACAATGTTTTATCCATAACGTTTTCCGTAGCTCTTCAGTTCGTTTCATCTTGTTGGTAGACGTTGTTTTCGAAGATTTTGTAAAATTTGGACCGGCTTTGTATGTATTCTAAGCCTGCCATTTATAACATCTGGGATCCCATCAACATCAACCGTTCTTTAATTCAGTGCGATAAATTTGTATCGCTGAGCATCCTGTATCGAAAAGTAGTCTTGTTTTCACTGGTTTTGGACAGTCGTCGCACACATTCGCAACACTGTTTGCAACAACGCTGTTTCCACATAAACAAGGTAATGTAGAGTGCACCGGCTCAACCGATATTGAGTTCAGTTCGTCGCCAGCTTAAATCAAGGAATGTGACTTGGTCTTGCGATTATTTTGGCGTTCAAAATTGTTTGCTGCGCGAAAACTCCAATTATTATTTGGTGATCTGACAATAGGTGCAAGGACGAGAGTTTAGGCATTTGTTTGCCAATGACCGCTCCTGAACCAAGTATAATACCTGCGCCATGAACTTTCAACTTACGACTTTTAAAATCTGCACAAAAGTCAAACACTGATCCGAATAATACTTGCTATCACAAAAACTATACTAGATTGATTTATCGGAACTGTTGGCAAACAGACTAAGTAGCTCAGGTTTCTCGATGCTATGAACGTTTATTGTACTTGTTTTTGCCCCTTTTCAGTCGAATCGTCTCTGCCCTGCTGGCTGTGTAGCGAACAACAATTGATCACTTAACTTTCTGTAGCTCTGATTTCATTTTTAAAGTAAATAGCCTCAGCGCAATAAACTGCTGATGTACGGTTATTTAGATGCAATTTAGTTTTTATCGCCGCTCGTCGTTAAGACCTAAATGCAATTAACCTGCAAAAATGTGCGTTTCACTTTCGTTATACGGTTTTTGCAAGTTTGAGGTATACGACACTACTGGTAGATATATAGCAGCATCAAAATGGAGCAATAAGTGTGGTTTGTGCATGACCGTATCGCGGCTTCAGTACGGTTATAACTGCTTCGCAATTAAATCTTGTTCTGCGGTTCCAGAGTGACAATGCATCACCAACCAATACACTTTTCAAATATTTGAATTTTATCCGTGAAACATAAATCATCGTTATTGTACGCAGTTATCGCAAACATATCCAGCAGCTCGTGCCACTCAGCAGCGTTAACACTAAACTTGAGCTGTCTCTAATTTCAGTAGACGTACAGAAAGAAAATGACGATCATTTCGCCTAATAGTAAAATGCTAATTGCTCTAAATTTTGCTGTCATACTTGTGGTTGCATTCAAAGCAATCCTATTTCGATTGCTTTACAAATTTCAGCGACGACAGCTTTCTGGTTTACACCATTGAATTAACAATTGCCGGTTTAAGCGACCGAGCATAATTTGCAAAATCGATCACACAAAGAATGAGCTCAAACGTATACTTTAGGACTTATAAACTTAGCATATGTTTGACCACTTACTAAAATTTTAACCAAGAAGCAGTGGCGAATCCAGAAATTTTTGGTGGGGGGATGCACAAGTGGAAAATGTTAAGTTTTGGTACATGTTTAAACATATTTTTATGCATATAAAAAAAGCCGAAAGTCACACACACTGGACCATGCATAGAACAGGTCTCTCCCGATTTCCTGAGCAATATCCCAATTGTCCAAAGTTCTAAAATTTCCCGGGTAATATCCCAATTTCCCAAAAGCATAGGGTATTCAGAAGTTTAGGTTTAGACTCAGGTTTAGGCTTAAGCTTGAGCCTACGCTTTAGGCTAAAGTGTAGGTGTAGGCTTAGGTTTGTGCATACGCTAGAGAGTCCATAGACAGACTGATGCAGGGAGCAGCCCCTCTGTAGCCAAATTGGCACTTTTTATTCCCCCACACTTAAGATACTCGCTCGCAGTGTTGGAGCAGACAGCGATGAAGGCTCCCCCCAAACTCCAGGGTGGGAGCCCCAAACTCGCAAGCGAAGCTAGAGAAAAGCCAGACGCATTTTAAAACTTTTCAAAGCACATAGAAAATTTATTCTGTTGATCTTCGGGGCGAAGCTCCTAAACAACTGCGAAAATTTGAGATATGGGAACAAAAATTTTCATTGTAAATTTGATTTTAACCCTGAAAAAATACACTCGGTAGCCGGTGGGGGATGCATCCCCCAATCCCCCCTGGATCCGGCCTTGCCAAGAAAAACCTGGCATAGGTTGAAACAAAATCAAACACACACCACTGCACTTTAACCAAACAATTCCAATGACAATCTGAAATTTGTCTAAATAATGTGTCGCAAATGTATAATCACTCCAGCACTACTGATTCGATCAAAAGGATCGTGTCAAAAAATAAACGCTTAAAATCATAGGGACACGGTAGTGTCACTATTATATGTTTCTTCCAAAAGTGTTCACATCTCTCTTATGTTTCTTTCAAAAGTCTATTATTTCTACTATTCTGTTTTGGTGGTATTTATATACAAACGTATGTCATTCAAGATCATGGCAACCGGTGTTCATGCGCTATATTTAAATAAAAAATTGTCGAAGTATTAAACGTAAACGTTTTCATAAGAATCGGAAGCGCAAAGTTTCGCCTTCGTATTTGGATTCAAATCTTGTCGCAAGGTGTTCTACAGAATCGTAGATTGTAACAATCCAATTTTTTATGTGCTACATAAGTTTTCTCAACCATATACGTTAAGCTATTTATTTAACGAAAATACTATTGTTTAGTACGTATATATGCGAAACATGTTAAGTGGACAATTACGAAAAACATTAGCTTTATGATTACAAATTAGTAACATAGCTAGTTTTTTATGTGTTTGCCAAGGCGCGTTTTTGAAAACGTAAACGTAACCTCAAGTTGTCGAAAACTGTTTATTTGCGAGCTAGAACCTTATGGCTGCAAAGCTTTTCATTCAAAGTGGTGGACCCATAAAGTATGTATTATTGGTAGCACCAAGTTGAACACTGACATGTCCAAAACTAGGTGTAGAATATTTGAAGAAATTTTGACGTGCAAAATTAACACCATTAATTTAATAAGGTTCCCAAAGCAAGCAGTCTCTTTCAAAAACGTGACGCTCGAACACAGCGGGCTCTCATTATGGTATGAACCGGCCCGGATTTTTCAGGCCCACGCCCGGCCGCCTTAGTTTTTCGTTTTCGAAAAGAAAACAAGAATAAGTTACAAAGCAAACCTTATAGTTGCGGATTCGCAGTTTGGACTGGGGATGGAATTTCATTATTAGAATTTCTTGTACAATTAAGAGGAAACGAACAAAAGTGTGTTTCAAGCAATTTTCCACGTCCGCATGTTGATGCAAATGCGTATTCAGCATGTTTCACAAAATATTTGTTGCAGCCATATTTTTAAATGCTGCGCATTCCAATTATATGTTTAACGCAATTCATGTGTGCAATACAAAATTGAAAGTATCGGAATCAGTATTCTTCCAAAATACCGATTACAATACCGATACCGATGTATAGGTTCTACACTACTATGCAGCATAAAATCAGTTTTCACTAGAGCAAGTACTTATCAATTGTATTGATTTTCTATTTGAATTCAAACAATTTATATGAATTAAAATATATTAACATTATAAATTGAGCGAGTTACCTAATAAATAAAAATGAAATTAGGAAAGCGCGACTTTTGTGATTGTGAAAATGTTGTTTTTAATTTTCATGGAAATATAGCTTAACAGTTCTAAAACAATTATAACGTGAGTATATATGACTTTAAATTTGAATATTTTCGCACTTAAGGTAATTTTACATCAAATTTCTTCCTAAAGCTTAGTAACTAGAATGAAAAGTGCCCCGATGTGGCCATAGAAAACGATATGTTTCGGGTAGTAAGATTTTAGTTCAATACCGCTAGTATTACAATTTCCATGCATGCGTATGAAGTTTTAAAACTAGATTAATTTGATGCCAATCAGCGTCCTCCCGAAACACGACACAACAATACTATAGAATTAATAAAAGTTAAATCATTGAGTTTGATTGACTGCGTAACGGAAACATATCCGCAACTTTTTCGGAGAAAAGTCACAATAGACAGTAAAGTGTCCCGACGAGGCTATAGAAAACGATAACGCATCAAGTTTTGGAGCTGTATAAATTTTGTACCATACAGTGCCCTCTCCATACTTGGCTAAACGGTACCCAGATTTTAAACTTTTAAAACATTAAAATATTTGAGTGAGTACGTAGCGAAACAATATTTGCAACTTTGCTGACGAAATGTGCGTTATATTCCAATGACGGCCAATGTAAAGATCAGGGGCGGAATGTTCATCTGCGGGACTAGAATAGAATAAGATTAAGATTTAGTTTCATTTTTTGCTTGGCTTAGGTTTAGGATTATGCTTATTCTTACGCTTAGGTTTAGGCTTAGGAATATGATCATGCTAATGCTTATGCTTAGGCTTAGGATTTGGAATATGCTTATAATACTGATCCGCTCCTGTTCTTTACATTGAGCCAATTGACGAACAAACACGTTTTTAATATTAGGTCACCAGCATTTTACGCTTAATTTCTACTTATATACTCTTTTTAAAACCCAAAATTTTTCTGCATATATTCGAAACTTCAGTTTACTAAGTGCAAGAAACTAATGTCACGAATGTGTACTCAAAATTTTTATATCAACCATAATTCGTCATTTATATTCTAGTATTTATTTCTTGTTTTAATATTTCGAAACAGTGGATCGCATGTATATTTGGCCGCTTTCAGAGAAAGTTGCGGATATGTTTCCGTTACGCAGTCAATCAAACTCAATGATTTAACTTTTATTAATTCTATAGTATTGTTGTGTCGTGTTTCGGGAGGACGCTGATTGGCATCAAATTAATCTAGTTTTAAAACTTCATACGCATGCATGGAAATTGTAATACTAGCGGTATTGAACTAAAATCTTACTACCCGAAACATATCGTTTTCTATGGCCACATCGGGGCACTTTTCATTCTAGTAAGATTGTTCTTTACATCGCACAGTAGAACAATGTAAGCTGTTGCTATTCCAAAAATTCACCAAACTATCCTGTTTTCAAACATAGAATCTTCACAGAACTGTGCTCAAAATACCCTCAAACTTCCTTTTTCCAGCGTTTGATTCGTTTCTCAGCAACCAGAAAACATAGCATCCAATCTGCATAAGCACAAACAAGCCGATTTGCCGTTGTCCCATATAAACAAGCGATTTTTAGGGTCCCAAAATACCAATCAGACACAAAAATTTTCATTGACAAAAAGTTGGACAACTTATATACCACTGGACGCAGCTTGCAGAGGTGTGATGAATAGCGTATAAATTTACCGTAATCAGCCGTCTGGCTAACGAGTGATTTTCAAATAACTAATTTGGTGCTGATCCATAGTCGCCGGTAGCCTGCCAGTCAGTTATTCGACAACAAGTTGTTAACGAAACATCTGGTTACAGAAAATTTTATCGTACCCTGCTGAGCTCTGCAAGTTGCATCGAATGATTATTGGAACACCATGAGACTTAGCATGGCGGGCCGGTTGCGACAGCGGGAGAGTTGCGCAATGAGACAGTTGGGACAGCGGGGACCGTTGGGATAGTAGGACAGTTGGGACAGCGGGCCTATTCAGCTTCAACGTCCCTTGAAACTGGTGGATAAGTGGGCTGCAACCCTCTCACCTCGAGAAAACTTAAAACTGCCCCTACTAGACCACATTCTCAGTATACTTATGTACATATATATGTATATTTTTATATATTATACATATTTGGCTGTGCATATGTAAACATATGTTTGCACTCTCGGTATATTGCTGTCCCGGGACAATCTGACGACCTTTTATCGTCATGGGCCAGGTTCAAAGATGTTTTACTTTTCTGCCGACACAACTGCACCATGCAAATATTCACCGGGCTTTCATTTTAAAGAAAGTATAGCTGATGCACAAAACTTTTAGGAATTGAATATCGTAATTTTTATTTCATATCGTATATTTGTAATGAATAATGAAAAATTGCGAGATATATACGTCATGGCGCAACCGGAGGCGAAAAATACCGGCACCAGAGGTCAACGAACCATGTCAGAGCCGGTGTCGGAGCCGGAGATAAGGCGAAATTTTATTTAGTAAAAATGGTGGTTAATTTGTTAATTTTAGCCAATATCTACAATATTATTGTTACGTTGTTTGGTTTTACGCTAATTTTCTGCGAAATTTGGGCAATTCATTCCTGAAAATTGTGACAAAACTAAAAGAAAAGGTGGTAAACAGATAAATTTTGCAAAATTATGCAAAATTTTACTATCTAAATTGCAAATTCTACCGGAGCCGTAACTGGAGGCAAACCTCCTGTTGTACCCAGATATACGTGAATTAAACTAATTTTGACATAAAAGTAATCAAAATTTCCGGTATTTCTATATAACAGAAACAGACACCGATTTCTACTGAAAACGAAAACTTATATCCGGTACATCTTGGTCCCAAGGGCTGATCTTGGAACCTTAAAAATCGAATTTTGCAAAAATTCAAATTTCAGAGTGGATGATTAGGTGTGGTAATCAGAAGTTCAATGCAAAAAAATTTCAAAATCCAACAATTTTTGGGTAACTTGCTTTTCAATGATAATAAAACACAAAAAATTGAACAAAGTTCCAGTTGTATAATATGAAGCTGCATTTGTCACGACAATAATAAACTTCTTAGCATGTACCTGATTTAAGAATTACGAAATTCATCCAAAATCATAAAAATTTCGATGCATCCACCATTTTTTCTTTGAAATCTTTGAAAGACCGGTGAAACACTACGGACATATTTATACTGTTAAAAACATGAGAAATTTCGCCGACGAAGTTACCGACAAAATTCTGTGATAGCCAGAAGTCGATTTTTGGCATAGTCCAGGTTAACAGGTCGACATGACAGCTTTGTTTGATGTGGTTGCAACAGAAAGCGTTTCAGTATAGCCAAGAACGGCCGGTGTTAAGAGAGTCGCGCCCTCCAAACAGGTCCGAAAAGGCCCCAATAAAATGTTTCACAACTCTAATTTGGGAGCGAGCGAAAAAAAAATTGTTTGCCAAAGTGGGGCCACCCAATTGGGGGTTTGGAGGGCGCTTTTACCGGTACTGCAGCCAAGAATGGAAGAGCGGTTGCTTATCACAAGCGAAACTAAATTTTACAGGAGGCGGTGAAACTGACGGATTCATAGCTCCAATGACAGTGTTTTGCTTAAAATTTATTGTTTCAGTCAGCATAACAAAACACCACAACTTGTTACTCATAAAATCAAATCATAACTGGAAGAAATTGCGTGAAGTAAATGCTAGGGCGCAAAAATAGCAGATTCTCAGAAAATATGCAAGTATCCGCATACTTATGCACAGGGTACCAACAGTGTAACGAACTGGTAGGCTAACTCCCAGCTGCGCAGAGCAGGAAAGGGAACTATACCAAGGGTCAGAGACAAGCCGTTGACAAATGAACCGCAGTAACTACGCAAGTGTTTGACTACGTATTTCGACTCACAGCGTAGTACAATTGATAAACTAACGCTAGCATTAAACACGTAAGAACTTGACTACGTACGTGTCTGCTGAAGCACAGACGAAGTCTGAAAACAGAACGTTGGTCAAAAACCATGGCATAAAATCACTTCAATCAAACACTTGTTTCATGTGAATGCACTACAGAGCCAATGTTTTGTGATCATTTTGCCATACTTTTTAAAACGACTTCCAGTAGTTGTGCGTAACGGAAACGGATAGTGATCAAAATAACTTAAATGGAAACGAATATTGGAGTATAAAAATTTCAAAAACGTTTTATTTTTCTTCCAACACAATTGAGGCGCGCAAATATTCACTAGGCTTTCCAAAATTTTAAAGAAAAAATGGCGGATGCATCGAAATTTTTAACATTTTGGATGAATTTCGTAATTTTTATTTCAGTTCGAACATAGCAGCATATCCGCAATTTTTCTAGAAACAGATATCTGGTTACACACTGGTTCTAAACCATATTTAAGATTTTTCTTAATGCTCGAGGTTAAGCTGGCTACCAGTAAAAAAACCTTGAGCGTGGTGAAATAATTTTTACCGACAAAACTATTGTCTTTACGGACAAATCCCATGCAACCATGCAAGAGCGGTGGTTATATAACATGGATACTGTAGTGACCCGAATAAGAAGGTGTGGGGTAATAAGAAGGGGTCTCATTTTGACTCCCAATCAATTGGAGTCTTTATTCCTAATAAGAGTCCGTAACCGGATAGTGCCCTAAATGCTATTTAGAGTCCATAAAGGTCAGTTATTCATAATTGTAGTGCGTAATGACTCCAGGACCAAATAAAATTGAGTTCGAATCTTTGAGGCATTATACTTAAATTTCGAAAGTACAATCCTAAAGTATAACCTTGCATGATCGCTCAAGCTATTGACGCAAGAGTAATATACGTTTAATTGAACGGGCCCATGTTACATTAAGGGGCGTCCAGGTTTCTGGTGGGTCTATTAAGTAGGTTAGATTCTAGATTACGGGATATTTGGAGTTGTTCTGGGGTTAGTCGAATCTAGCGGGGCTAGTTTCGGCTTGTTTTCGGAGATTACTTGGGGATTTTGTACCGTTATTTGGGGTTTTACGGAGATTTTACAGTGTGAGCTTGTGACTTAGTGGAACAACAGCTTAAGGTTATCGTAGTGGACGTGCGGAAAGCACCTAAACAAAGGAACTTCGGCACAATTAGTGCGAATAAAGGTCGGCAGGATAAGCATATTACTCATATATTGGTACTGTATTGACCCGAATAAGAGGTGGGTTTCCATTTTGAGTCCGAATCAATTGGAGTCCGTATCCCTAATAATAGTCCGTAAGCGGATAGAGTCCCTAAGCGCTAGAGTTCATAAATGTCAATTAACCCTAATTGTAGCGCATAAATGAGTCCAGGACCAAATGATTTGAGTTCGAAACTTTAAAGCGTACTTAGATTTTGAAAGTACATTCCTAATGCGGGATTCACGTTATAACCGGGGCAGGCGGGACACGGCTTGTCCCATGTCGATTCGACGTCAACGTTAAAATTCGAGCACTCATATCGGGTTAACAGAAAAAACACGAATGTCATACGACATTTACTTACAAACCACCGCTCTCACAAGAACAATGTGTACAAGAGTCGGTACGTCACATGAAACTAGCGGACATTTATCCGAATATCATATGATATTCCAAAATTACAGCGAATACCATATGATATTCAATGGGACAGTGTAATCTTCGGTTGCAAATAGATTAACGGAAAATCGGACGGCAGAGGCACAGATGTGATTAAAATACTAAATACTCGTCTTAACAGCCATTTCCGACTCAAAATCGATTAGAGAAACAGTGCCATAATTCAAAAATTCCAATTTCAAATTCCAGTATCATATGATATTCAACAGGACAATTTTGGTATATTACCTCAAGTGTGCAGACATTTGAAAACATATCAATGATATTCGCTGACAATAGTAGAATATCATATGATATTGAAGGACAGGTGACCTACACATGGCGATAGCAGACAAATACGACTTCTTGAATATAATATAGAGTCTATTAGCAGACAAAATGTTACCCAATAGTCTAATAGGGACAAAACGTGTCCCAAGCTGCCCCGGTTATAACGTGAACCCCCCTTGAATAAGAAGGGGTCCGCATTTTGAGTCTCAATCAATAGGAGTCCGTATCCCTAATAAGAATCCGTAAGCGGATAGAGTCCCTAAACCGTATGCAGAGTTCATAAATATCAATTATCCTCAATTGTAGCGCATAAATGGCTCCAGGACCAAATAATTTACTTTAAAGCGTACTTAAAATTTGAAAGTGCATTCCTAAGTATAACCTTGCTTTATTGCTCAAGCTATTGACACAAGACAAATAAACGTTTAATTGAACAGATAATTGCAGTACCGGATATACATCAGTAACGAAGGGCGGCGGAGCGTGAGTTAAAAATAAATAACAGTCCGTAACCGAATAACAAGGGGGAGTACCCTCTGGAGAGGCCAAATAAATATCAGTTCCCCCTCTTATTCGGGTCACTCAGTAGGGGTGAAATCACGAATGGGAAAGTTTGAACCGGGGACAATTCTAGTTCAGCACTTTTCAGAACAAAAGCCCGACCACCCAGTACAGCGTTTTCTAGACTTTGTTTTCAAGGCCTACTCGATACCATTGTTGGGAACCAAAAAAACCAACAGAAAAACGGTTTTTTCAGAGGGGTGGAAAAACAAAAAAACTTTTTTATCGTAATATTAGTCAGTAAATTACTTGCAAAACATCGACAAAACACCGCGGAAACCGGGAGAATTAGGTTTTTCTCACGCTCCTGTCATCGCGAAGGCTAGGGATCGCACAAGATAAAGTGGAAGCACTCGCGAGCGAAGCGAGCCAGAAGCCATACGACATTTCAGAGCTAAACCTTTAAATACAACATCTTGGTTCGATCTTTGGATCCGCTTGGAGAAATCGAGGGATACATGCCTCTCCTCAACATCAGGAAAGACCAGGAACACTTGTTTAGAGGTTCTAAATTCAACTACACTTTATTAAAGTTACGATGGCTACTCCGAGGTTGATGCAGGGTACGTAGAGCTGTCTCCTCTCGTCACAGCAGTGCTACGGTGCTAAAAAGTATGCTTTACAAATAGCTTCCTAATCAAACCTGAATTTCAGTTGCGTCCCTATTACTATATAATACTTTCATTTTAAAGTCATTGCTATATCTATTTGAGATTTTTGCTGCTTCTCTTTGACGCAACATTTATTGCAGATATACGCAGCGTTTATTTCGGAATAAGGATGTGCCGATACCAAAATTTTTGCCGATGCCGATTTATTTTAAAATTTTGCCGATGCCGAAGCCAAGTTTAATACACCATGCTTAATAAGCAAATAGAATACTACATTACGTTATTATATGAAGGCTTAAACCCTAACCATCATAAACGATTATAATTTCATAAGAACGGTTAATTTCAATTAATCTTTTCAAACACAAATGCAAGAAAATGAAACTGATAACACTCCAACTGACTGTTATGTGCAAAAAGTATCGGCAAAGAATCGGCCATTTCTTTGCAGTGGCGATGCCGATACTCCCTAAAAGTGCTGATTATTACCGATGCCGATTAATCGGCACATCCTTAGTTCGGATTCTAACTTCTGATTAATTTCATTTTTCGTATATCCATAAAACTACAAATCCCGTCTGCAGTTTTTTTTGTCAGGCTCAATCCCGAAGTGTATGGCCACATTAGTTGGCATACGCCCCTGTCTAGGTATATGACAGCTCTGTAGTGTAGTGTGCGTACGTAGTAAGCATATCATCATGCGTTTTCCGCTTTTTCCGAAAAACGGAATAAACCGTTGTTCCGGTCGATTCAATTTTTTCTAGAAAAAATAAACCCTGCTAGATACTATCACAAAATTTCAAAGCACATAACTTCAATCACAATACAAAAATCATAAATAAAACAATTCTACACAAGCCATGTCATTAAACTGACACAATAAAGCAATATATTAAAAAACTAACAAACAAGGGCGTAGCTAGGAGTGTATTAAGGAACATTCCTTTGAGATTTTTTATGAAGAGATAGTTTTAGTTTGTAACACCACAAACCATTTTCGAAAATTTTGAGGAATGTACGCTTCTAAAATCCTGGCTACGTCCACGACAACCTTATTACTTTTAATATTTAACTACTCATTCGATCAATTCGATTTTGAACTGGTTTCATACGGAAACTGGCCGCCGAATTGTGTTTACTTAAAATCTGCGCCAGCAGTTTTTTGAACAATTTCGATTTTTCTTCTGAATAAGCTAGTCGTAGCTTGAGTGCTCTGTTGTCGTGCTCCAATTGCCGCAATCGCGCACTCATCGCTAAATGCTTTTGCTTTGAACGTTCACGACTTTTGCGAACAGCAACATTGTTTCGCTGACGGCGATCTTGATATTCTTTAGTTTCAACCACAGCCAGCGGTTGTTTGTTGTACGATCGAGCTAAACCCGACTGCGTTGTGTTTTGGTCTGATGTTTCCCTTGCAGAACATCGCTCATAACTCATTGCTTTGACGTTAGATGTTGCGCTATTTTGAATTTTGACACCAACAAAATTATTAAAATACTTTGAGTGATTTTGGCATTTTGTGTTTGACGATGTATTATCGATGCATAAGGAATACTCGTACGTCGTGTTCGATGACGGAGCAGGGCTTGACGCAGACTCACCAGGTGCTACTTGCCGATCTTCGGCACACACCGGCGACAATATATTGAAATTAGGAGAATTGCAACCACCGACGTCAACAGTTGTTCTGATTTGTTCAATCTCATCGGCACACACCGCCGACAATATATTGAACTCAGGAGAATTACAACGGCCGATGTCATCAGTTGTACTGTTTTGTTCAACCCCTATTCGAGATTCTGAAAACTGAACGCCTGACGAATAACTATTAACATTCGCACAATCAATAGTTGTAGGCACCACCGAACCAGTACTTGGCGCCCCGACTAAAATCTCCCGATTTACCCATGTTAGGGGCAAAGCATTGCTGTTGTACGTGTGATCCCGAACTCCGGCACATTCTTTTGAAATTGACGCTATTTCGTTGCCCCCACTATCCGGCTGACCAATAACAGAACATTCTCCCACGTCAGTTTCATAATGGTTTTGGTCCACGGGTTTAACGTAATCACCGCAATAATCCGCAACCAAAATTTCATGTGCCTCTGACATAACTGCGCCAGTTGATGCTTGAACAACATCATCATCATCAGGTACAACCAATAGTGATGGCTGATCGTTAAATTTTTTTGTTGCAACATACATGATTGGATTAGCGTCGTCTGTGATAATATTAGGCGATTGCACGCATATTGAATTCAGCTTCGGGTCGGTTTTCAAAGGATTGTTTGATAGCTGTCGCGATAACATCGCCGAAGAATACGGGCTTGTTGAGCAGCCTAATGGAGTAAGAAAGAAATATTAAGGATATATTACATATGCAACACTACAGCCTGATTTAGGAAATTCCGTTAACAATGGCAGCCGGAAACTATAAAACTATACGCATATTCCGTGGCTTATAAAAATCTAAGGCGATAAAGTGCATACCTATCTCCAGCTAGGGTTATTTAACAAATAATATTACAAAAAAGAAAATTCAAATTAGGGATGTGCCGATACCAAAAGTTTTGCCGATTCCACGTTTAGTACACCGTGCTTAATAAACAGATAGTATACTACATTACATCATTATAGGATGAATTAAACCTTCATCATTATAAACGATTAGAATTTTATAAGAACGGTTCATTTCAATAAATTTTATCGACACAAACGCAAAAGAGATAACAGTTTTCTAGACCAGACTCCAGATATGTGCCCTGAAATGAAATTGATATCATTCCAACTGACTGTTATTGTTATATGTGCAAAAAGTATCGGCAAAGAATCGACATTTTTTTGCAGTGCCGATACTCACGAAAACTGCCGATTATTACCGATGCCGATTAATCGGCACATCCCACATTGAAATGAATTTTTCGGTGCCATGTATTTTTTTTCCGGTTCCGGTAAATTGTAATTCCGGTTACACCCTGGTGCAGGGTGGCAACAAAGGTTGGAATTCGGATTCGGCAAAAATTTGAGGTTCGGATTCGGATTCGGTTGTGGAAAAGCTGAATCCAACAAAGTTCGGCACTATGTTTTTCATTTTTAAGCAATAAAATTTTTAAATACCTTGCTATAAAAATGAATATTTTTTATTTCAGGTGAGAAATCTCTGAACTGACGTCGGGACGAAATATATTAACGTATTAAAAGTTATACGGCTAGCATTACGTTGATACTCTGAAACAAATTATAGATATATCTGAAATTTGCAATATGCAGGATTCGGATTCGGTCAAATCGTGGAGTCGGTGCCACCCTGCCCTGGCGACGGGTATTGCAAAAATACCATAAGTAAAATAGTTTATTACAAATGAATTTATCCAAACGGTCGCTTTTCAAAGTAACTGTTGTATTTGCAATTAGTTGCTTAGAGCCTACTCAACCAGGTAAATGATTATGTAGATGACCTTAACCCCAAATCGGTTTCCAGGATGCGGACATGAAGCCAGACATCACATATCCCATCACCCATCTCCTGTCTTTCCGTTAAAGCTGATGTTTAGTAGTTGAACGTTTTTCCGCATAATTTTAAAAATTTACACAGAGACAAAACGCTGACTTTAACCTCGATTTCCAGGCAACGTATATAAAAAAGACAGAGTCATCGTGTATATGTATACAGCCACCTCTCGCCCGTCCTATCACGAAAGCTGCTCTTAAACAGTTGAACTTTTGCTACATAAGTATATGTCAAAATTTACACAAGGAAGCCTTCGACAGTGTTGCAGCTTCCTGTGCAGCAGCTGCGGATTGGGCTGTGTTGCCATATTTTTCATAAAAAGTTCAAACACATTAATGTGCCTGAACATTAAAACGTGTAATTTCGTAGCGAACAAACTTGAAAGCTTGGAAATGAGCATTTGAAAAACATCCGTATTAGAGGCAGTGGTGAGCGGTCTCGGTCAAAAAAGCGAGACCGAGAATCAACCTACCAACACCGAGACCGAGATTTGTGGTCTCAGTCTCGGTGAATTTTTAACAGTTACCGAAAATTAAAATAAGATTTTTAACAAAACTTTTGAATATTTTATCTGCTTTGAATTGCCGCTTCATACATCTAAATTCTAAACTAATAAATCGCCGCCAAAACTTATTTTTACTTTATTTTTCACTTGACTACTGTCGCCACACCTTTCGAAAACACCCTCGGTACAATTCCTAATTCAAAGCTATAGTGTTGTTTTTTCTCTCGGGCAAACTGAATAGACTAGAAAACCTTCTTAACATAGCGTGTCGTTGTAAATCCGGATGACCCATAATTTTTTAAACGTCTAAAATATTTTACACGCGAAAGTGCAACTATTTGTGCTTTGTCACAACAGAATCAAAGTGTTTTGGGTTTCCTTTCAAAAATAGATTTTATGTAACCAGAGGGGTCATCCAGTTTCTCAAATCGCTGTATAACATGTAGCGGTGCTCTACAATCGTCCGCTGTTTGTGTTGGTAGGCGAAATGCGCAAGTACTTCCGGGCATAAGCAGCGATCTAAGGGAAATTTTTTGATTGCTTATCGCTTTTTCACTTCTTTGGTTCCGGTTTGCAAACCAACGAGACTGAAAAAAGCAAGACCGAGACCGGACAAAATCCCGAGACCGCCCATCCCTGATCTGTAAGCATAAACTTAAGCCCAAAAATCCACATCCGCAAACTTGAAACATACACACTATCCTTAATGCTGAATAACGTATCTGTTTAAAACGCTCTCCCGTAATGAAAAACGAAGGCCAGTAAGAGTACCTACCAGGATTGAACAGAAATTCCTGCAAAAACTCAATTCCTGTTCTTGTTTTTGTATTCAAAGATGAAGGAACCGGAAGTTTTATGGTTTTGTATTAAATTATGCCTAATCACTTAAATATTGGAAACTTTGTGTTAAAAAATTGTTATTTCGACATGAGTATTTTTCCATTTACTTCCATTTTGTTAATAAACCGTTTCCGTTGTTTTTCGCAAAGCCTGAGGATTAAATAGCTGAAAATTCGCTTAAGCCATTTTTGGCAGGTTTTTAAGAAGTCCAAAGTAATCCGGTAATGAAAATTATTTCAAATTCCGGATCCTGTTCCTCTCCCGGTCCCTGCATAAAAATTCAATTCCTGTTCCTGTTCCGGCAAAATTTAGTTCCTGTTGGATCCCTGGTACCTACGTATGATGTATAGGTATGTCATACAATATTATAGGTACGTAAATGTATGATATGTACGTATTTGAATGCCACAGACAGGGTGCAACCGGAATGGCAATTTACGGAAGCCGGAATTTGAAAAATTTACCGGAAACGGATCAGGAAAACGAATAATACATCCCATGAAGCGAAATCTACATTCTGTGATTTATTTTCGGCGATTGTCAAGGTTTGCATACTATACTGATGAAATCTATTTCACATAGCCATTCTGCGCTACGTATCTTCCAACTAGGAATTAGGTACGTAAGTAGAACGCACATAATCAATTTCTTTTCTAATGGTCACACACAATACGTCGTAACGTAGTGTACCGTCTGTCACAGCAGCAGGTTCTACGTACCACAGACACTCCGGAAATGGTTTCCATGGACGGACCAATGGCTGCTACACCCCCCTCCATCAATCGTCAGTCGGGTTTTTGGGTGAGGAGCATCCCCTTCCAGCCTGGTTGCTCCTACTACTTCTAGTCATGGCTGGAATTCACCCCCATCCAGGCCCCATGTACAATTGCCCCACATGCAAAAAATCCAGTTATCGCGGCTCCTGCCTCTGCAATCAATGCAAAGAATGGGTGCACATCAAAAAGTCGTGCTCAAATCTCCCGAACATCAGTGCCTATAACAACAAGTTCGTTTGCCCGGTATGCATGAATCTCAACAATCAACCTCATACAGCGCAATCTCAACCGGCACCTACGAGGCAAGGGCATAATAACCATGGTATCCTGATGTTACAATTCAATATCAACGGTCTCAGAAGAAGAGCCGACGAACTACATCGCTCCATCGTCGACAAAGATGTGAAGGTTGTTATGCTCCAAGAAACAAAACTGTCCGAGCAAGTAAAAGACCCACCCTTCCCGGGGTACACTCTGCTCAGGAAGGACAGGAACAACAACGGCGGTGGAGTTGCTCTACTCATACATGAATCAATACCATTCAAAAAGATGAGTGACCCAATTCCAAACAGCCAGCACACTGAATCGATCGGAGCCTCGCTAGTGCTGAAGCAAGGTACCTTTGATGTTGTCTGCATATATATGTACCTCCCAGCTCAAGCTGCACCAATGGTTTCAAAGCCACACTTGGGCCCCCGTTGCAGAGCTGCCATGGCATCATAGGTGGTGACATTAATGCACACCACAAACTGTGGGAATCACAGGCTGAGGAAAATGCCAGAGGGGCCGAAATGGCTGATGAATTTGGTTCATCAAATTACGTTGTCCTGAATACGAAAGCACAAACCAGGGTCCCCAAAGACCAAAGCCCCAGCTCTCCCGATATAACACTAGTGCATAAGGACTGGGCAATGACATGCGAATGGTACACGGAAACCACACTGTCATCCGATCATCTACCTATACTCATTCGCCTCACAACCCAAGGACCCCCAGTGTATGCAGAAAAGAAATGCTTCTTCAACCTTAACAAAGCTGACTGGCCAGCTTTTCAACGGAAGGTGGAAGAAAAAATCCAGCAGGCTGCTAGCCCAACTACAGTCGAAGCAGGGGAGAAGTTCCTAAGAACCTGCATCCATGAAGCAGCAACTGCACATGTCCCGCGTGGTCGAATACCTCTGGTAAGGCTGACTTCCCCTCAGTCGCACTTACCCTAAGCAAGGAACGCGACGAGCTCCGCAGGCGCAACCCCCAAGACCCAGGTATAGCTCAACTCGATACCCAGATCCATAACGCAGTGATAGAGCATAAAAGATCAAAATGGAGGGAGAAGCTCGATAAATGCAATCTAAGCTCTGGTAAAGCCATCAAACAACTATGGTCTACGGTCAAGTCCCTAGCTGGTCAAAGTAGGGACCAGGTCAACATGGCAATCAAATTCAGCGGCAAGGATGTATCCAACAATCAACACGTAGCAAACAAGTTCAGCAAGCAATTCAGCCCCAAATCAACCAACAACTCACCCAAGCAACTCAGGCAATGGCTACGTGACATGAAACGGAAAAAAGACCGACCGCCAAGCAGTATGGAACATTTTGACCCTAAGGCGGTGGCAACAGCGATCAAAAGTATGAAAGCGTCCAAGGCCTACGGCCCGGATGGCATCACCGCAGTGCATTTAAAGCACTTGGGCCCGCAAGCCATCCAATACATGGCCAAATTATTCAACATGTCCATCAACTATTGCCGCAACCCCATCATTTGGAAAACGGCAACCATAGTACCCCTACTTAAACCAGGGAAACCGGCCAATGTATCAACTTCATTTCGTCCAGTATCATTGCTCTCACCTGTCGCAAAAGTTCTGGAGAAACTAATTCTCCCAACGCTCAACAACAGCATCAACCTTGGCAAACACCAGCATGGATCTAGAGCAATGCACTCAACCACCACGGTGCTGGTCGACATATGCACGCGAATCGCTGGAGGATTCAATTGCAAGAACCCGCCCCACAGGGCTATACTGGTTGGCCTAGACTTGGCCAAAGCCTTTGATACGGTGAACCTAGCTATGCTCGTCAAAGACCTTCATGAAACAACAATGTCAGTCTACTTCAAACGTTGGATCTGCGCCTACCTACAGGGTCGCCAGTGTCATGTGGTATTTCGCAACGTCAAATCAAAGCAAAGGCACCTCACAATGGGTGTACCCCAAGGGGGTCCTTTCACCACAACTCTTCAACCTGTACATGAGCAAGCTACCTGTCCCAGCGCCTGACAGTGGGCTTAGCCTCATGACCTACGCAGATGACACCACCGTTCTGTCTCAAAACCCATCGCTTCAGGCAGCAGCTGACAACTTGAATGAATACCTACCGCGCCTAGCAGACTATTTTGAGTCTCGCAGCCTATCCCTCAGTGCAGCCAAGTCAACGATGACTGTGTTTTCGAGCTTCAGCGGTGATTTGAAAACCAAATGCCCTGTTTACATCAACGGGAATGAAATCCCGGCAACGAGGAACCCAAGGGTTCTAGGCGTAACATTTTACCCAAGTGCAAAAATGTGGCTGGCAAAATGGCGCAAAGGAACAACGTCCTGAAGAGCCTTGCAGGCTCCACCAGGGGTCAAAACAAAGATATTCTCACCGTTACTTACAAGGCCATCGGCAAGTCAGTTTACAACTACGCGGCACCAGCATGGACACCGTTCGTAAGCAAAACCAACTGGAGGAAGATTCAGGTCAGCCAAAATGTGGCACTCAGAAGCATTACAGGTAACCATAAAATGGCTCCGGAACACCATCTACACAACGAATGCAAAATACTGCAAGTGGAGAAGCATGATTACCTCCTCGCGAAGCAGTTCTGGCTCAGCTGCCATCGGGAAGGGCACCCGCTACGCCACCTACAGAACGACCCACCGTTCGCTGCATCAATAAGACGGTTCCCTGTTAGAAAAGACCTAAGAACCATTGCACATGAAGAAGTCAGCCGATTACTGGTGAATGGGGAAGTGAGCGAAGAAGGTTACAAGATGGGCCTCAGAAAACTTCACTCAGCGACAGTGGAAGATGCACGGTCAGCCGCACTCAATCCCGTAATCGGGGGAAGGCCTCCTGAAATCTCACAGGAGGAAAAAGATCTACCCCGTGCAGGGTGCAACCGGAATTCCGGTTCCGGTTCCGGCATTTTTTCACCTTCCGGTTCCGGTTCCGGTAAATTTTTACCGGATTTAAAAATTCCGGTATTATAATTTGGCCGTTTTCTTAACTTTGCTAATTTTTAAGAATCTCTTTTGAAAGCCACTTGTACTCCGAATATAAGCTATTGATGGTGGATTTCACTTCAGTCGATGATGAAAATCTAAAATACAACAAATAAAATAAATACCTATGTTCGACTAAGGTTATTTCACAAATAATAGAGCAAAAAATAAGATTAAAATGAAATTTTTGGTGAAATACATTTTTCATTTTCCGGTTCCGGTTCCGGTAAAATTTTCAAATTCCGGTTCCGGTAAATTGTAATTCCGGTTGCACCCTGACCCCGTGAGACCAGATGCACACTCTCGCAACTGCGATCTGGATTCTCGAAGATGCTCAACTCGTATATGTGTCGAATATCCACAGAAACCTCGGCGGCATGCAACCTGTGTGGACGTGCATCTCATACGACACAACACCTGTTCCAATGTCCAGCGAATCCCACTGATCTGGAAGTGGAGGACCTCTGGCTGAACCCAAAGATGGTGGCTGTATTCCTGAACCTGGAAACCCAACAGCACTGACGACGATGATGGCTAATACAACAACAACGTAGTGTACCATGCATAATACGCATTATAAATTTACCTTGAAGCTCTTCTGGTAGTACTTGAAGCGTTGGGTTAAGGCTGCTCCAGTGACTGCTTTCAGAATGAGAAATCATGTCAATTTGTTTCTATAAGTTTCTATAATAAAATTTATTTACGTAATATATTATATGATTAATTTGCTCGCCTAAATAAAACCAGACAAATGCATATATCAACGTGATTCAGTGGTATATACAACTTTCAGTGCTGGCCCGTTTCTGCAAACGAATTTCGATTTTTCGTTTATCTGGAGCTCGGCCCCTCTTTCGGAGACTCGTTAGGTATTCCAACCAAACAGAGATTAAAAATGAAATGACCACCTATATACTAAACGAATAATTTTACAACTAAATTTTTTCGACAGATGCAAATGCCTAAATATTTTGCATGGTGCAACCGGAATTCCGATTTCGATAAGAATACACCGGGCCGAAACCGAATGGGGATGGCAATGTTTTGCTGGAGCCGGATATCCGGTCGCCAGAGAACAGCCGAACACATTCTTCTACTAAATCTCACGGTGAAATGTACTTTTCGTTGCTCTGGTGAAACGGACGGCTAAATCCTGGCACAGGGGCATCTCTAATCGCAACTACCGTTGCATTAAAAGTGCTTACGGACTCTTTATTAAAGATACGAACTCTTATTGATTGGGACTCAAAACAAGAACTCCCCTGTTATTGCCCCGCCTCTTATTCGGGTCACTACAATATGTATAATTTTGAAGTTCTTCTAAGGCATAAAAAGAATTCAGCAGTTGATTGTGAAGCGGATTGGCTTATAAGGATGTGTCACTTTTTCTGCTGTTTTAGCTTTTTATCCACGGAAGCGAAATCTACCTTCGATTGTTTACTTTTGGCGATTGTCAAGGTTTACATACTATGAGCTCAATGAAAAATTGCCGCACTATGAACACGGTGTCCAGTAAAAGGTAAGGTGGACGGTCAAGGGGCGACCTTGGTGAAAATTAGGGCATACAAGTATGTGAAATTACCGAACTCTCAGCCTACAAATCCTTAAGTGAACACTCTACCACTGCACCACGCAGCCCGTCTATCCAACTGAACCGAGACTGTTTGGAACAACGACAAAGCAAACAATTTGTCTGTCATGCAGCAAAAGTAACGTTGATTTCGCAATGTTTTTGAACTCGCGCTCGACTAGCTACCATACGTCACATTTAATGAAATGATGTCACTTTAAGAACAACACTTTTGGTTAGCTAAGTACTTGATGTAACAGTTCGTGAAGTAGGAGTATAGAGGGAGCACCGACATATTCAAAACTACTATGACGAGGAAACAACACCCCTCGTACAAACAGGTTTGCCCGCTGGTCGAAATTCTCTTCTACTGCTTTAAAAGAATTTGTTAGGAAAAGCTACTGTGACACCATTGAAAACTTTGCTCCCCTACTAACACTTTCTTGTTGCACTCGTAATCAAAATCAGTTGATGTGTCTTAATTTAAAATAAGCACAAAAATTAGCCGTATATAAACACTAGATGAAATCAGAGCAAGTCTAGAAGGTTTATAATCGCAGGGCGGTGTCGGTATTGATGCAGCAGTCGTTCCAGCCAAGAATATACGTTCCCTTTTGAGATCAGTTTGTTACAATGTTTAAATTGTAAATGTGACCAGTTTAGATGAAAGTAAACTCCCAATCTAAATTACTGTACGTCACGGTTGCCATGTCGGTTATGGAGTTGATTCGAAGATGGGTGGAAAGCTCAACAAACCTCGTTGGAAATTATATGCCGTTGAGCATGAATTTATCGTAAAAATGTAGCACTACTCAGGCAGTATACCTTGAATAAGCGTCAGGTGCCTGCGAGTCTATTGTAAAGATCGGTAAAATTGATTGGGAAATGTTTTGCAATTTTGGTTGGAAACATTAGCATGATTGTTATGTATTCACTAATCTATTAAGAAAGTTCAGAGCGCTGTCAAGGTGTGAAAATTGTATTTTTTGATATTGTTTCACCGTGAGATTTATTCAATATTTATTGATGAAAGCGTTAGCAAAAACAGTAACTTAATTGGTTCTTCATTATCGTCTGCAAGGTAACTACATAGCTACATAGATTTTATTATCGGAAATTGGTCTAGGTTATTTTTTTGAGAATTGGGCATATTTTGTGCAGCTTTGTAAGCTCAGATTGGCCCGAAACGGGGGGACTTTCAACTGATCCGAACTGGAATATATTTGGTTTCCGATCGGTTCTGAAAGAGGACTATACAGCCGAACGCTTGTCCAGGCTAAATTTGCCTTCGGACACTTAAACCATAAATTTTACAAGCTACAAATATGACACGCAGCCCTGTACCAATCCTAAATTTATATGCATTAAAATACTTTTTTCGACACACCCGGCACTATGCTGCAACTGCCTATCCTGATAATAATGAAATCGCTAGAGATCTATGCCCGAATTGAAACCAGAATAATAATCCTCTGACATACGAATGCATGGATGCAAAATAAACACCTCATACTGATGCTGCACATCGGTTAAAACACTGATGCATATGTATTGCCTTCGCATGCTGCAGCAGTAAAACATTGAAAAACCAAGATACATGAGTGTAATTTTGATGTTCTTATAAGGCATAAAAACCTGAAAGTCAGCAGCTAATAGTGAAGCGGTGTGTCTCAGTGGTAGTGCGCTGGAATGAGAATCTGTCGATCATGAGTCATGGGATCGAAACCTCGTAAGCACGCCCCTCATTTTCAGCTACAAGCACTCAGAACTAAAAACTGTCGTAACCTAGATAACCCAACTTATCACAATGCTCCAAATATTACAAAGCATACGTAAGGCAGAAAATGAACATTGTATAATTTGGCGGAAAATGGGTGCAAAATGAAATGTGAAAGTGGAAGCCGCGGTTGAGCGCCAGCGTGTCGCTGACAATACCCTGGGGCCGCAACCGACTAGCTTATTCGATGGCTAATTGAGATTTTAGGGCTAAATGCGTTCGCTATGGGTTCGTAGCGGAGGTGGTGCAAACTTGATTTGCTCGCCGGTTTAGGCTATCCCAAGTCGAGATTTAAGCCTTTAATGAAACCATATATTGCGATAAGGCTGATGCACGCCCCACACCGTCAGGACCCAGTGAATACCCACGGTCATGTCCAAAAGCATTTAGAATTTTTGTTTTTAATATGGCATTACGTAGCGTTGAAGTTCGTTGGTATATTGCGCAGAAACCACGGCTTTCTCTTTTGGTACGATTTTGACATGGACTTTTCTTATTTCCGCTTATAGTTTGCATGGTATCAACTGAGTGCATATATATAGTAACCGGATGTCCGGTTCATAGAGTGACCGGATATCCGATTTTGGTTTAATATCCTTCAAAAACCGACATCCGTATCTGGTTGAACGAAGCGAAGCTCGGAGTTCGGCAAAGCGTTTTCTATTTTGTGCTCGGGTGGTCGAAAGAAAACTTTTGATTGAAAGCCTATCATCCTAAAGTATTAACCTCGCACTGGTGTTTTAAAATTGTAAGCCGTTGATTAGCTACAGGCTAATTTGCATAATTGGTTAAGCCTAAATTGAGGCTTTTTAAGATATTTCACTACTTGTTACGGTTACAAGCAATGTAATTTCAATACTAAGGGGTTTTTTGCTAATTATTGGGGTTACAAGCAGTCTAATTTCAATTCTAAGAGATTTGGGAGTGCGAGAAAATTTGTTACAAACCTCTAAAACGGATAAATTGAAAAGTTAGCTATTTGCTATTTTGCATATCAGCTTAATTTATGCTTAATTTATTGGCTAAATTAAAACGTTTTAACTTAATTCAGTATTCAGTGATTATTTGAGTTACTGAAGGGTTTTTGTATAGACCGCCAGAAGCGATATATGAGTAGTTAGCCAATTGGATAATTTGTATATTAGCTTAATTGGTTATATGACACCAAATGAAAATTTTGGAAATGTACGCTCAGACAATTTTAGAAAAATAAGTTACAATAATATGTCAATAAATATAAATTTTCGAATGAGAAAAAATTTTCAAATCCGAAAATACCGTAAAATTCCGGTGAAAAATACCGGATTTTTTCCCGGAACCGGACAATGAAAAGTGCCGGATTTCCCTACCGGAACCGGAAGTCCGGTTGCACCCTGAAATGGATAGTTAGCTAATAACTAATTTGCATGTTAGATTAATTGCATAAGTGTGTTCGAGCTTCGCTCAATACATCTAGTCCCACTGCGACTGGTATATACTTACATGATACTTGCGGTTGGGGATGGCTATCATAAAACTACTTTTTACGTTTTAAAATAGCTGACATTTGAGTGCGACTGCATTTCCAGGCAAGTCAAGAAGCGTAGCTAACAAACTGAATGTGCTAGGTCATTTCGTTTGTAGTTATTTTTACTGCAAATCTATAGCTGTATAAAATTATTTGGCAATTTTCGTTATTTTTTCGCTCTTCTATAAACTTTTCCGCAACCAAATACTATATACATAAGTATTTATCTAACAATGAAAGATGTTAGTGGGTCCAGCAGGGACCCCGGGCCTCAGGGCCGGGTCAACACTTGATTTTTCGTGGACAAACCGGGGCCAGGTGTTTAATGTAATATTTTCATTACTCGACGCGTCTTTTAGAGTCGAATGAGAATCTGATGTTTCGATCATGAAAAAACTTTATAAAACCTGCCCTTGTATCCATTTTTACTTTACAGTGCATCAAATATATAGAAAATTTTGATTTGACTGAACGTTTATTTTTCAACAAAAATATGTTTGCCTAGCAATAAACTGCTATTAATATTCATTAGCCCGGTAAAAATTCCTTCCAGGGTCAACTCTACTACCTGCAGTACGCAAATTTAGATGCTACGTATATGTATATGCGGTTAACATTGGTTCTGGAATATATTTACTTTCATGCTCCGGTATATATATACATACCTCAAATTTATATCTGATCGCTCCTTGACCTCGTACAACATTGAACGAATACGTTGAAAACAAGAATTGGTTGAGTTGCAATTGCATCTGGGTCCGATTATTCCTAGTACTTTCTCCGGAAATTCCCGGATACGAGTCTTCTTTTTGATAAGTTTACGTAGCCGGGTCACGTTACCGTGGAAATTTTTAGTCAAAAAGTACACGGAACAGAATGATTTAGTGCAAAATTTGTAGGTTTGTAATAATCCCATTGAAAACGTGCCTTAAGGTAATTTGTGAACAATTTCTCTTTCGTTTTCATCACTCGTACAATAAAAGGTGTGAACTTCGACTACAATGCCGTATACAGGAACATGAATCTATTTTTGCACGAATTCCGGTCGGAACAGAAATTCCCGTGGAACCCTGCCTCTTATTTTACATTAACTAATAGTATCAGTATATACGTATATTTTTAAGGTTGTATTCTTGTATATATACAATTAGAGATTTTGTGCATAAACGTTACCTTATGCAGCTGGTGTTATATGGTCTTGGAATATGGCAGTACCAAACCATCAGGTATGGATATTTAACAATCTTAACAACTTGTTGTGTATGTATTTGGTAGAAAATCGACATCGGGCTCCAGTTCTGAAATCCTTTTTAATCTTATCGGATATATACATAATGTCTACAGCAGAGTGCAACCGGCATTACAATTTACCAAATCGGAACCGGAATTTGAAAATTTTAGCGGATTAAGAACGGTAAGTGAAAAATGCGTGCCACCGAAATATTCATTTTAATTTTCTTTCCGAATATAAGCCATTGATGGTGGATTTCACTTCAGTCGATGATAAAAATCTAAAATACAACAAATAAAATAAATACCTATGTTCGACTAAGGTCATTTCACAAATAATTGAGCAAAAAATAAGATTAAATTGAAATTTTTGGTGAAATGCATTTTTCACTATTCGGTTCCGGTAAATTGTAATTCTGGTTGCACTCTGATATATATAATATATATATATATATATATATATATATATATATATATATATATATATATATATATATATATATATATATATATATATATATATTTGTGATCCCAAACTTAGCATGGTGCATAACATGCTAGGCTTAGGAACAAACCGTGTTCTAAAATTGTAAGTTTGGCCTCAAAATGCAATTTGATTTGGAATAAAGGTAGTTTTTTAGAGATACACAAATTATTTAACGCGTTAGAAACTGATCAAATGATTAGTTATTTTTTTATGTATTATTTACGTACGTACAATCCAGTATATACTAGTCGACATCAGATTACTGTCTAGCTACAGATCATGTATCCAGCATTGTACATATTGTTAGTGTCTCTTAGATTTTTATTAAGTTTTAGCAGTAAAATGGTGTTTGGCATTTCGCTCTCTGCATTGGCAAGATTTTTATTTCGAGCGGCCCTCTTTTCATTATTTTTTAGATCTGCCATTGATAAAATGTGTGGGTTTAAATTCATTTGCAGTAATTTTGTGTGAAATGGAGGACAGTGCAATATTATAGTTTTGCGGTTAAAACTTGAGACAGCGTCTAGTGTGTTGCAGGGCACCTATTATATGAAGTAAAGAGTAAGCCAGATGGTCATAACTTGGAAATAAATGATCTTTGTACTATGTATGTTTGTTATTGCTAAGATAAGAAGCATTTTTATATACGTCGCGTCAGTTGCTATTAAGCAGCCGCAGTTTTTATAATCATTCAAGATGGCTGCTTTATGTATATATTTGTATGCAGCTGCATATACGCAGTTAGTGCGTATTCAGCGCTATTTGATTTTTTTCTGTACATATTAGCGCTACGTACCTATATATTTTTTGCGATTCATTTCCGCAAGGTACATACTGTACTGTCAAGTTTAACTTTGTGCGCAGTGCAAAACATTTTAGGGTGCTTGTTTTGTTTGATTCAGTACACTATATTTCTTGTGTCCTATACAAACAACGAGCTTAATAATGTGTGCGTAGCCGAAGACAATACAGAACAGTCATAAGGGCTACGTGTTGTGTTGAACACTGGCTGGCTCCTACATTGCTGGAGAGTGGAGGAGCAAACTCTGCCCCTAATTCTTTATATAGGAAGGGAACCGCAGTGTTGGAGAAAGTCTAATTTTTAGAATTTATTGGGAATCACTGCAGCGACCTCAGAAATTAGAATCATGTGGGACGTTAAACCTGGTGTAAATAATACAAATATACGAACATTACAATAATGCAAATAGTTTTGTGCTAGCAGTATGTGTTGTAGTGGAGTCAGCCACATGCTTTACTCTGGTGCGAGACAGCTGCGCTCCTTTACTACAAGGAAAACCCAACAACAAACGACACGACTTGCATTGCAGTGGTGTAGAAATTATGCATGAAACGGCTAGATTTTGTACACATAATACAGCTGAAATGATTTTGAAATTTTGACAGGAACCTAAGACCACATGGCCGAGGTACGTAGTATATATGAAAAATTCCAAATGACATTTTGCTCAAACGCGTCATCATTGTAATCTTTGTAATACCGGTCTATTTCCATTAGTGTCAATAGCAGTCCAGTTATAGCTTTTTGTTGTTATAGAAAGCGGATCCGGAAACCATATTCACTCGCCAAGAAAGGATTGGCAAAGGAAGTTTTGGTGAAGTTTTTAAAGGCATCGATAAGCGAAGTGGACAAATAGTTGCAATTAAAATCATTGATCTTGAAGAGGCTGAAGACGAAATTGAAGATATTCAGCAGGAAATTATGGTGCTGTCGCAATGTAACAGTGCGTATGTGACAAAGTATTTCGGATCATATTTGAAGGTTTGTTACTTTGCCGGTTTACCATACGCATTTACGTAATTGTGATTAGTTACTCGATGGAAGACGTGTGGGTGCACTGCGCAAACAGACTTTTTTGGCTGTTAGACGAGCGCACAACTTGACCATATGTATTAAACTAATAAACCTACATTCGAACTTGTTTATATATTATGTGCGTCATTTTTTAGTTTTGCGTGGTTTGCGTCATAAATAGGGTGTTTAGAAAAGGAAAGTAGTTTGTTGTAGTTTTACCAGTCGTAATGGGACTACATTTATTGAACGAAGCTTGAACAGACGTAAGTAATTAAGGTAATATGCAAATTAGCTATTGGCTAACTATTCATTTATTGGTTTTGGAGCTTTCTAAACAATTGATTGATGTTCCTCGCACCCAAAAACCCTCCAGTCACCCTAATAGTTCTTCAAATAATTTAGAAATCCTAATTTTGTCTTGTCATTAAGCTAATATGCAAATTAGCCATTGTCTAACTATACGATTATCGGTTTTGAAGGTTTGTAGACAATGTATTCAGATTCCTCGCAACCAAAAACAACTTATTACTGAAATTAGATTGCTTGTAACCCTAATAATTAGTGAAATACTGTAGCAACGTCCAATTTAGGTTTATTAAATATGCTTATATGCAAAGTATCTATTAGCTAACTATTCAGTTATAAGTTTTGCCGGTTTGTAATCAATTTATTCAATTTTCTCGCATCCAAAACCCTTTAGTGCTGGAATTAGATTGCGTGTAACTGTATTAATTAGTGAAATAATGTAGAAAGTCCTAATTCAGGCTTAACTAGTTATGCGAATTATCCTGTAGCTAATAAACGGCTTAAAATTCCCCAGAATAATAATTGGCTTTCAAATAAAAAAAAGTTTATCAAAATCGGTTCAGCCGTTCCTGAGGTTCTTGTCGGACGGACGGACATCCACGTTTTGACCCCAGAGTACGTTTTCGCTTCGCTCAATAATTCAACAATTCCTTGAAATGATTTTTGATTTTACAATTTGTTATAAATATAAACAAGTATATGTATGTATGTATGTATTACTAACTTTCTAGTTTGTGCATTTGTTTTAGCGACAAAGTCATAGCAGCAAAAACTGTACTCAAAGTTGAAAGCCCAATATAAACCCAGTCCAAGAAATGTACGTATTCAAGTGCTAATTTTCCTGTCGCAGCATTGGACACGCGAATAACGGTTGCTTGTGACGTGGAACAATATTCTATAATTTTAGGGTTCCAATTTGTGGATTATAATGGAATACCTTGGTGGTGGGTCCGCTTTGGATTTGTTGAAGCCAGGCAAACTAGACGAAGTTCATATTTCTGTTATTTTACGCGAAGTACTCAAGGGTCTTGAGTATTTACATACAGAGAAGAAAATTCATCGCGATATTAAAGGTATGGCTATTGGGCGTAGTGTTGCCTTTTGTTTTGTGTAATATTTACCTACATGGGATTATAATATGTTTCAAGCCTCCCATCAACTTCAACAACATAGTATGATTTCTGACTGTTACATTATATATAAAAATCGTTGTTTACGGACGCTACGAAACCAGTTGTATAAAAATTAGTAATTTAATATATACTATATAACAGTATACATATTACGTATGTATACATACGCTGTGCATTCGCTTGGTCCCAACAAAGTGGTGGGGGATTAAATCATGGACCCTGCCTGGCAACCGGTGGAAATCATTGTGTGAGTTGTGATTTTTACAGACAAAATTACCGTTTTAGGGGAAAATCTATGTAGCCTTGACTGATCTCTCGCATATGACATGTATAGACATTTTATACGCTTATTTATTACATCATAACTGAAAAATATTCCAAAAGTGTGTTTGATGTTTAAAAAAGTTAAAATATATTCAGCCGCCAACGTGCTGTTGTCCGAACACGGAGATGTGAAGCTAGCTGACTTCGGGGTGGCCGGTCAATTAACAGATACGATCAGCAAAAGAGTAACGTTCGTTGGTACTCCATTTTGGATGGCTCCTGAAGTGATTAAACAGGCGTCTTATGATTCAAAGGTAAGTTTCAATTCAATTGACTAATATAATATTATTGGATAAGTTTGCCTTTCAGTTTTTGGGTCTGAGGCATATATGTAATGATAAATAATTATGTTACTGTATAGTTCTTGTTTTAGTATGTCGATTATTGGTATAAAGAGTATTAACCTTTTATCCAACGAAATTTGTACGTTATCTGGCATGTATTGAGTTGTTATTGGTCTTAAACCACCCGAAGACCCCGATATGTTTGTAAGTATACACTCGATTGTTGCTTTACGCAACATTTTAAGCTGGAGTTTCAGCATGATGTTAAACTGAAATTTCACTGAGTAAAAGTTGTGTTTTAGGCGGATATCTGGAGTCTTGGAATTACCGCAATTGAACTTGCGAAAGGTGAACCACCGCATTCTGACCTTCATCCAATGCGTGTATTATTTTTCATCCCTGCGAATCCACCACCACAACTTCCATCTCATTATTCCCGAGCTTTCAGGGAGTTTGTCGAGCTTTGTTTAAACAAAGATCCGATTAATGTAAGTTCAAATAATTCAAAAAATAATTTGGTTTTTTCGTTATCCTTGCAGCAAATGGGAAAATGTGTTCATAGCTCTTCATGTTGTAAATCACGATTTCGAGTTTCTGCCGATACTCGAAATTTTGTTGAGCATGAAGACTGGCTAAAACAGAGATGCATAAGAAATATTCAATAAACTAAATTGCTCAAAACGGTATTTTAATTCAGGGTCATAAAGCGGAATGCTTATCCATACCTATGTTGTGTTTGGATTTGTGATTTACGTAGTTTTTAGCTTTAGCATTCTTCCTAAACATTAGGTCTAATTGCATGTCCAAGGAGAATATTCACAATTTTTTCGTAGTAATTTATTTTTGTTTTAGAGACCAACTGCGAAAGAACTATTGAAACATCCGTTTATTCGACGAGCAAAGCGTAATGCAGTACTCCTCGAGCTTATCGACCGATATAAAGAGTGGAAACTAAATGAAGCAGGCGGAGGGTTTGATGATAGCAAAGAGGAACAAAATGAAGAGTATTTTGATGAGAAGTACGCGTCTCTTCTATTTGTTGGCTACGCTATCGCCATGGTATGGTGTCTTATTTAGAAATAATTGTAATATATTTTAGCGGTTATGGAATGTTTAATTTCGCAATGTAAATTTTATTGCACATAACGCCGTGGGATTAACTGTGATTCAGTTGGAATTAATTCTATTGCAAATGATGCATAAAAGGTTTGTTGAAAACAGACTTGTTTATTGTTGGTTACATGTTATAGATAGGTTGAGAAATGTGTTCAAGCTGCTAACGCAAGTTATTGTTCAAGATATGTTACATATGTTGATTTTCATAAGATTTCTTTCTAGGCATTCAATATGACTCCAAATCTGATTCAATAAGTAGTGAAAAATTTATAAATTTGTGTATATAATTATTTTTTATTTTGATATATCTGAGATAACAGTTCATTTTTTTAATTTAGGCCTGAAACAATTCGCTTTGATTTAACCGTACGTTCGACTGCTCCGCCGCGTGAAAATGGTACACTAAGTGATGCCACGTATAGTGGTCACAGCAACGTGCCTTCAACAACTCAACGCATTAATGAACTAACCAGCGATAAGAGGATTGTTTTAGAAAACGATATTGATCACGACCCTGACGCATCGAGCACGATTAGAATTAAATCGGGCTCAAGCGGTGCGACTGAAGATTTGCGGCATCTGTCTGCAATGCCTTCGCCAACATTCGACCAAATGACGACAGATGAGGAGGTGAGGTGACGACAGATGAGGAGGTGAGGGGGTGGAATGGAATGTCTGGTGTTAACGTTACTCAGGGTGCAAACGAAATTCTGATTCAAAACCATTTGTCATTGCAATTGCTGGCATTTGTCGCGTTGTTTGCTGTTTTGTTGTATTAATTCTGGGTAATAAACTGTAGATATCAAAATGTAATTAGATACTCTGAAAAAAATATTGCTATAGCGCATACAAGTAATTATATAGGTATGTGACTCGCCGTGCATAAAAATAGCATGGGGTGTGAAATTTTTGGTTTCGAATACGATTGCGGTTCCTATATAAGATTCTGATTTCGATATCTACTCCGATTACGATGTAATTTTGTTGGTTGGGCATTAATGTTTTAGTTTGTGAGAATGCATCAGTAAGTGTGTTCTGTTTTTAAGTAGAGGTATGCATTACGTGTGGACAATATAGAACGAAACTATGTTTTGTAAATGTTTTTAGCACATGAGAGGGATCGGAAAGGCGTCAGAGGTAACTGCACCTTCGTCGAATACCTATCATTATCAACACAACCAATATCCGCAACAACCACAACAGCAGTATGATATACGTACACATAGCTCTCCCTCCGATAGTTCTGTTGTTAGAACTGGTGTTGTGAATTCAGCGAGCGTTGGCGGTGGTGGTGGAACGACAATTTTTACCGGAACCGGAAATTTGACAAACAACGACACTGGGCGAAATGCTGTTGAGCCAGGAAGCTCAGTCAGTCCCAAAAATCAATTCGGGAGCAACGCTATGACCGTACTCAATGCGACAACTGTGCCTGTAAATAGTGAATCAATTATCGCGGGGATGGTAAGGGTGTTAATTTAGTTAGCTGTTTTCAGTAGGAGCTCTCTCATGCTAAAGTGGGTTTTAAAGCGATCGTTTCGGTTCGGTTTTTAGGAATTGGTTTTAGATAAAAAAAGTCCAGTTTGGTAAGGATATTTATTTAGTTGGCTTTTTCAATGGAGGTACATTTCGGATAAATGTGTTCTAAACGTTTTCGGTTTCACGTTTCGGGATTAGCTTTATCTTTTATAAAAAGTGATGTTTCGTGTTTAGGTTTAGAAAAAGTAAATCGTAAAGGGTTTCCGTGTATTTATAATTCAAATATTACCTATGTTGTCGTGAAAACACCAATACTTCAAATGAAAGTTTCCTAGCTTTTAACTGGGGCGTTTCACTTATGAAACATTTAAGAACGAATCGGAAGCTGAAGACGATATTTTGCCATCTCGTAAATCGATACACCACGACTCATCTGACCATTTTCGTTATCACGTCGCCGAAGAACATCAAGAGTACAACAGCCATAACCGACAATTGTCGCAACAACAACAACAACAACACAAATGGGTGCATCAACAACCGAATACTACGAAACCGATTACATCGCCATCGAATTCAAATCGGGCACGAAACAGCATGTCGACAACAACGGATGTTGCTTCTCAAAATGGGCCGATTGTCATTGAGGCAACCGCAACTCGGAGACAAGAAGGACGCGATGTTAATGTAATTGTGATGAAATCTACAACCGCTATAACACCGTCTTCCGTAACAACAACAACAACAACAAAAGCTTCAATCTCAATGACGAACAATGTTGACAAAACGAGCGTTGCTAGTGGTGGTGGTGATGCCGCAGCTTTGTCGCCTACAACGGCTGTTGTTACCACAGCACCGCTGAAAGAACGAGATCGAGCGAGTGCTAGTGGTTTTGCACAACCAAGTCAACCGACTAAAAATGATATGCTGAATTTCACGTTGTTGCCCGCAGTTGATAAGGTTAGAGTTTGTTGATTGAATTGTGTGTAAAACAATTTTTAGTTTAGTGTTTCGCTTGACAGTTTATCTGGAAGCGGCGGAATTATCAGTTGGGCTTGAACTGGTGTTGAAAAATTTCAAATACATTTGGTATGGACGATGGTTTAGTGTGTACGTGATTCACTAAATCACTGTTGATTATACCAGTGGTGTACTTTCATTGGAATAAATTTTGGTTAACTAGTAATATTGGCCGGAATGAAAATTATTCTGATGTAAGTCTGTTGAACAGCCATCAAGAACATGCTATGTTGATAACTCACAGCTGAATCTACTGTTTTAGTACTCAGGGAATATACCTGTTTTAATTTTGGCAAGGAAAATTGGCAGTGCCTAGCAAACATAATTTGATGTAAGAGCGTCAAATAATTTTGAGCGCATAATGCTTTTAGATTGAAGAGCGTTTAAGTCGTCGAGGTCGTGTTGTTCCGCAAGCATCATCGTCAGCCGAAACAAACTCAACAGCGGTAAAGACAGACTGCTTTAGCGAACTCAAGTCTGCACTTCAATCCGCCGAGAGACTTAGTCCTGGAATATCAGATCAGCTAGTGACCGAGCTCCTACGGAGCCTTGTACTCCCTGCTGCCAGCTACTTAGACTCATCTACATTCCACAAAGCTGTGGAAAAATGTAGAGGGTATGTTATTTTCTAATATGCATGTACTATATTTGTAATAAGTGTGTCGATAAAAACTGTTTAGTGTAATGTAATACGGGGCGGCAACAAAAGTTCGGTTTTTGTTTTACATAAACAGCCGTCTCAAATACTCAAATGATTATGAAAACTGTGGCTACTTTAAAACATCTTATACCAAAACATATATAAAGATGCTTATCTTATCAATAGCAATCATCAAAACTTGATATGGCTTCTTCAAAGATCTACAATTGATTATATTCTGCATGCAACAAAAGTTTGCATTCGGTTTCAAATTTGACAAAAATTGAAGGTTCCGATTCGGATTTTAAAAAGATGAATCCATCAAAACTCAGCAACAACTGTTTGATGGAGTTTGGCCTGATTGAACCATTTAGCATTTGCGGTTTCGGAACTGTATTGGATTCGTTTTCAGCCTGCACGTCCAACGGCTGGCGTTTTAATATGTTAAACATTACCTTTATGTATGTAAAGAAATTTTTCAAAGTAAAGATCCTGGATCGTTTTCAGCATAGTCACATTGATTCGGAATCGGTGCTCGTTGTAAGGAAAACTTCTGAATTTGGTTCCAACAAACTTTTTACATTTAAAATTTGCAATTGCTGATTATTTAAATTTTTTTCCTTTCCAATTCTGCTGAGAACTCCGGTGAGTACGAAACTTCAGTGTATTTCACTGTCACCCTCGTCTACGGTCATTTATGCCCCGACAGGTGAAAAATGCTTTGATAATAAGAAAAGAATTTGATGATAAGAAAATATTTTACTCCTTTATGAATCTCCATACCCACCGAAATACTTACTTATTTTTTTTATTTTTTTTTGTTCAGTCGATATAATTTAAGAGTTGTCTATTTTGTCTCGACTGCTGTTATGAGCGAAATTTATTGTTTTTGTTGTTATAAGATGAAGATGAAGTGTTGTACTGTTTGAAAACAGGCATACGTCTATATTTATGAATAGAAATTCAGTTTCATGTTGTGTATATTGTACATTGATACACAGTGTCAGTACTAAAAGGTTTTATTGCAGGCGTAGCTCCTCTCGTGAGAACAATGTGCGTGAATGTTGAATCGTCGAATAAAAATATTGGGACTATTGTATTGTTCACCCGTATTAATTATAGGGGCCTGTCCATTGAAGACCGAGAGACTAAAAACTTAGACACTGGAAGGCTCAGAACTAGACCTATTTTCTTAGCTTAGCAGTAAGGCTCCTATAGGTAACATGGGTATTTTGTATACTTCTTTAATGGCCCATGTTTAAAACAGGCCCGGAATGTTTCCTGCTGGACTGTAGTAGAGTAAGCTAAAGTTTTGGACTAATCTTTTTACTTATGCTTAGGTATAGGCTCATCCTTGCGCGTAGGCATTGGAATATGCTTATACTAGAGATGCCCCAAGGCCTGGCCCCGGTTCCGGGGTAGGAACCGGGGCCCATGGCCAGGACGTTATTTGTTTAGGCCTAACGTGCGCCAGTTTTTATATGCGACTCTTAATTGACTGGCATGAAAAACAATCCTATCACGCTCATTTTTCGTTACAAAATATGCAAATCACAAGAAACTACTGCACATCTTATTTTTTTAATTTCCCACTATTTGCTGTACACACTACACAATAAATAAATTTCCCGCTAAATAGTTACCATATGCGTATTCCCGGCCGTGGTTAAAGTCCTTGCCCCGGGATAAGTATAACTTAAACTATATTGTTCCGGTCCTGTTCTATACATGGGTCTCTTTTAATTTTCACTTAAACGCAGTTTGTCATTCCAATGGTATGATAGCCATTTCGTTTATTTTTGAAATATTCTGTATTCTTAAATAAATACATGTTTCTTTTTTTCCCATATTACTTGCCTTGTCGATATACGTAGTTGGTAGAAATCAAAGTGATAAGCTTTGTTATAGTTTTCAGGAATCCCTGATAAAAGTGCTTAAAACCCGAAAAATAATAGTGCAAATATTTCAACTAACGAATGTCAGATTCTGTTTTCAATTATTGACATCGGAATCTATGTCTTTAATTTAAACAATCTTTAGATTTAATTTAACGGTATATAAATTATGAGATGCACCGCGCAGAACTCAACTTCTTGCTCACGATCTGTGGTTGATTGGATGACAAACTTGCGCAAATATTTATTTTTTGTTCCCATATTTTTGAGTTTTGAATCTTGTGTTTGCATTCTTGTATTTTAGAAAATCATATACAGTTTGCATTCTTGTATTTTATACAAAATCATATTCAATATCGAAAGCGCAGTGTACATATAAACTATAAGCGTATCAACGATTGTCTACCTGCTTTTATCGAATTTTTGCACTTTATATTTGCAATTTAAGAAAGGAAGTGCACAGTGGGTATTGGGGACCGCCTCCTCCAATTCGGACGTTGTCTTCTAGATTGATGGCTTCACAGTATAATACTGTTGTGTTTAAATATTCATCTTTGCATGTTCCCGTAAGAATTTTAGTGCTCTCAAGTACTGCAGTGATCCGAATAAGAAGGGATCCGCATTTTGAGTCTCAATCAATAGGAGTCCGTATCCCTAATAAGAATCCGTAAGCGGATAGAGTCCCTAAACCGCATGCAGAGTTCATAAATATCAATTATCCTCAATTGTAGCGCATAAATGGCTCCAGGACCAAATAATTTACTTTAAAGCGTACTTAAAATTTGAAAGTGCATTCCTAAGTATAACCTTGCTTTATTGCTCAAACTATTGACACAAGACAAATATACTTTTAATTCAACGGATAGTTGCAGTGTCGGATATATATCAGCAACGAAGCTTGGCGGAGCGTGGGTTTAAAATAAATAACTGTCCGTAATCGAATAACAAGGGGGTGCCTACCCTCTGGAGAGGTCAAATTTGAGATTCTGTAAGACATTTATAGTTGAACCGATCGAAGAAAACAAATGCGGTGTTTTTAGGGTTGTTTGTATGAAAAATAAACTTATTCTATGTATTTTTCATGAGTAGTTCGGTTATTATTGAAAGGCATGACGCACTCGGCGGAGAAAATCACCGCAGGGTGAGCTCGGCAAATTTTGCCTGAGCCTGTGTCACAAAGTTCTCACAGCACTTGAATTGAGTAACATTAGATTTTACATATTTTTCGCGTAGGCTTTGGTTTAACACTTACTTTCACACTTAAGCAAAAAACTAGTCTTAAGCTTACGCTACCACTATTGTAGTTCCGCGAAATCTAAAATACGCTGAATATACGTCCCGTTTAGCAGTGTCAGTTGAAGTTTTGGTAGCGTCTGGACAGTTTTTTTTCGAACCAGTTCGTCGTATATTTATGTATGAACTTTATTCGAAAAAAGGTGGAGTGTTTGTTGACAGTGATTCTGCTGTGCACTACTGCAATTTGTCCGAATGCGATTAAAATGACGAATTCACTACGAAAACGAATGTTTTAACAATTGACTGATTTTTCTGCGAATTTTAATGGTAAATTTTGGACAGTAATTTAGAAATGGAATTCTATTCCTCCACGTGCGCTTAATAAACCCGCTAATTACGGGGTGGTTCCGGAACTACAAGCTGATATTGACAGTGAGGTTCAAAAGCTGGCTAGTCAGGTGCGATAGAAATGTTGCCGGTGACATTCAAAGATTTATTCCGTTGATGTCAAAAAATAAGCCTATGAAACAACGCGTTAACAGCATAAATAAACATATCAAGTGTGGAAAATTGTTGAAACAATTGAAAAAAAAATTCAATAAAACGAAAATTGAAAAACGGGAAAGATTGAAAAGAAATGATGAAAGAGGAGTTAGTTTTTGCCACACTAAGCCTATGCTAAGGGCCAAATTTGTCTGTGACAAGTTATCACTTGACCAATTATTGGAATATTTGTTCATTATAGAACAAATAGTAGCACCACGTTTTGCAATATTTATGTTCATGTCAACACTTTTCGCAATATTTATAAAAGAACAAACTGTATTGTTGGCTTTTGTAACGCATTTCTTACTTAAAAAGTTCACGATATTAATCAATTAGTAAAAGATGCTAATTCTAAACTGAGTATAATTCTCACATAATCGCAGGGCAATGTTGCTTTGAAATATGATACTTTGCTATAAACGCATTCCGAAGTTTAGCCGACTAAGAATTTAGTCTAAAGCTTAAGCTTGCTTAATTACATTAATGCGGAAAAACTGTGCGCCCATCTAAGTATTCATGGCATAACGTTTAGTATGAACACTTTCTTAAGTCTTAGCGTAGGCAAGGAATAATCTAACAGTGAAGCTTTAACGAACGAATAATAGAACAGTTATAATTTTTAACACTTAATATACAATGTTACCAGGGTGCAACCAGAATTATAAAATAACGAACCGGAAAGTTAAAAAATGCCGGAACCGGAAAACAAAATATTTGTTACCGAAAAATTCATTTTTAAGCTCTATCTTATCGCTTTTAATGCTGCAAACACACCATTTAGAATGACAAAATCCTGAAACAAATGCAGTAGGTATAGAGAAACATACCTATGATAAATTATGGAGTGTGGCACAAATTGAAAATTTTGGCAATACACGCTCGGAGAATTTCAGATAAATATATATTAAGTTAGAATATGTATATAATATGCCAATTTTTGTTAAATTTTCAATACCGGAAAATTCCGGCGAAAAAATACCGGATTTCTTACCGGAACCGGATAGTGAAAAATACAGGATTGCCATACCGGAACAGGAATTCCTGTTTCACCGTGAATGTTACGCAATAAACAAACATACAAAATTATTTCGTCAACCAAATAAAAGTGTTAAGTCAAGTTTTAAGGTTTTTAGAGGACAATTAGGCTAAACAGTCGTCGGCCAATGTTACTTTTAGAGGGGCGTCCAGGGCAAAATTAGTCAATGTATACTGTTCAATCAATGTGGAATTTAATTGTATGAAAAGCTCTATAGTGCGACCATTAATTGATTTAGTATCTGCAAATAAACAGGGTACAATCGGAGCTGTACCTCCAGCTCCGCCTTCGTCAGAAAATCGAAATCTGGCTCAAGCTCTTGTAGAAATTTTGCCGGAAGTTTCGTCGCTCGGTGCGTTTGGATAAAAGTTTTCGTACAATTTTGAGGACAAAAATTGTCGGCATGTCATAAAAATATTCTAAAGTCCGGATTTGTGGCAATGCTACATAGTTTTACGTCACTTGCGGCTCCGATAGTGTTGCTGACCTCAGGTTCTGGTATTTTTAACCTCTAGTACACCCTAATAAATAAACCGTGCTGTGTTAATAAGTCCGAATGGTCCTTTTTAAATATTGTGCACATTTGTATTGTAAAACGTGCTGTGTTAATAAGTCCGAATGGTCCTTTTTAAATATTGTGCACATTTGTATTTTGGACTACCTTCCGTGATCGTTTTATGCTCAATTTTTGTAAATTTTAACGAATTTTCTAATGTGCGAAAGTGTTCTCCCTTCGGACCCAAAAAGACGAAATAAAAAATAGTAATAACTGAGTAAATTTTGACCTATATTATCTGGTTAATAACCATTATTTGTTTTGTCATTATGGCGTTTGGAATGCTTTTTATATTGACTATCTTAAAAACAAACACAAAATTGATAACTAGCTAAACCATTTTACTAGACAGGAATTAACAGCGTAAACAAGTCACCAAACATGGCATCACCAGGTGAATGGTTAACGAAAGTCTAAATATTGCCAGCGGTCGCTAATTTGCATTGCATGATGCAACTGAAGCAAAAATACCGGAGCCAGAGTTCAACAAAGAGCCGGTGGTGAGGCGAAATTAGGTACTTACTCAAAATTTCAATTTGCTAATTAAGGTTCAGCTGAATATTATACTAATTCCTTCTATGCATACCATGCTTTGAAGCAACGTATACGTTCACAAAAGATGATAACACAGAGCTATAAATGCAGCATATTTAGGTCCCATGTATGCGGTATGTTGATATTGTTTGGATACAATTCTATGGCCAAGCTTTCTTCAGCTGGCATTTATCCGAAAATAATCGGATTGTGAAAATTTTAACCCTTTCACTCATAGAGTATACTATGAGCAACTGAATACAATAATGTACGAGCAATACACACACACTGTGGCAGTGTTTGACATTTATAACATATGCGCGCAGTGCAAAATCTCCACAAGACGTGAGAGTCTGCTCGGGCTCGAGCGTCAAGCTCCTATAGCTCAGTGGTCATCGTAAACGCCTCCCACCCGTGTGACTGGGGTTCGAATCTTACCTTGAAAATACATCTCATATGAAATTGGAAATATTCATGTGTAGAAAGGGTTAACATATACATTTTGGCTCCCTATGACATGTCCTGATCATTCTATATCCAGCCTTAAAATGTTTCAACTATAAGTTATATTATGGCCAATGTAAAAAACAAGGGCGGAACAGTATTATTAGCATATTCCTAAGTTTAAGCGTAAGAATGAGCATATTCCTAAGCCTAAGCCTAAGCCCAAGCCAAGCAAAATGGTTACAATTACCATCAACAGCATTATCACGTTCATCCCACCGGTAAAACCATCAGTAAAAACTTGCTCACAGGTGAAACGTTGCAACATTGTGTATAATCTCCGTCGTAACCAATGCTACTTTGAGGGGCGTAACAGTAGTATAAACCTACTTCAATGCCTAAGCCTAAGCCTGAACCAAAAAAAGTTAGTGTAAAGCTTAAGCTCACTCTATTATGCATCGGAAAAATGGTTCGTCCATCAAAGTACATGGGCCTTCATCGTAATATAAATATAATAAACTTCCGAGTAAGGGTTGCACCATACTTGTACAGCGCCGTCCTTCACCCGTACGGCGCCGTCCTTCACCCGTACGGCGCCGTCCGTCAACATGCGGAATGGTACGTGAGTAATTCGCGCATGATACCGCACCTTGTCGCACGGTGACAATCGGCGCCGTACGGGTGAAGGACGGTGCCAGTCGTCGTCAAATGTATAGCGCTGCCCTTAATTTTAAGAATTGCTGTTTTGTACGCTAGGCGTGTCTGCTCGAAAGATGGTCGCAGCACAATTGTTAATGAGCAATATTCAAGCTTATATGGCGTGTTTTGCTGCGGAAATATATTCAGTAAAAGAAAATTGGTATTAAAAGTGCCAGGTAAATTCAATCAATGAATAATCCGGACAAAAATATGACAACTTGTAAGATGTAAAAACTTAATGAGTTTACATACACTCAGTCATATATCGACGGTCAGCATATATTTACATAATAAACATCAGTATTAAAAAGTGAAAAATTTTAACGCCACACTCTTGAAAAAATGTCAATTGGCTTTAAGCTCGCCGTAAACTGCACTCGAAAAGAGCAACTACAAGTTTTTGAGCTGACAAGTTTTTATGGAGCTGGTTTAAAAGCGTTACATCAAAAACACGAAAGGACTATTACAAGCGGACGTTTAGAAGCTTATAAATTAAAATATTTGTTTAAGTGTTTGTGGGTTTTACATACCCACATCATTGTGCGGTGTCGAAAGACGGATCAGTTTTTGTAAATTTTGTGGAAAGTTAGAACAGATGCAGATGCTATTAGGAGAGATATACGTCATGTATTGTATCTATTCTTTCTCTGCTATTTACTACCTCTTGAGCGTCAGGACACTAACAATAGGTCTCGGCCTTACCAGTTGACAACAAAATATTAATTAATTTGCACTGATAAATGTCTTAGACTAATTTAAATTGAATAGAAGCAGATTTAAAAATAAAGCTTGTTTATACTGTTCTCAAGGAAACCTAAACAGCTTCTCAGTTCGATGTCCAAATAATCAATCCGGTTGGTCCATAACTTCATTGTTGTTTATTCCAGGCCGCACTGCTTATGCATAAAATAGCAGATTAACCCATGCCAATTATTAATTGTCCTGAATAGCAGATTGGCCTATGTTATATATATTATATATCTATTGTGCTATAACATTTGATGAGAGATCATCAACCTGAATTTAATTTCAAGTTATTTAAGTATATAGACATAAAATTAAACTTATTTATATTGATTCTGTCAAATTGATTTTTAACAACTTTGCATCTTGGTTGCTAAACATTTTATCATTCATAAATCGCACGTATACTTCTAATCTTAATTGACAAGCCGATCTTACCAACTGTGCCCGCTATGTGCCACCATATAAGTTAAAGCGAACAACAACACAAACATAATATCACTCACGAAAGGAGCCGAATTAACAATTTATGTTATCCAAACAGGCTAACAAAAAATATACTCGCCTGAATTTGAACAGCCTCTAAAACGAAATATGACCAATTCCAGCCCGTTTGCATCATTTCTTGTTATTTTATTATGCTCAATTGCGACAGTTCAACAACGAGTACAGCAGCTTTCGCCGACCGAAGTGTGTTCTTATGCAGTTTCACAGGTTGGAAGCATTCTTTCTCAGAGCAGCAGTCACAATTACAACAAATATAACAATGACAACAACAACAACAACAACAACAACAATAATAATAATAATAATAATAATAACAGAAGCAATAATATTCATTCAGACGGTGTTCGACAAATGTTCCAATCTCGAAGTGGCACATCGCAATTAACTGATACACAGAAATGTAACGCGTTTAACGCGTGTTGTGAACAACTGTGCCATCGCACTGGACAGCAACTACGACGCATGATGTGTGTCAGTGAAGACAAATCAGAACAACTTACAGATTCTGCGGCGGGAGCAGATTTAAGCAAACCAAGCAGCCGTATGAAGTGCGAATGCTCAGCAGTGCAAGCAGATGAAAAATATTTATCGGTAGGTATCAGTGGTGGCAGTATGGTAAAAACATAATTAGTAGCAGAGTACACCTGAAAATCTGATTTCTGCTACGGATGCAATTGGACCTGGCTTCGATTGGCTTCGCTAAAATTTTTTGCCGGAGTTTCCGGCAACTTCGAACGCGAAATATTTATATATTTCTATGCAGTGAGTTTGTTATATATAGTGAACTTTGGGCAATTTTTGGGGTTAAATTGTCAAAAATTCTCCAAAAACAGACTAAAACCATGTTCGGATACCAGCTTTTAAGTGAATATTAAAACTTTGCCAATTAAAGGTGCTTTACGCTACTTGGTTTTGTCGTCACATCCGGCTCCCGCAAAATTTATGAACCCATAGCTTCGGTTCCGGTATTTTCCCATCCGATTGCCCGCTGCTTAGTAGGGGTTGATTAATAATTGTACCTGGTGTCTTTGATTAAATTCACATGGGTGCAAAGTTTTTCTCTCTGTGTGAGGTTTTCTGGCCCCTGGGTATCGAGCGTCAATCTAGGGTCGAATGGTGACGGTAAATGCCTCGACTCCGGGAGCCTCCATGTACGAATCCTAGTTTAAAATTAGGCCTAAGCTAAAATGTGGATGTTAACACCATTTTACACCACCTTTAGACGTGTTTTTGACGTTGTGTTTCGTACCAGGCGGTAAAATACACCGGATTTAAAACTTAACGTTCCATTTTAGACGTGCTTCAAAAAAGTTTGCGATTCACAAGTTTCCGAACTGCCAATTGCTGATGAACGTAAATGCTACGCGTTCTATATCTGTTGTGACCAAATGTGCCGGCACACTGACAGTGTACCTCACTCAATGGTTTGTTACGGAGGTTCATCTTATCGTGATGCGCGAAAGAATTGTGTTTGCCGAAACGGATGGAATAATCATGAACCAGTTCAGGTTGGTTTATTTATTGTTTTTTGTATTGAAATTAATCTTAGAGAACGATTCTTATGCCCTCAAAACTAGACAACGAAATTGTTTTCTAGAAGACTACAGCCTTTCAGCTAGGTGCGTATACAAGAGAGGAATATTAACAGGGATATACCTCGTCCAAAAATAGTACAATAGAGAATAAAACGCGCATTTATGCAGGCTCCAGAATAACCTTATACATCTTAGAGTCCGAAGTTTCTAATGCAGTCGTACCGTCTTGAACTTAAAAAAATGGCTACAACCTGGTTCTTAGCCACCGTGTCTCGCACGCCTTTGATTCTATAGATGGCGCCACAATTGCTGTCTGAGCAGCTTAACAGGGTTGCCAATTGCAAGAATTCTAATGCTTTTTGAAACTTTTTGTTGGAAAGAATTGCAAATCACGTGTGTATTAACAGAAACTTGCATAGATATTACTCGTAAACGGGCACATGCAAACATTTACATCACCTGCATGACAGAAAAATGTGTACACGAGTTAATCAGTTCCACTGTAGTCGGCCTAACAAATGAAGGTTTAAAATTTTTGAAATTTTGAAAAATATCTGGTAATTTAAAATACCTGAAACGGATGTCTTTTTGTCGGAGCCGGATATCCGGTCGCACCCTGATATATAACGAGATAATTGGAAGAAACTGTATCACTTAATATTTATTGTTTAGCTGGATATTCAGGTGGATTTATCTGCAATATGTGATAGCAACGTGCGCAGGCTTCGAGCAAGTTCGACTACAAAATGCCAAGCATTTGAAGAATGTTGTCAACAATATTGCGAAGCGAAACCAGGAATGGTCACTTCAGCACATTGCAACCGGCTTGGATATACAAGTTCACTCAAAAAGTGTTCATGTGGCAATCGAAATACCGGCAAACTAGTAACCATTATTAGTCTAGTGAAATCTTGCCACAAAATGTGTCATAAGGCAGGGTTAACGCGTGATAAATTTTAAAGCTGTTACGCGTTAACCCTACCGTAACCTTGTTAACTCCTGCTTAACGGTTGTTACAAACTGCTCTGTGTCAAGCGTTAGGGTATGGGATAACGCTAGTCAAAGGTAAATTTCCATAAACGAAGATAACACGTTATAATTAGTTGCACACATTAATTTGCGTGAGAGTCCAACAAACACTGTATAACATTGTGTTTGTTTTAACATGGATCCAGGATTTCAAAAACGAGGAAGTGGGCGTGGGTGGGGCGCGAAATATGAAGAAAGGTAGTAATCATAAATTAGCGACAGAAGCGGTCGATTCAGAAGCGAACCGCCATTTTAGTCATGTCTTAAATTTTCCACGAACATTTTACTTTAAAAATTTCAATTTTCTCCTCTAAAACGCCACATTTCTAGCGCTGCGTTACCCCAAGGTTAACGCGTCCGTCCACACTCATAAATAATGTGCGTTACGACAAAAATGGCTTTAGAAATTAGAATTGGTAGGTTTGTTTCGAATATTTGATGGAAATACCTGTATCTAACCATCTGAAATTTAGATTACGGCATTCGACGCCTGTGGAATCTAAGTCAAAAATACGGAGGTACACGTGTGATGTTCGAAATTGTTCTAGGACAAAACAGATCAATGCTATCGTGATTACTACATACCGAAATCGAAACTAGCGTACACTAATGACGGTGAATTAGTGAAATCAAAACGACTGAATGGGTGTCAAGCATTCAAACAATGCTGTTATTTAAAATGTAACGAAATTCGTAACTCAACTGACGCACCAAAACTTCAAGGAATCGTGCTTGAAAATAGCTGCACAGTTTATGGCCATTTGAACATGTCTTGCATTTGTAGTTAAATAAACGAATATTGAATTTTTGAAAAGTTTTGGATCACAGCGTTCCGAAAGGTGTAGAAAAATAAGATCAGGTTAATATTTTCATTTGAACGGCTTTGTGGCTAAATTAACGGATACATCGTCATATCGCCAATGTAAAGAACAGGGGCGGAACTGTATTATAAGCATATTCCTAAGCCTAAACGTAAGCCTAAGCCTAAAGCCAAGCAAAAAAATTAGTCTAAGGCTTAAGCTTACTCTATTCTGGTCCCACAGAAAAAAGTTCCGCCCTTGATCTTTACATGGGCCTCGTAATATTGTTGATATTTCTGGGCCCACGTGAAGATCAGGTTTCGACCTTTTTTCGCGAGACTGCAATAGAGTAAGGGTAAGCGTTAAAGATTCTTGCTTAGGTTTAGGTTTTGCTATAGGCTTATTCTTTCGCTTAGGCTTCGGCTTACGTTTAGGCTCACGAATATGCTTATTCTACTGTTACGGCCCTGTCACATTTACATTGGGGCATGTTTTCGTAACGCAGTACATGTCATATTTCGATACATTTATGCGTTTTGTCCTATGGATTGTCAGGTGTAGACTATTAGTTACGGTTTTTATGACCTGTATCAAATATGACACAAATATTGATGTGTGTAGGTCATTTTGTGATTGGTAGGAATAATAGTTGTGTTTCTGCAAATGAGTACCTTTCAATTAAGTTCTAAATTTCGTAGCAAAAATCCGCCTCCAGTATGGTTATTTTTCTGTTTCAAATATATTTAAAATTCAAACTACAGTCTCAAAAAACTTTGAACCAAAAATCACACTAAAATTGCATTTATTTTAGCCTACAGATACATACAGAGTAGCAGCTTTTATAAACTGGTCACTGTGTGTGATGTCATTGTTCGTTATATTAACCTGTTCACGCATAGAATTTAGGTATACAGCAGGGTTCCAACTTTGAACAATATTTAACCGAAACCAATCTTTCATGCTCTGAGCCGAAATCCGAATGGGAACAAATATTTTGACAATTTCAGCAGGAACCGGAATTTCGTTGGAACCTTGCTAAAGTAGTATATTGCAACAAATGCAGTTCTGACCATTTTGCGTCGTTTTTGCAACAAAAACACATTTTTATATGCATCAACAGTTAATCATTCGCGCTTTCAATTCAATAAAGTAACACTGGCAAAGTTGTTATGAAATATTTTTCGCTACATTTCGTTAGAATACTGAAATTCGTCATATTCTGGAATTGCGGCACGTTTTCGGCCAAATCCCAAATTTAAAGATCTCATTCGTTTGCCGAATCCTAGCGACAGGCTGCGCATTCGTTTTGCTGGCGGCGATAAAAGATAGTCGAGGTGCTAAAAATACAATAGAAGTATTGTCCTATGTACCTAAAGATCAATTCCGCAATGTTGTTCTGCAGGATTCTAATAGGGTAAGCTCAAGCTTTAAACTTTCTTTTTACTATTAGGTTTAGAGCTATTCTTAGATATATCGTTATACAATCGGCGCTGTTCTGTACAGTGGCAGAAAGTTAAATCTCATCGTCCAATGTGAACCGTATACGTTTAGGTTTGCCCAACAGTTTACACGTGGTAAACTACCATACTATTAAAATTTGAGTAGACTTAATCTTAAATCCATCGTTCAACAAGCATACGCAACGTGCTAGGTTGTACGTACACTGACATTTTACAATCTTTCTACATTTTGAAAGCCGCTTTGTACCCCCAAGAGTGGATGATGCATACTTTAACAAGGGTATATATGCAACTGGGTACATTCTGTATAGAAACGAATATACCCGGTACGCGTTGCGTTTTGGTGTACCCCCAACAAAAATGGCCCGCTTATAGTTTGATTTAGGGTTTTGCATGTAACAACGACCCCCTCTAAACAAAGGGGGTGTTGGCCAAACACGCAACGCCCGGTGGCACATTTTGTACTATGCGGAGCCCCAAGAGCTGCATACTCTTGTATCATGCACTCTTGGTACACCTAACGTGTTAGCTCGAATGGCCAATGTATAGAACAGGGCCGGAGCAGTAGTATAAGCACATTCCTAAGCCTAAGCCTAAAACCTAAGCTTACTGTAGCGACCCGAATAAAAGAGGGGGTTCCCATTTTGAGTTCCGATCAATAGGAGTCCGTATCTCTAGTAAGGGTCCGTAAGCCGATAGAGTCCCTAAACTTTAATTAGAGTCCATAAATGTCAATTATCTCAAATTATAGTCCATAAATGACTCCAGGACCAAATAAATTGAGTTCGAAACTTTAAAGCGTACTTAAATTTTGAAGGTACATTCCTAAGTGTAACTTTTCACTGCCGCTCAAGCTACTGATACAAGACAAATAAACGTTTAATTCAACAGATACTTGTAGTACATTATATATCAGTAACGAAGGGTAACGAAGCGTGGGTTAAAAATAAATAACAGTCCGTAGCGGAATAATACGGGTGTACATTCTGGAGAGGCCAAGTTATTATCAGTCCCTCCTCTATTCGGGTCACTACAATAAGCCTAAGCCTGAGCCTAAGCCTAAGCCAAAAAGTTAGTATAAAGCTTAATCTGACTCTATTACAGCCCCGCCGGAAAGCGATCCGGCTCTGTTCTATGCATGGGCAGCTCGAATTTTGGCACTATATGTTAAGCATAACGCATAAGAAAAACGGCCATGATACTTTTGGGGATGTGTCGTTTCTTAATGGGATTGCAAAAGATTAGGTTAAAGCCTTAGACAATATTTTTACTTACGCTTACGCTTAGTTTTACACTTTTTCCATGCTGTGGCTTCATAGGCTTGGGCTTAGGAATGTGATTAATCCAATGTTACAGCCCTAAATGTAGCATTGGCCAAAAAGACAATCAATGTTTTATGTTTCTCAAAACTATACTGCACAATTTTCAAAAAGGAGATGAATCGTGATACAAGAACCTGTATGGCAAGTTCTTGTTCTATTATAGAAACATATTGTTTTAATACAATAGAAATTTATAAAACTTACTGAAGGCAGCTTATAATTACGTTCGGTCCATATCGGATCCAACAACGGTGCTCGTTTGCCAAATCCGACTTGAAAATTTCTCGTGTCCAGTCCTGATAGCCCCATTGCAGGACGGTCAAAGCACACCAGCGTTGTCAGCGTAATCGTTGCAAAACACACGACACCTATCACCATGATTCTCGTAATTATTAGCTGCAGTTAGTATAATAAAATTATCAAAAATAGTGTGTTTAGTTGGCTTTTACAGTCCCTGTCAGGTTTTCTCATTTCCAATAGTTTATCAACGCTTTCTCACATCAATATTCTTGATGTCAGTTGTTAGATAGTTTTAAGCTATTGATTCGAACTCAAAATGGGGACCCCTCCATCTTATTACCCCCCTCTTATTCGGGTCAATACAGTAATGAATTGTGCATCAAAATTTTAAATGGTCCAAATAAATTGGTTTCGCGCTGGATTCGCTCGCGAAGTTTCTTTCGATTGATTTTTATATGTGAACGATTTGACACAATCCGCATCACTATACGTAGTATTTGTATACTTTTCGCACACAAGCTAGGCTCAGCTCATACTTATGTGTAGCCTAAACGAAAGCCTCTACCCAAGCCTAAGCCTTAAAATTAAATGTGGGAGAAAACGTTAAGTGCGAAATCTAGACCTATAATTCGTGACGTCTCAGTACTGCCAAGACTATTAGTAGGTATCTAAAATGAAAAGCTACAAAGCTGTCTGCAGTGAGTTTAGTAAGGAAAACTTTAAATTTGTTTCGCCCACGAAATCACAAAACTTGTCATAAACAGTCATCATGAACCTAATGAGAGTAAAGTTGTGATTTCTAAAAATAAATTTGAAACTCACAGACCTCATGTTTTCGCAATAGGTTTGAGGTGTTGAATTTTAGGTCGGGCGACTGATATTTAGTTTGTCTTCCAGAAGGTGCTCATGGATTTACTACAATTTCCCTAATGTTAGTTGGACTGGACACTGTTTATATTCTTTCTTTTGGGCAAAATCGACCTGTTTGGCACTACGAAGCATTTCTGTTGACTTCTAAGTCCTTTAAACTGTTTTGGATTTTATTAAGAAAGTTTATTGGAGTTGTCTGAGTGTATGTTACACATTGAGCAGTCTAGGCCGTTCTTCTGTTTTGTACTCTTTTATGGACTCTAATCATTACTTAACGACTCTATTCACTAACGAACTATAATTAAGGAAACCGACTCCTATCGATTTGGATTCAAAATCGGGAAGCCTCTCTTATTACCCCCTCTTATCCAGGTCATAAGACGTGATAGTTTCCACAGGCTCAAGCGTAAATCTTTTTTAGCTGAGTGATGATAGGATCCGCCTTTCACTCGAGTGTCCGGGATCTGAATGTCGGGTTGAATGAAACTAGATCTCTACCGTTATTTATATAAAAACCAGATATATACACAAGAATAAGCGACTGTAATTGTTGTGTTAGTGTTGTTAGATTGTGTAACTAATTGCAAACATAATTCACAGTTTTATCGATGGATTAAAAGATTAAAGTTATACGCAGCAGAATCATCTATTTTAGGCAAATCAAACCTACCTGATGATATCATAAACATGATCAATAATTACAAAATGTGCTTTCTCTTCAATAATCGCAAAAAGTATTAATGCGGCGTAGCTCAAAAACGATTAAAATTTTATGGTCGCAAAATTGGCTAATGTATAATTGAACAGGGCCGTAAAACAGTAGTATAAACATATTCCTAAGTTAAAGACTAAACTTAAGCCTAAGGTTAAGAATAAGCTTAACCCGAAGCCTAAAGCCTAAGCATAAGCATGAGCCTAAGTGCAAGAAAGCAAAAAATTAGTTCAAAGCTTACGCTTTTGCAGTCATGTAGAAAAACGTTCTGTTTTTGATCTTTATAGGAGTCATGCGTTGTAAGTCAATAGCGATTAAAATTTTATGGTCGGATCGGATTTCATGATAATTAACTGTTATTTTAACGAAGATATCAAAAGTACCTATATGTATCATTGGCATCATTCAAGTATCAGCGAAAAATATTTCCAGGTTTCAGTAAACTTCCCAATTATCAAGTCAGTTCTTTAGAAATATTACAGAAAAATAAATTAAATTAAAGTTTGTGTTTGTTTTCTTAAAATATGTAATCTAATTTGTATTGTGAATCGCTGTCATTGATATTGATAAATTGCGTTGCTACACTACACGTTTTAATAGCTTAACTCCATTGTCTAAAATTACCAAACGCCAATACAACGAAATCAACTTGAGCTAAAGCTACTGCTCAACGCAGCAACTCGCGGTGAATTGGAGTCAAGGAACAAATTAATCATTCAGAAGCTCAGTTTTTTATTTCAAAGGCAAATAACCTGAATTTAAAAAAATTAACTACGAGATTTCCTACGGGAAGGTTTGGACCGTTTTTTGGGTGGAATTTTTGAATAATAGAATTTTGCGAGATTGTGGCTAAGTAAGAGTGAATAAAGTATAAAGCAACGTCCTCGGATGTACACGTTGTGGTTTCTTTATACCTACTCAATTCTTATGGGGGGTAAAATTACAGGATTCTGTCATTTTTTCATGTTGAAATATTCAAATGTTGGGCTGCTTTGTTTATATATATTTTAAAAATATGCAAATTTTGCGTTGTAAGCACCAACTATACTCAATAAACGAGTGTGGTAAATCGACAACGCGTGCCGGTACTTTTTGGGTCGAAAATATTTCTGCAAATTGCATACAGTTGTTGAGTTGCATTATTGACTCTTGGGTTCGAGTAATTACATAATTTCGAAATAGGCAGGACATCAGACAATAAAAATTGATCCTGTGTATAGCTGAGATGCTGAAAGTTTTTCTGCGGGATTGCAATAGAGTGAGCTTAAGCTTTAAACTATTTTTGGCTTTGGCTTATTCTTACCTTATAAGGGTTAGGCTTACGCTTAAGAACGAGGCGGGGGCTCTACGTAGACTCCAGAGTGGGTTGCAGGACTTATGCGTAGATTGTATCAGCCTATAAACGCCAAATGTAAAAAAAATAGCGCACCGAATTTTAGTCCAGTTTTAGAATGGCTTTTCAATTCTCAGACCAAACATATTGCAACATTTGCTGCAAATGTTACTGTCGGGATATATAGTGTCCGCGCGAATGAACTTGGCGGCGAAAGTCACTTTCCTCGAAATGTCCAACCAAATGACGAGGCATACGGCGCCCCTCCCGCCCTCTAACTTCAGCTAAGAGCGCATCAAGTATTTCATTTCAAGAAGTTAGAGTAGATATATACATTAAAGTATTAACGGGGAGAACTGCTTCGATCTTGCTTAATAAATATGCTTATGCAACGGTTACGGCGGCCAGGCATGTATGGCACTTTTAAAATATACAGGATATCAGATTAAAGAATATTTGAACTGTTTCACAAATGAGTCTAAAATTTAAAAATCAATAATAATAACGGAATCAATCATTGTTTTCTTATATAGAGATGGCAAAATCTAAATTACAACATGTGCCATGCTTTTAAATACATATAATTTTAAAATTGTAAACCAAAATATCAGGTCAATAATTTGAGACAAATGCACCAACTGTTTCAATTCAAGTATACTGATGAGAATGCCAAATTACTATAATTCTCGAATCAAACCCGAAAATAATATATTTTCAAAAAGGCATTATCGTCATCGCTACTATATTGCGGTCTACTTTCATTTTCGCTTCTAAAGGGCAAAATTAACTCTTGAAGGTTTGTGGATATCTGATTTAGCGGCGGTCAAAAGGATTTTTCATATATTTTTATAAAAGACGCACAAGAATCCCATTGTGATCGTTATTCAACACGGCGATATTTGATTAAGTCTATATATTTGATTTTTATAAAATGTTTGCAACGCCTACTGCGTATATATATGATGTAAAAGCGTTTCAGAGGTGTAGCTAAGATTTGGAAGGACATATAAGTTCATAGAAAAAAGTTGTGCAACCTACACCTAAACAATTTCTTGCCAGTAATGATAGGAAAAGTCTGACACATGTAAACAGTTTCTATTTTTTTAGCTGTATGGATATTTCAGAGTATTTCAGTCATATTTCCTTTTTGTATACACCCCTTATAAGCGTGTCTGAAGTAAACCATGATATGTGGATAATATAATGATAAGGATCAGCAGAGGCTTCGGTTTGTTAGACTGTACGTTTACGAACTCCTACCGACAACTTGCTGAACAGGAAACGGTACTGCATTCGTGCGTGCAAAACAAATGCAAAATGCTACTTACTGCTGTGAAAGATATAACACTGTTCAAATCAACAAGCTATAATACAGAATACGGACCACAAAATAACCGAAAAATTAAAAATTTAGGGAGATATATGCCAAAGAATTATGTGGCACGGTAGACTGCAAAATTGTGACACAGTTCTGAAACTTCTCATAAAATAAAGAAATTTTAACTTTAAGTTTCATCATTATTCATATGCTTCGTTGCCTAAAATCGACTATTGTGAAATATTTGCGCTCAAAGGTTGCTTCCAATAATGCATTAAAAACATTGCTTAAAATTTTCAATTGTTAATGTTTAAATATATTTTACACTGAGAAAACTATGTAATGAACGTCGTTCAGGATAGTCGCGCATTTAAAGATCACTGGCGCACCGTTTTTCCACGGGAATGCAATAGAGTTAGCTTAAACTTTAGACTAATTTTTGGATAAACTTAATTTTTGGCTTAGGCTTAAGAACAATGAATTTATGTTTATTGTTAACAAAACAACTTGAATATTTAGTATTAATGGCTAACGCGAAATTTTGACCTGTCATCATTGATCGCGATACATGGGTTAGTTAAATTTATTTACACTACGCTGCGTTAACAACCGTCGCCTGAACCTTCAAATACTCTTTGATCTTTTAGCAATTTTTTAAAACATCAACTTGTATGATGAAATTATCTGGAGTTAATGTTCCAATTACAGTTTTTTGTCAACCAACTTTAAAAGTCAACTAAGTAGGCTTTAATCAACCGGACGTTAGCTTGTGGTATACTGTACTATGTGTACAGCATCTAAACTTCTCTAGAATTTTTGCTCCCTGTGTAAATGTGCCGTAGGGAATTTTTTCTACGTTGTAAAGATTCTTAATCCTCCTTATATCACGATTTGAGATGATTTAATCCGATGACATTAAAAAATAGATATATTTACTCCCGGGAATGATTTCACTATAGTTTTCTAAAAGACAACGGAAACCAAATCATCTGAAGCGCTTTATTTTGCCGCAAGAACAGCGGCGGATCCAGGATTTCTGCTGGTATGCGGTGTGGCAAATGTTATAAAACGCAAAAATTGTAAGGTAGAAACCTTATCATTTTATCACCAGAAATTTTTGCGAGTTGGAAAAATTGGAAGGTAGAGCCTACATCATTTTATCACCAAAAAATTTTCTAATGGGAAAACTAGAGTCCTTATTATTTTACAAAGCGTTTTCTGAAGGAAAAATTTGTAAGGTAGGGGCCTTAATACCATTTTATCACAAAAAATTTTTCATTGGAGAAATGTGCACCCCCCGCCCTCCTGTGGATCCGCTTGTGCATAAGAGCTGTCTAGAATACAACTGCAGCAAAAACTACTTTCGACTAGTGATTCAATCTTAAGCCTTTCCTTCCACCGGTTGTTTCTGAACAAGCAATAACGTTCGGTCAATTGTGAAAGTTGGAAAAATCGACCAATTAAAAAACGACTGTTTTAGCAAGTACCCGACAGTTGTGTAGTGTTTTATACCAAACAGGTGCATTGCTATTCAGTGTAATGCATACCTTGTGCCGATATAGTATTAGATTTTCAGTTGTTATTCAATGCGTCTGTTGAAGCGTAAATCAGCGATTGCTACCATGCCCGGAAAGGATGTACGGTTTGGCCAAGCTGGTCACTTTCATCAATTGAAAAGTGTCGTTTCATTATTTCCCGTTCTTATGCGTCAAGACACTCATGACACATTTGAGTCCATGCGTTTGGCGGCTCTGTCGCACGTTCGGGACTTTGTTTTCACTGAGTCGGTCGGGACAACCGAGAAAAGTTTAAGTCTATGTTTTCGCTGGATTTGTCCGAATAGCCGAAACAGCTTCAAGCATATGTTTGCGCTGGGTCGGTCGAAACGGCTGAGACAACTTCGAGCCTACGTTTCACTGTGTTGGCTGGGACAGTTTTGAGCTTATGGTTTTGCTGGGTTGATCGGGAAAGACAGTTTCGAGTCTATGTTTTCGCTGGTTGGATTCACACTCGGACAGTTTCGAGCTAGTGTTTTTGCTGGGTTGTTCGGTAACTTCAGACAGTTTCGAGACCAGGAATGCACTTGTTCTTAAAAGCCTAAACCTGCGCCGAAACGTAAGCCTAAACCGAAGCATAAGCTCAAGCTTAAGCTTATGCCTAAGCTTCGACCTGAGTTTAAAAGTCTAAGCTAATGAAATTCTGCGGTAAAGCGCAGTGCGGGTAAAAAATCTTTACCGACTGCTCGCAGCAAAAAATTGCACGTGTATATGGCTTGATACTAACACTAAACAAAATATTGTTGTGTTCTCTAGAATTAAAAGTTTACACGAATAAGATAACTTTCTATACCGTTCTTATTTTTGACGCAAATCTAATTTGGCGTTAGATTTCATTGGATTCACACGGCCAACTGCAGTTGTCTCAAGTTTCGCGTATTTTTTCTCTCTGAGCTTACAATAGTACAAGATAACTCGATCCAATTATCTATCGTTGACGTGTATACTGCAATTTTGATATGGTTTTGTTCTATGTTTGCTAAAAGCTAAAAATAAAGATATGAAGTTTGCCAGCCAGCAAATAATTTATTTTACGAAAATACGCCTCAAGCTTGTGCTATAAATAAGTAAAGGACTATTTTCATCTCGATTATACGTAGACTTTTTCTTATCTATGTATTAAAGCTGGAACACCCCACATACGTATTTTGGGCAAATTTCTAGCATTACATTGTTTACAAAAGATTCTTTAGGAAATACACGTGATTAATTGTTCTTCGTTCTATGAAGAGAAAATTTGCGTGGAAATTTTTGTGTTTTCGCTATTTACTTTGCGCATTGCGCAAAGCAGGCGGACTAGTTTTGTTTACATTCAGAGATTATATTAAAATTACAACAAATCTGGTTTTTCCGTTTTGAACGCAATGCTGAAAACACTGTCAAATATTGAACGAGCGTTTTGTCAGCCTGTGTTAGAAATCTGGGGCGGACCGTTTTTCTATGCTACTGCAATAGAATTAGGTTAAGCTTTAGATTATTTTTTGCTTAGGCTAAGCTTAAGCTTAGGCTTAAGCTCATTTTTACGTTTCTGTTTAGGTTTAGACTTAGGAATCTGCTTATACTACTGTTATAGCCCTACTATATACATTGGTACCTAATTTTGTCAAACGTTCAGAACCGTTCATTTTTATACTTAGTTGTACTGCACAACACAGTCTTTATACTTCGTTTTGTGACCTGGTTCATCGTCGAAACACTTTAAAGTCTCGTTGCGGATCAAAAGGGATTGTGTTTATGCAGCGTTTGATATATTATAATACATTTAGACCTAACACTAAAAATGTTATGGATAAATAATTACGGATCCGTTTCTTGCTTGTTGAATTGACCAATGTAACGTTTAGGGCTGTAACTGGTGTTTGAGCATAAATGCTAGGTTTAAGCCTAAACGGTCAAAAATGTAAGCCTGTTCTACTGCAGTGCCCCCTGAAAATGGGAAGGCCCAAAAAGTAAACATGGGCCGTTCAGTTTGTACAAGTGTCCCTTGGACTTGACGGTAAAATTGATTAACTACTAAGGCCGGCTAAACTGAAGCACACGACTGCACATATAAAAATTGATACAAAAGAGGCCTACTCACACGATTTATTTTTGGAACAAATATCTGACAACATATTCTTACACGATAGTTGTATCTCAAATACAAACTTAAAAGTATTTTTATGTTTCCTATATAAGCAATTGTGTATAATATCTGCAGTTTCAAAACTTCGTCAAGTAAACCAAATAACTTTCCTGGAAGGCTATAACGGGTGTTTTTCTCTGAATGCAACCACGGCTCCAACTTCAAAACGCAAACAATGACAACTTCGGTTGATACTTCAACATCAATGTCACCAAACTCACTAACCATATGCATGAACGAGATTCAACCGTATGCAACACCGTGTTTCACTGCACCACACTCAGACTTTTCAGTACGTCACTGGAGGAAAACTATTACCCGTGGCGTTCCTTTTGACTGCGCCCACCGAGGCATCGAAATAGAAGCATTTCTATCACTGCTATATCACACGACACTGAACGTGACTGTTAAGCCAATTCCACTGGCTGGTTACGAGTCAAGCTTGATTCAATATTTGGCAAACACTGGAGACTTGTCGCAACAACCACAATGCGACTGCATCGCACGAAAAGCTGAATCAACATCGGTTATGAGCCGCAAAGTGTTTCGGCTATGCGGATATATGTCCGATTTCTTTATTGTGTCAGTGAAATCCGTACGTAAACATGTAGGTTCAACACTTTTTCTGCATCTTTTCAAACCTACTTCAATTGTTTTGTTCGCAGCGATAACTGGATTGCTCGCGATTGGTGATAAAGTTGAAAAGCGTCTTATTAGACGCATCAGCAAAGTCGCGAACGGTCATCTACCACATAGTTTGTCACCAGCGTTAAACGACCGGCGCAAATTTCGAGCGTTGAAAGGATACTGGGCTCTGTTCGTGCTTGGTATTGGAAGCAACCTTATCGCCGCGTATATTTCACAACCTTTGTCGATGAAAAGTGTCGTTAACAACATTGACGACGTTCACAAATGTTTGCGTCGAAACGTTTGTGAGCTTGTAATTCCTGATTGGATCCATCGCTTACTTCACAGGGACCGCGCTTTTATCGAAACAGCCAGACCGGATGAATCAGTTACTGTAATTCGTTCTGACAATGATATAATGAGTACAGCAATTCGTATTTTATTTGACGTCTACAATCGTAGCCCTGTGCAAACACATGTTGGTCACACAGCGCGCCGTAGGACACCTTTACTGCTGCTTGATTTCATTTCTACGTCAATTTTGTTGCATACACGCGTTGGATCTGCATCGTTATCGACATTACTGTTATCGCCACGTATAACCAAGTTTCGTGCGTATCATTGCTCGAGAAATCTACCACTCACTACCGTTAATACTCTGGAAAAGCTATTTTCTATCGACAGTTGTTTTAATGCATTAAGCCATTCAATTTTAGGTTACGATAAATACGTGATTCGACGGAAACGATTATCTTTGCTGAATGCAGCCAAAATTTCCGCTCAGGATTCTTCTAGGTTTCACATTATTGATATTTATCGTTTGCTCACATCGATACGTCTGCATGCTGGTCTGATCACAATTGGAGGCGGCGTTCTTGTGCTTGAAATACTATATTTTCGCGTCAATGTTCGACCAACCAGATTTTCTGCACAATTGTCAATGGTGTAAACTGCACGCCTTTAAGCTGGCCAATGTTACTTTAAGGGGCGTAACAGTAGATTAAGCGTATTCTTAAGCCTAAGCCTAAGGCTAAGCGTTGCAAAAATTAGTTCCTAAGCCTAAAGCCTAAGCCAAAAAAATGTAATCTAAAATCTAAACCTACTCTTTTGTAGACCCACCAGAAACCTGGACACCCCTTAAACTAACATGGGCCCATAGGCTGATAACTAGGAAGGGCTCCAATAAAAACGTAAAAGATTAGGTCTAAATATATAAATCTACACTATAAGACGGATTTAATTCTTCGGGATGGTCGCGCCCTAAGAGGATTCCTGGATTTTTATCGCATATTATTTTGCCAGAATAAACGTGATTTTGAGGTATTGGTTATAAATCATAAGTAAATTTAGTGTATGGTCTAATTTACTAGATAAGCATGTTTAAAAGAGCGATTAATACGTTGTAGCTTTAAAGCGTGAAACTAGTGAACTTTGTTAAAATTAACGGCTGTTAGTCTTTTTGATGAAAATTAATAGCTGTGGCCAATGTAAAACAGGGGCGCACAGTATTATAAGCATATTTCTAAGCCTAAGCCTAAGCCAAGCAAAACAATTAATCTACAGCTTAAGCTTACTCTATTGCAGTCCCATAGAAAAACGTTCCGCCCCTGATCATTACATGGGCCATGCCTGTCGACACTGATGACCCAGGGTGCTCAGCGATCCATGGAAAAATTTTGGCCCCGCTATTAAGTTTTCAACTTTGCGTGTAACTCAACGAAAACCCCTATATACCCCTTCTAAAATGTTTTAGCACTCCCCTAGCAAGGTAACCTGGCTACGGGTCTGTGCCGACACCATGTGAATAATCTATGCTTTTCCTTAAACTTATTAATATATTTATTAATAAAATGTGAAAGTATAAATATGACTAGCTCTACAATAACAGCAAAAAATAAGGGGTCATTTCCGTTATTCCCCCAGCCCGCGTTTGCCCAAAAATGGTTGGTTGAAAAGTTTTTACATATTTGAGCTTCTCATGACCTCCCCTGATCATTCCATGCCTAAATTTGAATTTTTGAATGAATTCGAGTTTTTAAGGTCCCGCGTGTTGGGGGATAACGGAAATGACCCAAAATAAGCAGACAGATAAATAACAGTTTGCTGGTAAATCTTATAATATGAACTCGCCGATGTACGCTGTTTTGAGGTAAAAATTGGATCAATTCTAATATTTTCATTTTATCCCACTAGACAATGCGGTTGCAACATTTGCAACTCTACCTGTTGTTAAATTCAGACTACGCACAATCTAAACTAAAAGGGTATGTCCAAATCAAATGTTTCATAGAGCAATACACAAACAAAATGTAAACAATCTTCACTGTATATATTCGATTTTAACTGATGAAGAATATACGTATATAAAATCGGCTGGAACAGTGCCCAAAATACGCATGTGGAGCGTTTCAACTTTTAATAAACAGATTATAGGTTTTGAAGGCTCAATTTTATACCATGGCATACTTAAATTAGAATGGTACAATCTTAGGCTGAACACTGTCGTATTGTGTCGATTGCGGAATGACTACAGGGTATTTTATGTGGACATAAAATTTGACAAATCACCCTGTCAGTGAAATTAGACTTCAGTCGCGATCAGAGAAAGTAGCTTAGAATAGATCTTTTTACGCGTACCAGTTTTTGCAGCAAGAACTCCCAAATTCTACTTGCAAGTGCAACTTTTGCTCCTAAAACTGGTAGTTGCAACTTGCATGTACAACATTTTTGCAGCGCGAACTTGCAGGTGAAAGTTACAGCTGCAAGCTTTATTCATGGGTGTTGTGATAAAACTTGCAGTTGCAAGTTCTTTTAGTCAAAAATTTTCGCTCTCAAATCACAGCGGCAGATTCGGTTAGTTTTATCTGATTTTTCTTAATACTGTTTTCTGATCGTAACATTGCTTACAATATTCTTAGGTATGTAACGAAATTGTTTTTCATATTCTCGATTACAAACATTTATCAACTTCCTCGATTCAGCCACTAATTCACGCAACAGTGACGCAATAAGACTTCGGCAAGTATATTGACATTTTGTATCCAAAATTTGGCATGGTTTCGCCAAATACACGCGCATAATTATAGCAGTTTGACATAATTTCCTGGAAATGTGCCAAATTTGCCCGTTCTCAATGATGTTCCAATGTACCAACCGTCGTCACATTTTTCAACAACCATCACAATATCGCCTTCGTCAAGTTCAAGTTCATCCGGATTTGCCGGTTTGTAACAGTATAACGCAGTGTAGCTAAAATTAAATCGCAACAAATCGTTCGTTCGAAACCAAGGGCGCAACCAGATCATTCATTTCAAGAGAGTATACAGCTTTGTTTAAAACTTTTTGCAAACAAACAAACGCCGGATTCAGATGCTACTGATATTTTCTGTAGCCAGTAGTTTTCGACTCCAATTTATGAGAGGGAACCTATGTATGTACTGGAGTGACCCGAATAAGAGAGGGGGCTGATATTTATTTTGCCTGTCCAGAGTGTACCCCCTGTTATTCGGTTACGGACTGTTATTTATTTATCACCCACGCTCCGCCATATATATATGTATGTATGTACTGGAGTGACCCGAATAAGAGAGGGGGCTGATATTTATTTGGCCTGTCCACAGTGTACCCCCTGTTATTCGGTTACGGACTGTTATTTATTTATCACCCACGCTCCGCCATATATATATGTATGTATGTACTGGAGTGACCAGAATAAGAGAGGGGGCTGATATTTATTTGGCCTGTCCACAGTGTACCCCCTGTTATTCGGTTACGGACTGTTATTTATTTATCACCCACGCTCCGCCATATATATATGTATGTATGTACTGGAGTGACCCGAATAAGAGAGGGGGCTGATATTTATTTGGCCTGTCCAGAGTGTACCCCTGTTATTCGGTTACGGACTGTTATTTAGTTATAACCCACGCTCCGCCACCCTTCATTACTGAAATATATCCGGTACTGCAACTGTCCGTTGAATTAAACGTTTATTTGTCTTGTGACAATAGCTTGAGCGATAATGCAAGGTTATACTTAGAAATGTACTTTCAAAATTTAAGTAAGCTTTAACAAACTCAAATTATTATGTATGCATGTATGTATGTATGTATGTATGTATGTATGCACTGGAGTGACCCGAATAAGAGAGGGGGCTGATATTTATTTGGCCTGTCCAGAGTGTACCCCTGTTATTCGGTTACGGACTGTTATTTATTTATAACCCACGCTTCGCCACCCTTCATTACTGAAATATATCCGGTACTGCAACTGTCCGTTGAATTAAACGTTTATTTGTCTTGTGACAATAGCTTGAGCGATAATGCAAGGTTATACTTAGAAATGTACTTTCAAAATTTAAGTAAGCTTTAACAAACTCAAATTATTTGGTCATTGAATCATTCATGCGCTACAATTAGGGATAATTGACATTTATGGACTCTATTTAGGGTTTAGAGACTCTATCCGCTTACGGACTTTTATTAGGGATACGGACTTCTATAGATTGGGACTCAAAATGGGGATCCCCTTTTATTACCCCCTCTACTTCGGGTCACTACAGTACTTTTTTAACTCTACCTTGCAAATTTCTCAAACATTAAATATCAGTATTGATGATTTGCTCGTTCGTTACCATATTTTTTTATTTTGTGAATAAAAGTCATTTCAGTACAGAGTTTATATTATTCGTTTTGCGTATTGTTTTCGTTCCACTTTGTATGTATTTTAGCTTGTTTGTTCTATTATTACCATTCACGTTCAGTCCGTCCGTCAAAACCAACATTTGCTGGGCCTTGTAGTAAAATATTTTGATTTTGGTTAAAAACCAAATCAAGAACAGGAGTTTTGTTGTTAATTGTCATAAAGCTCAGCTAACGGCACGAATATCTACAGGCATGTAGCCAACTCACCTTGCTAACAAGGGTTTTTAAAGAATTAAAAAGCAAGGTTGAAATTGCTTTAGGGGCTAAAAATTTTCCAAGGAGGCTGGGCTGAGCCCTCTGCAACTATCCTCTTTTCTAGGCTACTGGTCCGGATTTGAATTCTGCTAGCGTAGCCAATTAAAAATTAGCGTAGCCAATTAAAAATTGTGTTTTGTTACAGATATGAGCGCAACAGCTGATTTTAAAATGTACGGGGTCACATACGCTGATGCGCGATATAAAATATTGGAACAAACCTTGCGAGCGCTGCAAGCGAGAAGCCAAACGCAATTTTAATAATTTGTAAGGTAGGCATCTAATTTGTAATGTATGGAATTTAGTATTTTTCATAAAAATTTCGGCCCATGTTACTTTAAATGGCGTCCAGGTTTCTGGCGGGTCTATAAAAGGGTAGGTTTAGATTCTAGATTACATTTTTCTGCTCAGGCTTAGGTTTAGGCTTAGGCTAGGTTTAGGAACACATTTTTGCAACGCTTAGGCTTAGGCTTAGGCTTGGAATACGATTAATCTACTGTTACGCCCCTTAAAGTAACATTGGCCAAAATTTCTATTATATGTCATGCAAAATTTTCTGACACCTAAATGGAATGGCCTGAAGCCAAGCCCCCCACCAGGCTGCTACTCCACTGCACACAACTAAATAACAATGCTTACGTATCAACTTCGTCAAATTTAGTTATCGCATCTGATCGGATTGGAGGCGTTCCGGTACGAGTTACGTCATGAGAAAACGCACGGTGCGTCTCTAAATTACATGTTCCGTCCTAAAAGAAAGCGAATATTTATAATTTAGTATTATAGAATACCTATTCGTTTTACTAAAAATAGATGAGGTCAGCGCCATTATGCCCCCCCCCCAGCTTCAGGCACATGGCCAACCCAGAATGTTTGAAGGATTCTAAAAATTTTCAAAAAGCCTGCCGAAAGCCGAGACTGCGTTTGATTTAGCATAGGGGTCAAATAATTTCCATTAGTTTATTTTATACGTTTAATCATTAATAGTTGCATAGTTTGCTGCTAACCTGTTTAAGCACTAGCTGAAGATTTGTACTATATCTGTTTAGTATATGACATGTTTTAAGATATGTCAACATCACAAGATATTATTTACCCGAATATTAAATTCCGACATTCCCCTTTCATCGCTAACGCCATGTGTTCTACCGGCCACTCGAATTTTGGACGAAGCGTAGTTTGATTGCAGCTCGGGAGCGGCAAAATCTAAAAAGTTTTAATTGTCAATGGCTGGGTTTCTAAAATCGTACTTAAATTTTTACTTAAGTTATACTTAAGTAATTATTCAAGTCGACGCCTTAAGTGAACACATAAATTTTCGAGCAAAACCAAATAAACGCCAAATGCCAGCCATTCATACAAGAAAAAAGTAATACTTTTACTTTACATTATTTAGGCACCATGGATCTACAATTTTGAATAGACTAAAGTAAGTATGCCTGAATGGTTTATTTGGAATATATCAAATTTAGTCAGCGAAACGACAGAGTGGTTCAGTAATTACTTAGCAGGGTGCTAAGTACTATCTAAGTCGTACTTAAGTAGGGTTTCGGAAACCCAGCCATTGACTGCTAAATAGCTGTCCGTTGCGTTATACAATTTCCATAACATCATGCGTATACTAGGTGACTTTTGAGGGAGAAAGTGACGAACACAAAAGCCAAAAAAGCTTCAGTGTTCATCATACTAACCGCTAAAAGGTCACCTGGTGTACGCATGATATTGTGGAAATTTCGTTATGTTCATTCTACAAACATGATTAACCTGTTTAACAAGTGAAGACGGCGTATACTTAATGAGAAATTCGTAGAGTGCTAAAATTTCAAAATTAGATGCCCTGTCAGCATTCTGACATACCTAACAATTACAGATATTAACATAATTTTGCAACCAAGCCATGCTACGTCAACGATGATTGTGAAAATTTACACAGTATCGCAGTATTAAATTTTATTAGTACCAGTTTAAAATGTCAAAGATTTGACTTTAACCCTTTCTCACATGACTATTTTCTGTTTTCCGTGAGAACTACTTTTATGCTAGGATTCAAACTCCAGTGATTGGAGTGGGAGGCGTATACCATCACCTCTCAGCTATAGGAGCTAAACGCTCGAGCCCGAGGGGGCTCTCACGTCTTGTAGTGATTTAGTACTATGTATACGTGTTGCAATTGTTAAACACGGTGCGATATATACTATTTAACGTATATACACTGCGCTGAGTTGCCTACAGGCAATTGAATGTGAGAAGGGGTTAAAGATAGTAAACTGAAAATTTTTCGCTTAACCCTTTCTCACATGAATATTTTCTGTTTTCCGTGAGAACTACATTTATGCTAGGATTCGAACTCCAGTGATTGGAGTGGAAGGCGAAGTTGCGTTGAGCTTTTTAACTCGCTTCACTCATGAGCTTTTTTCACTATTATAAATCGGTCGGCCTCTCTGTTCGAAATTTCTGCATCCGCCACTGAAAGCGCTACATAACTCGTATTAATCGTTGATTTTATTTATTATTTCATTTCCATATACATTAACTATATTTCGTTTCAGGCTGCCTAAAACATTTCGGTCAATGTAAAGAACAGGCGTGGATCAGTATTATAAGCATATTCCTAGGCCTAAGGCTAAGCCTAAAGCAAAGTGTAAGAATGAGCATATTCCTAAGCCTAAGCCTAAGCCTAAGCCTAAGCCAAACAAACAAGTTAGCCTAAAGCGTAAGCTTACTCTGTTCTAGTCCCACAGAAAAACTCTCTGCACCTGATCTTTACATGGACCAAAATTTCGATGGCCTGTAAAAATACTTGTGTCAAAAAGGATGAAAAACTTCCAATACTTCGGATAAAGTTGCACAGTTACAATTTTAAATTCAAATGTAATAAACTAACATTTTTGATATTTTGCTGGTTCACGAACAACTTGCACATGATTTGCCGGAAATATACCACGCTTTCCAGACGCGCTCCGACCTTCCCACCAATTATCGTCGACTTTACGAATCAAAACGATTGTTTCAGACTAAATCATAACAAACATAACGGTATAGGGCCGGATCCAATTGGTTTATTGCGTTCCCGTGACCACGTTTTCGTATGAACCAACATTTTTTGTCAAATATAAAATCCAAAAATGCTTCGACTTGAATGACACCATTCGAGTATTTCTTCAAGGTATCGATTATGGTGCTACTTGCCCTCGAGCGTGCTCGTTTCTTAAGCGTTCATATGTAATATTAGTAACTCCCACTAAATATTTTCCAGATCCGCCCCTGATATATAAATACATAAACGGTTGGTAACAAAAAGAGATGCATCTTTTGACAGACGTTTGTACAAATCCCTTGACGAAAAATTTACCCAACAGCGTTCCACAAATTCTATGATAACTATTTTTTCTTGTTCTCTCTATGTTTGGTGTCTCGACTAAGCATTTCTGATAGCGGACCTTAATTTCGTGGAATATTAATTTCATTAGGGTCATTTACTCAATAGTCTACTGCAATACGGCAAAAACTACATTTGTTACTAGTTATCGAGAAACTTCAGACTATGTTAATTGATTTATTCAAATGATGGCTCATGTTACTTTAAGGAGCGTGAAGGTTCTGGTGGGTCTATAAAAGAGTAGGTTTAGATTCTAGATTACATTTTTTGCTTAGGCTTAGGCTTATGCTTAGGTTTAGGCATAGGCTTATGCTTAGGTTTAGGCTTTGCAACACATTTTTGCAACGTTTAGGCTTAGGCTTATGCTTAGGAATATGCTTAATCTACTGTTACGCCCCTAAAAGTAACATTGGCCAAAATTAACACAGTAACTAAACTTACCGTATGCAACGATAATTCGTGTGGGTGTCGCGATTGAAAATCGAATTTTGCACGTGCTTCACCCTCGACAATCTGTTCTAGGACTGGCGGTGGCGGCGGGATAGGAAGCGTCGTTTCATCATCAGATTTTGGCAGATCTTCGTTCAGCTGAAATGAAAATGATGAAATCAATCCAGATTGCACTAAACTCGCCCCACGGTGCTGCATGACGCCGCCGCGTCGTCATATCTAATATTTACTGTTATTTGTGACGCTCGTCTATTTTGAGACGTTCATAGTTTAGCTAGTAGGCTCAAAAACAGCATGCGCACAGCAATATCACAATACAGTAGTGAATCAAATCGGCGACGTCCGACGCCCGCACGATAAGCGCAGCACAACTCTTATTCGGTTCACTACAGCAATAGCTCATTAGGAAGGTTTGTTAAATTACCAGGGCTTCGCTGACGATACACTGCTTAAATCCTATTCCGTTTATTTTCCAAAAATGCTCAGGCTAGTAGCTAGACTACAAGGTCCAATTTGAAAATTTTAGTTTAAAACGCTGCTATTAAAGCTTAAAATCAGCGTCAATGCTTCGGCATTATGCTGTCTTGATAAAAAATAAATATCCATTCAATTTGGTTGTATTTATCACGTAATAAATTAGTTTTACCTTAACATATTTGACAGGAAATATTCCTCGACGGCCGAGTAATTCACCTTCGTACCAGTTTGAATCAATTTGGTCCAGCACCCAAACAGTATCATGTTTTGACAGACTAAGTTCTCTAAAAATTGGACAAAAATTGCATGCTGTATAATAATAATAACAACAACAACAACGATAATAATAATAATAATAATAATAATAATAATAATGATAATGTGATCATAATTGATTTATAAAACAGCAAATGAAAAGCAGTGAGTAACAATTGAATCAAAAATGTATTTATCTCAGCTTTGCTAAAACATGGCTTAATATTTAAAACTAAATTAAGTCGATTACCAGGTCAATTTTAAAGGGTATTAAACAAATGGTCAGTTGACCACTCCAAGACGCAAGTGCTATGAAATTCGGCAAAACGACCAGTTTAATACACAACCAAGAGTCAAAAAACAGCCAAAATCGAGTACCTCTTGATCAAAGCGAGCAAGAAGGCAGCGCCTTTTTTGCATTAAACGGTTTAAATTCCAACATGAAATTGTATTTTTGATATCTTTAAGAGTGTCAGCGGCAGTGTTTCCGCGTGTCTGGTTATTATGAAATGCTAACTCCAGCTTTACCTCGGACTTTGTGCGCAGAAGCTAAACACAACAGTAGCAGGTTTATTGATTGTGGGCACTTTTGTCGCGTCCGAGGCGTTTCGTAGGCTTGGCGAATGGCGTGCCGGGGAAGTGGTCGCCAGTGACTGCTGAGCTGATGGACCAGACGATCGCGATTTTGGGCGTTCAAGATTACTTGAATCTTCGTTGTTATCGGGTAAAACTGACGTTACGTGCCTGTAAGATCAATGGGCATAACGTAAAGCTAGAAGATTGATTGTGGCATACAAAATTACCTGGCCGGTGACATTTAAAAAATATTTTTCTATAAATCTGAATTTTAAGAACAAATTTCCATACTAATAATTTGTAGTACAGATTTCAGACTGAACATTGAAAATGAATGAAATCGTAACAGTCAACAGAAAAGCATTTCGCAAATTTTTCGCTAATACAAGCGACGTTTTGATAATTATTAAAAAAAAACAAATTTATCAAATAATTTCCAACTCAGCATTGAAAACGAATGAAATTGTGACACAAATAACAAACCTTTTTGTATCATTTTCATACCACAAGTAGATATCATAAGTTTGAGTTGTTGTTAAAAGAAACAAACTCAATTGCTGTCTTTAATACTTACAAGTATCCATGACGCTCATCTTTAGGAGGTGCTTCAACTCTAGACTGATCGTTGCGCTATAATGAGTACAAACCACTAATTCTATTTGCGTCACCCACTTTTAGTTGCGCCCAATATGTTGAAAATGGCGGCGCCTTTTTCCCAATACTGTTTTGGAAAACAACGGGCAAACGGAAATTGAATTTGTAAACTTTTAAAATTTCAAAACTGCTGTCGAAATTTTAAACAGTATTGGGAAACTGATCTGATTTGAAAAATTGTTGACCTAAACTCGATTTCCTATTACTGATTTTTAAACTCATACAAGTAATAAATTGAACTACTTTCAAATTTCAATTTCTCTTTTGGTATTACAATTTTGAGGACGAATAAGGGAATTGAAAGACTAAGACATTAAAGCACATTTTGCGATATTTTACGCCGAACATCACAAAGGTTGATTTTTGTATGCTGGACACAAACGTGGCTAACGTTCTGTCTCACACAGATATGGTTTTGTTATCAAATAAGTTAAAATTTAATTTTTTTCAATCCAGCAGACTTACCCTTATCGAGGCATCTTGCATGTCGTGTTCTTTCCAACTCTTGTAATCCGATTGTTCTATAATTAGTAACAGTAAATATTAATTTTAATTTATCAACTTGTACTGAATGACTTTTAGAGACACTTTGCAAGTATAGTTTCTGCGAATTAACAGCGGCTGGAATTAACATTAATCGGTTAACATGGCAATTCTGTGTTCAGAGCACATTTTTGATTCTTCAATTGGTACCGGCCCCGCTATTCCAAACTTATAGTACGTCACTTACTGTTTCATTTATGATGCATTATGCCGGAAAACGATTACAAAATAAGTGAGGCTGCCGATCAGTCAAGGTTTATGGTTCCATTGTAAACAAAAAAATTAATCGATAACGTAATTCAGTAGCTTACAATGGATCACCAGCAAATTATACCACACCATAGCCTGATACTCGTGAAGGGCATCTACATGGTGATGCATTCGCTTTGCATTAAAGTGAAATAATTGACAAGTACCGTGCTTTTAATGAAGTTTTAATACCTGTGTTGAAATAATAAAATGACTATAAAGTTTGTGTTTTTAATAAAATTATAGCGCCTCACTCGGTTTTTGGTCCACAAAAATATTAGCTGTCAGCGGCTGCAATTTCAAAACACTACTTAAACACCATTACGTGCATAAGTGTTAATTCTCAACTAAACACACAAGTCACTGAACGTATTTGGCCTCATATAAGTTAGCTTTCCCTGCAAACTTATTGCGAAATGATACTAAAATTTAATCACAAAGTTCCTTCTAAACCGAATTTATCCCTGCCACACTATCGCGTTGTTTCAAAATTGGCAGTTTTCGTTTTTGGCCTAAAACTCTACTTCAGATTCCAACTCGAGTACTTTATATTTATAAATAACGTAAGCATATAATTAAGCAACATTTTAGAAACCCAGCAACTATCAAAAACAACCACATCATAGAAGTCGTTAATTTTGACAATAGCCACAAAACCACTCTCACGTACACAAAAAGCATGGTCAGTGCAGCGGCCACAGCTCACCGTATGACAATTCGGCCAACTCTGCTTTATTTGCAAATTGAAGCAGCAAATCTGGAAGCGATGATGAACGGGACAGGATTTGAGAAGGTCTCAAACACCCATATTCGTCTAGCCAAACCCGTGGGTGGTGCATGTAAGTTGCAACACTATCCAATGTCTGCAGTGTTGCGTAGCGTACGATTTCGGCGTAGCCCAACGGTACAAAACAAGAATTGAATCGTTCACATTGATCACAATTGCAAGACAGATTGTGAAACGGAGAAACTACAAGCGGTTCGAAACGGACTGGCCACGGACTTTCAAACAGGCGAATATGATCCGAAACTCGAGGGAAATAGTGTCGGGAACGTTTACTACGGTTGACATTTTCTGGTTGAGATGGTGTCGATTTTTGTGCGTTCATGAAGACGTCACATCTTTTTTGTTGAGATTTTGAAGAGGTGTCAGTTTGAAGAAAAGAAATTTGCTGTTGACTGGGACGAGGATTTTCAGATTGGACGGCACAAGGATCATAGCTGGCAATCGCTTCATGAGTAGAGTTATTTGCAGAGTTCGTCGGCAAGGCTGTACCGTCAATTTGAATAACTTCAACTTCACTTGCAACTTTCAAGAAGTTGTTGCTGTCGTTTATGTTGTCGTAAGTCGACTGAAATATACCATCATGCGTTTGAGAATGGTGCATTTTGGCAGCGCGAACGTCTGGTGTCTTTGGGGATATATTATCGCACGCACCAATTGTAAAGCTTTCTGCGTTGCATGATACTCGAAGAGAAGGTAGAGATGCCGTTCTTTGAAGACGCTCATATCGTTCGGTAAGAACCCGAACTCGAAATGGTGCAATTTTTACCGGCTGCGGCGTCATATTGAATCTTCTGCCTCTGTTCTTAGTAACAACACCGCCTGATATTGGTAGATGCTGCGGACTCGCAAATCCAACTTCATAATAGCGCCCGGAGATGTATCCTGGTGATAGTGGCTTTATTGAATCAACAAGTGACAGTTCTTGACTTCGACAACGCACTCTTCCAGGACCACGTTCAATCAGACGTCCATCATTTGCTTGAGTGTTCCGTTGGCATTTGACTAGCGCCGTTTGACCACGATTTTGCCGTTGGACAATATGACTTCGTTGATATTTTCGTTGTTTTTGCTTACTTGGAAGCGGATCAGTACGACTGCTTTGTGATAACTCACATTCGTCTGGTTCTCGAATTACCACAAACGTTCCTGGCTTAATTGTTTCAACGGTCATCAACGGTAAACTGCAACTACGGTACATTGACGTGCGTCTTATCAGCTTGCGTTGTGTTCCTGTCGCTGCGTGGTTTAGATGACTTTCAAATTTTAATTGTGTATGCATGTTATGGAGCGGTAAGCTGTCCATTGGCCGTAGTAATGCAGGATTGGTATTGGCTATGCGTTTTGAAACGGTGCTAAAATCCAAGCGGGAATTTTCTGATTGGGCTGGTTTTACAGTTGAAACTTCTCGGTCATGTGATGTTGTCAATATTGCAGCGGTTGTTGGTGGTGTGATTGTTGTTGCTGTTGCGCCAGCTATATTGTCTATATCTTGTAACGCCTGCATTGCCGATCTGAAACAGCGTTACGTTACGCTGGACGTATTTTTAATAGACGGCCACTAGCCAGCAGTTCCGCAGATTGGTTCAAATGCTTGATGTCATTGCGAGTCCGCAATGGGCCATAGTTAGTAAGCAGAACTGTCGGTGTGGGACGAGCCAAATGGTGAGTTAAGGCACCCGACGTAATATCTAACTGTGTTAAAGAAGAATATTTATTTTTCACTTTTAATTGTTGGATATTTTTTGCAACATTTTCGAATGTTTAGCTTCGTTGTGTTTTTATTGTCAAAAGTTACAACAGCGCCTTAACCTTCTTGCCTTTTTGCTAATTACTGTAAATAGGGTAAACATTAAATATTAATAGAATATCACGTTTCGCTGTTGTACGCTTTCTCCTAGATTTTGGATTTACGTTAGGCTTATGTCGAGCTAAGCCATTTCTTAAAAATAAGCTTAAGTTTACGTTTAGCAGGTTTGACCGTGTAAAGAAACGTGCACAAAAGCCTCAGCTTTTATCCAAGATGTTCTAAATTTTAGAATGTGATTTCAGGGTCATCAGACATCAGCGAAAACTTACTTGTACACATCATCATACGATGAGGGTAAGTTTGACTGCGGAACACCGGTTCGTCCCTCGCATGCTTCTGCGGAAGCAGCACTTCTCGACTGGTCATGCCAGCAACCGGGAGATTGTTTACTTTCTGGCCAAACCATATGTTTTTGATTAGTGCCATGTATCTGTTCACAACTTGTGTTTGTAAACCCGAGCCATTCTTCGCATCGCAACTCCGCTTCTCTGGAAAGTCTTCCTAGCAGTCCGGAGCCATTTCCAGGATAAAACGGTGCTTTATAACCCGAGGTTGTATCAGAATAATCCGCTGCACATCCGATAGGGCCTCCACTGCGGCTGGAACAACAAAACGATAAATTTGGTTGAGACCGGAATGGCGGTAAATGAAAATCGCGAACTTTGGAACGCTCCATTGCGTATCGGCCGCGGTAAAGCCGACTGTGGACGTCTTCGGCCCTTTCTGAAGCATCGACCGGTTTTACTCGCGGGCTGCACAATCCATGCGGGTAAAAGTCAGTTGTAGTTGAGCAACGATCGTATAAATATTCGCTTTTAAATCGACAAATGTTGACAGGCGAAACGCTTGTTGCAATTCTATTCGATCCGGCGTTGATTAACTTTAGCGAGTCTATGTTCGATGTGCTCTGAGTGTATGATGGCTTTGAACTGTTGCCTTGCGGTTGATCCTGCTTTGAATTCAAAGTTAAAAACATTTTTGTATTCGAAACGTAACTTGCTTCGTGTTTTCGCGACTGTGAAAGTGAACATGGTGTAATATTTGAATATACAATATTATCAGATTTTTCCTGTTGCCGAACGTTGCTCGCAGTTGTTTCAGCGCTGTTAGGTATACATTTCGACTCAATTTCAATATTGAATGGTGATATTGTGGCTGCGGCGGAGCTACTTGCAAATATGGCAGGCCGTTTGTAAGGTCGCGGCCCAGAAACAATCACTGGCTTACGCGAGTGGGGTTTTTGAGCTTGCGATGCTGATAAGCGATTATCGTATACTGCATAAGTGAATGGCATTTTCGCGTGAGCATAGTATTGGTCATAATTGCCAGCGGTCCAAGTGCACGGTTGAGTTTCAAATTTTCGACGCTGGTTAGCATCGCTGCATTGAACTGACAGTAGTTGACCGACTTTTGTGGCGAATTTATCGTAGGAATCTGCAAATGTATTGAGTCGGTTGTTAAAGTATTATTTCAAAACAAGAAAATCGGAACAAAAAGTATCAAAAACGTATTAGTTGGGTATGGGTTAGTTGAAATGGTGAAAAATGTTAGTCAAATTAAGACAGAACACAAGCAAACGGACTGGTTTCAGCAGGTAAGTGGCGTACTCCGAGCACACGTAAAGGTGCCATAACCTCTAATGGCTTTCAGAATGTTTATTTTTTTAGTTTTTTGTGTAAGCGGCATGGTCTTCTCCAAACAAAACGTAAGGTACGCCCCTATGTTAGTTCAAAGTAAAGCATCAATTTATGCAAGCAACAGTTTATGGTTATCGTCAAAAATGATTATGTTAACTGTAAATTACACACTCAAACCAGGCTGTAATAAATCGTAGCGTTCACATATAATTACTTAGCTAAAAGCGAAATATGCTGATTTTTTCATAAAAAGCCGAAAATGAATTTTAATTTAAATACAAAACACAACCTCAATCGCGATGAAACGGCAAGTTTTGATGCAGTGTTCGTTAGTAGAGCACACAAAAACTAATTGCGCATCTCATATATTGCATATTTAATGTTAGTCAAATTTGATAATCAGCATTTTAAATAGCAGACGGCAGAGATGAAATAAAAAATACTCACCGCTTTAAAACCGATGATCACGTACCTGAAGCCATATCGCAATTGAAATTTACTCAAGGCAATGTTAGTAATAGCCCGTGTTAGCTCTTACCTCTACGCTCTGGCGTTTTCTGCCTCAAGCCACCAAACGGTACGTCCCGACCAGCTTGAATGTCTCGGTACCAATCGCGGACATCCGCTTTAGTTGGCGGCGGCACTTGACGTTTGCTTTCAGCGATTGGGCTATGTCTAATGTTGTCGTTCCGAACAAGGCTAAAACAATAACACGTCGCACGTAGCTAGCTCGATAAGATACACGAGACCTAAAAATTTCAGGTAGGCCAAGTTGATTTGGCATTATGGTCAAAATGTTGGGCCCGTGCCAAATTTACAACCTTGCTTGTAACTCATCAAAAACCCTTCTATGCTTCTCCTGAAAAAATTTTTTCGCCCCCCAGCAAGGTGAGCTGGCTATGGGCCTGGGTCAAAAATCTATATGATGTCAAAATTTTTTTAAACAGCTGAATCCCAGCTTTGCTGTGGACATCGCCCAGTGTACTGCAGCTGTTTTTGGACGAACATTCATTTGCTCAGGGTATCTCTTGAATTTCTTAATTTTGTTTTATAAGCCATAAAAGATTGTTTCATTGTTCAGTATTACAGTAAGAACTGTTATACTGGTGTTCACGAACGAATTAAGTTAGGGTTATAAAAATTAACAGGATAGAGATTAACAAATTTTAGCGAAAAAGTAGTACATAAATATATAAAAAACACTATTCATCAAAGAACCGAATTGTAAACGTTTAACATTTATCACTTACTGAGATTCCATATATCCGCTTGTTGCCAACTGACTTTGCGGTCGTTGCGGCAGGTTTTGGTTTTTCTAAAATAAAATATAATCCGTACTCTGTATACATCTTATCATCAGACATTAACAAGCTTATGAAAGGTCTAACGGATCTGGTGTTTCCAAATACACACCATTGTTCTAAGAATACAAAGAGAACGTGGACCGGTGTCATTTCTAAATATAAAACTGGCAGATTTCAATTATGTTTCTATCGGTAAATAGTTGGATTTCAGTAAAAATGGTGCTCTTAAGTAAAAAAACGCAGCAGTAGTATTGTGTTCCATAACGCCACGTTATTTGAGCGAAAATTCAAACACAAGCTCAGTACAAAATGTTAAGGCAAATGTTTTATAAGTTTCGATCAGTCCGGTAGCGCATGTGATCCCTGTTGTGAGCGATGGACTGGTGGGCTCCTATGTGAATTCGCCAGCAAAAAGTTGCTAAGTTCAGTTACATTTCTGCTGTTTCAGTTACATTTCTGCTGTTTTGAAAGACAATTGTAACTTGTCGTTCAATCCCGTTTCATTGTACACGAAAGCTATGTGTTCAGCATCTTAGATCTTTACCTCTAACTCAGCCAACGTCGACTGTCCGGGCATATAATTTTCAATTCGTCTTGGTTGTATATTCCACACCCGATTGGACGCTTCACTTCCCTTGACAACGCTCCTGGTTTCTAGCTCTGGAGTGTCATACCTGTAAAAGATAAACCAAATATTGTGTTAAAAATGAAAAGTGAACTATAAATTAAGGCACTGGTACAGAAAAAGCCCAAATTGACAAATATGCTTTATACCGCAAACATAGTTGAACTCAGTTAAAGATTTCTGTAAATTTCGAGAATTAAGTTCCATGGTCAGTGGCGGACCCAGGATCTCAAAATGAGGGGGCGAAAATTTCACAGGTAATAAACTTATTTTTGACCCACACACAAAGCACGAACTATTGCCATAAAATCGACTTCCTTACGTTCGTTCAATTATTTAAAGGCTCGGAATCGGAAGCCAAATCAGTTTTGAAAAAGCAAAATCCAGTCAGCTTCAGCAATATCCGTTTCTGTTTTGAATGAGTTGGAACTGCCTGCTATTGTCGGAAAATGTTTTAGCATTAGCGGTTATGGATTTCAATTTATTTCGCAGAACAGCAATTGACACTCTATATAATTTTTGTCGAGATGCTGTTGGGGGGGGGGGGCACGGCCGGGGTGGCCCCCCATGGATCCGCCACTGACCATGGTATGCTGCTGTAAAACGAATTTGCGGTGATACAAAATACATGAAGAAAATACGCTCTGACACTACGAAGATTTTCGTTGCTTGCTACAACTGTTGATCATGCAACAAAATTTTAATAATTCATATTTATATTCTGCATTTCTAAAATGATGTTTTTGATACCAGTACCGGAGCAGACAGGGTCGGGGGCTTCCCCCAAACTTGCGAGCGAAGCGAGCAAGAAGCCTGACGTATTTTGTAACTTCGGCGATTTTTGTTTCAACCGGTTATGGTATGGACCCCTTTGGGTGTGGGGTCCCCCAAATGAAGGTATGGGGCTGGCTGCTCCGGCCCTGCTTGTTACCAACCTGCCAGCTGACTTTGACCGCATATATCGGCTTGGCTCTTAAATGTAATAATAGTTTAATAACGCAAGAAGATAAACAATACAGTCCGTTACTACATATATAGATATATAACAATAAGAGTTTCTGCACGCGCGGTATGCAAGAAATACTTCTCCTGGGATCAAACGCAAACCCAAAATTAATTATAAGCTCTGACAGCGTTCATCTTAAGATTTGACCTAACTTATACGATGCGAACCTTGGTTTATAAAAGCGTTTGAAATTTAAATTTTTTTTCAATTTACGTTTAATCATTTGATGCAAAACATCACTTTAAAACAACCTACGTTTGAAACTCACCTCTGAAAGACCCGTATGGTCTGAAAGGCTGTTGACTGTAATACGCTGTTTTGTCTAAAACATAAACTGTCTGACAATAAAACAAAATTATTACATTACAGACCAGGGTGCAACCGGAGGTGAGAAATACCGGAGCCGGAGCCGGAGGTCAACGAAACTTGCCGGAGATGGAACCGGAGCAGGAAATGAGGCGAAATTAGGTAGTAAAAATGGTGGTTAATTAGTTAATTTTAGCCAATATGTGCAAAACGTTGTTAAGTTATTTGGTTTTACCCTAATATTCTGCGAAATTTCGGAAATTCTTTCCTGAAAATTACAAACAGATAAATTTAGCAAAATTATGCAAAATTTCACTACCGCAATTACCGGAACTTTCGAAAAAAATTCTACCGGACCGGAGCGGGAGTCGGAGGCCGATTTTTTGCCAGAGCCGAAGCGTAAGGCTGAAATGGTCAAGAATACTAGTTAATTCTGACAATTTTTAAAAAAAGTATCCTGACCAGACGACAATGTTAGATTCGCCAAAGCCTGTAGCCAGCTTATTTTGCTAGATGGGCTAATCGTTTTTCAGGAGGGGCATACAAGGGTTTTCGATGACTTACAAGCAAGGTAGAAAATTATCTAGAAGGAATTCTTGTAGGGGGATGAGCATCCACCCGAGCCACACTCTGGCGACGGGTTCGAATGCGACACTAAGCCTGATAAGTTTTCACCAAGAATCCATCATGTATATGCATTATATTGAAACTATACCAGCTAAAGGAAGCCAAAAATAGCGTTTGTTTACAACACAAAACGAACCCCTCTGTCGCATGGGATCATTAATGTAATTTTCTTTCCAGTAGTCCTTCATACGATATTTGAGAATCGGTTCACCTGAAGAAATCACAAAAGCATACGATATAAGCTGTGATTGATTTTATCTGTGAAACAACATTTAAACTTTAACGTTATAAATAGCAATTTTCTCAATTCAAATCTAAAATTCCATTATCTGGACGTGAAGGGTAAACTACAAAACTATTTTAGGAAAGTTATAGCGACTAAAATCGCATACTAAGCAACAATGCCTAAACGTGCGAGCGAACTTTTGCACTAACAACCAAGAGTCAATTTTGTGTCTATTTTATTCTCAGAGGGCTATCGCCCCCATACCACCCACACTAAGCGATTCATTATTGAGACTTTGATAGAGCTAAAATGGTTGAAAGATTACTTTTGGACTGTTTGAACGTACGAGGAGGACCGACTAGCATGAGGCGACCGTCCCTTATCCTGCTTAGAGTCCTTTGAAATTGCGGCAGATTCTGAAGCGGCAACACCATGAACGGGTGATGCTGATTTACAAAAGCTACTGCGTTTCTGAAACGGGGGGGGAACTCCAAAAAAATTTTCGAGACAGTTTGAGAGGCAAAATAATTTTCTAGGTGGCTACTCTCACTCGGCAAAATCCTATGTGTGCAGTTTATGTGATTCAGAAATGAAAACTACGTTTCTGCTCATAGCACACTGCTAATTTGAGCAAGAATTGTACTTGCACAGGATTATGTACTAACAGTACGTCCTCAAAGCGGGCCCGTAGCCGAGGCGGGGGGGCGGCTCAGCCCTTCATGGAAAAAGTTTGGCCCCTACAAAATTTTCAATCTTGCTTGTAAAGTCAACAAAAGCTTTTGTACGCCCCCCCATGAAAATTTTTAGCCTCCCTATCAAATTGAGCTGGCTACAGGCCTTGGCGAATCTAACATTGTCCTGTGTTCAGGATACTTTTTGTGTTTCTACGTGCCTTCCTCAAAGCAAAGTTTACTGTAAGATTTCTGGATCCAGTTTTGGTCCACTGACGCTTACTTTTATCAAGATGGTGTAGCTGTTTGAACATATGTTTATACCAATCGTGATGATCTTCAAATGCTGATGGCCCATCCAGTGTCTAAAATAGCGAATAAACAATGTTGCAATTATGAAATGAAGCCCTGAATACGCTCTGTTTGCGAATATTTATATATATCGTAGACCAATCTGATATTTAGGCCAATTACTAATTGGACTAGGCCAATCTACTGTTTCATGTAATAGCAGTTTGGCTTTGGCTAAATTTCTATTGAACTTCACAGCCGCTATTTGGCCTAGACAAAAACTACCATTTGGTCATAATAGCCGATTGGCGTTCGCCATTTGGTAATTTGCCTGAATAGCAGATTGGTCTATGTTATATATCAAGCCAAAGCGCAGATATGCTGCAGTAATATTTTTGCCTAGCAATTGTCAAACTATTTGTCTAGTAGCAGTATTGGATTACATTTGGAACACTAACTTACACTTTATGTACTGTCAGTCAGCGAAATTAATTGTACAAACAGCCTTACGCTTTTTAGTATGCTATCTGCTGAAGGTTAATGAGAATCGGGCTCTTAGCAAGTGGATGGGTGGTGCATTAAGGGCTCCGTCCAACAAGAGACATATTGCCACCGCACACCCTCCCTCCGAAAAGTTTTCACCCTGGTTGTAATTCAAATAAATTTCTCGATTGCCCTCTTCCCTAAAATTTATTTGCCATTCTCCAGCAGATCGACCTGGTATCATTTCTGGTGACAAATGATTTTTGAATTGAAAAACAAACCGTTCTAATCGGATCACTAGCGTCTGTGTTCGGTTTCCAATCCAATTGCGCTTTATTCTGCTGTACTCGACTGCTTGTCGATGGCATGGAGCTTCGTTGATCATCTCCATTAGCCATTGCATAGTATTTCTGCTCGGACGTTGGAGTCCAGTTGCGAGCAAATCTGTTCCGATCGAATGTGGTTGCGTGTTGCGTTAGATTTTTATTTATAAATTGGTCTGAAATTAAATCAAATTTTATTTTATGGCTGAAGTTTCAAAAATTAGTTAAATTTGAAATTAATTTAAGCGATTGATTAAAAGGGTGAAAGACAAACGTTTTGTAGCAGGAACCAGAGCAAAGAATGGTTAACCAACTAGTAGTACAATTCTTTCACTGCAGCACCTATAACAATAAGCTTTCCCGGAACAGGATGTTCTTGAGAAAGCCGCTGAGCTTCCTCGACCCCAGAACCCGTCTGTTGAACAAGTGGTACTGTATTAAATGTTCAGATGTAAATTTTTGCATAGAAAATTAGCGCGACAACGAAAATGAACATCCCTACGACGAGGAAATTTCAGAATACCTATGTAATATTTGCTTCATATAAAACATGATATAGTTATGCAATATCAGATCTGTATAAACCTTGTCTGCGTTCAGGATTGTTACCAGAACACAGTGCAGTGCTCAAGGCGTGAGGGGACCTTGAAGTCAAAGTAGAACCTGTTAAAGTTAATGTGAGGCCCCAAATGTTAACGACACTAAGCTTGGCCCTGCCCGAGTCTGGATGTTCTATATAATTTATCAAGAGTGCATGATACCCTTTAACAAGAGTATGCAACTGGGTACATTCTATGTAGAAAAAATGTACCCAGCGCGCGTTGCATTTTTGGCTTACCCCCCTTTATTTTGGGAGGTGTCAAAATCTTCATAGATGCTGAAATTCATGTGCTGTTTTCATATACTGAAAAGTGGTTCGATTATATTTTCGGTGTTGGCTGGCGGATACACGTTTAATGAACGTAAAATTGACCCCCCCCCCAAATGAGGGGGGTAGGACCAAAACGCAGCGAGTGCTGGTAGATTTAGTTCCGTGCAAAACAAAGCGTTTTGTATACTCTTGTTTAAGAGATCATCCACTCTTGAATTTACTGATTGATTCAAAAATAGTGGCGGATACAGGATTTTGTGATTCGTTAGCATAGCTTTTGTGTTCCAAAATTTTACTGTTTTGAAGCGCGGTTTTAGCAATTTTTTTATACTTTAAGACGGTATAGAATGTCGCTTTATCAGAGAGCGATAACGGTACAGGTCCATAAAGAAACAATTCTACGGTCAAAAAATTTCAATTTTCAAGAACGAAATCCTTTCCCATTAGTGGTAATTTTTAATAAGAAGGCATCGAAGTAGTCACACACAGCTACAATGACAACCATTATGGTGCGATTGAAAAAACGTTGAAAACTTTGTCCGGGCTTTCTTGCCTGTCAGTTGCAATTTTTTTCAAAAAAACTTTCTTGAATTTTTAATGAGAAGCTTACCACAAACTACAAAAAAATCAGGTAGCAATGCCAGTTTCGACTAAAACCGTTGAAACACGTGGTTGTGGTTTGCCGTTCACCTGAGTTGCAAATTCAGAGGTAAAACGTGTAAGCAGAGGCGGATCCAAAATTTTCTGACGGGGGTGGCGGGCTGGCAAATGTTATGAAACGCAAAAATTGTAAGTTAGGAACCTTTTCATTTTATCACCAACAACTGTTTTGAGGGCGAAAAATTGTAAGGTGGACCTTACCATTTTATCACAAAAAAATTCTGCGGGTAAAATTGTTTTTCACTAAAAATTTTCTGACGGGGGTGGCGGGCTGGCAAATGTTATGAAACGCAAAAATTGTAAGTTTGGGACCTTATCATTTTATCACCAACAACTTTTTTGAGGGCGAAAAATTGTAAGGTGGACCTTACCATTTTAACACAAAAATTTTTTGCGTGTAAGTAGGGTTTTATTTAAGGATAAATATAATTTTATGTAAGTAATCCAGCAAGGTTATTCTAAACTTTGAAAAAATACCGTTTTCTCGGTTTTTCAGAAATTTCGGGAAAATATATTGCCCATCCCTGCTTGTATGCTTTTGCTCCCCTGCGCAAAAGTGCGAGGAAAGAACCTCATAAACAGGAATGGGAGTCTCAGACTCGGCCAGTACCTGTATTTGATAGATTCCGTCTCGATCTCGGTTTTAAGTTAGACAACGCATTTGTGCTGCTAACTTAGAAAAATTGATATCAGTTTCAACTAATACCGCCACTGCTTGACGACAGAAGCAACTGATTTTATTTTAACTAAATTTTTCAACGGACTTATTTCCCAGCGGTGTTTATACGGCTGTTGCTCAGATATCCATATCATATTAGCAAATATCTTATGTTCCAAAAACTTTTTGCAGCAGAAACTGGCTAGTGAAAGTTAGAAATTTTTGTTCGAAATTTAGATTTTGGTTTTTCCTAAATACGGCCCATGCTTAAATTTTGAAAGTACATTCCTAAGTATGACCTTGCATGATCGCGAAAGCTATTGAGGCAAGACAAATAAACGTTTAATTCAACAGGCCCATGTTACTTTAAGAGGCGTCCAGGTTTATGGTGGGTCCATAAAACAGTATGTTTAGATTCTAGGCTACATTTTTTGCTTAGGCTTACGCTTAGGAATACGCTTAATTTACTGTTACGCCCCTTAAAGTAACATTAACCATAAATATCATAGATTAGATGAAGCCAAGCACTTTCAGGCATTAGCAAGCAAATTACAGAGGTACATCTAGTATTTTTTCTGATGGCTCAACGGATGGAAACTTTGACTGTTTTAAATTGTATAGTTTTTAAGCATGTTTTGTAGGTTAAATCGACATGGAAAGGTTTAAAATTGTGCCAAAGGCACAAAATTTCTAAACAACTGCTGTTTCAGAGTTTTTCCGCTAATTGGCGAGAAAACACATCTAACTTTCACACAAACCATTTCCAACACAAAAATGTCAGCACGATAGGGTGTTTCGTCGAAATTGCAATCGCCCCGATTTTACTACTGCCAGCTTCGCATTGGCATTGTGAATGGTACTGACAAAAATCTGTTTGTCTCAAACGTCTAAAACAACACCATCCAACACAATCAAACGCTGAGTGTGGGAGAAAAGCTACAATTTAAGAAATATTACATATGAAACTTGAGAATTGGCAAACAAACCCGTTCGACGCTAAGGTGTGATTACTTCATTTTATAAGATGAACAACTAAAGTTAGCCTGCACTTTTAGACGATAAGAAACCATTGATAATCGATATAACAAATTCTTATTTTATGCAGCACAATATAGAGTATGTACTCCGTCAAAATTTTACTTTGAGTTGCGCTAAGGCTCGTACTTAGAAAGTACAGATTTACCTCTCTGCTGTTTTAAATTTGCCATTAGGACGCTGTATACCGGGTACAAAGAACAACGTAGATTTCGCTATATTAAAAAAAGTATAGATTTACCTCTCTACTGCTCTAACCTTGCCATTACGAGGCTATATATTGGGTACAAACAACAACAAAGATTTCGCTATATTAAACATTACAAACGTTCACTATTACAATGCTACTACCCGATATTTAGCACAACTCAGTTTCTATTCGAAAGTAATTGAAATTGAAATATTTGTATTAGAAAAATTGCTTTAAAACGGTGTAAATGTATCTTAGTGTATCTACATGACTACCGTTTAAAATATTCAGGTTTTAAAATATGTTGATGATAACTAAGAAACAGTAGTATAAACATAATATTCCTGAGCCTAAGCATGAGCTTAAAACTAAGCAAAAAAATTAGCCTAAAGCTTAAGCTTACTCTATTACAGTCCCGCAGAAAAATGTTCCGACCCTGACACCGCTACATCATGGGCCCTAGACAATTATGTTTTGAAACCGATCATATCTAACCAGACTTTCGAAACGTGCCTCAGCTGAAACAAAAAAATTGAGCAAAATTCGGTAACAAGCGATCACTTAACAGCGTTCCTAATTCTACACATCGGTCTTCGGCAAACAAAACACAATCTCACAAACGTCATATTTACCAGCTAAACCCAGTTAAACGAATGCGATTTGGCCACATTTTCTTTTTAAATTAACTCTTTCAGAGCTCTGATTTATTTGCGGCCGGCGACACCAATTTAAAAGAACCAAACCAAAGCCAAACCAAGGCCCAGAGTATTTAGTCGCGGGCGGCGTCACAATACTGGTTTATAGGACTCACTGAAGTGAATGTTAAATAAACTGCAGTAACTGGTGCAAATTTCAAATTTCAATAGACATAGCTAGTGATGAAACTGAATATGAAAAATTGCTTTGAAAATCCAGAGGGGTGCTGCTGCCGCCCACCCTCCCTTTCACGTATCTGCCTGATTCCATGGTATTAGCTGAGCTACGAGCATACCATAGTTGCCTTTGCTAAACAATACTCATACAAGACCATGTATCATATACGCACGGGAAAAGCTAAACACTGTTCGCGACTCTCTCACTCTGCCCGCTGAACCATATGGGAGCCTTTTTTATGAAACCAAGTCAGTTTGGCAGAAAAAACTCTAGACACAGAGAAGATATAAGTACCAACCAACTGCCACGGGCCCGTTGCCAGAGAGGGGCCAGGAAGGTGTCAGCTCCACCTGGAAGAATTTTGCCCCCCCCCCCCAGAAAACTTTCAACCTAGCTTGTAAGTCATCGAAAATCCTTGTATGCCCCTCATGAATATTTTTAGCCTCCTCTAGCAAGGTAAACTGGTTACAGGCCTGCGAACTGACAGTATCCACACTTCCTCGAAGCATATACAAGCCAGCCTTTATGGTTAACTTTCCAAGTGTAAAAAACTACAACTTGGCGAATGCTTAGCCAATAGTATTGGTTAAAATAGATGCTTTTGATAAAAATAATGTCAGTTTATAGATGTTCGACTTCCGCTTTCGCCTGACGTATAACGATAATACTTTTGGTAATTGATAGAGACAATAATTCATGATGGGTCTTAAGACAAGAGTATGCAACTTTATCTAAGATTGCATGGTATCAAACGTACCACTACGCGTTGCGTTTTGACCATATACTCCAAATAAGTGAGTTTAACCTGCCAGCGGCTCTTGCACACTTTTCTCCTGAGGCTTTATGCTTAGGCTTAGGTTTAGGAAAGGGTTTACCAGATCTTAAACTTGTGCGTACCGTACGTGACTGTACGCCACCGTCCGTCACCGTACGTCGTCGTTCGGTATTGTATGTGAATTGCTGGCATACGTTACCGCACGGTAACTGATGACGGTGACGGACGGCGCCGCCCGAAACAAGTATAACGCCACCCTTATAACTTACACCTGTCATGACTCCAAAAACAATTTTATAAGTAACGTCAACAATATTAATACTCCCTATAACAAAACTTATTTCTTTGTCTTGCCTGCAAAACCAAGATAAACATTTATTTGCGTACATATTATCTATTGGCCATGCAATAATTGCTAAAGTCGAACGGATGTTCCGCACTCCAAATTGGTTGAACAATGAACCTATGGTCTCTTGTGTTGGTAAATTATAATAGACCTTGCTTTATGTCCGTCTACACGTACCACAGTACAAGTTCCAAGGTGTAAACAAAAATCGTTTCGCTTTAATGCATTTTTATCATGGGCGTATTAATAGGCGTTTATTTACGAATCGTAGAACGCCAAAACAATTTTTTGGACTAGGGCCCATATTCTCAAATGCATATAGCACCTGTACACCAGTTAGTATTAATAGGTTTTCGAACTAACGCACTGTTGCAGTTACAGATCTTAAATTTGCACAGTAGCAGAGAAAATGGAACGCAATAAATGTGCTGAATTTCAAACCTTACTATTGCCTGCTTCGAAAGTTACAAGGCCTATCACCTACTGGTAATAGGTGCTACACACATTTGAGAATACGGGCTTAGAATCTAGCAGGTTTATTCTAAAGCCTGTAAAAGTACGTTTTTCTTTTTCTCATAAGGTTTTCAATAGAGAGATACTTATGTCATATCCCCTATACCCTGTTCTTTATGTACACTCCTGATTCTCATACAGTGTTGCTGTTAAGCTACTGTGTGTAACAATTTATCTTTATATAGTTTTGTGAATTGAGGGTGAAATGCGGATAAAGCCTTCGAGTCCCACCTTAACCAATATGCTAGTTCTCTGTCACAATTCCATTCATTAGAATATTTGCGGTTACAGGTTAGAGATCGCACTAACTTGATAAAATGAAAAATGGGTTGTTTACTTTAGTGACAGGTGGAAGCATGGTACAATTAATATATTTGCACATCGGAATAAATCCAACGTGCATTGCCTATAAAATTTTCAACCTTGCTTGTAAGTCAACAAAAGCCTTATGTTTCCCTTCGGAGAAAATTTTGTCCGCACTAGCAAAATGTGCTGGCTACGGGTCTGAGGAATAGGAGACCAAATATTTACGTAGCACTTGTTAATAAACTGTAGAATACTTCTGATATCCTTTTACTTGTCATAAGTGCCATTATAGCTTACGTTGGTTTTCACCCTGAAAAAATTGACACTCGGAAGCCGGTGGGGGAAGCATCCCCCACCCCTGCAATGGCGGATCCATGGGGGGCACCCCGACCGTGCCTCCCCAACAGAATCTCGACAAAAATTATGTAGCAATTTTATGGCAATAGTTCGTGGTTTGTGTGTCGGTGAAAAAATTAGTTTATTACCTGTGAAATTTTGGCCCCCCCCCCCATTTTGAAATCCTGGATCCGCCACTGCTCCCTTGTATCATCCGTCCTTGAGTTATTTTGAACAGATTTTCACCTCTCCAATCCTTACCTTGTTCAGTTTGGTATCGTTCCGGTGTTCTTCGTGGTGTTGACGCTCGATTTTGATTGGTCCGTTTGAACGCTTCCGGCGGCACACTGAACGTAGATGATTTTTGTAACGAAGCTAAATTATTCACTGCTGCACTCAGAGACGAAAGAGCTTCGCTGACCGTACATGAAGACGTTGGTGGATGCTGATAAATGCGATGTTCTGTTGCGAAGTCTGTTATTCCACCAGCAGGCACTGTTGAAGCCGGCCGTTTGGTGAATAAACGATCGCGATCATATTCAACTGATGAATTATAAACATGGTGTGGCTTATATTTTAACTCTGCTGAGTAATCACGTGGCGGCGTGCGCGTATGACTTGAATCAAACGGTAGTGTTGATGCTGGCCTGGTAGAAGTCGCGGGTTTGGTTGAATTTTCCGCTAAATCATACGGCCCACTTGAGTATTTTGAGATTGACTCATAGTGAGATTTAGAGCTGGTTAGTGTTCGTTTTGTGGTGCTAAGAGCATGTTCAGGTGTAAAATGTTGCCGATTGTAGTAATGCGCTTTAGAAATTGAACTATATTCGGGTTCATTAATACGCGGTGGATCGATATTTTTAACACCAGAGTGACCAGAGCCAATTCGCCGGTTATGATCGCTGGGAAATACAGGAAGTTTTGTGCCTGGTATCCGAGAAGCAACGCCTGGTGACAGGAAACCGTACGGCAACGAAGATTTGTCATCGATTTTAGGTGCCGGTGGAATCTGAAAAATGCTTCGTTAATTGGCAAAGGCAGACTATGGATATATCTTTTAATATTTTTTACTATTATATTTATGGTTGTTATCAGTCACAGTTCAGGCGTTAGGGCATATATATACTTTGTACACTTCCTCGCTGTTTTCGAAATTTTAAGATTTTGACAAAGCTTCCATAAAATTAGGATTAGGTTTATGCTTAGGTTTAGGCGATGCCTTCCTAGCCACGAGTAGTTGCGATCCGGCTTATTGTTATTACTGTAGTCATGCAAATAGCGTTGCAAGCAAAATTTCTTTGCGCGTATTTGCAATACGAAATTTAAAATTTGTAAGGTAATTTTTTTCATTAATTCTTCTGACTCTCAAGGACGAAAATTAGCTTGAAGTACACGTAATTCTTAACATCAGAAGAAACTTATCAAAATACAGAGTTACCATTTTCAATTGCCAAGGCAGTAATAATAACAAATATCTTCTACACGAAGCAAACGCAAAACAAACGTAAAAAGCTATACAAACACGCTTTAAAACGCCATGCATGTTTTGAAACGAATAAATTCTGACGTTCCATTTTGAGTTTATCCTCAACATTTGAGTTGAAGTGTTTCTGTGAAGACCAGTGGTGGCCTGTGACGAATATTGACGTTTTTCATATAAGCCACGCGATAAATAATAAGTTAGCGGGCGAGAACTCAAAAGCGATTATCTTACCTCAACAAAAAATTTTAGGTTTAATCCCAGTTGGGCCAACGACCTGGCGTAAATTGTCCCTTCGGATCAGTTCGCAGCGTATTCACTGTGGTAGAAATAGATATATATATATATAGTCTGTAGCCTTTGCATAAACATTGCGTTATCTACACTTATTTGGCTTCCTGTTTGCTTATCTCGCGAGTTTTCTTCCATTATAATAGATTGTGCCCCACAAATGTGTGCCCGTTTTTTTCTATAAGCTGCTACACCCTACTTACCTTACAAGTGAGCACCATCCAACAGGCGGGATTGAGGCTCAGATTCCATATCTGAGGACCTGCCTGTCACCCTCCATATCTTCCATTAATTTAAACTGTTTTAAAATGCATCTACAATTTAACGTACCGTTGGAACAGGACTTGTGCTTTTTCGTACTTCCGAAATCCACGCGGACTGTGATGCGCTATGTGTTGCTGCTTTTATCGCCGCTGATGTTGGACTGCATAATTGTGCAAATTTCGGCTGAATTTCTGTTGTTTCCTGTCGTGTATCGATACAAGGTTGATGAAGCTTTAGTACACTATAATTTATCATTGTTGGTTTATAATCTGCCGAAGCGCTGTTTTCTTTTAGTGTTTTGCTGGTACTGTCCAAAGCATGAAGCGTTGTTGTTTTAATGCTTTCTTTAATTGTCGCGCATTGTTGCACTAATGTTGATGTGCTGTGTTGGATTGGTTGTAAACTACCATTGTCATTAGTTTTGGCTGAATTAATTTTATTTCCAGTTGTAGTGGATTCATCACGATCATTGGTCGTTTTATTCAATGTTTCGTTGAACAAGTCATACTCTGGCTGTTTATTGGTTAGTTTTTCCGGCGTTCGCGACTCGTGGCTGTGATTGTTTACATTTAACGTCGAATCTTCACAACCATTGGATAGTTTAGTTTCGGTGACGCGTTTTCGAGTCTCATTGGCTACATGGCAATACGTGCCGGCATCTGCTGTTTCTGAATCAGCAATCTGACCACGATTTGTCGGTCTATTGAGTACTGATCCATTCATTGCTCGTTTTTCAGACCTTAACGATCGTATTTGAGAAGGATTTAGCGAATAATGTCGATGAAACGGTTGTGACGATGCTGCTTCGCTTGCGAAACCCTCAACGTTTTTGCCCGCCTTGAAATGTATCGATGCCCCAGTGCCGGCTTGCATTTGGGACAGTATTTCAGACCGCAAACTTGCTACGCTTCGTTTTTCAAGATACTCAACTCCGGATTCTTGATGCTGTTGCTGCTTGGGCGTAGACTTTCCCGTCGTATTTGTTAAGGCTTCATCGTTTCCGTTAGTCGATTTGGCTACTGATAATTCATATTCTGGTGATATATTCAGATCTCGGTTGCATTTTAGCTGGCGTTCGCTTGGAGGAGTTGGAAACTTTTCTTCGTCAGTAATATTAATATCGTTTGTAGCTGTTTTGTGTTCTGTAATCGTTGTTGAACTTTCAGTTTGCGCTGATGCCAAATTTTTGGATTCAGTTGTTTGGTTTATATTCAAAGGTGGGACACATATGTTCTGAGCGTTTTTAAAGTCCCCTCCCGGTAAGACAGGTTGATCAGAAGCCACAGTTTCGAACCTTTGATTGTCAGTTTCATTGTGTTCCTAAAATAGCGAGAACACATCAAAATAAACTAAAGCATGCATTCCTGTGGAACGTGTATTGGGTCCGCAACAACGGCAGGAAGCACGACGGGCTATCGCCTTAACGGCCAGAGGTTTTTCATAAAGACTTCTATATTAGGTAAATTTTCATTAACTACTTTAGAAATAAAGTTGTACCCTGTGCTGTAAAGATTTCATATTCTGGCGTTGAGGCCGTCTGATGTTCGATTCCCAATAAGACATAATGTATTAAGGTAACGATTCTTCGAACTGTTTCAAACATTTCTAAGATACAGTTTTGAGCGCCTCCCTCCAGTCAGTTTAAGATCCATCTCGGCTGCTTAAAGAATCAGCGGTTTGAAACGAATAAAAACATCCACACAGACTGAAAACTGAAACTACATTTTGAATTTTGAGCAGATAAATGAATAACTTAATTTTGGATCAAGAAACGTAACTGGAATGCTTCTTGCACAAAATGATAACATTAGCTCACAGCAGACAAAATTCGCAGCGTTAGTATAAATCGGTTACGTCAGGAAGATAAAAAACAAATTACTCAGGAAGCAGTAGCTTCGGGTTTCGTTGTCTGGATTATTGAACACGCTTAATTTCGACTAAGAGTAACCTAATTTCCCGTTCACTTTTCCAACATTGTGGCACCGCAGTCAAAGTTGAGCCAGGGGAGCTCAGATTCTTCCCACCGAAATATTTTTGTCTCAACAAGAAACTTTTCAACCGTACATGTAAATCATTGCAAACCATTCTATGCCCCTACTGAATAACTGTTTAGCTTCTTAGCGAGGTGAGTTGGCTACAGGCCTGAACTGGTCTTATGTACATGCAACCTAATTACTGGTCATATTCAGCACGTTTTTAAAATGAAAAAGTATAGAATTTAAGAAAAATAATAAAGTTATCCTATTTGGAGTTTTAATGAAGTTTTCCAAAACGCAAAAAAATTGACATATAGCGGACAAAATTAAAGAACTACATCACAACAGTACAACTGAATAAAATAATCAGAAGCTGTACATCAGCAAGCTTATCAAGGCGAATCATCTTTGGAATAAAAGCCAAATTGAGATCTAGGCCCATATTCTCAAACGCGTATAGTGCCTATGATCAGTTAGCGATAGGTTTTAAAACTGACGAACATCTACAATCGCAGATTACAACATTGGTACAAATGTATTGCAAATTAAACGCGAACAATGTGCTGAATTTCGAACCTCACCATGCGCTTGTTCCAAAGTTACAGGACCTATCACGAACTGGTCATAAGTGCTAAACGCAGTTGAGAATACGGCTTCTAATTGTTAAAAATCCACGATTTGACTACTCCCTTATATTATATATGGTGCTGGAAAGAAAGGTTTATATGAAGCCAAAAGCTAATAGCAAAAGTGAAATATTTTGACAAGATTATATTCGTTGCGAAGATTTATGCAACGAGGATATTGTTGAACCGCAGGAGAACGAGGGAAAAAGCCCGTATTCTAAACTGCGCATAGCACATATAACCAGTTAGCGATAGGAATGCAAACTGACAAGTTCCTGCAATTGCGGATCTCAAAATGGAGCAGAAGTAGGATAATCGAATTGCGAGCTGGTGGTAGGTTCCGGTATAAGTACACGGCTGAAAATACCATCTTAGTTTTTAATATGTATAATCTAAGTATAATATGCAAAACAAAACTAAATCCCTATTCACATGCGCCAGTTTTTGCTGCGAGAACTAGGAGCTACAATTTGCCGTTGCAAGTTTTGTTCAAAATCCCGTTTGAAAAACTTGCAGCTGCAAATAATTCATTAAAAATCATAGCTAGGAATATAGTTCACATGTGTAAACAACTGTGCAAGTTCGTTGAATTGATTGCAACCGCTTTCTCATTGGCTGATGAAAACATGCAAGTTCTGCGTGCAATTTGTAACTGCAAGTTCTCGAAGCAAAAACTATCACTTGTCAATAGGGCTTAACACTTACCGGGATTTTATCCGATTCTAGTTTAGTAGGTGAGCTTATTGCATTGTTCAGTTCACCGTTATGATTCTGACGAGTATACGGTGCAGATGTTAAACGCGGTTGAGGTGGAGCGTTTTGGCCAGCGGTTGAGGTGTTAGTTTCAGTCGCGATATGGTCAGGTTCATTTGATGATAAACCATGGTTGATTAACGGCTTAGGAGCTTTGGGCGGAGGAATTGTTGGATTTGTTGAATTGTTGCCAGGCTTCCATACGGCTAAAATATAAGCTAAAAATATAGCGTGCCCTAGCGCCCCCCGAACCTGTGAGATAGGCTCTTCCAGGGTGTATACAGAGGCTGATCCAAATATTTCTGATAGAGGGGCGGGCTGGCAAATGTTATGAAACGCAAAAATTGTAAGGCAGGGAGGGACCTTATCATTTTATCACGAAAGATTTTTCTAAGGGGAAAAACTGTAAGGTTTTATCATAAAATAGTTTCTGAGTGTTCAATTGTATTTTTTTACAAACAAAATTTTTGAGGGGAAAAATGCAAGGTAAGAAGTGGGGACCTTACAATTTTATGACAAAAACAATTTCGACGTGGGAGGCGTACGCTCTTTCGCCGACCCCCTCTGGATCCGCTAGTGGGTGCATACAATGGGGTGCAATAGACAATGTTGTAAGCGAAGCGAGCGAGAGTTCATATACGCGAGAATAACGCGCTGCTGAACGAGAACTGCGCTGAAGGAGCGAAATGTTTTGGAATGGCATGTCGGGTCGGTTGTGCTGAGAACACCAGGACCCCGGAGCTTATGCATTATGAAGGTATGGTGGTAGCTACGGCACTGAAGAAAATAAGATTTAGAGCTCAACATATTTAAACCTGAATACAATTTTTCCGTAGCCGTTTACTGTAAGAACGAACCCGACTCAGTGCCGAGACTCGCTTCCGCAGCTTTCCTGGGGGTGAGCTGGTTCGTCCTGGCAGAGCCTCTAACACGACTTGATTTAACGAACTTTTTTGACATATGCTTTCAAAATTAAGCAAAATTTTGGTCCTTACAAATAAAAGGCTGAGAGCTAGGAAAGTCTTTTTCGAAGTATAAGCATAATCCTAAATTTAAGCCTAAACGCCCAGAGCCTAAGCTTAAGCGGTTCGATAAAAGTATAAAAAGGCAAACGTTTGTTAAACATTCATCAAAGATATATAATTCTGAGCAAGCGAACTGTCGCAAACCTGGCTTTATATTCGATGCCGCTTTGAACGTTGGACCACGGATTTGTGAACCCGAGGTTAAACTGGAAGTTGGTTGAGAATTCATTGAACTTTCAGAGCCACCGGTGTGATGTGTAGATTTGGTTGATTTATCTGTAATAGCAAAACGGCATTGGAGAAAAAAATAATTTTAAAAAATTCCATTGGACGCAAACGTAAACGTTTTTATAAGTTTGAATACAAAAATACGTCAGGTATTAGACTTGCTTCGCTCGCGAAAAATTACCTATAAACAGGCCTCAAAATGTTGGCCTCGGAGCCAACTTCAGGCTACGGGAGCGGTAAACTTCGAACTCCCACCCCTGGAAAAAACCTTTGCTTAGCCGTTCCCAAAGGGCCCGGAGTTGGATTTCGGAGGGGCACCATAACCCTCCGCGTGCCCTGCTGAGCCGCAAAAAGTATGTTAAGTTACCGGAAATTGTCAATTTAGAGCAATTTCATTTTGTATGAGCATATTGGTAAAGATTAATAAAGGGTGTACGATCACATTGTGGCTGTAATGTTGGTTGATGATTTATCTTCAAAATTTAAAAGTTGCATCGTAAGTATGGAGAAAACTATGAAAAGACTGTTCTCGAACTGAAAAATGAATGTCCAAACGCCACGATACCGGAATATTGGCAACTGCATTTCATCTGTGGCTTTTTTAAAGGCAGCAACAATATATGGTATTACACTTGCTCGCATTCCTCGCGTTCTTATTAGAGGTTATATTTTTCTTCGGCGTCGAACAATATGTTTACAGCTTTCTAAAAGAGGTCTTAAGACAAATTGCGACGAAACAGTAAAGAAATGTGTAATTTATGCGCTCTTACGTTCTTAACTACAACGATTTTGTAGAGACAAAATGTTTTGATTCACTGATCATGCATCGGCAAACAACCCAGTTTTAACGATGGTAGGTGTAATGTGTAATATTGTCCGGTCTTTATTTTTTACTTAATGGTTTGTTTTGAAAGTTGCTGAAAAACAGTTTTTGTAATGTATATCGAGCGAGTCACATCGATGCGCTGTAAAAGTATACAATCGTATTGAACGCAGAACAAAAATAAGGGCAGGTAAGGTCAGTAACAGAAAAGGAATTTTGCGCGGGAAAATGTGGGTAACAAGTAAGGGAATTTTGCGCGGGTATACCCGCGGGTAAAAGAATAAAAATTCCGCGGGTAAAGCGCAACGCGGTTTAGAAATGTTTATCCACTTGCACATCTGTACGTATGTATATTTTATAAACAACCAAACGATGTATTGCAGCAATATCGAGCAAGTCTCCGGCAGGCAAGCCAAGAAATAAGCAGTTTACAATATTCAGTATCATGGCTCATGTCCATTAATTTTTTATTTCGAAAACAGTATTTTTATAGGCTTCTCTATAATAAGTGTAATCTGTAAATTTCAGAGACAGCTCATCTGCTTACTTTCCAACCGCTATGTGATCTTACAGCATTTTAACTGTTTATCAGGAACAAGTACTACAAAACTAAATTACTCGAAAATAGACAAATTCTGCCTCTAATAATAAACTTAACGTTTTACGGATCAAGATGTTTAAACAAGCGATGCATTCATGGTTGGCGGTGTAATCACACCTTCGCTTTCTATTTTCCATGCTTAAAGGTTGCGCTATACGCAAATACTTGCCAAATGAAATGTTGTTTTTGTGTTTTGTTATATAGTTTTAGCCGCCATTAACTTGCATCATACTTCAAACGTGGAATAGACACCTTGTTATTCAACTTTTAAACAGATTTTGGCATGTTTCAAAGTACTTTACCGTCAATTTCATACCAATAATGGCGTCAATTTACGACTGTAAGATTAAAAAATAAAAAAATGCAGCTTTAGTGTAGGGGCAAATTAAACAAGGCGTTGGCTAAACGCTCTTTTTTGATAAAAACACTGCAGTGGGTAAATTTTCTTTGGGCGGACAATATGTCATGGTATCGGACATTATTTGACGCTTGTATGACGAGAAATAATGTCCGGGTGGACACGATTTTACGCGGATACTATTTCAAGTGATATCAGCTGTGGAACCATTTCCTCCAGTTAAAAATGTAAATATATTGGGAACCCTCACGACCGTAGCCAGCTCACCTTGCTAGAGGGCTAAACATATTTCAGGAGATACATTCAATGGTTATCGATGACTTATAAGCAAAATTGAAAATTTTTTAGGAAGCGAAACTTCTTCAAGACCATCTGAGCCCCTCTCCGGCCTTCCTCTGCTACGGCCCCAGGAGCCTTTGATTTCATTCACTCTCAACATACTTGTTAAATTCGTTAACTGTACAAATTTTAAATCGCTGGTAAATATCATGACAGTATTACAAATAAATGCTCTTTTAGTACCTCAGAACTAAAGAACACAAATCATTGAAATTCCTAAAAATTCAAAATCAACTTATCAACTTGTGTTTTACTATAACCAAACAAGAAAATATTTTCTTTTTGAAGGCAGATCCGAAGCTATCCATCGTACACTCAAGACCCTACTCAGTTCAACATGTAGAGGCAAGGTCGTAGCCGGGTCACCTTGCTACAGGGCTAAAAAATTTCGGGAGGGGCATACAACGGTTTTCGTTGACTTACAAGCCAGGTTGAAAATTTTGTAGAGGGGCCAAAATTTTTGCAGGAGGTGGGGGCTGAGCCGCTGGGCACCCCTTGGCAACGGACCTGGTAAAGGCCCACAATAATTACGCTAGGCTCAAGCTGTGAATTTCATTTCACTTTTAAGCGACGCCAAATCTGATCTAAAGGGAGCCAGAAATTAGTTACCGGGGTGTCTGAGTCATACTTGCCCGCTTCCTGGCTACTGGCTTTAGTACATACTTTAACTGAAGGACATTTTCGCAAGCTGCATACTATTTTAAAACAACTTTGCTAAACCCTTGGTAACATATAGGGCAATAATGGTACAATGGCAGCGCAACATAACTTCATGAAAATGAAACTCAGAAGGCAGTTTGAACAAGCAATATAATATAGCACATGATGGTGTAACTTTGATTTATTTCCTTCCGCTCATGTTATACGTGTTACTATTGAGCACGTGGTGTACAAGGGAAGGAATATCGGTGATATTATATTTCCTCGTGAAATTTTTACGGGGACAAGAAAAGAGCACTTTTAGCATTAGAATATCCTTGTAAATTCTGGAGGTCGAACAAAGTATCTTTAATGACAATGTGCCCCCGAACGAAGTGTTGGCTACGTCTCCGGTAGCGAGGCGTAGAGTTTTAAAATTGCCTATCCAATTCTTGAAGATTAAAAGACAGAAAATGTATCTAAAACTTAGCTTCGTGGTCAGAACTGAGGGATTTAAGCTGCTATTTACAATACTATTAAGGATAACATTATCTGTTTTGTGAAATATTTGGACAGAGACGGTAATGGTTCATCTGACGCTCACTATCTGTTTTTATACGCAAATAAGTGAAAAATATCACGAGATGATATCGTAAATTTAATATTGTTGCGTCTTCGATGTAAACTATATAATCAAAATCTTGAAATATCAAAAAAATTGACAAAACGGGTAAAATCTTTGAATGCAGGGAGCGTTTTGTTCCCACCGGAAAAATCCTGAATCTGTAGCTGCATAGAATCACAGAGATACGATTTGGATACACCACAATCGAGCTATCTCCATGAAATTATTGATAAACTTGAAATTTTTGGAGGGACGTATTTTTACTGCATCCATTTTGAATATTATTTTTGGTCCTACGTTTAGACGCATTTTAAACCTTCGGCGGTTTTTGTTTCAGCCGGTAGGGTAGGAGCCCCTTTACGGTTGGGTCACCCCCAAAATCGGAGGTATGGGGATGGCTTCTCCGGCCCTGCTTATGCTTGATGGGAAAGCGTATAAAATGCTGAAGAACCATGTACAATAAAACAGGATGCTAACCAGGGATTAGCCAGAATTTCATTCCATAAGGTAATAACCATTTACTAAATCTGAATTGGAAAATTCGTACACTTCTGAAAATGTATATTTTCGAAGGATTTAGCGACCAACAAATCAATCTTATACGAAACGAGTGTTCGATAGGCTTAAGCTTAATAAATGAAGCAACAAACAACTCAAAACAAACGAAAAGACGTTTTAAATATTAATATGTTCAGGTCACACTCGGTATTTGCTACTACAAAAACTGAACAAACATTGGGAGCTGAGCAGAGTTTGCGAGTGTAAAACACCAAACGGTTATATTCGTTTTATAGCAGCTTCCGACACGTTTTTCCGTCGCGTGTCTATTAATGTTAAAGATGGGGGTTTAAACGACGAAATTATATATATTTGCAAAAGTAGCGTCTTGACAACACACTTAAAACAAACGGTGATTTTGCAAAATATGTACAAAATGTTTTGCGGCAGCGCGGTATCACATTTGAAACGTGTTTACTGGTCGAAAAAAGTGCCCATTAAGCAAATGGAGAAGGTAAACACTGGTTCACAAGCGGGCTCGTAGCCATGGGTGAAGGGGCCCAAGGGGAGGGCTGAGTTCATCCTGACAAAATTTTGTCCTCCTAGAAATGTTTAACCTTGCTTGCAGGTCAGCGAAATCCCTTATATGCTCCACTTGAAAATTTTAAAACTCCCATATTAAGGTGAGCAGGCTACGACCCTTTTCACAAGACAAACCATAATGGCGTGGCCAAGGCGCCACCAACTCGTGTGCCCATCAACAGTGATCGTAACCAAAAATTTGTGTTAAGATTTAGTGCTAAATTTGTCTTTATTTTCTAACTGACTACGCTCGTACTAATGTGTTTTTCTCACTACTATATATCGCTCGCTCTCATCAAAAATTTCTGGATCTGCCACCGGCAACCTAATACGTTTAATTAATTTATGCTTTGTCAACATACACCTCCTGATGATGGGTGAGGGTGTATTATGGTCAACAACTGACCGAAGTTATTTGAATCAAAGTTTATTTTCTAAGATATCAGTAGTAAAGTTTCCCCGTCATGGTATTAACGATTTTGTGAACGTAATTACTCTGCATATTCATCAAGTTATCTCCAGAAGTTGATGAATGTATTCGCTGAGGCTAAAGGGGCTAAGCTCTATTCGATTCGGATGTTTATTTAAGTTTAAGTATACACCTTGAGAAGTCAGGCAACCAACGAGCCAAGTAGGCCATGCCCTCTAAAAGACTCAATTCACTGCCCCCCGTCTACTGTCTTCATATGTAAACATAGCATGTTTATATTCACATGAAAGTACTGTATTGACCATAATAATATGGGGGTAATAAGAGGGGGTCCCCATTTTGTGTCCGAATCAATAGGAGTCCGTATCCCTAATAAGAGTCCGTAAGCGGATAGAGTCCCTAAGCCCTAATTAGAGTCCATAAATGTCAATTAACCCTAATTGTAGCGCATAAATGACTCCAGCACCAAATAATTTGAGTTCGAAACTTTAAAGCGCACTTAAATTTTGAAAGTACATTCCTTCCTTAGTATAACATTGTATTATCGCTCAAGCTATTGACACAAGACAAACCGATGCCAAATAAATATCAGTCCCCCCTCTTATTCGGGCCACTACAGTATATAAGAGGGAAACTATTTAAATTACAACTTATGCTCATGAGTGAAACAACCCAATAAATCTATATTTTATCTGGATTACAACTAGTGTTTCCCTATTCCATATTATAATCTCCTTTTCCAAAGATGCTTCTTCAGTCCTAGCGTCCTGAAAAATTGAAAAACGTGCACCAAGTCAATTTTAGATTTTTTACAAGTTTTGAGCTTAAAACTAAACAACGACAAATCCATATCAAAAGGTGTCATTTTTGAGTAGATCCGAAAAAAGTGTTTCAATTGCCTCGGATCAGCCTGTAGAAGTGGCTTCAAAGTCGGCTGTGCGTTAACGATGGGTGTCCTAGTGGCAGCCATAAGTATTGCTAGATTTTAAAATATACTAAATCTTAATTTCAACCCACGATTAGTTATCATCCATGCAGAACTATAAACACCAAAATTTCCCTGGTTATCTTATTGCTTTATATGAGGATTTCTAAATAGTCGGTATTGGGCTTTCTGACGAAATTTAAACCATGATTGATTGGCTGTGCGACGGCGTTTTGGATTTCCCCAGGGCATCATGAGATAATACGTATCAGACGCCCTGCAAATGGTCACGCATGGGAGGAGTGGACCGGTCGCGTCCAGATTTTTGAAACAAAACCGCAGTATTAGGAATAAATGTTAAAATTACGTTTGGCTTCTCGTTCGTGAATTTTTTCCACTATTATATGTTGCGCAGACCGTATGTAATCCTTGTCTAACGTCCGTTGCTCCACTCCTGATAAGTATGTCATTTGAAACCAGTATTAGCGTGGGTGGTAAACGACGCGAGAATAGCTCTCAGGGCGCACCAGTAAAATGGTGACCAAAGTTTAGTATGGACACTTGTGTCGGGTTCAGATAAGGGAAATCTGAATTTATTGCTGTTCATTCTTGGCTTACAATTTTTCCTACACCAGACACATTAAAATGTTTGCTGAAATGATGGAGCCAAGTGTTAACTCATCTTCCTCTCAAACAGGTGCTGATGAATTTCAGGAGGGCACGTCGGCTTAGGCGTTCTTCAACACGGATCAAACCAAGATTTGGTGTTAAGGTTTATAACTAAAATGACGTTAGAATTTTTCCTTGCGTCGATCGCAAGTGTTTTTCACTATCCCAATTGGCGTGGTCCTTCTTTTTCCATATATCTAGATCCGCACCTGCCATGATTGGCTCGTACCTCAAAACTTAGTTTAGGCGTAATATTTACATTTAATATAGCACTTCGTGCTTTAAGCCTACCTGTGATGTCCGTCGAACCTCACATTTTTTGAAACTTGAATGAAATATTCGTTTACTTAGCTAGCACAAAAACAAATCACTTATTATGCCGATGAAAGGCGTTACTATACGCGTGGGTAGCCACGGTAAACGCGGATTGGGTAAAAAATTTCAGCCGCGGGGATATCCGCGGCCAAAGATTTGTATCACACGGCCTATAAATTGACAGTTTCTACCCGCGCCAAATCTTCAACAACTAGAGTTGCGCTATACTTTTGTTGACGTCCGGCGCCTTCCATAACCCGTCCGGCGCATTCCGTCACCCGTCCGGCACGTCGGTTTCGGCGTTGTCCGTCACCCATACGGCGCCGTTCGTCACCATGCGGTATCTTACGCAAATAACTCACGTACGATAACGTATGGTACGAACGATGACGGACGGCGCCGTACGGATAACGAACGGTGAGGGACGGCGCCGTACGGGTGACGCAAGGTGACGGACTGCGATGCAAGGTGACGGACGGCTCCAGTCGACGAGTATAGCGCAACCCTAATGGTGCAAAACATGCGCTGTTAATTCAGCTAGTCAGTGAGCATTGAAAAAGCAAAAAATTCTCTGCTTTATTTAGTTGGGTATGAAATTTTGTTTTTAGTAAACTTTCATGTGTAAAATTCATTGGAGCTATAGCGCAAAACTTCATTAGGCTAAACCTTTCAAATTCACGTCCCACGACCGTGCAGCAATTTTGAATACACGTCGTGCCAAAATATTACAAAGGGGTAACATTTTTAAGCTACTGAGTTTCATGGCTGGCAAGTCCTAATTATATGAAGCGGAACAATTTTTCATCTTATACATGAGCATAGAGGTCAGAAGAAGATGCATCTTGCTATCATTGATCTCAGAAGGATCGCTATTGACGTTTTCACAGAAGGAAACTAGAAACTCAGAAAAAAGCTATAAAATTGTTTTCTGTGAAATGTAAATTAAATAGCAAAACTCCCTATTTCTATATGTTTTAACGTTGTTTTCAGAGACTTCGTGTACATCGCTGCATGTCGGCTGCAGTCAGATCCGTGTCTACTATACATTGAAAATGTACGCATACAAGTGTAAAAAAAACTAACTGTTGCAATAGTTTTACTTGGTAAAAAATTATTAAGTTTACGCTTTGAGTTTGTCAACAAAATGTATAAAAAAGTGACTTTGAGGACACCAGCAGTGGAAAACACTATTTCAGGCTTGAGTCTGGTGAGTTTCGGTCAAACTGATCGTTGGAACTTGTAGCCAATCAGCGTCCAGAGTGTGATGTGGGTAAGGATCGTTTTACCCGACTCGTGCTTTACCCACGCAAATAAGAATTTTTTTACCCACGGCTACCCGCGCTAAGATGATCTACTCGCGACACGCCTTTTAGCAGCAGCGCCCGAAGTTAAACTGGTATTTTAAACGTCGGCTGTGATGGGTACGAGCGAGTAAAGTCCCATTCTGATACAGTCAAAGTAAGGATGGATTGCATTTTGGAACGATCGAATAAAGCTCCTGAAACATTGCAATTTTTGTGAATGAAATTATTTTAAACAGTTTGCATAAGTTTCGAGAGACTTATATACGATGGTGGGTGTGCCTCGAATATGTGCAGTCGGACAAGTTAAACTGTCAACAAAGGTCAGTTATTGTTCATCAAAAATTTAGAAATATAGAGCTCTGGAACAACTTAAGAATATATATTAAAATAGCCTAAATTAAAAAATTGTAACCAACTTTTAACGGTAGAACTTAATGAAGTTGTTTTCGCATACCTCCAAACCCATGTTTTTCAATTTTGGATTATTTAAGTAATATCACTTTAAATTTCAAACTGTACATATTGCAACGTTTTTATGGCAAAATACATGCAATTTATATATTAAAAACTGGCACAGAGTTCCAAATGCATATACAAATTTTAAACCGAATCAGAAAGTGGGCAAATATTGAACAGAAATGAAGACCTTAATTTGAAACAACAAATACCGGAAACATGTGGTTTCAGAACAAAGAAACCATACAAATAAATCTCATCAAATTATTTATTCCACAAAATGAACGCAAATCAGAAAATAAAACTCAAAAACATTTTCTTCAAAAAAACACATTTTGGTGTACGACTTCGGGTTACAATTTTAAATTGCGCAGCAAACCACTAAATTTGGCCAAAATTCTGTGTCTATTGATAGCGTAGGGAACGAAGACTTTAAGCAACGCTAAAAATTTAGCGGGGGGTGCAAAATTTTTACATGGCTGCTAAGCTTCCCCATCCCCCCTCGCTTGACTACGGTGATCGAGCGGAATAAAATTTCAACTGTGAATGTGGATGTACGGCGATGAAGTGTTAACCGTTTTTTTGCGCAAATCCACACTACACAATTGCCGTTCCCGACCCACGCTTCACCCAGCCAAATAAGATTTCAGTACCAGCGAGTTTACCCACGGCAAAAAGATCTACCAACGACCCACCTTTTACCCGCACCTGAAATTAAACCATTATTTTAAAGATCGCTGGTGATTTGCACTAAGTTTTGTGTTATAGCTTATATGGATTTTACACCAGAAAGCTTACTAGAAACAACAAAATTTCAAACCCAACGCTCATTGACTAGCTAAGTTAATAGCGTACGTATTGCGCCTTAACTGTTCACGTACGATAACGTATGGTGACAGACGGTGACGGAAGGCGCCGTACGGGTGACGCACGGTGACGGACGGCGATGTTCGTCAAGTATAACGCAACCCTTAAAGGTTTGACGCGGGTAAGAATTGTCGATTTTTACAAGGAATACCAATCTTTACTCGCTGGTATGCCCGCGGGTGAAATTTTTTACCCGGCCCGCGTTTACATGCGTTAAAGACCCACTTTGCATCAAATATCTCTTCGCTAACATTTATTGCAGTGATTACTGCAACAATTTGTTCAAAACCAATAGGGGGTGGCAGCCGCTCTGCCCTACCCCAAATGCTACGCGACTTCCTGTTGTGATGTTTTACTTCACAGTTATATGTTATCACGAAATTTTTCGTCATGAAACTGCATGATAAACCCAATTTAGCAATTTATTATGGTTCACAAATAACTGTTTTGAGTTTTAAGCCTATGCTCAAGTGTATGACTAACCGTAAGAAGTGCCAAAATCTAAAAATTTCGAAAACTGTAGCGACAGTTTACGCAAAGCTTTCGGAATACTAATAAAAGTATGATTGACAAACCAACACCTTACGCATCATATTTAGGTCACATCTTGTTCTTTAATATCATATGATATTCGACATATTGTCTGCGAATATCATATGCTATATTTTCAAATGTTTGCATACTTGAGGTAACATACCCAAATTGTCCTGTTGAATATCATATGATACTAGAATTTGAAACTCGATTTTTTGAATTATGACACTGTAGTTCTAAACGATTTGGTGTCGGAAATGAATATTCCTGCGCGTTTTTGGTATTTTAAAGTACATTTCTGCCTCTCTCGTCTGACTTTCTATCCATTTATAAGCACGCGAAGATTGCACTGTCCCGCTGAATTTTATAATATTTAATGTAATTTTGGTATATCATATGATATTCGCATAAATACATCACAGTATCACCTGACATACGGACTCTTGTACACGTTGAACGTATGAGAGCGGTGGTTTGTAAGTTAGTGTCATAAGACGTCCGAGTTTTGTCCGTTGACCCGATTACAGTCTGAATTTTAACACTGACGTCGAATCGAAATTCAACAAAGCGTGACCCGCCTGCCCCGGTATAGCGTGAAATGTCCAAACAGCCCTCTCACCACTGATTAGCCGAAATATCAACAAACACATTTGAAGTTGCAGTATATATGAAAAGTTTAGCGTTCTGATCTCAGTACTGTTAGATACACATTGTAAACTAATGGTTAATATCTTGGTTCACCCATCATCTATGTGAAACCCGGCCCGGACCCAAGTTGAAATTTGAAATATCTACCTAATTCGACAAGTTTCTATAACTCTCTGAGCAACAGTCTAAACCTAAATTGCCTCCGGAACCATTCCGGTACGCTATGATTTTATTATATGCCATGCTATCAACTGCGCTGAACTGACGTTAAGATTCTGAAAGACACTCATGAGCGGCATAAGCTTCCTGAGTTATTATTCAGATCAGGTGGGTAAATGTAACCAAAGGAGTAACTTTGATTTCAGTTCTCTATGGTATAATTTCTTGTGAAGTAACATATTTAGACCTGCATTTAGAAACTTAAATCCTTGTCCTACTTATCTCTTAGGAAATTTCGGGAAGGGACTGTTCCCTCTATCTCCGCAATTGTATTTGCCCCTGAAAGTGACCTAATAAAATTACCAACATTTTGACCAATGACCCATTAAACCCAGTTGAAAGTTCTAAGTCGAAGCACTCAAAAAACTACTGACCATGCAATTTGTATCATAGACACCGCCACTACTCACCTGAATTTTAGCGAATAACAAAAATTATTATTTAATGTAGGCAAAGTTTTTCTATTTGAAAATGCTGGTTCCACACAAAATCAGCTTCTGATCAACACTAATATATACAAAGTATCAGCTGTAATTTATATATATATATACTGGTCGTTGTGGTTGCAAATTTGCAATTCTAAAATATTCTTCACAAAACTTTTTAAGAATGTCTTTTAATCTGCTTATATAAACTGTCTTGTTTATAAATGAAACAATCATTACAACAGCTGGAACTCTGCCCAAAATACGTATGTGAGGCGTTCCAGCTTTGACAATATAGATTTTATAACAAATGGTCATTTAAAGAAAAATGACAAGCAAAAAATCATGGGTCGTTTTAATGAAAACGCCGAGAAGCGTGGAATCCTTTCTCAAACCTTCATGATTGAAAGTTCAAACCAATAAATAAAACACATTGGTTTACATAAGAACTATATACTACCAGCCTGTCTTAGAACTGAAGTTGTCTTCAAGCTTGTGCAAAGGCAGTTTTCAAAATGTTTTAACTTGATGGTTGCCAAAAAATTTACAGAGTCACCAAACCATGACAATTAAAAGGAAGCACAGAACTCCACGCAGGACCTGAGCAGCCATCTCCCATACCCCCATTTGGGGGTGCCGTCACCCCTAAAGGCGACACCGCCCTAGCCGGATGAAACAAAAACTGCCGAAGTTTAGAAATACGTCTGACTTCTCGCTCGCTTCGCTAGCGAGTTTTTGACACTATTCTGCCTTTCCATGACTTGTTAAATGGTTTTAGACACTATACAGGCCTTGCAATAACCACCAGGTTGCTAAATGCCAACAAATTTTCTCGCTCGCTAAACTCGTTGCATTACAAACACAGCAGAAAATTAGTTATAAATCACGAATATATCGTATTTTTTGTTACACGTATGCTGCAATTGTTCGAGGTGAAATAAGATATACGACATTCATCCAAAATCTTAAAAAATTTGTTCGAAATGAAATAAGAAATTCGAAATTCATCCAAAATGTTAAAAAATTTAGATGCATCCGCCATTTTTTTCTTAAAATCTTTGAAAAACAGGTCACCGGTGAATTTATGAACGCCTCAACTGTGTTGGCCGAAAAAATAAAACTTTTTTGAAACTTTTGTACTTCAATATCCGTTTTACGTTTCCGGTTTTTTAATATCCGTTTACACCCTGAAACTCGATTTTACTTAAGATAATATAACTCTCATGAAACGGAATAACGAAGAGTACTAAAAAATTTTTGAGTGACGTATCCCGCGTGCTGTCTCCACTAGTTGGAGCATATTAAGATTGTTAAAGGTTTTAACCTAAAATATGAGCTGTTGAGCTATTCTAAAAGAAAATGACAAAAAAATTTCGCGGGTGGTTTCACTTTCTACATACATCGTTTTGCAACTTTTGTGTGAAACCGTTTTTGCGAGGGTGTCTCCAATAGCTACCAAGCGCAAGCGTGAGCTCAGACAACCTTAGATCAAACATCGATATATTCTGTACTCACGTCTACGCCGGTAGTCCCTACCCTGCGTGTTGGCAGCCGTCCCCCGTCTGCTCCATTACTGACAACAGATTGTTCTACCAACATGCTACACGACTAACTTGAAGACGTGCCGCCCATAAATTCCACCCCGGGCAGAAGCTCATGTCGAAGCGCTCGTTTATGTAGCCTTAGAGCAATTTAGTTTGAGCAAAAATATTAATAAAATTTGAAAACTGAAATTAAATGCTCATCACTTAGGGTATAAAGTAGTAGCCATAAGCATTAAGCAATATCGACTCATTTTCAAACTATGCGTAATCAAATTATACATTTTCTTCAAGTCTAAAGCCATAAGCTACACAACAAACTGCATTCTGCAAGCGATTTGCACAATTAACGTATTCCAATGTCATTTAAGCATCATAAAAACTTTTCAAGATGTAGCATATATACATACATATATACATATATATACATATACATATATATCTTGCACTCACAAATAATTCACAAGAGTGCTCTGTTGTTTCAAGTTGCAACCTCAGGGCGCCCCTAGGAATAAGACGAAATATGCTGGTGTATAAATTTTACCTCATATTTTACGCTTTTTGCAGTCAATATGCAGTTTGCAACGTAAAGCATAAGCTGTATTTTAAACAATTGCAAAAAAATGTCAGAAAAAATACCATTAATTTAAGCTCTGGGTACAGTTTCAGCACGTCATTTCGCATTTAAGCAGTTTACGTGTGTAAAATAACTCCGCTAAAAAGTTAAAATCTCAAAGTGCGTGCAGTGCAAAAAGGTTAGCTTCAATTGTGCTTGCAACCTGTCTGCGGTACGGGCCAGCAGCCAGAGCGGCTTGGGAGGTTCAACAGCCCCCTGGGAAATTTTTCCCCGAACACAACGAAAGTTTTAGCTTCGTGTGTAAGCCATTTGAATTCCATGCATACTTCTCAGAAACTGTTTTGCCCGTTGCCTGGATGTTCGGCTGGCTACGCGTCTGCTGTGCAATTAATAACTGGAAAGCTTCATTAAAAAATTTAAATTGTGAAATGAAACGGGCAGATTTTAATTGTCTTTTCTATTATCCACCGCCCAGCCGGCGTTTGCAATACTTATTATATTGCATACAACGCATCTTGAGGAGCTGAGACCAACTGAGTTTAACTTTTCGAAATCACAGATTGGTTAACAAGTTGCAGTGGAATAACGGGATTTGGCGCGCCAGCGATTCGGGACAACGCCAAATCAGTGAATTACCATAAGTCGTTGCAGAAAGTTTAGCACCATTCGACTCTGCTCTATAAACTGCTCGAATGGTACTTGTCTAACGTTTTGACAAAAATTTGACGGACATTGGGACCTTAAAAAATCGAAGCTTTCAAAAATAAAATTAGACCTTGAAGCGATCTGGAAACGTTACACGAAGCTGAAATAAGAAGAAATTTCGAACCCGATTGTATTTTACCTGGAACTCGAAGCAATTTGTAATCTTGAAGCTTGAAATATCAAACAGTTTGCTAAAAGGCACTTCAAACAGTGTAAAATTTCATACCCCAAAAAACTTGCGGACGCACTCGCAAATCTTTGATCCACTACCGAAAACCCTCAGGATTAATCTAATAGTCACCGTGTTTAAACAGCTTCCGAATTCGATGACAATGGCCAATGCACCACCAGCTTAAACTTTACACACCTCAAGTTATTAAGTATAGAGAAAAAATTTGTTAAATAATACGAAAGTGTTCAGAAGTAAGTATAGAATAAATCGTAACAAGTTTTACAAATTCCTTATTTCCAATCTCCACACTTCTATTAAATTTCTGAAACCTATGCTCGCATTAACAAATGTATCTAGCAGCTATCACCAGCTAGCGATAAATTTTCAAACTCAGGCGTACAAAGACAAATCAACTACGAAAAATATGCTGAATTTGAACCGTCACACCTTCACTAGCTAGAAAGTTACAAGTTGTATGTCAACTGGTGCTACGTGCTATACACATTAAAGAATGCAGGCTCTAAATATAAACAAACAGCAATTGTGCCAAATGAATGATATTTACCATCGGCAACATCTTTGATTTGTTTGACCACTGATGCATAGAGATGTTCGCGCACGCCGCTTCTATCACCAGAAGTTTTCTGTTCCGAATTTTGCTGGTTGCTTTGCTCACTTAATAATCCATTTTTGGCCGACCCGTTCGATTTAGCGTTTAAATCAGTCTCAACTCTTACCGTTCCCATTATGTTGCAGTGTTGTTTTTCGCTGCCAACTACAACACTAGGAATGCTTGCGGCAGTGTTTGGTTGCGTCGAAAAATCTGCCACAGTTCGATCGTACACTAATTTGACAGGATTTATTACTGAATCAGTTGAAATTGCAGGTAGAAGCGGTTCTTGGCTTGTAATTTTATCGCAAGAAACAGGTTGCAATGGTTGTAACGGGGTTGGGATTGAAGTTGGAATGAATTCTGTAAATTGAGTTTGACGTTCTGCGTAGTCGATGAAATGAGATTCTTCAACAGGTGACAACGATTCGCGAGTGTTTCGAGAGCTTGAATGTAGTATCGGTACTGCTGGCGGTGAATGTGTCGGTTTACGAATTCGAGATTTGATCATTCCCAGTGGTACTTGAGGTACCGGACGTAAGTTTTCCGGCAAAAATGCCGCCGGATACCAAGGTTCCACAGGAGAAGTTAAGCTTTGACTATCTCTACTGTTATTATCAGAAATATCACTTGTAAAGTTTGTTGAATTTTTAGCTTCCACAGTATTTTTAAGACTAGCTTGATTATCGTTACTGGTATGAACAGATGGTAAATAGCTGTGTTCGGTACTTTCTAAACTTTTCAAATTTATATTTTCGGGTTTATAATTAACATCTTGGTGTGATTTGGGTGAATTTTTGTTCAAAACAAACGAAAACTGGTTATCGAAGTTCGGATCGGCACCAGGTGACAAACGAGACGGTGAAATATTTTGCGACGGTAATGATGTTTGTGCGAAAGTTTTCGCTTCTCGCTCCATTTCTTTGCGTAACATTGATGAATAATGACCGCCGCCGCTGTTTTGTGAAATTTCACAATTTGAATCTACTTTACCGCTAGTGCGGTTTGAGTATTCGTACAAGCTGGACAGCGATAAACTTTCGTTAGCTTTCGAACTATTTAATGTTTGTGGTGGATATTCACAAAGCTCAGTGTGCAGCTGTTGTTGCTGCTTAATTTCAGAACGTGGTTCAGCGCTAAAATCAGAGCTTACATAGCTACCAGTTAGCGAACCATTAGTTAAATTTGGCGGCTTTTTGGGTGATTGTGAAGCGCTGAAACTAGCTAAGGAATCAACCATTATATCATTACCGGCAGACGATGTAAACGATGATTGACCGAATGAGGTAGTGAGCAGTTTGCTTGTAGAGTCGGTACTTGCGATGAATTCAGCGTTAACGTGACATTTGTTGCTATCTGAGGGGTTGGCTTGTTTTTGGCTGGCAGAAATCAAATCTGCCGGGTTTGAGTTTGGTTGATTACCGCTAGAGGCTACTGAAGCGCCCATTGTAGCTGAATCAAATCGTTTCACTGTGTCTAATAGAGAACTTGGAAGTTTGTCCTCTGTAGACGATAATTCTTGGGTAATACGGGCACTTAAATCACATATTTCAGCCATAAATACATCAGAAACGGTATCTGTAGAATTTGAATGCTTCGTTATCAGTTGTAGTTTGTCATTAGTTTCACTTAAATTTAATTTGTTCGGTTGAGGCGCTTTCAAAACATCAATGCTCGACTGTGCGCTTGCTGAATAAATCTCATTTGATTGTAAGCTTTCAGTGGTCGAGTGAGTTGTATTCCATTGACTAGTATCACTGTAATTAATTAGATTTGGTTTTTTGCTAGTCGATGCTAAAGAGCATATTTCAGCAAATTTTATTTCACTGTTAGGGCGATTGAAATCTTCTGTTTCACTCATAGCTCGATCTTTTTTTGCTATCCGCGGAGCAAGCGAAATGTCAGGCAGCGAAACGTTGCTAAGTGACCGCCGTCTACGGCCAAGTAGTTGAATTTCTCGCCGTAATTCAATTGCCTGCCGTTGTGAGTGTCTGATGTTTTCATTACTGTTAATGAAATTTGCATTCACTATATCTCTGTCTAAATTAGCCGAGACAGCACGATATAGATTAAGACTAGGGCTTGATGTGCTGGACGACGGTGGGGTTACAACGATACTAGGGCACTGGTAGAGGGCCTCGAAATCCAGCGAGCATTCAGATGCTACCGGAGTTAGGCTTCCTTCGGAACTATTGTCAAGTGCTTGAACACCGTCATGGCGTTTCTTAACGAAACGTTCTCGCGTGTTGGTGCGGTACGGTTGCTGATTTTTAGGAACTCCATTTGGGATTGAAGACTGTATCGCTTGTTCATCATCTGAAATAGTGGAAACGAAATAGAAGTTGGTTAAACAGATGTTTGTTTTAGTGAGAGAAGTTTGTGAGACAGGTGTCTCTAAAGATAATCGAAACATGCGAACAGATTAAAATGTATCATCCTACCAGATTTAAAATGAAAATGAAATTTTTAATCGGTTAATCGTTTAATGAGACCGTATGTGCTTATTAGATGGACAATAGTTTAACGATCCACACAGGGACGTTTGGCAGGATTTCCAACAATAGGAAGTTATGTCCCGTTCAAGTTTCGAAACGGATTCTTGCGTAACCAACTGAACCCAGGGCAAAAATCACCAAGGAAATGTTTCAGTCCTTCACTACGTACCCTGCGCTTTGCTAGATGTATGCAGTATAATTCGCAGTTGGCACTTTGTGGTTTTAAAATATTACACAAAATTGACGAAATCAAATGCAAACAAAAGAATAAATTCCAAACTATTGCGTTACCATAAGCAAAACACATTTTATTACTTTCATCTAATCACAGCACGTCCGTAAATGATTGGCTCGTATACGAATATAGTAATATGTACTCGAATGAAATCCCTACAGAACAGTTGTGTAACTGAGACGAAACCAGTATTTAGTAACCAAAATATAGTTTGAAAAAGACCAGGACGCTTTAGATTTCCACAAACCACAATTACGGCCGTATTAATTATTAAACAAGGCCGGGTCATTACCTAACAAGACCCCAGGACTGCTTTATGTTGCGGTCATCCGAAAAGGGTTGATAAAAGAATATAAGTCAAGATATATTGATTTATTCAAAATTTTCATTTTTTAAACAGTCGTCAAACGCGAGTCGTGACGCCAATACATCACTGCCGTCAATTTTAATACGCCGTTGCGATGAAAAAAAGTTTAACGTTAGTGTTCATATAACGTTCGAACTGGTTCAACTGTTCTGTTGAATATTATTTAAACATTTTAGTCTTGAACTTGACTCGTATAGGCCATCGTGGCTCATGTATAGAACAGGGCCGGAACAGTAGTATAAGCATATTCCTAAGACTAAGCCTAAGCCTAAGTCTAAGCGTATGGATGAGCCTATTCCTAAGCCTAAGCCAAAGTCTAAGCCTAAGCCTATGGAAAAAATAGTCTAAAGCTTAAACTGACTCTATTATAGCACTTCTGAAAATGATCCGGCCCTGTTCTATACATGGGCCGGTATCGTAAACAGAAACCCAATTTAAATACACATTGGTTACATGGTCTACTTTCAAATCAATTTCTAGTTTCTAAAACTCATATATTCACCGTTAACTCAGAGCAACAAGAAACAAGGCACAAACATTAAAACAATACTAAACTGCCAATTCTACGACTAATAACTAACTGAAATGGCTTACTTTCAATGGTATTGGCTATTGCACACTTCCCCCCTACGTTTTAAGGTTAAGACTTAGCTTAGAAATAGTCTTTGGTAAATGCTTCTTAGGCATTATAAGTAAGCCTGTAGCTATACTGAACGCTCGCTCGGCATGCGTTGCATACTTGTTGTTTTTGCAAAAAATGTAATTTTCTCAAAAAAAGAATAAATCGCATTGAAATATATAATTGTTTTTGGTTTGTGACCATGAGAAAACAACACCAGGGTTCGATTTCGAATTAGAAATGATATTAAGGATCAGTTGTCCACAGCATATAATAGAGACCAGAATTCGGGTTCGGACTTAGCTTAATTTTATATGTGTCGCCCTAAATTACTTACAGTCTACAACAGGGCGTCAGCAGAAAATTGAATTGAACTCCGGTAGAAAAACGAGTTCTGCCGATGGTTTTGGAGTTTCCGGCGGTCAAATTTTTGATATTTTTCATAAAAGCTGTGCCATTCAGTGAGTTTGCCGGTGATATCAAGACAATTTTCGCTATTTTACTTGCGGATATTTTTCAGAATAGAAATATGAAAAAACAAATACTACTCATAAAAACAGATTATTGGTAAAATTAGTGACAAAGACACCACGTTAGTTAACTTTCTAATTTTGCTTCATCTACGGTTATGATTCTGTTAATATTTGCTGATGGATCTGGTATTTTCTGCTGTGGTTGCCCTTTGGTCTGCAATAATTAGCCAGAATTGCTTCCGCGTTACTTTTCTACGAAGCCAGTTTTAAATCATTTTATGTATAAACTTTGCAAAAAAACTAGCAGACAAACAAACACGGGATTCAGATGCTACTGATATTTTCTGTAGCCAGTAGTTTTCGATTGTAATTTATGAGAGGGAACGTATTTTGAGCTGAAACGACATATGTATGTACTAGTGACCCGAATAAGAGGGGGCACTGATATTAATTTGGCCTCTCCAGAGGGTACCTCCTGTTATTCGGTTACGAATTGTTATTTATTTTCACCCACGCTCCGCCACCCTTCGTTACTGATATATCCGTTACTGCAACTATCCGTTGAATTAAATTTTATTTTTTCTTGCGTCAATAGCTTGAGCGATAATGCAAGGTTATACTTAGGAATGTATATACTTTCAAAATTTAAGTACGCTTTAAAGTTTCGAACTCAAGTTTATTTAATCTTCTAGCCATTTATGCGCTACAGTTAGAGATAATTGACATCTATAGATTCTAATTAGAGTTAAGGGACTCTATCCGCTTACAGACTCTTATTAAAGATACACACTCTTATTGATTGGAACTCATAAAGGGGTCCCCCCTCTTATTCGGGTCACTACAGTATATATACATACATACATATGTACATATATCATTTCAGTACTCATAATAGATTTCGTCTCCTACACTGCAGTCGAAAGCCACTGTCTATAGCCAAGTGTAAACTAAGATTAGGTCATGAACCGCAGATAGATTCCAGTCTAAATTTGACAGTTTCTTAAAAGTTAGCGACAGAATTCTCGGGGGAATTTCGTTGCTTCGCATGCCTGTTAGTACGGCAGGCAATACTAACTTTATTAAGTTATCGTGCTGTGATATTTGGTCGATATATCAATCAATATCAATCGCGAATTATACCAGAAAAGTTAAAATTAAAATTATTTCGACAGTTGCGAATTCAATTGCCTTTCAATGTTATAACAAAACTACTCATGGGCAGAGCTAAGATGGTAACATACGCTGAGACGCACGTTTGTAGTTATATATTTATGTAAATTTACACATGCTTACAAATATACGAACATTGAAAACGTCCGAAAAACATTTGACACAAATACTCAATAATCTCAAAAGTTGAGAGAAGTACACTTAAAAACCCGACAGATGGTCAAAAGACAAAGTCGTAAGTAGAAGGGGATATGAGTGCTGCATTTCCCCGCCCCCCCCCAACAATTCTAATTCATTTATATCAGGTAAGCACCTTCCGTTTGCCAATATTGCCTTGATAAGTAGCTTTCGGCGTGACCTCATCAAATAAAAATTCCACTGTGCGCCTCTTACAGGAAAAAAGTTAAAGACTCAAAAACGTTCAGACGTCAAAAATAATTGTTTATTTACGTTTTTAATCCAGGTCATGATTACAACGAATTTACCATCGCGATAATTTTTGGGAACGGCATCAAAAAATTAAGTCGGAGACTAAGAGACACCGAGTTAAATGTTTTTAAAATTATGGATTGGTGCCATAAGCACAACTCGACCAAATAACATCGGCAAAACATCAAAACAAACACACTTTTACAATACCGTCTAGAAAATATACTTGTAAAACGTTTAACTAAAACTATCTAAAAAGCCGATTAGCTCCACAAACACCAACCAATTTTGCATGCGTTGCTACTTATACGCGTTTAAATACCTATTGAAAGAATCGTTATATATCGTCATGGTTGATAAAGTTTTTGGGCACCACTTGAAATGTTTGATGCTATTTTATTGCTGCTTGAATGTCCCAAATAGTTTTAGTTCAATTTTATTGCAAAATGATAGATATATGCGTTGAAGGTGTTCCTATTTACAACACACGTCTCTTTTATCGTTATTCGCCGTTGGACAGCGCTGTGCCTGTGTCTAGTGGCGATCCAGAACGGGTAGTAGTATAAAAATAGGTTTGCTGGCCCAAATAAACACTATCTTAACATAAAATTTTCGTTTTGATTTCTGGTGGGGGGAATACAGACACCAAGGAACCTAGGCAAAAAATACAGACACCAAGGACCCTATAGTGTCTGAGCGCAATATGAAGATTGTCGTGTACATGAAGGGGGTTGTAATTAAATTTGAAAAACGAAAAATTTCTTTCTGCTTCAAAACGAGCGAGTTTGGTGATTTCACTTGTTTTTTAAGTTTACGAATTATTTGCGCTTACCTTAACCAGCGCGCCAAATTAGTTACTTGACAATAACTCGTTAACCGTACGTGTAATTGCGGAAAATTTAGCACCATTGCACTCAGCTCCGCAAGCTGCGTCGAAAGATGTATCATTTGTCTATTAAAAAATTCTAATTTGAGCGTTAAGTGATTAGTGGAGGTCATAGCTAGCTCAAATACGCAAAAAATTTTCAAAATCCAATCATTTTTGAGGATCGCGGACTAGAGGGATAACGGAAAACGCAAAAATTTATTGTAGCGTTAAGCTACCGTTTATATGGCTAATGCATAGAACAGGGCTGTAACAATAGCATAAGCATATTCCTAAGCCTAGGCCTAGGCCTAAGCGTAAGAATGAGCTGATACCTGATCCTACGCCTAAGCCTAAGTCAAAAAATTAATCTAAAGCTTAAGCTTTACTGCGGTCTCGCAGAAAAACGTACCGCCCATGATCTTTACAGGGGCTATAAAACAGTATCAATAAGAAAATACAGTTTTCTTACACACTCGAGTTGAACCATTGCAATTATCTCTTGTTTTAATGTACCGCTTCTTTGAGTACCACAATCCAATGAATCCCGTTGCTAGTAGCACGACTATGGTCGAACCAATTAAAGCGAATAATTCAAAACAGTATAACTGATCAGTGTTTAATAGTGGAATCATGTTGAAATAAATAAACTAAATAAAATAAGGTAAAATTATATATACTGAATAAAATAAATAAAATAGTGATTCTCAAATAGACAAAGTCCTTCTGCGCGAGCCTGTGGCCAAGGAGGAGGGCCCGAAAGGGGCTTAGACCCCCCTGGAGTACTTGTGGCGCTCCCAAGAAAATTTTCAACTTTGCTTGAACGTTACCGAAAACCCTTGCATGCACCTCCTGAAAATTTTTCAGCTCCTCCCCCCAGCATAATGAGCTGGCTACGGGTCTGCTTCCGCAACAGAAGTTCTTCATCGTAGGTAGAGCTCACTGTATGCCATCAGTGAGTACATAAGGATACAAAACCACGAAATTAAGATATCAACGGCAATTTTGAACTTGGCTGAAACGTCATGAAATATTGCAAAAAACTCCACCACATAGAGTTTCCGACGTTAATATCGAACTAAACAAATTAAACTTTAATTCCAACTGGCCTAAGATCAATTTTAGAAACAAATCAGTTTTCTATTGTATCAAATTTTCATCAACAGGCAGCTTTTTTTCTTTTTCTTTTTGAAAACAATACTCGTACCAAAGCCAATCTATTGTAGTGACGCGAATAAGAGCTGGGAGATAATAAGAGATGGTGTTCCTATTTTGAATCCAACCCAATAGGTGTCTATATCTACAATTAGAGTCAACAAATCAATAGAGTTCAAAAGTTATTCAAAGTAAACATGACCGACATACAGAAGTATACTTAAGTTTGAAAGCATAAACTTTGAGTTGGGTTAAAAATAAATAACAGTTTCTAAACCGAACAATGTAGATTCACCATTTATGTTTTAGTTTTACAACACCGTAAATAACATTCACTAGCGGGTGCACAGGGGAGGGGGGCGTACGCCCCGCAGTTAGAAATTTTATGTGATAAAATGGTAACCTTCAGAAAATTGGCACATATATTGGATACAGTAGAAATTGCGTTTAATAACTGTTCTCGCATGCCCATCCGTCAGAATTTTCTGGATCCGACGCTGATATCACTTAACCGTTAAAACTTATAGTTGTTCTTTTCGTCTTTTGCATTTGAAATCATTTTTAGTTTTGTGTTGGGTGATAATTAATACATTTTAAATTTGACAGTTTTAGGTTAACTGCGCAACAACAAACACAACAGTTTGCGAAAATAGTTGTGTTTAAGTAGTACTAGAAACCATTTATTCTGTATAGTGAATACCAAGTTTGAAAAAAAGTATATATGAGAATTCCGCTTGCGTGCTCGCATTATGGTGCGCTATACTTTTAACAGTTTTAACGATTTCCGTCGCCGTCCGGCATAGATCGCGCGAAACAAACAAGCTTGGGCAGAAGAGAGGCTTAGCCCCCTTGAAAAATTGTGAATCCCTAGAAAATTTTCGACATTACTTGTAAAGTCAACGAAAACCCTTGTATGTGTTTCGTGAAACATTTTTAGCCCCCCTAGCACAGTGTGCAGGGTACAGGACTTTCTGAATGTATATTCTGCGCTGGAAGTTCTATTTTGAGTAAATAGCTGTTTCGTTTATGCCACACTGATGTAAAACCAGCGCTGATTGATAACCGATATTGAGTCTGACCAAACAAAACTGATGGGTATATAAATTCAGTAGCAGTTTAGCCTAAGCCTAGGCCAAAGTACTAATTTCATAAAATAGTAAATTCGTCAAGGCCAATTACTAATTGATTCTATACCAGTAATTTTGTAAAAACGTTATGGTTGCTGCACTGATTTATCGGTAAACGCATCAAAAACATCTAATAATCGCAACATGCCTCTAACATGGCTAAAAGAGAACTCTAAAATTGGTCTCGGAGTCAACAGGAGAGCATGGCCAGCCTCATATATCCCACTATAAATTTAGATTCGTCACTGATAAAGGGTTCTAAGTTTCAGGATGCGGCCCAATTAAAAATGTAAATTGCAAGTAAAATACATTATCGGAGCATGAGTCGCCACAACCACCAATATTTACAAGAGCTGTAGCTAAGATTGTGGCTCTTGTATATATTCTCACACAATGGCGGATCCATGGGGGCCACCCCGACGTGGCCCTCCCAACAGCATCTCGACAAAATTTATATAGTGTCAATTGCTGTTCTACGCTGTTTATTTCTCTGTTTTATACACAATAGTATAAGCAGCTTATAATAAGCTGCCCTGTTATTTTAGTGCAGTCTCGAATGATTAGATGTTTTGTCGGTACTAAGCACGGTGTCACCGAACCAATAATTTCACTAATTCCGAAGCTTGATTGTGAAATTGTTTTCAAACAGATAAAAGTGAACTTACATATTCGGTATTGCAACTATTTGTTGAATTAAACGTTTATTTGTCTTCTATCAAAAACTTAAGCGATAATGCAAGGTTACTTATACTTAGGACTGTACTTTCAAAACTTGAGCACGCTTTAAGGTTTCCAACTGACCTTTGTTTGGATCTGGAGTCATTTATGCGGTACAATTAGGGATAATAGACATTTATGGACTCTAACGAGCGTTTAGGGACTCTACCCCGTACGGACTCTTATTAGGAATACGGACTCCTATTGATTGGGACTCAAAATGGTGACCCCCTCTTATTACCCCCTTTTATGACAGTACAGTATGGGTCAAAAATAAGTTTATTACCAGTAAAATTTTGCCCCCCCATTTTGAGATCCTGGATCCGCCCATACATCTAAAAAAGGGTAATGTGTAGGCTTAGGTAAGCATCTCCAAATCTAAGCTTACGCATGAGTTTACACCTGAACGTACACTCGGGGGAAAGGGTTCAAGAGACAAAACTTTATTTCAGATGGGTTGGGTATTTTAACCTCATTTAAAATATTATTGCAAGACAGCGCAGCCAGCGAGACAATTTTTATAAGTTTAAGATACAATTAAAAAGTTTGAAAATGTTTTTCTCCTCTCCCCTGACATGTCGGAATATCATATTGACATTCTACAGGACATTCAGTCTAGTTTACCGCAACCTTGCAGACATTTTCAAACATATATGACATTCATGGACAACATTTCTAATATCACATATGATATTGCAGTTGCAGTACAAACAGTGAACGTCACATCAGGATAGCAGACAATTCAAAATTTTAAATACGATAGCGGATCGACGTGCAGACAAAATGTTACCCATTGTTGTAATAGGGACAAAAACGTGTCACAGGTTGCCCCAGTTATAACGTAAACCCTGCATCAATACTATGCAGCCGCTCATTATTGTAGGCGTTAAGCATTAAGAAAACTAAGACGTTCTCAAATAAAACGAAGCAATACCAGCCAACACTAAAATGACGGCATATCTATGACCAATTTCTACAGTTATTGGTGTGATTTTTAGTATACAAATATTTGCACAAGATAGTTTTTTTCTTAAAACAGCGTTATTTCAATGCAGTTGATAAAAACTTTCCTGCTGAGCAAAAATGTAGAAATAAAGTATTTGGCAAAGCTAACAGTGTAGGATACTAAATAGTAAATCGACCCGTAGGGCGACGGCTTGTGCGCGGTATGAACTCAAGTCAAATCCTTAATTCCAAGCTGTATACCCAACTGGGCCCGTAACCAGCTCAGTTTGCTGGTGTGGGGGGCTAAAAACTTGTCAGGAGGGGCATTCACGGGTTGTTAAAGACTTGCAAGCAACGCTGAAAATTTTCTAGGCGGACTGAGTCCCCTGGCTCCGCCTTGGCTACGGGCTTGCGTATACCTAGATCTACATTCACAAAGTTATGGATATTCTGAAACGAGCAAACATTTGATAATCCTACAGGCAAGAGCAGATCCAGGACGAGTTGGGATTGCTCCAAAGCATGCAATTTTGTCATTTGAACCTCACAATTACTATGATTTCCTAGCTAAGACAGTTGTTAACCGTGATGCAGAAACGAAAGTTGTATATTCGCCCTGGGCGCACTTTACTTTGTTTGCTTGGAAAATATACAATTTCAAAGTATAGAAAAGCAAGTTTTTTCGGCGACAAAATATTAATGCATCATTGCTGGTTAGTGCTTAAAAAGCAATCGAACATACGAATAATTCAAGGTAGGTCTTCTAAATACAGTGCTTAGCTCAGTTGTTAGGTATACAGATTACCTGAAATGACCAAACCTAATCTTAGAAAGTGATGGATCCAGAAACTCCTGACGAATGGTCCGCGTTATATATAATCGAAAAAGCTAACACGTGAAGTGTACTTGAAGCCAAAAGACAATTTTACTTCTAATACTTAGCAAAAATTTTGATTTTGAAACAATTTGAGGGCTTGTTATACGCTGGTTCGTTTCGAACCGCCAATGATCGTAAACTTTCGATAAGCTACTCAACTGAAGACATACAGGAATTTATAGTATTATACCAGCAAGCAAACTTCTGGTCATTGTTGAGAAAGCTTACTACAAAAACCTAATAAAGCTTGTGCAATCAGACCTAAACCCAATAATATGCATTAACTTCCGTGACATTCTGTTGCACATCACAAGCTTCAAAAATGTCCGAAAAGTTTCCACGTGTGGCAAACGTACAAATGGCGATTAAACCAGATTTTGCCAAAATCAAATGGTACCCTTACCAGGGGTGCAGCCAGCATGTGATTTCGTGACGGGACATCATAATGTAAACGTTTTTTGCGAGCGAGTAGATACAGCGAGTGTGGAAATTTTTTCGAGTTATCTAGCTAGGATCCAAAGGGGTATGATTAGAAGTGTTTTTAAATTTCTTCACAAATTTCGAGGGTAAATCAGTTTTATCCCCCTTTGTATATGCCCCAGACAACCACCACTGTTGGTTGCGTTGATTTTGGTTTGTTCGGCGAAATCGGCTAATAAACGTAATATTATGCACAATTAATTGCACTTGTTGCCCCACAACTGTTCTGAAGCAAACTGGTCATTTGAAAAGGCAACAACCCCGAAAACTTTCTACATAAACACGCCGTTGCTCACGGGCGCCCATACGGGGGGCATTGGGGGACCGTTCCCCCAAAAAATGGGCTGTGCTGCAACCGTTTGAAATGATATAAAAATTATGAAATTCATCCAAAATCTTGAACATTTCGATTTTTTTGAAATGATATAAAAATTATGAAATTCATCCAAAATCTTGAAAATTTCGATTTTCGAATGCCCGGTGAATAACTTGCGGACTTTAATTCAGTTGGCAGAAAATAAAACAGCTTTGAAACTTTTATACTTCAAGACCCGTTTTCCGTTTCCGTTATTTTTGCTACACGTTTTTTGACTTTGATACACGCATATATATAATTAGCCTGGCTCAAATTTGAGTATTTCTAGCGTATACAATACTGCTGGTGAAAAAATTCAATTTTCTAGGTATTTGTTATTCGAAAACAAAATTAAACCGTTTCTAGTCAATGAAACTACAAGATACCATTGAATATTTAAAGCATTTCATATCAGCACAGCCATGTGCTTGGCTTAATGCTTAATTAGGTTCAAAACAAGTTGAAAACCGTAGACAAAATCCAAGTTGCGGCGTCACGTCACGTTAGTAATATTTGTTAAATATTGCTTGAGGATCAAATATTGTTTGTTCAGCCTCGTAGATAAAAACATTAAGTATTCGTGCCGAAAACTTTACTGGCAGTTCTTGTGAAATCCGTGAATACTCTTCCAAAGACAGTTGGGCACCCCCTAAAATGTCGAGCAACCTATGGCCCTACTTTTGTTATTATTGTTTTTGTAGTAAAAACTGGTTTTGAATTAAACAATCGGCCCATGTTAAGCATAGGCGCTTGCCTACTAAGTAGGTATAAGCCTGAATCTAAGCCAAAACCTAAACCTAAGCCTAAACATAAGCCTAATCCTAAACCTAAATCGAAGCCTAAGCCTAAGCCTAAACTTCCAGTCTCTACAAGTCCCACAGTCCGCTGTTTTTCGGCTGTCAAGCCTCTACTTTTGATATGGTCCAGAAAATCAATGTCAAAGTCTGTATCCAGCACCAGTTAGCATGCAGAAAAACAGAAGACACCAAAGTTGTATGCTGAATATAACTCACGGACCCTTACATCGTGATCGCGCTAAGTCGAATTTCGTCTCCACTCCTTCGTTTACCAGCTCCAACTGACGCATCGGAACAGGAGGCGATCGAAGTATAGTATACTTGTAGCTAACTAAATTAAAAATAAATCAAACACAAACAAAAACAAAATAAATATCTGTATAACGTAAAATATAAATAACTAAAACCCAGGTTTCTGTTAGTATTAATTACACAACTGGTTCATAATAATCCTTTTGAATCAACGGTTAGAAGGCTGATTGGGTACAGCTCGACTATGGAAAGAATTGGTTCGCTGCAAATATTTTAGCTTATTTTCTAAATTATACAAATCCCCTTCGACCAAGGGACGAAGCTGGTGCAGAGGAGTGAGTACGCGTTGAACTCCAATTTTTGAAATTTTAGTTCTGGTTCGTAGGAAGTTTTTCAACTTTTTCTAGACGATTTATCTCTTTAAAAAATCGTGACAACGTAACTGCGCAGGCCACCCTGAAAATTTTTGCCCCAGAAATATGTTTGACAGGCTATTGAATTGGCGGATGTTATGCCGGCCTTGCAAACTATCAATGAAAGCTATCAACTGCTAAACCCACAGATATACGTTAAAGAATAGCAACGCTACGGAATTCTTTATTTTTAGGCCAATGCAACGAGCTATTTGACATAATGCAATGATTAAGCTACAGAAAGTTACATCTTAATTTTACGATATTTTAACTTTTTCGCCAAAACCTAAATATATAAACAGCTATTTCGAGTTTACTCTGGGGAAGTAAATTTTGAGAATTCTCTCTATTACACAAACTTTATAAAAATAGTATTAATGAAATTCTGTGTTATATCAGATTCAAGTCGACGCTCGTTTTGAACATGGACTGAATTTTAACAATAAACCGCTATCATCAAAATTCTGCGAATTTCGAAACCATATGCATGAAAATAAAGTGGCGTAACTGAGAAATTTAAATTAATAAGTGGCATCAAGTGACAACGAAAATATTTTCCTTCTCGTGTTATCATATGGTAAAAATTCAGTTATGATGAACGCAGTTTGTTGGCACCGCCCTCGGGCGGTGACTCCTGTTCTCGCTCGCGGCAATCTCCAAAGAAATATGTGGTTTGGATACAAAAGAATTTGTTGAAACCGTTTTCTATCGTGACAAATTTTACGCTAGATTTTTTACTCAATAATACAGATTTTTAATATTTATGTGATATTCTGCAACATTTTTGGCACCGTGAAAACAGTATACGTATTTGCGATGCTCGTTAAGCACATGAAACACTGCCAATCTCCGAACATCTCATTCACTTTTTAATGCAAAGTCGTTTGTATTAAAGGATACAGGTCTAACACTGATGAAATTTTTAAGTTACAGTATTTAAACTCTTGGTCACATAGACTTAAAATGTAAAATTTTTTCGCCTTGGTGCGTTTTGTGCACCTAGCAATTACTTTGCATACTAATCTTGGAAGTATAAACATTGGTGTCGATGCCCTGTTGTAGGAGCGTTTGTACAGTCAGTTAGTAGCAGCTCACCTCCGCTAATTCAGCCAAACGGCTCCTTGCTACTTACCGCGGCGGGAGTACGACTGCAGCTTTGGCCGTCCGTTGGAGCATTACTCATAGCCTCGCGAATTATAGGCCACACCAAAGGTCCGTTTTAAGACATAGGAGGGCAATTTTCTCTAAATTTCACGGACAAAAGTATCAAAACGAATTAGTTTATCATTCGAAACAATGCAGAGTTATTACAGCGTCAAAACATCGTTTCCAAATTTATGGTATATGACGAAAGCCTATCATGTCTGCGCACGACATTGTCATTTAAGCAATAAGTTTGGCCCTGGGACCGAAGAAAACAGACTTTTTCAAAATGCAAGTGGGTGTGAAATTTCAGAGTATAAGTCTTGAGGAGTTCAAATATGCAATTTTAAAATAACGTTCCCGTGCGAAACGAATGCAGTACTTAAATTTACGAATATGTTGCGCCAGGATGGGTTAGATATTATTTTTACCAAGAAAGTACTTGCGCTCATATGTTCTATCCAATGTAGTGATTTCTGCTGATTTAATGTTTTGTGATTGGTTCTAAAGTCAGACATCGAACTCAAGTCCAATTTCAGCCATTCAAAACACTTGTTGTGCATTTGCGACAAAATGAAATCAAATTTAGCTAATCGGTATCATAGAACATTAGTGTCTGTGATAGCCCGGATGGGATTTGGGTCCGGAACCGAAAACGCGCACATGTTTAGCTAATCGCTAAAAATAATCTACCCTTTCCTGCAAAACGTTGGGACCCTACAAGTATAAAAGCATAAAAGATTTCCTAAAGAACATTCCCACATTGGGAAATTATTGCGAGTCCAGACTACCACATTGGACGGACTATGGGCGTGATTGTATTTAGCAGAAATTAAAATTGGAAGCTAAACTTAAAACGTAAAATTATAACTATTATCTGCCCAAAAATAAAATTGAACGTAGTTTAAAGTAAAGCTAACGGTTGCGATCTTTTTAAGCAAAAACTAAATTTTTTATACCAAAATAACGCAGTAAAGCATATAAATGAACATACAAAATAAAACACAAAGAAGCAACTTTATCTGATATTTCAAAATAACATTGTATTCTCCTGCATATCAATTTTTTTAATTTCTGATTCACATGTGCGACCCTTCTGGAAAGAAAGAGGCCCCTCTCCAAACGAGCCAACACACATTTTACTGGAAAAAGAATCCGCTAATCATAACCTCGTTGAAAATGATGAGTTTCTGATATCAAAAACGTTCAATTTGCATCTGAAAAACTCCTAATACACTCCTTTTCTACTTAATATTATTTTACTCGGTAAATTCAACCGGTATACGAGCCATAAGCGGTTCAAACTGTTGCAATACTCAGGAAAGTTAAAATAATAAATGTAATAATAAAATCAAAAAACACTAATTTAAGTTAAGCAAGCAATATTTGTTTTGTCCAATAACCAAATATGTTAGTTATATTATCAAAGAGGCTGTGTTGAAACGTTTCTGACTATTTCCAAAGTTAACGGTAATAAAATCCTATTCCACAGTAGAAGTAATTTTTAACTGAAAGCAATTAACTGCTCAGCGTGACTGATTTAGGTTATCTTAGGATATTTCGAACAAGATTGCTAAATTTGAACGCTTTTTGGTACTGTTTACCCGGGTCAGAGCTGTCACCTCCCATACCCCATTTGGTGACACCCCAAGTAGAGGTCCTCACCCTAACAAGATTTTAAAGTAAGAAATTGAAAAATATTTTGGTCATAGCAAAGGTTCCCCACCCCGGAATTTTGAGGGACCACCATAGCCTGCATCGGAACTACTGGTTACCTTTTCTATTCGACAATGAAACCGTGCGATTATGCGACCAAGTAGTGTTCGAATTTGAGTCAGACGCAGATTCTGAAATTATAGTGAATGGTAAAGGTTGTTTTTGCTTAGCAATAAAATACGTCGTTTGTAATGAAACTTTTAACGAACTTGGCGTAAAAATGATAAATTTACTTGTAATTTTGAATATTTTGGAAGACAAATGGCAGGTTTCCTTTGTGAAAAATGTTCTTTCATTATATACTTGCACGTTCTATGTAATTTTTAAAACTGCCCTCGTACTAAACATTAGGATGAATGATTTTATCATAATTATGGGGTTAGTATCAAACCTTATTCTAGCATTAAACGCAACATTCTGAAATATTAAAATATTAATGGTTTGTCTGGCTCAGGCTCAGCAAATTATAGAACCCTTGTTTTGCCCAGAAATGTTTTATATAAAATTCTCGTAACCTCCCCACAAATTGTGCAGTTTTTCACCCTACGTTGAGCTGATGAGTATGGGTTGCAAAGCAATCACTTTACAATAGAAGCTTGCTTACTTTGTGGTGAACCTTTCATATTAGCTTCAGACATTTTACAAGTGCCATCAGCAGGCCATGGTCTACTTTTCCGCCCACCGTTGAACAAATCTCTTTGATCTTCAGCGCTTAAAAGGTTCATTAATGCACCATAGAGGGAAACTGAATTTAGTTTTAGTAATTTTCGTATTCAATTCCCAGATAGCTCGATAAGGGCTTTTCTGAAACGGTTACACTCTGAAATTGCAAAATTAAATTACCATTACCTCAAAATTTGTAAAATCAATTTCCCTTCGTAACCGAAATTTTATATTGTTAATCAGAAATTGAATTTTAAAATTTTTAGTTTTAATTTCAATTTACTGTTTACTCGAAAATTTTAAAACAACGTTTCCATATACCACAATTTCTGAAATCAATTACCGTCTTCTATTTTGACCTTAAAAGTGTTCTCGAAATACTAAAGTTGTATTTCCACGCCTTGCACGCACCTTATTGTGGATTTTGCATAAGTATTTTTAATTTTCGCAAATTTTCCTAATTTAAATCCATTAAAAATTAGCCCTAATTTTGTGAACTTGCAGCGAGGCAGGTTAACCAAGCAGTACTAAAGGGGTGGTCATCTTTCGTGACTATTGTCCAGATATACTTATAAACATATCAAGTTTAGTAACGCAACCAACTGTCTTCGAAATTTACATAAAACGTAACCCTTTTTAAACAAATATTATTCGGCTGTCAAGTGAGCTAATAAGACGCACGTAGGGGTAAAGCCGAAAACAAAACTCAAACCTAACAATAAGCTTGAACCAAAGCAAAAGCTTCGCTGTCTCCAAGTGCCAGTGGCTCCAATCGGCTGGGACCTTTTCTTGACATGGGCGAAAGATACTCTATAGTTACTTTTGAATGTCATAGGTTGTGCAAAAACTAACCTCATGTTTACGTCATTATTGCGTTGCAGATTCGAAATGGTTGACGCTGAAAATTAAAGACTATACTAAATTGATAATTTAGAAATGTGCTTCAAAGTTAAACAATAATTGTGTAACTTTTTATACGGTATAGGTTGCGCTATGCTTATCGTACGTCGCGGTTTGTCACCGGTACGGCGCGGTCTGCCACTCATACGGCGCCGTTCGTCACCCGTACGACGCCACCGGTCACCGTACGGTGCCGTCGTTACCCGCACGGCGCCGTCCATCACCCGTACGGCGCCGTCCATCACTTGTACGGCGCCGTCTACCACCCGCACGGCGCCGTCGACCACCCGCAAGGCGCCGTCCATCACCCGTACGGCGCCGTCCATCATTCGTACGGCGCCGTCCATCACACGTACGGCGCCGTCCATCACCCGTACGGCGCCGTCCATCACCAATACGGCGCTGTCCGCCACCCGTACGGCGTCGTCCATCACCCGTACGGCGCCGTCCATCACCCGCACGGCGCCGCCCAGCACCCGCACGGCACCATCCGTCACCGTACGGCGCCGTCCATCACCCGTACGGCGCCGTCCATCACCCGTACGGCGCCGTCCATCACCAATACGGCGCTGTCCGCCACCCGTACGGCGTCGTCCATCACCCGTACGGCGCCGTCCATCACCCGCACGGCGCCGCCCAGCACCCGCACGGCACCATCCGTCACCGTACGGTGTGTCCGTCATCATACATCACCATAGTGAATGGTAGTTGAGTAATTCACATACGATACCGCACCGCAACGCACCGTGATGGACGGCGCCGTACGGGTGACGGAACGGCGGTGACGGACGGTGACGGACAGCGCCGGACGTCATCAAACGTATAGCGCAACACATAGCGTTCACCAGCTATCACAATAAAATTAAAAGCTTTAAAACTACTGTATGATGTGTAATAACTGCTAAAAAATTTAGTTCATATTAAGTCTACTTAAAAACAAGTTAAATAATGAACCACAGTGCTCGGAAATAAGTAATTGTAATAATTTAACGCTCTTTAACGGATTAAAGTTCATCACCACTGTCCCTAGAATTAGGACTCGTAAGTCGAAGGTGATAAGAGAGATTTTTCTAGCATATAATTGTTTAAACATGACTTTTGTGGCGTGGAAAATTTCATGTTCATAATTGAAAACGACCCAGAAAACTCACGTCGCTAAAGTCAAACAAAACACAATTCTTTAAAAAAACTATAAAAAATTGCCTCAAATGTTCGATATTTTCTTGCAGCGACGTTTCGATTCTACTTTGTTTCTATTCAAGAACGTCGATATATAAAAGTCACAAATTTAAAGTTAGAGTTAATTTGTTTGAAGAAAAGCTTTAAATTCTTCGTTGATTTTTGTGAGTATATTTTTCAAAGTATTAAACACAAGGCAGGTGCGTTTACAAGCAGAGTGAATATGGGTATATTAACCTCGACGTTTCTGTAAAGACATGAAAATAGCACAAGTGTTTTTGTAATAACATTCCGAATCCTATAGGTTTAAACAATTTTGTCGCTCGATACGATCGTTCGTAAGGAGCGGTTACGTGAAATTGTTCCCTCCCGAAATGAAATCTTAGCTTTATCTTTAAATGAGGGCGCTTCTATACACTTTAAAGTACGTACGGTATATAAAAAGAAACCGCACGCGGCAGTATTTATTAGGACATAAAGTAATAACTGTAGTGACCCGAATAAGAGGGGGTAATAAGAAGGGGTGGGGTAATAAGAAGGCGGGCATTTTGAGTCCCAGTCAATAGGAGTCTGAGACCATGTATAGAACAGGGCTAAATAATTTTCCGAAGATGCTGTAATAGAGTCAGTTTTAGCTTTAGACTAAATTTTTTGCTTAGGCTTAGGTTCAGGCTTAGGCTTAGGCTAAGGTTTAGGCTTAGGAATAGACTCATCCTTATGCATAAGCTTACGCTTAGGCTTAGCCTTAAATTACGCTTATACTACTGTTCCGGCCTTGTTGAATATATGGGCTGGAGTCTGTATCCCTAATAAGAGTCCGTAAGCGGATAGAGTCCCTAAACCCTTATTAGAGTCCATAAATGTCAATTATTCTTGAATGTAGAGCATAAATGATTCCAGGACCAAATAAAGTTGAGTTCTTGTTGAATACATGGACTGGAGTCTGTATCCCTAATAAGAGTCCGTAAGCGGATAGAGTCCCTAAACCCTTATTAGAGTCCATAAATGTCAATTTTTCTTGATTGTAGCGCATAAATGATTCCAGGTCCAAATAAAGTTGAGTTCGAAACTTCAAAGCAAACTTAAGTTTTGAAAGTACATTCCTAAGTATATCTTTGTGTTATGGCGCAAGAGCTTTTGATACAAGGCAAATACACAATTCAATGGATAGTTGCAATACCCGATACATATTAGTAAACGAAGGGCGGCGCGTAGAGCGGGTTAAAAATAAATAACCGTCCGTGACCGAATAACAAGGGGATGCCCTCTGGAGAGGCCATATATATCAGCCCCCTCTTATTCGGGTCACTACAGTATCGAACAAGGCCGGAACAGTAGTATAAGCATGTTTCTAAGCCTAAGCGAAAACCTAAAGCAAAAAAAGTTCCAAATGGCACTAAAATAGTCAAGACTATATCGTTACCTTTAAGTTAGTATGTTTGTAACTTGACCACGCTTACCTGTACTAGAAATATTAATTATCTTTTTGTCATTCTTATCATTTACGCTGTATTCTGGAATAGGTTCAAGATAACTGACATCAGATGTTGACTGTGAAATTTTAAACGCTGGTCGATCTGACGATTTGAATCCTATAAATAAATAATTGACAAACAAGTAAAACCGAACTTAGCTAACTACCTACAACATTTTTTGTATGCTTTTAACCCTTTCTCATACGAGTATTATCTATTTCATCTGATTTCTATTTTCAAGCGAGGGCAGAATCTGCACTGCCATTATCGTAGTAATTGTTAAACACTGTGCTTTATGTTTTAATTTCGCTTCTATTCTAGCCTTTGTTGTGTGCTAAAATCTAAGTTCATGGGTATTAAGTAACTAGTATTTTTAAATAAGTTCAACTCGAGCTTTTCTGATTTGTTGTACAGTGCGGCAAACCGTGTGTTGTCTGGTGCCGAAAAAATTCTACTACATGTGTTTGACCTTGTATTTTGTACGACGTTTTCTGATCTATATTGTAGATCTGAGATGACTGGTTACATTTTAACTGTCTCATCTTTGCAAGCACATGTTTTGAGTGATTGTACAATGACTGTCAACTGAAGGTAGCTAATTTTACTCAGAGGTTTGTAATATTTCTAGCCAGACAATTTAATTTGTAAAATGGTCAATATAACGTTCTTGGTTTGAACAAATGAACAGTTTTTTCCATCACCCATTAAAATGTTTCGTTTCGTCGGCAAATCTAACAGTTTATAAATTTTGTAGCATCGCGATACTTTGAAACGTGTATTCGATAAATAACCTAGCTATACTGGTTTCCGAATCGACAGCTTTGAAACGTGTATTCGATAAATAACCTAGCTATACTGGTTTCCGAACCGACAGCTTTTGACTACCCTTGTGTAAATTAATTGTGAAATAGCAATTAAGATGATGTGAAGTTTTACAAAACTTATACCAGAATTCTAAATGCATTGTTCTATATTATAACGTCACCTGTGTAGTAACTTACGGAGCGGTTTAACTGTGTTGTGTGACGTTACTTTGGCGTTTACTGCAATGGGGGAGATTGTGGAATTGCTCCATGGGACAAGCCAACCTGATTTCAAGCGAGAACAAGGATTTAATTTCTGCAAGCACTGGTTTTTAAGTGACTCTATGTTCAGTCAAGTCGTGCGTCAGTGCCCTGATCAGCTAGTAGTTTAGAGAGACTATTGAAACACTCGGTATTAAATTTTGGCTAAAATTTTTGTTACACAAAAATTGGTTGAAATGAAACGTGTCTTAAATTTTGCAAACGTGTTGAAAAATGCAAAATGTTTAAATATCAGCGTTTTTGTGGTATTCTAAGTGTATAACAGAAGCTGATTTAGGCCACTTGTATGCTATATTTATTGAATTACAGGAGAGTTATGATGCTTGTGGTTGCCAGTGCTCTGAACTGTTTTTTTTCAAGTTGTGGATCACTTGTGTCAAGTACCATGAGTGGTTTTGCCACATATGTCTGTGTTTGTTTTACGAGTATCAATGAGCTTTGTACTTTCTTAATCCTAATTAGGGGGTACAAGAATTATTGAATATGTGGAGAGTATTTTGCACGGTGACGGGACACACCCTCTTGCAAAACTGAGTTGTCCACAAATGACATTCAGTGCTTGCGTAGTAGCATAGAGGGAGCAGTGAACTTAAACGTAGGTTGTATACCGGTTTACCTGGGTATGCTGCTTCATAAGGCAACATCAAAGTTAGCTCTGCTAAAAATTATTTTGAACCTTTTACACTATAAAAGTGTATACCTTCACATATAAGAGGCGTAAATTTTGCATTTCGGCACGTCGTAAACATTGGAGTTGGGGCTATTATATAAAACCGTCGATTTCCAGCGTTACAGATTGATATACTGTACCTAAATGATCTCACTTTTGAAATGTTAAGCTACACGATATTGGCTGGGTTTCTGAAACCCTACTTACTGTATAAGTTGAAACTTAGGTATTCGCCAAGTAATTACGTAGCTAATTTATCATTTCTAAAGGCGTGCTCAAGTTAAGTGAATATTTTGTAATTCAGCAAACCAGCAATTATGCCGTATTCCTACAAACTATAAAGACGCGGCAACGTAGAACGATCCAACCCTAAATATATTTATAGCTTACCTTGATGTTTAAATGTAAGCGACCCACAAGCAGTTGATGGGCGACTCGGGTTAAGAGTAAAAAAATCACGGTCTGCTCCACTAAGTTCATCCAACGATTCGCTACGACTACTGGATTCTATTCCGACGTTTGACTGACAATTTTCAACTTTAGTTGAATTATTCATTCTGAAAGCGAGAATAAATGTTTAAAATTAAGACCTCGTGTGGAAACAGGCTTACGATGACCAATTTTAGAGAATCGTAAATTTTTTCAAATCCGTATTGGCACTTTTTGGCGTTTTAAATCAAAATACAGGACACCAAAAATAAGTTCCAGTATTAAGTTGACTTGAAACCTGGGCTGCGAATTTCGGCAACACAAAAAATGTTTATAGGTACGCGTTCATGCAGAGATGAAAATGGAGAGGTCTGCCGGCCACAAAATTACTCTCCGCCCTACGAGAGATTTTTTCAAGCCGTCACAATGTGCCTCCATAATTGGCACCGCGGGAAAACCGTGTTACACGTACCCTGCGAATATGGCAATAATATAGCATAAAAATATAACAGCATTTCAGCGATTTTGTTACGTTGTTTTGCATACTTTTTATACTGTAATTTGTCTATCGTATTGCAACGTTTGCTTGTACAGTTTTACACCTAAGTTCACACAAGGCGGACCAGAAAAGTTCAATGGACCATAAAAATATTACATATTCGTCCTGCTGGAAACTTTTCCAGCTTTCTTCTTAGCTGAAAATTTCTAAACCGAGAGAATGTTAGCATTCCGTTTTTGCCCTATTTTTGGCACAGTATGGCGACCATTCTCACGCGGCTCCACCGCGCCATATGGGTCACTGCGCCCCACTTACGTCTCTGTATTAATTTCCAATCTCGTTATAAATGAAAGGTTAAACAAATATATTCCGGTTAACAAAAAATATAAATTCAGTCTAATTCATTTCCGGTTCTTGTTTACGATATTACTATCAGTTTACACCATGCTTATCTGCAATTTCAAATCTATTTCCACACTAATGTCGATATGATGTTCATGCATTTTACGGCCTGATTGCAGCAAAAAAATAGTTCTAAATAAACCGAAGTATAAATAACAACAACAAAGACTTAAAGTAAAAAAAGCGTAACGTCAACAGTTAACAAAAACTCTTTTTTACCTCAATAATGTTAGTCGTAAAATTCCGTTTGCTTTTTTAAGCATCCTAAGCAATTCAGCAGGTCGTGCAGACGACGCAGTCACACCGTTGACGCGTACAATTGTATCGTTTTCAGTCAAGCCTTGTTTATCTGCTCGGCTGCCAGAAGTAACCTAAACAATTTGGTATCAATGAAGATTTATAGACGTATGGTTAGACACAAGTAGGCAAACATGGCCAGTGTTACTTTTAAGGGTAGCGGTAGCGCTGTGCGTTTGATGCCGTCTGGCGCCGTCCGTTTTACCGTCCGCTGCCGTCTATATAGTCCAGCGTTGTCTAGCATCGCTCGTCTCAGTCCGGCGCCGTCCCGCATCGTACACTATCATACGCTAACTACTCTCGTACGATACCATATGGTGAGCGACGGTGATGGACGGCACCGTATGACAGGTATAGCGCCACCATTAGGGTGTCCGTTTTTTCAAGGCAAGATATATGATTTGACTTAGCATCGCAAAGAAGGAAAATGTAATAATATTGGTTAGGGTTTAGTCCGATGTCCATGTTTACGCTCAGGCATATATTCAGCGTATTCGAATCCTCTACAGTTGGTTTTGTAACTAATTTCGTCGTTTGCACAATATGTTCCGTATGATGTTCCGCTAAAACCATCAATTTTTTGCCTTTGTCAGGTTTCAAAAATCAGCTTTTACTATATTTTATATCTCGTTCTGTAACCATTGGTTACTGGTATTCCTAGGTAAAGTCTTCGCAACTTTTTTGTTCTTACAAATTGGTTCTTTACCACCACATAATTATTAACCAAACGTGAACATTTTATTAATACTGTTTTAAAATGCGGTTTTTGCAATACTCACGTGCGAAATATACAGCGTATGGTCTCTTCTCGCACACAATTGAAACCCCCAAGGCGGGCCACCAATGAGCGTTACGGCAATTTGCGAAATTTGAGCCATATTGGATCAAGAAAAATTTATTCAGTAAAATTAAATTTACATAATATGTTATATTAATGTTAAATTGGCGTCGTATTCAATATTCGCGTATAAAGGATAAGCGCCTAGTTTGATTAGCTAATACACGCTAACTTTCTGGAAATACGAAACGTTTTTCAATTGAACTTTTTAAGTTGGACGCCAAAGTACAACAAGAGGCGCACTTCCGGATCCAGCAGAAAATCGACCTCCGGCTCAAGTAGAATCTCTGCTGGTGGTTCCGGCAATTTTGGTAGTAAAATTTTGCATAGTTTTACAAAATTTATTTGTTTAGTGTGTTTGTTTGAACTTTTGCTACAATTTTGAGAAAAACTTGCCGAGATTTCGTAAAAAAGATGGATAAAACCAAAAAATTTAAAAGAGCACCATACAGATATTTACTAAAATTTGCAAATTAAACATTTCGTCTCACCTCCGGCTTCACATCAGGCTGCAGCTCCGGCAAGTTTTGTTGACCCCCGGCTCCTGTATTTTTCACCTCCGATTGCACCCTACAGGACCGCAATTGCAGAAGTCACTTGCATGAGAGTTGCATGTTTAACACGATTCAAAATGTTTCATGCTGGCTTGCATCAACTTACGCTACTTTTATCCCATCCATTACCAAGTCTTGAGCATTAAACGGTAAACTTGGTTCGAAATTTTGGCAACAACGTTTAATTCTACTGTTTCTGTAAATCAAAATTTCAAAAACAAAAAGTGGAAAGTTTTAATTTAGCAAAAATATATCTTAAAAAGCATTTAAATATATCATATTGTGCATTACGTGAATCCGCCACTCCGCCAGATGTGAAAATTTTACAGCGCTGAATTGCAATTCAAAGCATCACAGCTTTTGACCGATGTTACTTTAAGGGGCGAGCCATTTTTTTCAGCGGTGAGTATAAATAGAGTAAGTTTAAGTTTAAGACAAATTTTTTGCTTAGGCTTAATCGTGGGCTTAGATTGACACTTGGTTAGAGGCTCATTTTACGCTGACGCATTAGCTACCTCTCAAAGTAACATTTGCGGAGTATTTTATAGTTGAATGTTATGATGAAATTTTCAATTTGAATTTTAATATGGTTTTTATGTGTAAATCAAGAATTGGATACATAAATACGTTTAATCTGGGGCACAGCGTACGAGTATTAATTACGATTAATGATCACCAAAAAACAGTTACAGTGGATATTGCTCGCAATGTTTATTTAAAATAAATTCACAGGTTGCGAACGGTATTTATACTTAATAAACTAAATTTTATGACATGACTGTACCCCGGAGCAGTAGTAGACTTGGGCTGACGTATAGATATAGAATACTGCCGTGTAAGCATATTCTTAAGCCGAAGCGAAAGCCTAAGCGTAAGAATGAGCTGATACATAAGCCTAAGACAAAAACCTAAGCCTAAGATAAAACCTAAACCAATGAATAAGCAAAAGACATATTCTAAAAAGCTTAAGCTTGCTGTATTGCAGTGTTTCAGAAAAACGTTCCGCCCCTGATCTTTTTAAGGGGCCCACGGTTCAAATACTTTTTTCGAGTATATTCTACTCTCCAGCCGCAATGAAACCCATGCTCACTTTCTTTCATGCTGTTTCATTATTTTTATTTTATCGATCATTCAACTATAGTTCTTATAAATTTGACGGTATATATTAAGTAAATGAAAAGCTAAGTGTATGCAACATTTCTGTTGTGTCAAGGGCAAATAGTATTGTGTTTGTTTGCGACGGTAGCTTCAAAGTGCCGGTCCAATGCGGTACGACACCAGAGTTTTAACATTTATGCTGGTTGGTGTAGGTATTGCAAATAACAGCGTAGCTATAGCCACAGTAATCATTTATTTAGTTTATCAAGCAATGCATGCATCATTAAGTTTTCGACTCAGTTTGGTTTTTTCGAAACAGTTCAAAGTCATTCAACGGCGTGGGATTGACGTTGAAGCGTTAAAACCGTTTCTCTTACGTTTTGAGGGTTTCAACTCATATTGCTACCATTTTTCGCGTTTACTTAATTGTTATTTAAGTAGAAATTTAAATTGACACCGAGGCTTGAACTGGTGTTGTTTAAATTTACGATAATTGAAACTATAATTTTCGGAAACAAAAAAAATAAAGTTGGTAAAATAAACTGGCTCGAGATGCTTAAAACAGGCTACAAGAGCGCCCTCCAATACTATTAATTACAAAATTGATGGCCTTTCAATACATATCTTTTACCATGCCGAAAATTCAATGAATTTCCCACAGTTTGTGCTTTATCTCACGAACAGTTAAAACAGAAGGTTAATCTAAAAGCTGTGACTCAAACCAAACAAAATACAAAAATTAGAAATTTCAAAGTTACTGGCCTTTTCATTGGTAGTTTGCGAAGTTAAACATGTTTTGTTGTTGTATTTATTGCAACTGTCTACATTTGAAAATTGTCCGTAAGGGCAGATGCTCATGCATTATTTCTACGTCAGCAATAAAACAGAGGTTTCATGCAATTATTGTAGCCCAAGTCGCTGTTAGGGACGCCTCGTCTCACCGCTGAATTGCAATAGAGTGCGTTTAGGCTTTAGACTAATTGTTTGCGTTGAGTTAACTTTTTTACACTGAGATTAGACTTTAAACTTTAGGGCCAACTAAACACTGCTATTGGTTAAAATGTTAAAACAAACGCAATCAAATTGTTACCATTCGGTGTATATTAAAAACTCACAACAACGCACATTAAAGCCTAAATCAAAACAATGGTGGGTATACAAGCGAAACTTTGTCGTTTATATGCCAGTGTCTTTGACGTTTGTTCTTGATGAACGTTGGCTACGTAAAATATAACTCAAAGCAAAAACATTATTCGTAAAGAAGATTTTAAATACCAGAGGGTACACGTTTGTTTGGCTACGTGTTTCGTTCACCCGATTTGTTTGGGCCCTGAAAAACACCATATGCTTTGCCATTTTAGAGGTTTAAAAACAAAACAAACCTTGACAATGATTTAAATGCTTTTGCTTGGCTAATTCAGGAGTAGGTAACAGGCAAATTAAGATAGCAGTGCGATAGTTTGTTTGGTAAGGCTCATGCCTTCATAGGATTCATTGAGGAACCCATGTGATCTGCCCTGGAACGTTCCGGATCACAAATGTGGCCCATGTTTTAGAACAGGGCCGGATCGTTTTCTGGAGGGGCTGTAACAGAGTCAGTTTAAGCTTAGACTAATTTTTTTGCTAAAGCTTACGCTTAGGCTTAGGCTTAGTTTTAGGGATATGTTCATCCTTACGCGTAGGCTTAGGCTTGGGAATATGCTTATGCTACTGTTCCGGCCCTGTTCTACACATGGACCACAAATGTCAATAGGGCTGCTTGCTGAGGTCCTGTTTACAATATAAAAATAAGCCAATGTTCAATTTGATTAATTAGAATTTGCGTACTTGTACGGATTAACTACTTTTACCGTTTTTTTTCGAAAAAATGGAGGAAACGAAAAAAATAGAAAAGCATGTGCTTGTACTTCAACAAATGTAAAAACGTTGATGGATGCTAAGTCTAGTGTCGAAATGATACTAAGAGTTTCCAATGACCGTATAACCAAGTATATATTAACATTTAATACACGTGACACACTGTAACAGTGTTCACATGTCTAAAAATTGCATCTGTCAGCTCGCTGGCCGCAAACGGGTGGTTATGAGTTTGGCAAAAAATTTGCAAACAGGATTTGTACTTACGTTTTTTACATGAATTTGATCAAGTTTAGTTAAAACTATAAACGCATTATACGACTGGAAATGCTGCGTTTAAAAACAAATAAGAATTGTGAGCAAACATCGTGAGCAAAGTTCGACCTCAGTTGAGGGAACAAAAATTAGTACAATGACAATTCGTCGCCCGGCACGCAACTGGTAGAGGGACGACTTGTAACACGAAATTTCGTCGACTCAGCAATTTGTTGTTCATCATTTTAAGCTTAAGTGTAAGTACATTTACTTATTAAAACGGTTGGTGAACTCTACTTCTGATTGAATTCAAGTATATATCCTGTAAGCAGATTTTTCCAAAATTCAAACTGATAAGTTAGTGGACACTAGGGTAAAAACTGTAGGTCTGCCTCTGGCTCCGACTTCGGCAGCATAGTTTTACAAAATTTTATGTTTGGTGCGTTTCGTTTTAACTTTTGAGACAATTTTTGGGAATAAATTGCAGAGATTTTGTAAAAAATAAGCGGAGAACAAAAAGATTTAAACAGCACCGTACAGATACTTTTGCTAAATTTAGCAAATTAAACATAATTTTAAAACTACATAAATTTGCCTGAATTCCGGCTTTTCCTGCTTCACCTCCGGCTCCGGCGAATGTTTTGACCTCCTGTTTCGGCTCCTGTATTTTTTACCGCAGGTTACGCGTTGATAAACATTGAGCTGGCAAATGCAATTTGTAAGACCACTGACGCCTTTATAGAGTGCACCGTGTGTGTGTTATAAATTTCAAAATGTTGTCACCTAGTCGAATACTCATGTGAATCTTTTAGTATTCTTTTGGCATCAGGCTTAGTAACCTAACGTCTCTGTATTTGTAGAAGCACGAGCAGACGTTTTCTAGTTTTTCTGTATTCCCACCGTTTTTTACCGGTCGATTTAATTTTTTCAGATAAAACCCGACCCTGGTTTTGTTTATTTCTCGTTTGGTACCTTATCAGCTGTGTTTAGAAAAGCAATTTTTTTAAAACAGCAGAATTGACTGTCATTTTGCCAATTTTTCGGATAAGATAATAACGCTTTTTCATCGCTAAACCATATAGGGCATGATTGTGGCATGCGTAAGATCACATGACGGTAATTTTGGTAAATATCGCCGTCTATTGCGGTAGCAGTTGCTGTCGTGCACAGGTTGGCAAAGAGGGGATTACGGCATCGTTCGACCAATCCGTATGCAAACGTGTCGAATATAAGAACCCTGCCTCATTGAACCGTTGTGAACGGACATGCCGGTATTATCTTAAGAACCGATGTTTTAATCGCATTCTATAATACCGGTTCCTTTACAGATCTAAATTTGTCGGAAAGCTTTTGTATAGTGAGCTACATAGCGAAAGGTTTCATTGTTCACGAAAGGATAAGCCGAAACGTTTTTAAATTGCTGGTAATATACCAAAGACTTTGCGTCTGTTTGGGATATAAAAAAGTATACTCAGTGTTTTTTGGAAAATTGCCAGTATTTGCATTTAATAGTGAACTAATACGGATTCGAAATTGCCAAAAGACGCTATTTAGGGATTGGTCTTCTGCAACGCTGGCGAACATTTAATATTAGTTGAACGAAAACCTTAAAGTCAAGTTTTTTGTTTTTCCTTTATGGCAGGATTTAATGCGGGGTTCATGTTGTAACCGAGGCAGTTTGAGACACGTTTTGTCCCTATTACACAATTGTTCAATAATGTTTGCGAGTATCATACGATATGATAGCAATTATCTGCAAACTGCGGAAACATAACCATGTTATCCTGTTTAAATGTCCATCCATAATACAAAAATTTGAAGTATTAATGTGTTTCATTATGACGCCAGTTTTTGAAACGTTTTATGATATTCGCATAAATATTCCACAGTATCATGTGACGTGGGTGCTCTGGTATACAATGAACATTTGTTAAGCAGTTTTTGTTAACCAATGTCCATGACATTTGAGTTTTGTCTGTGCACCCAATATGAGAGCCCAAATACGGTTTAGGCTAAAATTCATGAAGCCAATTGACACATTCATTTTAAGTTATCATATTTAGCGTTCCCCGTGTTATTTCGTTGCGAACTGTTATTCATTTTTTAAGCCGGCTTGCGTTGTTTTTATATTTTCGGTATTGCAAATATCCGTTGAATTAAACGCTTCTTTGTCTCATATTAAAACGTGAAGCGATAATGCAAGGTTATACTTACACGAATGTACTTCCAAAACTAAGTATGCTTTAACGTTTTGAGCTCAACTGTATTTGGTGCTGGAGTCATTTATACACTACAATTGGGGATAAGTGACATTTATGGACTCTAATTAGAATTTAGGGACTTTATCCGCTTACGGACTCTTATTAGGGAATCGGACTCGTATTGATTAGTATGAAAAATGGCGACCCCCTCGTATTACCCCTTATAATTCAGATCACTACAGTATTTACTATTGTTACAGAATTTATGGAATGTCGATAAATGTGAACCTTGTTTGATTTGGTATCTTTAAATTCCAGGTACAAGTCGCGACGCATTTAAATTAATATGAAACCCTTTTTAATTCTGTGATATCTGAATACGGGGTTTATTTTTTAAACCGTATCTGCTAAACGGTTCTTCAGTGCTCATATTTTTTGCCATCGCCAAAATCTGGACTGTTGAAATTATATGAGGACGATAGCGATTGGGATAGCCCCATTTCTTAGTTAGTACGTTTATCACTCAAAGCTAATATCATAATTAACCGTGATTTCTCAGTTTTGCACCATTTCACTTGAATCCGGTGTGGCGGAAATTGAGTTAAAATTTGAACTGCTATATTTCACAACGCCAGTCATAATATCTGTTTTGGTGTGGAACCAAATTTTTGAGCAATTCGATATTATGGCAACTAGTTGTCCTCAATGGCGGATCCATGGGGGGCCACCCCGGCCGTGCCCCCCCAACAGCATCTCGACAAAAATTATATAGTGTCAGTTGCTGTTCTACGCTGTTTATTTCTCTGTTTAATACATAATAGTATAAGCACGCTTTAAAGTTTTGAACTCACCTTTATTTGGCCCTGGAGTGATTTATGCGCTACAATTAGGGATAATAGAGATTTATGGACTCTAACAAGGGTTTAAGGACTCTACCCGCTTACGGACTTTTATTAGGGATGCGAACTCCTATTAATTGGGACTCAAAATGGGGACCCCCTCTTATTTGGGTCACTACAGTATGGGTCCAAACTAAGTTTATTACCTGTGAAATTTTGCCCCCCCCCCCATTTTGAGATCCTGGATCCGCCACTGGTTGTCCTGAAACCGTTGCGCTAAATGTTTCAATCTAATTCTAGTCATCGATTCGAGTTCGATAGTTCAAAGTTTAATTAATTTCCCACAACTAAAGACTGGATATCGGGGAACAATCTGACGTGCTCTATATTCTATATTTGTATTTTTATACAACTAATTACTTTCAATGAGTTTGTTTGTAACTAAGGTAATTTTGGAAGCTTTAAATTTATATATATAGAAATTTGTCACAGAAAGGAAGCATTTCGCAAATTACTAAAATTAGCAAGTTCTCAGCATTATTCTTTATGCCAATTTCTACTTCACCTCCAGCTGGAACCACTGATATTTTAACATCATCCTTCGGACTCATAATGGCTGGGTTTCTGAAATCTTGCTTAAGTATTTTACTTATGTTATTTTTAAGTAAATAAGAACACACCATGAGCGTACAAATTCAATTAGACCAAGGTTAGTATGCCTGAACTGTTAATCAGTAATATATCAAATTTAGACAACGACCTAAGTATTTCATTAGATTCAGCAGCTTTTGAAAACGACAAAATGGATAAGTAATTACTTAGCACGTACTTAAGTATACTAAATCGTACTTATGTAGGGTTTCAGAAACAAGGCCATTGTTGATAACACTTAAATCGGGATGAATTAATAAGTATTAAGTAACAATAAGAAACCATACCTCAAAGTCCCCAAAGAAGGGGTTGTTAAAAACTATTAATATCGCTATGGTATTTATAATACAATTTCTACGACCGACTCCAGCGAGCACATTATCACTTGACGGTAATTGTCTTGTGAATCTGAAGAAAGGAATTCAAATGCGAAGCGAAATGTAATTCCTAAGTAAAGGGCAAGTACCATGTATGAGATATAATAATTGTCGCTAATAAAATAACAACACGAGCAAATTATTCTTTTGAACAAGTATCACAACTGAGCGGTATGATGCAGAAACTAAGCGACCTACGTCACTTGATTTTCCATCAGTTTCATGAAAGTTTTGATTCGATCCGCGGACAAAGCAGAACAGGTCACTCACTATTCATTATACCGGTCTACATGTTATCATATATGCACAAGTGATTTTAATATCAAAGAAATAGGATTCATATCGTAAACAAAATTGGCCTTTATGATGAAACAACAGACATTACCGTCTTTTTCCAATTCAGCTCAATCACGGCTACAATGAACACAACTTGCAAAAATGCGTGGCATATCCAATGAAACAAGTATTACAAAATCTAGTAAATGAATGACCCTGGCAATTAAGCAAAAGAGAATCGTAAAACCAAGCATAAGAATGAGCATATCCCTAAGCCTAAAGCGTAAGCCAAAGTCTAAACCAAGCCAAAAAATTAGTCTAAAGCTTATGCTTACTCTATTCAGTTCCGCAGAAAAACTATACGCCCCTGATATTTACATAAACCCGTTCTTTTCGTTGGTTTTTCCCAGTTTCCAACACTGCCGCATAGATCCTTTATTTTTACGAACAAGATGATCTGATTTGGTTCCGTTATTGAAACCATGGGGCACCGCTAGAATATCTGTTTGGGTCACTGAAAATCCGGGACTCGTATCCTTTCGAGTTGGACAGAGTACTGATGAACATTCATTGCAGTTTTGCAAGCCAAACACGATGAAGCACGTCCGCTTTACAGGCTTAACTACGGAGCTGAGGTTATTGCAATAACCTTTCTCAATGACATTTTCATACGAATAAAATTCGCCTTGCAGAAATGTCCTTGCACCTTAGCCCGTATACTTAATTGTGTTTAGCAGCTGCCACACGTTGGTGATAGGTATTGTAACTTTTGAACCAGTAAATGCTGATGCTCAAAATTCAGCACATTTTTCGCATATGATTTGCTGTACCGCTGACTAATTTTGAGCATGCTGCGATAGTTAGTGAGTTTGAAAATCTATTACTGACTGATGATAGTTGCTTTACACATTTAAGAATATAGGCCCTTGTTTCAATGCCAATACAACCTATGTACTGGTAAAATCGCTGGTAAATAATAAAGGTATAGCTGCGGGTTGTAGAAATAAGGTCGGTTCATAAATGGTTTAAAATAGAAAAATAACAATAATTTTAACAGATCCATAAACTTTAGGAAAAATAATTGTATTTCTTTCTTGATAAAATAATGCGATTAATATGTTTTTGGATTAAAGCTTGAACTTTACGTGCGCATATTACCGTCTTATTCCAGGACATTATACTTTATATATAAGCACTGCCAGAATATTGGGTTGTTACGTGCAAATAGCGTCCGGTGGAAAAGATTTTTAATGAGGAGTAGCTGAAATTTGTCAATTTCGTGCTCCATATACTTAACCAACCTACGTATCTGAAACTGTTTTACGGAACCGCCGGAGAGTGCAACTGTACCCACTTAACTCAAACTTGTCAATAAAGATACAATATATTTTACCTAAATATAATTTTTAAGAACAATAAGCTTAAATAGAAAAAATAGTTGTATTTGTATAGCGTGCCTAACTTTAAAGCAAATCAGCTAAATGGTTTTACGACACTCTTTATAACAAACGGTATCGTATTAAACGACTAGAGGCCCGTGGGAATAATTTGCCTAAATTAGACGACCGGAACAATTGGGAGTTACAGTAACGGCAATAATTTATATCTTCGATTGGTATAGTTTCCACGTTTACTGCGCAATAATATTAAGTAATTGAGCTGGTAAGCTGTCAGTTTTAGCGGTCTTAGTTCAATGATTGTATTCAATTTGTTTCTATGAAAAGAAACAGCGAAATGATCCAGGATTTTTAGGATGTTTTAAAGGATCCAGTTCACTTGGATGGATCCAGGATTTTTAGGAAGTTTTTAAGGATCCGGTTGACTTCGATGGATACAGGATTTTTAGGACGTTATTATGGATCCGGTTGACTTGGATAGATCTAGGATTTTTAGGAAGTTGTTAAGGATCCGGTTGACTTGGATGGATGCTGAATTTTTATGAAATTATTAAAGATCTGAATGACTTCGATGGAACCATGATTTTTAGCACGTTATTAAGGATCCGATTAACTTGGATGGATCCAGGATTTTTAGGAAGTTACTAAGGATCTGGTTGTCTTAAATGGATGCCAAATTTTTAGAATGTTACTAAGGATCCGGTTGGTCTACAGGAAATTTAGACCACTTACTTTATATCCGGAAGCGTTTTATGCAATTTGGCACAGGATCACTTATGGCAAATTTAATCAAAATGAAACGTATGGATTAGGTACACCATTCATAGTTCAAACAGAAAGAACGTTTAATCTTGTCCTACATAAAAAATTTCCGTATCCTTTCAAATTTTAGTTGCAAGCTAGTAGTATGTGTTCAGTATCACCATTTAACTGTAAGCGCTTGACGATATTTTAATTGCACAAAGCATTTTTACGTATGCGTCAATCATCGCGCAGCTGCACTGTGTGTTTATTGCATGTGTGCACGTTGCAATTAGTTGCTTACGACACGCTATACAGCAAATGGTTAGTGGTGCTGAAGAATTATGTACCGGAAATGAAATCACTTTAGTCATCCAAATAAGAGCTTGGAGGTAACTCGATGAACGCTTCATTTTGAGTCTTAATCAATAGGATTCTGCATATCCCTAATAAGGATTGCACAGATAGCATAATTCTGATATGGTTCATAAGAGTTTTTACATTATTTACTAAAGATATTTTAGCCTGCAACAGCTGTTTGTTTGTGCTAATTAATACTTTTAAACTTTGAAAAAGGTTAATTAATTAATAATTTGTATTAAGATACATTGAATTATGCGACTAACAGTTTTGTTCATTGGAACGGTCTTGATTTTGGCATTTCAATATAGTTCAGGTAAAGTTTCGACAAAACAGGTTTAACCAGTGTTGATTTAAAAACTTTTTTTGATACGTTGGGGCTTACGGCCAATGTATAGAACAGGGTCGTAACAGTAGTAAAATTATATTCCTAAGCTTAAGCCTGAGTGTAAGAATGAGCTTATACCTAAGCCTAAGCAAAAAATAGTGTAAAGCTTAAGCGGTCTCTATTACAGTTGCGCAGAGAAACAGCCCTCGCCAAAAGTTTAAATGCATTACCGTTAAAGGTCCTATGTTTAATCTTGGGATGACAGCAGCGAGTCATGTCATTGAATCTTTTCTAGTCAATAAACAGTTTTTGCCATATGTCAAATAAATTTAAGAAATCCACGTTGCAGTGCTGTACATCTAAAACTTATTTTTATGTGTAATGCGCGGTATCGCACGGTGTCTGTCGGCAGCGAACCGCGTCATCTGGTAACGAGCAATGGCAGACTACGCCGTGCGGCATTTCGCGGCACAGAGAAGTGTAACGCAACCTTCAAGCTAGTCTTGCTATTGAAGTTTCAAAGCATCGATATATCTTCCAAATTCTAAACGTAATCGTTTGTGAGGCTATCAGCTATTTGTAGCAAGAATATTTTTATAAATTTACCTAAGATTCAATTTCAAGCTGGCACTAGCTGATCAAGAGGGATTGAACGGGGGGGGGTGTGTACGGGCGTGCACAATTCGTCAGAATATTTTTGTGATAAAATAGTAAGCCTTTACCGTAAAATTTTGTCTATGAGGGGTATTTTTGTCAAAAAATGATTATGTCGCCACTATCTTACAATTTTTCCCCAGAGAAATTTTTTGGTGATAAAAAATGGTAATGTTCCTAACCTTGTAAACATGATAAGTTCCCTATACAGTAAGGTGCAACCGAAATTGTAAAATACCGAAACCGGAATGTTAAAAAATACCGGAACCGGAGCCAAAACATCAAAACAAAATACACTTGTTACAAAAAACTCATTTGTAAAGCTATTTTATCGCTTTTGATGGTGTGAACATACCACTTAGAATGCCAAAATCCTGAAACAAATGTAGAATTTAGCCAATACGCGCTCAGACAGTTTTAGAAAAATAAGTTAGAATAATATGCCAATTTTTCTTAAATTTTTGAATGAGAAAAACTTTCGATGCACAAATACCGGAAAATTCTGGTAAAAAATACAGCATTTATTACCGGAACCGGATAGTGAAAAATACTAGATTTCGCTGCCGGAACCGGAATTCCGATTGCACCATATACAGTAAAAATTGCATTTCATAATATTTGCTAGCCTACCGCCATGTCAGAAATTCTTGAAATCCGTGTCTGCAAGCTGGGATTTGCACTCACGAATCTCACGAATGATAAAATCTATAATGAAAATTACCTGTTGAGGTTGTAATTTATTTCAGGCGCAATGGATGCGTGCGCACGGCAGTGTATGGCACCACTGTATCAAATAATTGACGAATATGAAAGCAAAGCAGATTTATGTATTGCGTACCGTGCGTTTGAGCTATGCGTTCAAGCGTGTCCGAACGGCGCATCGTTATGGAACCACGTGAAAGCGCGCAATCCAATCAGCTTTAACGTTCGCAGTTGTATAAAATATGCTTGAATTAACCCTTTCCAGCATAAATTTTTTATTCATTTAAATCTGAAAGCTAACGGGTTGAACCTACAACAGCTTGGGCCAATGTAAAAAGAACAGGGGGAACAGTGTTATAAGCATATTTCTACACCTAAGCCTAAGCCTAGAGCCTATGCCAACCAAAAAAATTAGTCTAAAGCTTAAGCTTACTTTTTTCTAGTCTCACAGAAAAACGTTCCGCCCCTGATCTTTATATGAGCCACAGCTCGGAAGTGATGAGAGATTTACCATCACCATTTAGGTGTACATAAGAGCTTGATGTTCGAGTATACACAGTTCGCAATATTCACAGCAGGTACTCAGGCACTCAATAATGGAATAGGTTAAAATATTTTTATGCTTCCAGTTTTAATTTTGTACCCGTTTTCAGCCGTTCATCTTTTCGAAATTAATTAGGTGTTTATGTTTTCCTCAATAGTGCCGTATTTTAAGTTTACGGTCTATCCTTGCTTGTAAGTAGCTCAATTTTGTCGGTTGACAGCAATGGAAGCTACGACTTCTAGCAGGTTAACATTTTTACTGAACGGTTTATTCCTGGGCGAGTTTATGCTTTGGATTTGAACATATCCTTACGTATAGGCCTAGGTCGAGGAACAAGCTAAACCAAGAACAAATACACTGCAAGTTCTATTGACACTCAATAACTATCATTTCTCATCGACGGTTCACTGTTTTTGAATACCATTTCCTCACACGACACTCAGTATAAAGTAGCAGTAAAAGTTACGAAATCCTAAATCTTAATAATTTCAGTGCATCCACAATTTTTTGTTTATAAAGTTTAGAAAGCCCGGTGAATGCTTGCATATCTGAATTGTATTGCAGAACAATAAAACAGCTATGAAACTTTTATACTTCGACATTTCCGTTAAAGCTATTTTACTACTTATATAGTCGTTGACACCCTGGTTAGTATTGTTCGCGGCCCACATTACTTTAAGGAGCGTCCAGGTTTCTGGTGGTTCTATAATGTGACTTTACGGGGCGTTTAGGTTTCTGGTGGTTCTATAATGTTACTTTACATGGCGTCCAGGTTTCTAGTGGTTCTATAAAAGAGTAGGTTTCGATTCTGGGTTATATTTTTTGCTCACGCGTAGGCGTAGGCTTAGGCTTAGGCTTAGGAACTCATTTTTGCAACGCTTAGGCTCAGGCTTAGGAATACGCTTAATCTCTTGTTACGCCCATTAAAATAACATTGGCCGGGTTTGCTTACTAAGCTCTATACATCACTAGTTCTTCTGTTTCCCAACCAGGAAATGTGAAACGGACAAAAACGCAATTACCAACCATAACCTTAAAATAGATGTCGCTCACGCAGTTTTGTGGATTAATAAATAATACCAAATTGAGTTAATATGTGGCAATGTCACGATGTGTAAAAATAAATTGTGCTTTGTGCATTTTGTTGGAATTGAAGAACTGATTTAGTTGACGATCATCGGCTTCTTTTGTACGAGGTTAAAACGAAATTAGAATTCTGAGAAAGTTACTTAAAAACTGCTGGTTTTTGAATAAATTTTCCATTATCTGTTTGTAAGTAGTGCAACTATAGACACACATAACAACTCAACGTTTTGCATTTACTAATCAGATATTCAAACCGAAATTCTGCAGGTAACCGATATGATTATTCTGCCACTGCAACCCAGATCAAAAGACGCTCCGCGACCAATGGCACATGAATACAATGTGCTTGTGCGTGTTTTTCCAAATTTCAAAAGTAGAGATCAATCTATTCTTATGTGCAAGTTATAACATCAGTTTTGCCATATTTGAAAGTATAGTACAAACGACCAATGTATAGAACAAAGCCGTAACAGTGTACAAGCATAGTCCTCCCTAAGCCTGAAAGCCTAATCGTAAGCGTGAGAGTAAGTCTATGCCTAAGCCTAAGCAAAAATTAGTCTAAAGCTTAAGCTGACTCTATTGCAGTCCCGCAGGAAAACGAACCGTCCCAGGTCTAGACTCAGGTCTACACTCTACACTGGACTGAAACAGTCTAAATTCCTAATTATTTGCAAAATAAACCTCAGTTTAATGTTAAAGCAAGAAATTGGATAAAATTCAGCCGATTCGGACCAATCCAGGTTTTGAGGCGAAAATTTAAGTCCAGTAAAGTCACTCCTGTCACCACCTTCTGTAGCTGCACTGGCTTAAAGCTAACAGTTAACGACTTGTTCAAATATTAAGGAAATCCTTCGCGCGCTGACAATTTTTGCTTTCATTGCATAAATTGTTTTTGTTACCTTTATTAGGTTCAGTAAACGATTTAAATTTTTAACTGACTGACTTTTCTGTAACTCGTTTATTTTTTCCTATAACAATTAATCATCACAGAATATATAATGTAAAGTCAACCAACCATAAACAAAACAAATCGTTCATAAGTTAGGCCCATGTAAAGATCAGGGGCGGAAAGTTTTTTTGTGGGACTGCAATAGAGTAAGCTTAAGCTTTAGACTAATTTTTTGCTTGGCGTAGGCTTAGGCTTATGGACACAGTGACGTCGTTATGTAAACCTGCGGACACGTCATACGTGGTCTGGTGAATGATATTGGGTCACGAGAACTCACACGTTGGGGCTTGACTCTGACTAAAGGGCCTTTACGACGATATATTTGCTATCTTAAACCTTTGTTGAGACAACTATAATCACTAATTAGCAAAACCGTCACTACCATATTGAAATATAGACATTTAAAAATACAAAACATATTTATGATGATAAAATCAATCCATAATTTAAATACAATAACTTAAGCGAATGCAATGTAGCTAAAAGCTGGATATTTCTTGCAAAATCCTACGTAATAAAGCTAAATTGATGCTAAATAATATAACAAATTTAAAACTTAATGAAAACAATCAAGTTATTAACCCAGATCATAACCTGTTTATGTCTCAGGAATCGAAGAAATATTCGCGGTTTGTAAGCCAAAATTGTTACCTCAAAACAGCTAATACTAATTCTTCACTCTAATGTTGTATAAAGACGCTATTAAAATTTTAAAGTTCTGATTTTCGCTACCAAAATGTTGATCAAATCGTTTAGGCTAAATAATTACGGGATCATCAAAAGGGTGGCACTATACTAAAAACTTTTGTTTACAAAGTGATATGATGTGCCTTGCGTCAATACACGTGTGAGTTATAATACGGCACCGAATAGTAACGGACGGCGCAGGACGGTGACGGACAGCGCCGCCGTTCATCATCAAAAGTATAGCGCGACCCTTAAACTGAGCTAAACGCACAAAAGCTGAACATATATAAGACTCTGTAGTATAAAATTAATTGAAATAAAAACAATACAAAAATAACAATCACATTAAAACACTGCCACTGTCATTTACTGCACAGCGTGCAGGTTTGGTCATTTTGGTCTGAACCACAAAACTGGACGCTAAATTATTAATAGTAGGACCGCGACTAAAAAAGCCGGGGCGATAGTGGACGCAACCGGTCTTACGGGTATATTCACAGCTCTGATCCAAAAAATTTTCTAGAGTCAAAAAATTCTATGGTACGCATACGTTTCCCTAACCTCAACAAGTTCTTTTTTTCGCGTTCTACTGAACAATTTCTGATTGCGGAAATGTCTAATAGAATAGCTGCCACGGTTCGAATTTATGAACGCATGGTTCCCACCCCAACATGAGCTGCTGTTGCTGTCAGTTGGTGAAAGTCTAAAAGTTTCAGAAGCACACCATAGTTATCGCCAACTTTTTACCAAAGTTTCTATCACGCATTGGAAAACGAGCGTTTGCCAAGGGTTGGGAAAACGCGCGTTTGCCAAAGGTAGGGCAGGAGCCAGCTAGGGTGGAGCCCCCAAAAGTCCAGGGTAGAGGCTCCTTGTGAAAATCAAAGTATATTTCAAATTCTGATGAATATCAAGTGCTATTTTTTTGTTCAAAAACTTGTTAGGGTAAAGCCCCTTGTTGGGGTGCCTCCCAGATGTGGGGTATGGGGGTGGCTGTTCCAGTATTGCCATAGGGTTTCACCAAATTAAAACGAAAAATTACTTTTTGTTTAGATTAACATACATTGCATCAATAGTACTTTGATAATACTTGCGTAATTTTGGCCGCATAGATTTCAGCGTTGGCGTTAACAGTCCGTTGGCGACTGAAAATGCTTCTGGCGATAAGTGAATGGCGGCAACCTGAAAAAAATAAGTTTTAGAACAAATTATTATATTACGTGTTATTTATTGCCATTCGTGTAAATATACATTTGTATTTTTTATACCAAAACAAAATTACACAGATAACTTTCGTAAGGTGACCGCTTGCTATCCTATAATCACAATGTCGTACAGAAAAATATTCAAGTTTGCCGTGTTAAAATTGAAGTTAAGGTGTCAAAAAAATTTGGTTCGTTTAGTCAATACGATCGCTTGCATCCTCTGGTATCAGCTGAAATGAAACGATCACAAAATGAAATTTCTGCTACACGCCTGTGCACTCACCTGTTCAATCGAATTCAACTTGTTTTCTTTACCCATCGTCCGCATTCGCTCAAGCACTGCAGCTTTGACTCGTGGATGTTCGCACAACTGTTGGAATTCCAATCCGGCAATTTGATTTGCGCCAGTGCTGTTGTCAATGTCTTTGGCGATGAGTCGCAACTCTTGTTCATCCGGAACCACAATTCCTACAAGACTGCGTTCAAGGCTGTTTCCGTCGACAAATATTTGAGCGACCACAGGTAACCGAACATAGATTGATTCGATTTTTTCCGGCGCAACGTATTCACCTTGAGCAAGCTTGAAAATGTGCTTTTTTCGATCAATCACTTTCAACGTACCATTGTCTAACCACCGGCCAATATCGCCAGTATGCAACCAGCCTTCAGAATCGATCGCTTCTGCAGTTCGCTCCGAGTCACGATAGTAACCTTTCATAATTATTGGGCCGCGAATGCAAATTTCGCCCTAAAACGTTTCAATAACGAACTCTAATGCGTTGGAAGTCTACGAAGAGGTCATGCAATAGGAATTAAAACCAAAATTTTGTGTAAAGATTAAATAATAATAACGGCGTTTGGCGCCCTCGGCTGCTTCGTTAGTTAATTTTTTTCTATTATCTATCAAGCACATCCGGACAGAAATGTACGTTGTATTTTAACCTGCTGTATAAAATATTCAAGTTCAAACACTACCGGTTTATATGTGTTCAAAGGTAGAAAAGTTATTAATAATATGAATATTAAACAGTAAACTAAAAACTGTTCTTGGCATTTGTTGCAAACCTTAAAAATTACCTTATCATCATTGGAGTAATAATCTAATTCAGGAACATCGACAAGTTTAATATGACAGCCCGGCAGCACAGCTCCAACGTGCCCTGTAGAATAATCGCCTGGGAATGTAAGCGAACAGCCACCGCAACATTCAGTCTGACCGTATCCTTCGGCAACAGAACAACCAAACGCTACACGACAGGTATTCAATACCTACAACACTATAGAAAGGCATTCGTTTACGCAGTCAAGCGGACGCCAAGGGGGGCGTGGCCCATACTGGAAAAATTTTGGCCCATGCATTTTGCTTGTAAGTCATAGAAAACCTTTGTATGCTGCTCCTGAAAATTTTTAAGCCCCGATAGCAAGGTGAGCTGGCTACGGACCTGAAGGCATCAGGCGTACACTTTACTCCCACATTTAAGATTACATGTATTAGGCACCAGATGCATGCCTATTTCACAGTTTTTAGTAATTCGAGAAAAACAATCAACCAGTGTTTAACGTAACCCACATGTTCCTTTGAATTAATATTCTTTTCGCTGAAGTTATTCCTTCCTGAAACGACGAAATCTACTGCTCTTATGAACACTTTCCTCGCATATTTACGCTTTGGCTTAGGTTTATACTTAAGACACGACTAAAGTCTAACCATAAATTTAAGCTGTTGCCCGAACTTCAGGCTAAACCTACGCTTCATGCCTCAAACTAACACAAAACATTAACCTTAAACGTGGAAGGAAGTTTTCAGCAGCCAATTATCGGCTATCCAAGCCTATATACTTCTCCAATAACTGGCAGCGATCCAGCGGTCAAAACCTCCATATTACTTCCTAGTTACCTCCCAAATTGTATCAAAAACTCACTGAAGCTTAAAATTATAGCCAACTCGTTCCAAAAGCAAAAATGTTGTCCATGAACTTTAGACGTTTTCGAAATAAAACCTTGTCTTGGCCGTGAAAAAGGCATCAATTCACTAAATATTACCTCTCCAGCAATTGGCGCCGATCCTGTGACCATAAAATCCATATTCCCGCCAAGTTGCTCGCGGATTTTATCAAAAATCAGCCTATCAAATATAGAATCTCGTCTCAAGCATCCAGCTCGCATTTCACGCATTTTATACGCGACAGCCGCTTTCCATATCCACCGCGCAACAAAACTTCCCGATTCCAGCCGTCCCATCAAGACGTCATAGATCCGGTTGAGCAACCGGGGCACCACCGGCATCACACGAGGCTGAAGCGTTTTCAAATCATCAGTCAAGCCTTTGATGTCACCCGAAAAATAGCCAATACGATATCCAAGCGAATATACAAGCACATGTACCATTTGTTCGAACATGTGTGCCAGTGGTAAGAACGAAATGACCGTAAATACGTTTTCTGGTCTGACATCAAGCCCACTAAACTGTTGCAGGTACTGGCGTACGCATGCAGTTTCCGCAATTACATTTCGGTGCGACAATTCGACGCCTTTCGGATTCCCAGTAGTTCCCGAAGTATAACAAACGATAAACGTATCGTCCGGAGTCGGCGTTAGGCCTGTGGTTGACAAGGGTTGATTAGAACCAGACAGTTCGACGTCAGTAAACAAATGCAGCTGGATATCAAGCAGCGCAAACGACGATTGCAACTCGGACAAATCATTTTGAGCTTCTTCCACCAAAATTACATACCGCAAAGGGCATTCGGAACCGGATACAGTCTGGGCGACGTCTAGTAGCTTTTTCGCTTGTTTCAATGTATCACAAACGACGTACTGCATTGCAGTTTGTGCAATTATGTACGTTACTGCTTCTGTACCCAAAGTATCGTATAGAGGTACTATAATACGATTGTAGGCAGTAATGCCTAAAAGCGCAATATCATATTCAGCGCAATTTTGCGAATATATTCCGATCGGTGTTGACTGACCTGAAAGAATGCAATTAAAAATTTTAAGTGGCGTCCGGCGCATGGGATATGCGGGATGTAAGCGTTTATAAGCCATACCGAGGTGTTCTGCTATTAAAATAGTTCCTTCGAAGCTCACAATGTGTTTTCTAGGCAAATAGGTAAAATACAGCGAGACAAGATTAAAATGGTAATTCTTTATTTATGCACGCTCCACAATTAAAAATGTGGCTTGGTGGAAAACAAAATTTCAATTCCAGAAAAAGTCAAAATTTAGACATGTGAAATTTTTGTGTATTGGAATTGAACTAAATTTTCAATCCATAAAATTCACTCAAAGCGTTTTTGGCGCTGCCAGATTAAGACAAATATAAGGTTTAAAAACTCGAGTAGCGGAGTTCGATTCCTGAACATCTTGTTTCTACTTGAAATAATTCTCTGACTTCTGTAGTCTAATCTGTGAACCCTGCAGTCAGAACGACTCAACTAGACGGACACACTGAAGTTTTTTTGTTATCTTTTTAAATAGCACACCATAGAGGGTGTTTATTTTGTATAAATTAAAAATGTGATACCTGGCTCAGCGCCAATATTTGCCAAACCAGCGCCAAAATTAAGCGCTCGCTCCAAAACTTGTTGATACGAAATCCATTCGTACTCACGGCGTGGTCCACGTCGTGTTCCAAGACATTGGCCATTCTGTGAAATTTTCATTCCGTACAGAAAATTTTCATAAACCGTTGTTACATTTGGCTCAAATACGGTAAGATATCCAGCAGGATTGTTCAGAGGTGTCCCCCAAGACGCAACGCGAATTCGTTCGTCACCGGGTAACAAAAGTGATTGACGAGAATAATCAATTGCCGGGATCAATACTGGTGGTTTGTCTGAATGTCGTCGACGGAATAGCCAATAGTAGACTGCAGCGGCAACTGATGTGCCGCCTGCAAGTGACCACCACCAACTATTTCGAGAACTGGTCACTACTGAATCAGTCATAATTAAACAGAGTTACCCTTCAAAAGCATTTCATGATATTAATAATAGGTAAAAAGATACCACAATATTTTGCCGTTCGGACAATTTGCCAACCGACATTTGGTTCACCGACATTTAATAGACCCGCAATTTGTCGCTCACAAATAGTCTTGGGTTTAGGCTTTAAGTATTTGTCAAGGGAACGTTTGTTATAGGTAACGGTTGTAGGTTCAGGTCAACTCAATGGGATGGCCAACTCAAGTGTGAAAATGCGAAGAACGTATGCAGAAAATTAGAGTTGGAGTAACATCGAAGCAAACGATCAGTGCAGTGCTTTATACATTTTACTCAGCCAATCAAAATTTAGGGGGAGGGACGCATTGTACTCACTGCACCGCCCTTCATGCGGATGCCCATGGGAAGTGTGTATGCATAAAACGTAATATTATATTCAGGGGTGCCGATATAAGCGAATCAGGTCCAGCGTTACCCTTAAAATACCTTCGACTGGTGGGGCAAGGTTAATGGTCGTTTAACCCGTGTCTTAGAAAATTTTGTAACATGAAAATAAGCAGAAACTTTCACATTGACGTGAGAACGTAAAATGTAATAAATCTCAAACTATATTGTAGGTACGTCAAAGCTCTTTACCTAATTTCAGTGCACCTGATTATATTAGACAATTTGCTGTCCGTCCTGCAGTCAGATCACCTTGATTGGGGATAAACATAGGATGTACAGAAGGTAATTCAAAAGTCTGTTAACATTGCTTTTTTTGTCCCTTCAAAAATTCGTAACGGGAAATATCTGTTCTGTCGCAACCCATGTATACAGTCCTATCGAAATAATAATTTTAAAATGCAAATTGTTCATCTGAAGCTCTCAATAAGTTATCTAACGAAATCGCTGACAACAACTTTATATTTTGCTACATACAGCGAAATCTTCGTAAAATTGTAAAATTTCAAAAAAAAACTGTCAAACACAGCAAAATCATGGATTCGCAAGCGCGTTATGCGGAATTTTAGTGTAGAAAACTAGAAACAGAGCCTAAATACATCTAATCAAAATTCAAAACCAACTGAAAAATTTTGCTAAAATTAAAAACCGACGCAGATATTACTTAATGCCATAGAATAAGTAAACATAATAGTTGCTTTTTCATAAAAAAACATACACGTTGAACTGAAAAAATACAGATACAAAACAACTGAAAATTTTATCACAACTCACAATATACTCTGTGTGACAGATTGTAAAGCAATATATAGCAATATTTCATTTTTGTCGCTTTAATTTTAAATGTAGGTATAACACTATTCACCCCATGCGGATGTCTGCTTCCAGAATCGACAGGAAATCAGCTTCCTTTTCTGCTCCGGCTGATTGTGGACAGCCTAGTACCGGCTCCGGTGCTGTTTACCTCCGGTTGCACCTCGATTAATTAAGACTAGTCAGCCTGCTTTGTGCAAGCCGCAAAATTAGCGAATGCACAACAATTTGCATGTAAATTTTCTTTTCACCGAACAAATTGCGTTGAGCGAGAAGCCGGTCGCATTTTAAAACTAAAGCGGTTTTTGTTTCAACTGGTTAGGGTGAGCGCCCTTTAGGGGTGGGCCTCGGGGGTATGGGGTGTGGCTTCTCCGGCCCTGCCTGGAATGCCCAAAATATGTATGTGGGGCATTCCACGCAGCTTTAATAGCTTTAATTATATAGATGTACTGATGAACTTTTACACATTTCTGATATTCACGACCATTCCTTGCCAGTGGCGTACCGAGAAATATTGATTGGGGTGGGCCGCATCCTCAGACTTGTGCCTTTTTTCTGCCTAAAAGCACCCAATTTTTTTCGTGGGATTTATGAGGTTGGTCACGCTCCCCTAGTTGGCTGCTAGACCAATTTCAGAATTCAGTTTTAGGTCCTTAAAATTTGACAGTTTGGGTATCTGGAAAGGTGGAATTGTTTGCCACGTGAACACGATTTGAAAAAACCGTTAGCCGCGAGCGAAAAGCTAGACACTATTGTCTTTTAATCTAATACAGAACTTCAGTTTGCAGTCTGTGGGGAAATTTTTGTATAATGTGAAATATTTCTAGGCAATAGGAGTTGAAACGGAGTGACCGAAGGCTCAAGGCCAGAACTTAAACAGATTGAACAATTCGCGAGCAAAGCGGGAGAAAAGCTATACATTGTTAATCCTTCTGTAACAGTCTAAACATTTCTGTATTGATGTAGCGTGTGGTCTAAACCACCATACCGAACCACCCTGGTCTCGGGGTTATGTATTGAAGCTTTACACCATTTTTATTACTATCTTTAGTTTTGAGCTGGTTAGGTTTGCGAACTTATCTTTGATGTCTCCCTTTGAACAGCGCCGCAGGCAAAATTTTTCAAAAATTGATCAGTGAAAAACATCGCGAGCGAGAAGCCATACGTAATTTTTGTATCTAATGGAAATTATGACGCAAGTACTGTTTCCGATTGGGGGGGGCGCCCCCCCGGCCCCCCTCTCGGTACGCCCCTGTTGGTTGCCGAAACTCGTCGACCCACAACTTGTAAACTGACCCGCCAATGCGGGCTGGGAAAATATTTTGGTCTTCTCCGTGAACAAATTACTTGTTCTAATCGCTTACCGACATTCAGGGGCAGGACATCAAATACCAAACGTAACCGATGGACGAAGTGCTGATTACCTATTTAGCACCCACAGTTAGATCTTCGGTACGTAAAATATCAGGGGAAACGGGAACACGTAAGTTTCACATAACTTACGCATCGTTTACTTCAATATTCACCGCCGTGTGGAATTTCACACTGGCAACCGACGACGTCTTATACTAATCGAAAAACGGCAATAAGCAAAGCGTGAAATTTGGATTTTTTTTGAATTTTACAAAACCAAACGACATCATTTCATTAAAATAATTAACATCGACCGTTTTCAAAAAATGCATCTGTCGTTTAAAAATTTTCAAAACCTGTCATTATGCAAGCGTCGATAGCCGGTATGAAATTCCACACGGCGGAAAAAATTAAAGTAAACCATGCATTACAAGCAAAACAAAATAAAATTTGCCACAATGCATCACTCTGCCGATCTTTTGGGGTTATGGTCCGCTTCGCGCAAAGGCTGGCTATATTTTGAACGAAGCTGCTAAATCTATGTTTCATTTTTAACTTTTTTTGCTTAAAGACACGTAAAATATACAAGTGAACAGTGCACAACTATAAGGGGTTAACAGCCACAAAAAAATTGCATTCGCCTGTTTAAGACCAAAACGTATAACGTATGCCAAGCCAAATTTTTTTCAACGCTGTTTTGATGCGAAATGTTAACCAAAAACAGATGATATCAGATGGTCTGGCACAAACATAAACAAACAATCGTGTACACAGCACATAATAGTGGATCATTTTAGGTTTTAGCCGTAGTGTACGATTAAATAGACAACCATGCCGTAACGGATCCAGAGGACTTCATTGGGGTGATCAATGTTACTTTAAGAGGCGTAACAGTAGATTAAGCGTATTCCTAAGCCTACGCCTAAGCCTAAGCGTTGCAAAAATGTGTTCCTAACCCTAAGCCTAAGCCTAAGCCTAAGCCTAAGCAAAAAATTGTAATCTAGAATCTAAATCCACTCTTTTATAAACCCACCAGAAACCTTTACGCCCCTTAAAGTAACAATGGGCCATTGGGATTATCATGAAAATTCGTCGCCTTGACAATTCATCGCCCAGCAACTTGTATTCCCAAATTATATCGACTCGACAAATCGTCGCTCACCATAATTATGTTTAGGGTCAGATTTAGGTTTGCAATTACGCGTTTAATTATGCGTAAATTTAATCAAAGGACACTGTTGGCAGACAAGTTGTCGGGCGACGAATGCTCGTAGATTCTTCATTGGGTGCCTGCAAAGTTCCCTTTGCATTAATCTATTGTCAAAGTTTTACAAACATCATTCTCTCGAACTGACTATTTCATTATTCAGTATGGACCATAGGTGTTAACCTGTGAAAACCCCTAAATTTCTTTTCTGGGTTCAACCTTGCGATCGGCTCCAGCAGAATAATGGATTGGCGGTGAAACTGAGGGTGGAATAGAAAACAATTAAATCACTGTTGTATTAACTATAATTTTCACATATTTTAGTACTCTGTACACGCAAAATTGCTCAGCAAATCCACGGGGTGTCGCTGGACCTGTTTGAACCCGCTTGCAGGAACCCAGAGCCAGCGAAACCGACCCCACTAATTGAGGATCCTGACCCTTGGGAGTCCCTATCATGGCAAACTAAAATTTTTTCATGGAACGCAAAGTTACAGAGCTGTGAAATATTACATTCGGGGCCCTCTCGGCCATGGGTGGGGAAGGGCGACTAACCTAACGCCGGCTTAGCCTGAACGCACGTATATAGCTAAAAGCTGGTCTAGTGAAATATATGCGCCTAACAAAGCGGCGCAATGTTTAAGATAATGATTAAATACGTATATACATATTAACATCTGATCTATTTTAACTTAGTGCAAAAATGCAACCCTTATCTGTTGAAAACGCGATTGTCAGGTCATTACGTTAACAGCGTTTGAGCCAATTATGGGACGCGAAAATTTAGAAGTAGAAATTAAGATTTTTAGATCCCTAAACTAGTCGTTTATGCCGTTCAAACAGTTAAAAGTCAGCTACTGTTTTACATTCTTATCTATGAAAACATCCAATAACTTGACTACAGAATTTTTAAATAAACTAGCAATAAACATAGGAAGAAAAAGTAGCTGGATCAATTTACGCATCCGTCCAAAATTCCAAGATATAAAAGTCCAGGGGCGTACCGAGAGGGGGGGCACATGTTACTTTAAGGGGCGTCCAGGTTTCTATTGAGTCCATATATCCCACAACTATGGATTGTCACAATTGCTCTCAAGTGAAACTAGTTTTGTGATGTCTCCACGTAAATTATCATTGCTATATTCGACATCTACGCTAAAACTTATGCCAAGAAATTTCTTTGGGAGCCACCTTTCGGTAGGCTCTATTCCAAAAAATCCCAATGCGTACAGAGCATCCGCCGCTTTGTCAGACCGAAGCCTGCAAAGGGTGAATCTGACGCTTACCTGAATGCAATTGTGTTAAAATCGAGTAACAAACCAACAGATTGTAGTCGTTTGGCGTTTTGTATACTCGATATATAGCTAACTATTAACTGCGAGTTTCGCTTTGGACTTGCGATTTTTTTCAAAAATGTGCTTTGAGTAAATCTCAAAACTGCTCACGAATTTGAAGTTGGCAAGCTATTAAGATATGCCTCCGCCAAAGGGTTTTAAGTTTACATTCAGGTGGAAACCTAAGGTACGGGCCTGACAGAATGCGGCCCCCAATCAAAATTGCTCCGTACTCCACAATAAAAGTCCTCTTAATATGAATTAAAATTTCACCTGATGATGTCAAGTGCTCAAAAAGTTAAGGTGCAAGGGACCGACTGATATTTACGTGGTGGAAACGGAAGGGCTATTAGACTACCAAATTGACTTCGCGCACTCTGGTGTTCATTATACTTAGCATACCGGATCTTACCGGAACAACCACTGCAAAACCACAATAAGACCAATGGATGATGAGACACAAACCACAGATATTTTCACATGTCTTCCACGTGTTGCATAGTAGAACTTAAGGAATTATGTAAACTTGCCAATATATACAACTGCAGTAAAAATATGCTGCAATCAACCCAAACACACAACATAAACTGTACAATAAATTGCAACAAAACAGTGCACAGCACACACACACCAATACACAGCTTACAAAGTGTTCGAGACCGTAAAGCGAGCAAGCTTAAATCACCACAGAAACATCAAAGCTCGATGCAAAAAAGCAATACCAATCATAAAGCGTCTGTATCAGTGACGTATACAAGAAGGGGATAGATATATAAATGTACCCCCACGAAATTTTTCGTAGGTTCGCGCTACACTCGCTGCGCGCCGCCGGACGCCACTGCACGCCGCCAGACCCGGCACAAGGCGCAGTACATTTTTATTATAAATTGCCGCACGCTACCAATTAGATTTTGCCTATATTTTTGTCAGCAACGCATAGCGGCGCGCGATGGTGGGCGGCGGCCCGCGGCGGTGGGCGGCGGGGCGCGACGGTGGGCGGCGGCGCGCGACGGTGGGCGGCGGCGCGCGACGGTGGGCGGCGGCGCGCGACGGTGGGCGGCGGCGCGCGACGGTGGGCGGCGGCGCGCGACGGTGGGCGGCGGCGCGCGACGGTGGGCGGCGGCGCGCGACGGTGGGCGGCGGCGCGCGACGGTGGGCGGCGGCGCGCGACGGTAAGCGGCGGCGCGCGACGGTGGGCGGCGGCGCGCGACGGTGGGCGGCGGCGCGCGACGGTGGGCGGCGGGGCGCGACGGTGGGCGGCGGGGCGCGACGGTGGGCGGCGGGGCGCGACGGTGGGCGGCGGGGCGCGACGGTGGGCGGCGGCGCTCGACGGTGGGCGGCGGCGAACATGGCGTCCGGCACAGTATTAAAGTATAGCGCAACCCTAAGACTCAAGGAATAAAAGGTCTCTTACATAAGAGTTTTTGATTAAACCTGCTGGGTCCTGCATGTGAAAAAAAATTTTCATGAAGTTAAAACATACCATCACACCCCGCTCCTGATCTGAATCATTGGTCGACAATAAGAATATATGTTGTTATCTTAGAAATTCAATAATGTCTGGCAAAAATTAAAACAGTTCCCAAGTATATACGTTGATTCGGCTGAAATTACTATTTCTCGATAAGCATTTTTTCACATTTTTTGACCAAGTTTAACTGCCATTGTATTCAACGTTGGAACCAGCCAGCTATTGTGCACCGCAGTTTTATGCATAAACGTAAATATAAGCCTGCGTTGTTCAGCGCCGCGGCGCCGACCGGCCCACAGCCAGCGGTGCAAGGCGTGCTCAAATCCTTCAGTCCAGAAAAATTATGGCAACCCTTGAGAAGATTCAAACTCGCTTAGTAGTCATCGAAATCCCTTGCGTCCCCTGCTACTAAACGTTTAGCCCCCATAAACGAGGTGTGCTGGCTATGGGCCTGAAACAAAAATTTGCTTCAATAAGCAACGTTCTGCGTTATATCAGAAAAATATCACTTGCGGCGCTTTTACATTCCACCTCTAATGACAAGAACAAATTCTGCGAAGGCATAAGAAGGTTCAGTCTCTTTATGGACGTTTTCACTTCCTCAACATTCGAATTCTACAAGGTTGTAGTGGGTGATCCACTAAGATTTTAAATAAGAGTTGTATCGGTTCAGCGAAATTGCTTCGCAGGTAAAAAATTGACAATTTTACTAGCGCCAATAAGGTGCTTTACTTCCGTGCTAATTCTACTGTTTCACTGTGAATTCCAATGAGTTGATTAATCAATTCAGCTAACGAGTTGGTTATTTCTGAATTAATATCAGTAAACATTAACTCACTCTCAGTTGTGTTAATTCTCACTGTGAGTTGAGTTGACTATGGGTGAGTTGATTAATTAACTCAGAATGAATTGAATCAACTAAAAATTCTGAGTTCTGATAGTCCTAACTCAGACTGAGTGATTCAACTCATTATGAGTTAAAATCAACTCACTGAAATTTACAGTGTTCACCTTTGTCGATTTGTTCAAAAATTGCTTAAAACGTATGTATTATAAAGCTGAAATTTGTGTCAAGCTTCAAGGTCGCTCTCCGAGCAAAGTTGCGTTCAAAATTCCTCTTGTATTAACGTTTTTGGGAAAAATCGGTCTGCTGGTTATCTATTATTTCATTGTTTGATATGATTTCATGTATTTCTGTCAATTTTTTACTCTGCATGTACAGAAAAAACGTCAAGACTCCCTCGGTGCCGCGATGTCATCCTCAATTAATAACACTAAAACACCACATAACTCACCCTCCACCGGTATTGCAACTTTCCGTTTTATTAAACGTTTATTTGTTTTGTATCAAACACTTGAGCGATAATGCTAGGTTATACGTATATAGGAATGCACTTTCAAAACTTACGTAAGCTTTAAATATGTGAACTCAATTTTATTTGGTCCTGGAGTCCTTTGTGCACTACAATTTGTGATAAGTGACATTTATAGACAATAATTAGGGTTTACAGACTTCTATCAGCTAACGGACTATTATTAGAGATACGGGGGAAAACCCCTCTTATTGTGCTTCCCTCTTGTACGGGGCACTACAGTAGGTGATATTTGTAACATGACGGAGCAAACTAGCTGGTAAGCTACGCATATTAGCGTCCTTGTTTTATAAACTGAACAAAGTACTTCAAAACCCCATCACAAAAAAATCCCCAAAAAACTGGAATTGACAGTCCTGGATCTCATTGTCTCCGACCTTGAATGCTAACACTCAATCATAGATATATAAAATCAGTGAGACTCCTTCAGTAACGATCATTGTACTAGTACTCTTGAACTGCTAGTCTACACTAGACGGACTAGGTACATATGTCGTAGGCCAATTTGCCAGTGGCGGTCCAGGATCTCACAATGGGGGGAGCCCAAAATTTCATAAGTAATAAACTTATTTTTGACCCACGCACAAGCCGCCATCTATTGCCATGAAATTGACTTCTTTACGTTCGTTCAATTGAGATTAATCACAAATAAAAATAACGCATCAACGCAATTTATATCTAAACAACAGGGTAACAACATAAGCTCAGATTCGTTTTCACACAGGCACAAATTTAAAGGCTTGGATTCGGAAGCCAATTTAGTTTTGAAAAAGGAAAATCCAGTCAGCTTCAGCAACATCTGTTTCTGTTTTTGAATGAGTGAGAACTGCCTGCTAATTTTGGAACAGCGTAGAACAGCAATTGACACTCTATATAATTTTTGTTGGGATGCTGTTGGGGGGCCCACGGCCGGGTGGCCCCCCATGCATCCACCATTACAATTTGCTATTCAGGCCAATTACTAATTGGCCCAGGCCATTCTGCTGTTGTGTGTAATGACAGTTTGGCCTGGGCTCGCATTGCTATTGAACTTATAGACCATTCAGATTTGATTATTTGGACAAACATAATACCGTTAACCAATCAGCGTTGGTCGTTTCACTTTTGTTTTCCGTCATCTCACAATCACCATTTGATCTTAGCCAACCTGTTATTTGCTTCGAATAGCAGATTGGCCTAGGCCGATTGGTTTGGCCGAACAGCAGATTGCCCTACGACATAAATACTAAATTGTTATAGAAATGCACAACAGCCCGTACAGTTTCCAATGTGAAATAATCATAGAGTGGCTTACTAATTTTCTATAAACGTTCGCTGTTTTTGGGGGCTGAAATATTGTATTTTTCGTTGATTTCAGCTGTTCTCACGGTTGTGAAAAATGTTATATTGTTCAAGTCCAATTTGTTAAAAAACTATATGAAAATGGACCCATGAACTGCTAGAGGTATACAACCAAACTACTGGCTCAGCACCAGATTAAAGGATAAATGTATACTTTACAACAATTTATACAAACTTTATACACATTGTAAAAGCACTACGCATTAATACAGTACAAATGTAACATGTAATAGTTGTAGCGTGGCTTTGCGTTTTTCCGAGATGTGAACACTCGCTGCTGCGATGCGTCGTGTGTGGCACGAGCCGAACGAAGTGCTCATAACATGATCTGTGGTACAAGTAAACTAGAATCGTTATGGTACAGGAAGTCATAAAAAACATACTGATTATCATTGAAACCAGAGCCACACCAGCTGATCCAACAACGGTTGAAGGAAATCTACGGGGTGCTGCACTGAAAATAGAGAACGCAGTTTTGGAATAAAATTTCATAGTAATTTTGGTTCTGAAAATCTGGGTGGAGCGCCTATGTTTTTGTAGCGCCCCAGAAAGAAACGTACCAAGTAGAATAAATACATGAAAAAAGCACTAAATCAAGGAAAAGAACACGAAAGTGTGACAAGCAGTAATTAAATGAAAGGGCCAAGAAGTTACGTATATATAGTTTTATGCACCGTTCACAATATAAAAATGGCAATCAGTGGTGCAGTGGCTACCACATCACGGCAATATCGATTCAAAATACTATTTCAAAACAATTTTACGATTTTGGCGCACTTTCAGGTTTTGACTTTTCGATCGTTTTGCTGTCGAGTTTTCTTCCGTCAGGTGATACCGCGAATGAATCCCACGTTTAGGAGCATCTTATGCGTCCCTGCATTTTTCCTTGCGATGCGACACACATCTTGCCAGTTGGGAGGCCTCAGATACCCTAGCCTGGCCGTGTTCCCAACGCGTTGTTCTTAAAGCGAAGCCGGTGAACCTGTGGAGTATTGGCGATCCGTAATTTTTTGGCTTCAACCTCTCACCGCAACCTCAGCAATATTTTAGTATTGTGGCTTCTATATTTTGCAAAATTTATTGCAAACTGCAAACAAACATTTGATCAGATTGCAAATTGAAAAATTCAGCATTATACGAAAACAATTGGGTTTTGAAAGTTAAATTTGCTTAAAACCCCTTTTTCTACCGAATTATTAGTTTAGATATACAAGGAGTGTGAAGGATTAAGAAGTGAAAATGCATACGTCAGAAAAGTGTCATGCAATAGAGGTTCTTCGGTGGGACTTTGATCAGCATTTTGAATCGTGCCAGTTGAGATATGAATGTATATCCAAAATACATTTATATATACTTTAAATTGTGTTTTACAAATTGTGCAACTTCGGCAACTTAAGTAGTAAATACTTAAGTAAGTTTGCAGAATCCCAGCCATTATATATATTTCAATGAACACTGCAAATCTACGTTAGAACAACGATTAAGCCCTTCTGAAAATTTTCAAACGTAAAATTGATTTTTTTAATTATAAGTTTTTTAAAAATTCTCGCAGCAATCGACAGACTAGAATTCTATCCAAACTTGCGGATTTTGGTTCGGTTCAATATGTGCTTCTGTTGTGAATCCGTGTCAGCGCTCGCTTCGTGATTTGCAGTCGAACAGCGGGCGTGCAACATTTACATCTCAAACACGGTAAAAGTATGAATAACAGCCGTTCTGAAAAGAAAATAAATCAGTCACTTGAATATGCGTGAATTCGAATCAAAGTTTGAAACAAAACATGCAGAAGCTAGAAATGCGGGATACAAAAGAGTCGTTTTTGCATTAGAAATAGAAGTTACCTAGATTGTTTAACCTAGGAGCGGTCATAAGCCGACCGTGCGGGGCCACTCTCCCACGGAGACATCAGGGGCATTGTATTATCCATATTCTTTCCGAAAATTTTAATCTTACGCTGCAGATTTCGTTAGAAAATAAAATGCTGTTTCGATGCTTGAAATGACTATAAAATGTTGTCTGATGATTTTGTGAGAACCTCTGAACATTCGAAAAACTAATTCGAGAACGCGAACCCTCGTCAGGCGGCGCTAATCTGAACACTAAAAGTGTAAGACCGCATTATTAGTTTACGCGGCAATTTTGTTGACATTTTTCATGAAACTATGGTCGATATACTATTGAAAGCACTTTTGTCCAATCGGACCAATGGCGCGGACTCAACGCACCCTCTTCATTAATACCCTTGAACCGATCACATGCTAAAAACTTCACATCGCCACCACAAATTTGTTTACACTTTTCAAGTGTTTTCCATTTTAATGCTCAGCATGGAAATACAGGTGCGCGGGGGGAAGGTTTATAAAGCGTAAACCCAAAACTTTCGCTGAATATTAATTGCAATGATTAAACTTAGAGCCTTGCAATAAATCGTAACGCTTTTATCACGGTAATTGACAGCGCCTTACAATCTGACCATTGAGTACCGTTCCTTTAGCTATGGTATTCAGCTACCAGTTGTAGAAGTAAAAATTTGTGGAATCAGAAAACAAAGGTTGAGCGAAAAACAAGGGCGTCCCCACGAAGGGCCATTGGTGGCCTTGCCCTTCCGCAAATTTGGCTGGTGTCCCGTCAAATAGGCTTGGTCTAAAAGTAAGCAATCGTGAATTGCCATTGTAAGGGTCCCCCAAAATTATTCGAAGCTTCCCAACCAAATATAATTTTCTTCGGACGCTCCTGACGAAAAATATTTAATTATATACACTACTATTGTGACATCGTAGCAACAGTATTCATTGGTGCAAACACTAAAATAATTCGGATAACTTTGTTTTAATTAGAAAATATAAAAACGTGAAAAAATTATCAGGAACAGTTGAAGATATTGCAGCCAAAGATAAACATGCAAAACCAGAAACATTCCCGAAGCTCTAACGTTCTAAACCAGATAGAAATGTTTTGCTGGTTTCAGAGTAAATTGCTGCGTTATGGACTTTCAATTAACGATGTTAAACCATTTTAGGGACGCGCTATACTTGTAGTGAGGCGCCGTCCGTTACCGTCCGTCACCGTACGGATCAATCGAATGTGAGTAATTCAAGTACGATACCCCACGGTGACGTACGGTGACGAACGGAACCGGATGGTGACGGACGGCGCTGAACGGTGACGGACGGCGCCGAACGTCAACAAAGTAGGAGTGCCAGATAAAATCTGTGCCGTATTTTGAGTTAAATTAAATTTCAAATAACCATTTATAAAATGTTACGAAATAAAGCATCTGTTCTCACGTTTTTGTCATCCACACTTAGCTACAACATAATATAGCTATGTTATTTACTAAGGCATTCTTTCTCGCTTCGCCGTTTTTAAGACTATAAGCAGCACTGATTCGTCACATTTAAAAACCAATATTTGCAAAAAATATATAATGATGACGATGGAATAGATAATCTTGAATCTTCCCGTCCTGAACTGATAAAAACTCTGAAAAGTGTGATCGCGCCGAAAGTCCAAAATTTTTGCAATCTCGCGCGTTGTATTCGCGCTATATTTGTCACTTTATCTTGCATTGCTTTAAAAGCGTGCGGTAGCATTTAGAGACAATTTCATTTTAATTTCAAATGTCACTAATTGACAAATTGATAATCGCTAAACAGCTCTTCTGGATTGAATGATTCATCGGGTGCAAAGCTGTATATTTTAAGCCGGAGTTCCGTTTGCAACGCAATTACTGTTTGATAATTTACTTTGTTTGTCAGATTTGACCAGTGCGTTAACTTCTCGTCTTCGTAATAAAGTGTCTTTTGTCAACGCCTCAAGCGCAACTGTAGCGACTTCTGCTTGACGCTGATGTTCTTTTGCTTGTTGGTATTGCACTAAAATTTTGTTCATGTGAATATGTTTGAAAATATTGTATTGTAGTTAAGGTGGTTGCATTACATGCAACGGTAACTTTTTTCTACGATGTATATTGTTAATGCTGGAACGCCTCACATACGTATTTTGGGCATCGTTCAAGCGTAGAACAAATTCAAATAAAAGTAGAAATTTGCAAAATCCAACCATTTTTCGGCAAACGCCGGCTGGAATGGGGATAACCGAAAACACAACCTATGCCAAACCCATCTCTTTATGTGATTTGTGCATGCGTTCAACTACGTTTAGTAGTAAAATTTATTTGCACCATCTGCTTGAGCTTACATAATGTAAATATAAAAATAGCTCGAACAGTGCTGCATTAATACATATGTTGGGTGTTCTTGCTTTCCCCAGGGGTAAGGGTAATAGGAGGGATATATTCTGTTCCGGAACTTCTAGAATCAAGAGAGTACCTTTAACAGGTTTAGCGAAAGAATCTTCCAGATCATAGAGTTAAAAAAATTTCTCGCTCGCTACGTTCGCTCGGAAGAAACATACGCGTTGGAAATGAAATCCATGCTACGCCCCTGTCATCAGCTCGAGTATTATCCATTGCCGACCGACTTTAACGTTGTGAAACTTACATGAATGCGTCAGCAGTATTGCACCCCATGCAATACTCCAAAACCAACCAATGAGCATAAATGTTATTGTCCCCATTTGTGCAATACCAATTAATGCGTTAACAAGCAAACTTTGCAAACGTCGGAAGCTTTTTGATTGCAATCGCGGTTGGCCGAAGCACATCACCAAAATACCACTCATAATTGTACCTTTAAAAAGTAGCGTAGACACGATATCAAATTGGTCAGAGGATCGAATGGATTAACCGGGACGTTTTAGTTGTGCTATGAAATTCTGGTGAGTAAAATAATAAAAATGACGTTTTGATTTGTTAATTTAGAAGAAGCCTGTACTCCCAGATCCCACGTTTGGCTGTTGTAATTATATATTTTTGGAGTAATTTGTGTCAGACCTGAGCACTGACACATTCGGGATTTTTGTAATGCGGGTGACTGTAACTATATTGCCACGAAAATACATATCTTGAACTCCGTAGTAACTTAAAGTTTTATTAAGGACTGACAAAATTTTCAACCCACACAGGGGGGACTAGTCACCCCTGACGTTTCTTCACTGCGCAAAAAATATATTAACTTGTGTCTTATAAATTCTCAATAGCAATTTCTTGAATATACGACATTTCAGTTCTAAGCAGTTTATACACGAATTTCTGAGCTGTTTAAAAACCTATTAACGTCTGAAGCACCAGACATCTATCTCTTCAAAATTTAATAAAGAAAGAATTTTGAACTTTCTAGGCATTTTTCTGTTTTTATCCACCTTGGCCGAGATTTTCAGAAAATGTCAACTGGTTACGTTCTGGTGTGCTTGAATATGCGTTTATTTAAATGCTTTCCTGCGTAGAACAAAGCCCGTGGCCACAGGCAAACCAGGGACGGCTCAGCCCCACATGGAAGAATTTTGTTCCACTAGAAAATTTTCAACCTCGCTTGTAAGTCATCGAAAACCCTTATATGCCCCTCCTGAAAATTTTTTAGCGCCCAATCGCATCTTAATAGATGCGTTCCAATCCCAAATTAATGAAATTGTTCTTCAGTAACGCCATCGAAAGTGTACAAATATTCCTAAATTTTCCTTCCGCAGGTTCGAAAGTTATGCACCGCCCACTTTATTTTGCGTCCATGCTGCGGAAATATGAATCCTCCAATCCCAAGTAGTAAATGGAGGTTTTGTGTTTTCAACATCAAGTCGGAAATTGAAAACATATTCTTTAATTTAAAAGCTCCATTTCCCTTGTATTATTAAACATTGTATTCAATTTTCAACTTGAGATAAAGGGTAAAAACACAAATTACTACGTGTATTCAGTTTAATAATATGTAAAAGGTCAGTTGACTTCAACTTTATAATTGACAATGGTAAATGCATTAGAACTCAGAAATGAATAAAAGTAAATGGAAATTTTCGATTTTAAGTTATTATTTGACCCCTATTTTGAATTGTAAAATTATGCATCGTTTCGAATGGATCCCTTATTGAAGAAAAGTTTCAAATATTTCTGACACGTATCGTTCGATTTTAGCGATCTAGATAAAAGGTCAATCGCTGGGTGGTCTTTCAGTTATCATTTATTTATATTTTGGTTGAATGTGGTAGGGTAGATAGTGCATCATTTTTATTGTGCCCAATTATTAATATTAGAACATTATTTGCAAATCGTTGGGCGGCTTAGTGCATCCTGTTCTATCCATCCGCTGCTTAGGCTTAAGAATATGTTTAATCTATAATTAAGAGCAAATTTGAACAAAAGCAATACGATGACACGCAATAACACGTGGTTTGCGGTTTGTATTCAACTAAAATAGTTTAATATGCGCTAATAACATAACTTGATCCAAATCAGCAGCAGTTACTGCACCGCATGCGCTAGTTTCATATTCACTGATAACATATTAAACTATCAACTCAGAATTGTGCTGAAAACAAATCGATAGAAAATCAACATGCTCTATGTTGTTTGTAATTTTCTGCGGGTTATTGTACGATTTGCCTCCAACAATTGGTCCTGAAGTTGCTCGAGAATCAGTTCCAACAACAACACCGTCCCGCAAATAGCCTAGCAAGGTTTTTACGTAAGTATTGCTAGTGCCTCCATTGCTACTTTCTGAACATCTAAATATGTTTTTACGGGTCATATCTTTAACATCATAGATTTTACCGTATCTATGCCACACACGTTGTTGTACGAACTCAGTTTCCCCCGTCCCAAATTTTGTAGATTCTGCATTGGTGAATTTTAAAATTATAAAATATAAATTTTAATTCAATTTACCATCTGAGAATCTGTTAGTTTTCAATTTCCCTCTTGTCCCTTAAATTGAAAATACCGTATCCCACACGATACAAGCTCACTAAATATAATTTCCTCTTCCTGACGTTTGTTAAAACATCAAGTAGTAATTTAAGTTGACCTTTAGAATTCAGTTGACCTATCAACTAAATTTGAAAATTTACGTGTTCTACTGCTGTAGTTTTTCTGTTTTCTGTTTACCGTCCCGAGCAGTTTGCATTTACTCAGACGGTGAATTGACAACTTCTATTTCCACGGCATGGACGCAAAATAAAGTGGACGGTGCATTAAACAATGGCCTACTAGCTATTGATAGATGCTACACCTACACAGTGCGTGATATACGCACATAGAACGAAAATTTTCATTTCTGAATATTTATCCTCATACTATACATACCGGCTGTCAGTCTAGGTAGGAACTACAGACTTTTTTAACTGAAGCAGCTGGAAAAGTGGGCCTACAGAGCGAAGGTGTTGTTTATTTTTATCACTAACCTGTTCCTGGAGTCAAAATATTAAGGATCAAACAAAACACTGCAAGTGGGATCGGTAGAAATGGAATTGCTTGATGAATGATACCAGTATCGGTGACTGGAAATCAAAAATATATAATCCGGAAAATACCGCTCCACGCGATTAAAATAGCAGTTTTGGGGTTTCCAATAGATTGAAAAACGTCACAAAATAATACTGTTATTTATGCTGAAAATTAGTTCTAAATCACGTACAAAAAGTTTTATAGTTTAATATCTGTTCTTCGTTTCCACTATTTCAATCCATATCCGTTTCCGTTATTTTTACTATTCGTTTACATTCTCAGGAAACTGTCATGTCGCTTGCGTTTGTTTTGAAAAAAAACAGAAATGATTCGTTCTCACAAAAATATAACCGTTTGTGGTTTTTATGGTTTAATCTTCGCGTTTATAAGGAGCGGTTCTTTAACGATAATGCATTACAATTAGAATAACCCTATTAAATTTGAAATCGGCATCGGCAAGCAAACCGATTACTTACTGGCGATAAATGCTATAAGCAGGCTTCGAACACTGCGTATGCTTTCAAAATGTAATTTTATAACCTCAGTTGAAACAACCGCTGTAACTTTAACGACGTCTAACCTGTGAACGCAAACTTTCAAGCAAAAACTACCTGGAATGTCAATTTCTGCCCGTGGTGATGTTTGGATCGCACTTTTATCGGCGTCTTGTTCTGGTTTACCTAAATCGAGCGAGTGCTGAGAAGGCACAGGTTTCTGCAATTAATAACATGATTACGGAAGAATTAATATTTACAGTCAACGAATTTCATTTTATCAACGAATCAGCTATTCTTCTATACTTTTGTCAGACTGATCATACGCTTATGGTTGTAAGTTTTTGCGGAAATAGTATTGAAAATTGTTACTGAAATCAGCTTGAGCCAGTAAACAAATCCGAAAATGAGAATTTTATGTTAAATTCCAGACCTAATTGTTTAAATAAAAAATTTGAAACGTGCCGCACATTCTATAATGGCTAAGTTTCGTAATTCAAAAAGTTGTTAGCTTCTTTGAACAAAAACGGTATCACAATTTATTGCCAGCGAATGACCTCAAATTCGAAAACGACCATTTCCTATTCAAGACGACATTTTTGCGTTTACTTGAACTTTTTGCTGCAATATCCCTTCGGCATATCCGTACGCAACAATTTTGGGCAAATTTCGTCGCACAATAGACCATCCTTTCTCATCGACATCGTTAGTCGAGCTTCGAAGTTCACTATTCCTTTTAAATATATGCCGTTCTGCAATTGATAGCAAACTATCTTTCAGTGCAATACTTTGCAGTACAATGTTACTATTAATGGAATCGCGTTTTTCTGTTGGTTTCGGTTCGCTTTTGCTGCCGGATCCCGTTTCGTGCGTTGATGATATCATTGTTCAACGGACGACACACTATGTAAGCATATTATATGTATATTTGGAATTTAGAACTCTGATAAGATGCGTGTTGGAACGGTACTGTCTACATGGTACCTGTTACAAGATTTATTCAAAGCTTAGGACCACTTTGGAAATTGAACACGAATGTCTTGCACTCGAGATAAGCTTGCTACTATTACACCATATTGTTATTGCAACAACTTCTTATGCCGGTATATGTGGCAAATGTTTGCTTGACTACAGCTTAACACAATAAACATTGAACGGCCCAGTTAACCGCTATCCTTTCCACGTTAGCTGTATGCCAACATCTGCACGTGCTTATTGCAAAATTTCCGTTCAGTAGCAAATGTGGTACAACTGAAAACGTAGTGTTGATTAACAAGACTAAAAGCCTCGACGCCCTTACCACTCTCCACCACCCCGGGTAGGCTGGGTACCTAAGAATCCCCGGAAAAACCGGTCCACTATGCGATTTTAAAACATTTTGCACCTTGGGTGCCCTTCAGGTTAATCCGTGTTTCATTCACGCTTATTTGCCTTCATGCTTTCTTTGCATGCGAGTTTTCTTCCGCCTCATATATTACACCCTCGCGTATGACCTCTCTATTTTTAATAAGCTGCTGCGCTCACGCAGCCAAGAGAGAGTGAGCTCGGTTATACCCTAGCCGCAGCCCTTTAAATTTTTATTCCAAAGTTGTTTTACGTTGTTAGGGTTGCGCTATACTCTCCGCTCGTCGCCGGACACCGCCGCTCGCTACCGCAAACCACCAAATAGATTTTGCCGATATTTCTGTTAGCAACGCATAGAGGCGTGCGGCGACGCGCGGTGCGGCGTCCGACTCAGTAAACTATAGCTAAACCCTCACACATACAACTTCATTTCTAGCATATCTAAGTCAAACTGGTAATTTTACTATCGTTAAATAAAACTTTTTATGACAATATACAGACACCGGAAACTTTAAAAAGGATCGAAAAACGCCTGCTAACAACAATGTCTTAAATATTTAAGTTAACCACGAAACGATCTATTATAAAATGACTTTTAAACAACACGTTGGAATGATATGGTATATATGAATTTTCAACATTTCAAAACACTACTTATTATAGCTTGAACGGTTTCAACTGGTACAGTGCATAAACAGAACTTACCTGACGCTTGTGAAATTATCGACACGGCGCGCTCTGAATCAACTTTTACAACGGATATCTCTGATTCTACACTATCAGAATCGGATTCGGAAGTCGAAGCTAAAATGAACGACGAGCAATCTGTACATCGGTCCGTGTTATACGCCCTGCTCACTGCAAGATGACACTGGAGGGTTTACAAATTGAACAGTCTAGGCTTTGGTTAAAGCACTGTACGGAGACTTTCATATTATTGGGTTGAGGGGTGCAAGTAGGAATTTTATTGTATCACTATCTGATCCAAGGGGGCTCCTAGGCCTAGACCAAACAACTAGGATCATAACCATGATTATCGATTTAGATATAGAATTTAAATTATACTTTGGTATGTCGCTCTCACTTCGCTTGCAAATTTTGTTCTAATCTATTTCGAGTGGACGCCCTTTTCAGATACTTCTGGATCCGCCCCTGTTTTGTAACCTTTATTTCTCGACATCATTGTGCATCCCATCTAATTAGTTTCATATAGGGGCAGAACTAGGTGCGATATGAAATGTATACTTTCCACAGGCACTGCTGATACAGTTTTGCGACGCAAATGGTTCATCTGAACGTTACAGTGTGTTTTCTAGCTAAATATGCTAAAAAATCTGGCGAGGTTAGAACACTGCTTCTTCTTGCAATTGGTCGATCTTAAAACATCGAAAAATTTACAAAAATCCTGCCTAAAAACTAAAATTTCAGAATTTAGAAAGTTTCCGTGCAAGCGACAAATTCATGCAACTGCCGCTTTGGCTTCTGGAAACATTTTGGTTTAATGCCTAAAACGTCACTGTACATATTTAACATACGTTCGGATATCGCTCGGTGTTTTTCGATATGATTGGGAGTTAACGCGACTTCTTCCAGTTCATTAGTGGAATTGACTGCAAATAAAATGGTATTTTGTTTAATTTTCTGGTTCAGTATTTGTTTATTTTAAATAAAATAAAGTGTCAACAATTCGCAGAACAGCTAAAAAACTGACCACTGTAGAATGTCGGCTATGCGAGTTCTGCGGTTAGTGTTGCTGATTGTGGCCCATATGAAGATCAGTGGCGAAACGCTTTTCTGTCCTTAAGACTAAATTTTTGCTTTAGCTTAAACTTAGGTACAAGCTCATTGTTACAGTAAGGCTTATGGTTAGGCTTACACACAGGTATATGCTTATACTACTGTTGCGACCCTGTTCTATACATTGGCTTGATTATTAGCAATCTGGCTTCAGGTTGATTTCTGTACTTTTTACGCAGCTCAGCGTTGAAGTTAACAAAGATAGATAGTTTGCTAAATTGTTCTGATCTGTGCAAAAGCAGGCGCGCGTAAAAATTGCAGCATGGCACAAGTTTGAGTATGTGAAACGTAATTATGTGCTTAGTTCTTGCATATTTCGATTGAAGTGTTATATTAATGTAGGTTTTCCAGGAAGCACCGTATTACTATTTCAAGCAAGCGACGTATGTTTTGATGTGGAGGCTGAAACAATTGGTTAAAATTTTGAAGGCTTCCACGATTAATTTTTGAGTAGCGTACATTTTGATATTTTCTTCAATATTGTACTCGGTGGAAGCTTGAGTGAGAGAAAACATCGTTACATATGTTATTGCAGAAGATGCATTGATATCGATTCGATTCGACGTGACTGCTTCATTCTACGTCCAGAACGAATAAGTGTATTATGTCAAGCTTAACACCGCGTTGTTGTTCAACCGCAACGTAGCTTTCTCTAACCAAACGAACTCTCAAAACTATAACATACTTTGAGGATTTGGATATGAAGGCAATTTAGGAACTCGCATTGTGTACAAACTATCGCATCGACTTGACTGACTGCTGCTTGATGTATGCTGGCGAAATTTATCTAAAATAATTTTACACAATTAGATTTGTAATTTTTAAAATATATAATCAATTTATAAATCAGCAACGCTTTGCGAGTGTCAAACAGAAAAAAAACTGAAATATAATTGGCATTAAAATGTTTGTTTTTCACATATTTTATTAAGCCATAGTCGGGTTTTGACTTGCGAGTTTAGAAAGTAGACTCACCTGGAATCGTAGTACCCCCATCCGTTACTACAAGCTCACAGATTTTTGGACCTAAAACATAAATTATGTGCAATATTTTCAGTATTTACTGAGGATAATATTTTCATGCAAGCATCGGTGTACGCAATTTCCTAATCAAAGGTTTGTGATGCGAAAATCGTTTCTACATTGTACAATGACTGCAAATAGGGAATCTTTGGCAGTAATAAGAATCATTGCTAACTACTGTCATCCTGTTAGATTTATTGTTAGTTTTAGGACTATGTGAAGCCGCTAGAACTTCAGAATATTATTGGTGAGTTTTAAAGGTAAAATATCCTATCCATTAGCCTGCATCGTTAATGTTAAAGCATTTGTTTGGTACCATGGTTGGGTGTTTTCTGCCCTTTCCGGAAAAACCACCAAATCCTGTTCTATTAAGTACCTTATAATCATGCTTCAACAAATGCAAAGACGTTTTAGAGGACACTAAATTGGGTGCCAAATCGATGCTAAGACTAGGACTATCGCATGACTATGTTTACTGTATCAACATTTTCATAGCACTTTATAAGGGTTCACGCTGCAACAGTGTCAGATGTCTAACGAATAGCATTTGCCAGCTTGCCGATCACAAACTTGTGCGTTTTAGATTGGCAAGAAATCTGTCAACATAATTTGATGTTTTATTGGAAAAATGAAAAAAGTGACAAAACCGTTTTATCCCATAGGTTTTTTCCAGTATTCAATCCTGCTTGAGACAGCGCTTTGTATTAACCCCTTCTCACATTGAGTTGCCTATAGGCAACTCAGCGCAGTGTATATACGTTAAATAATATATATCGCACCGTGTTTAATAATTGCAAGCTCCTATAGCTGAGTGGTGATGGTATACGCCTCCCACTCCATATACTGGAGTTCGAATCCTAGCATAAAAGTAGGTCTCAGGGGAAATAAAAAATATTCATGTAAGAAAGGGTTAAGCGAAAAATTTACAGTTTACTATCTTTAAGCGAAAAATTTACAGTTTACTATCTTTAAAGCTACAAATATTACTGGTTTACGCTGCCCTCTCGGCGATCCGCAACCATGAGATTTATCATTCGATCCAATTTAGCTACAACTGAGGTTTATTTTCCCTTGACAAACTGCACTCCAAACAGGGAATGGGTTAATTAAATCAAAAACAATAGTTCCACAGTTTTTCTTTCTTACTTTCAGGAGCATCCGTGCTATATCCGTTGCCGTGATCCGAACATGAAGAGTCGACGCTACCTACAAGCAAGCAGTTTTTATTTTTTTAAATCGCACACAGTTTTCGAGGTTAACATATAAAAAACGCGAAAGTATCAAGTTTCGAAAATTTAACAAATTGTTTTCTGGCTTAAATGAGTTTACTGGGCCAGAAAAGACGTTTTCCACAGTTGCACATTGATGAATTTTTCGGTTAATTTTTTGGCATTTATATTGGTTCAAATTTGCAGCCGTGCAATCGTCCGCTAAGGCTTTTATCAACGTTACATCGAAATGTTTACTGGTTTTTGCTATAGCGCCAGCAATGCGAAGCAGGCTGGCTTAGTATTAAAATTTAAATTTTAAAGCTTTTTGATTAGTTCGACTAATTGCAGCCCAAACCAAAAATGCCATATTGTTGCCAGAGCTATATGCAGTACTGTCAAGTTTTCCAGGTGGAAGTTTCATTATATCAAACTTCTCCCATCACACCACCGTGTTAAAAATAGTGCAATCAGCAATTCAAAATTACCCGTTCAACAATTTCACTTCTGACAAAGTACAAAACCTGGGAAGACAGCAATAACAAGAGTACCAGGAAGCTGGAACGCTGAGATACTGCGTGGCTCGGGGAAACTTAATCTATACTGAACTGAGACACTTAATTGTACAAGCCTATTGCTAGGCCTAAGCCTAAGCCTAAACTTAAGCCTAAGCGTAAGAATGAGCTTAAATCTTAGCCAAAGCCTAAGCCTAAGCTTAGGCCGCAGCAAAATATTGTTTAGAGCTGACTCTATTGCAGTCCCGCGGAAAAACTTTGCGCCCCTGATCTTTACATCGGCCGAAATTGGAAACAGAGACATTTCAACAATGTTTTTTGTTTTTTTGTTTCCATAAAAAGCCAGACAAGTTCCTTTCAGTGCGGTAAGCAGCACCCGATATTGCTTAATGTATGTTAAGCACTTGGAACAAGGACTTACTTGGATGAATTGACAACTGAAGCCACCCGGATGTTTTCGAACCTAAATATTTTTTCAGTTTTTAAAAAGTCTAGCTTTAAGTGAGGTGTTGTGCAAGAATGTATAATATACAATAAAACGTAGCCGTTAGCGTTATTTGTCACCAATATTTGCATTAATCTGAATACACTTGCTAAGTGAAACAAAGATTCGATTCTTCGACCAAAGAACGTTATGGTTGTTGCTATAGACCGTGTACTCACAATACCAGTTTGTATTGGTGAGTGTTTGATTAATTCGTTCATTCATTCAAAATCTGTTATGCATTATTTTATATAGACCTACAATTCTAATCAAAAATCATAAAATTGTCTCAAAACCTTTACTATAAACTTTCAAGCATTTTATATACTGCAATACATTACCTTGATCAAAGTCTACTTTGTACGATTTGTTGGAGCTGCCTGTAGAAGAGTGACCTGTAAACAGAATAGCCAAAGTTACTGGAATATGAGGTTTAAAATCTTCTTTATGAAGCATCATTAAAATGGCCCATGTTACTTTAAGGGGCCTCCAGGCTTCTGGTAGGAGCGTCCAGGTTTCTGGTAGGTCAATAAACGAATAGATTTAGATTCTAGATTGAATTTTTTTGCTTAGGCTTAGGCTTAGGCATAGCCATAGGAACTCATTTTTGCAACGCTTAGGCTTAGACTTAGGCTTAGGAATACGCTTAATCTACTGTTACGCCCCATAAAGTAACATTTGCCATTTAAAATTTATATTATTGTCAGTCTAGTTCACAATCAGGAATTCAGACCCTTTAATTAAGTAGTTTGAAACGAAGGCATACCAGGGAGGCAAACGTTATACCACTGGGCCACGCAGCCTGCCTCTTGGACAATTTTTATCGTCGGCTATACGACCGTATGCTGCAGGCAAGTGACATAGTGCAATGCTTTGGCGTATGTTTCACATGCTTACAATTATGAAAGATAACCTGTTGACTGCATGATTAATTAACCTAAAGTTGAACTCTATATTTCTGGCTTATTGAAATTAACCACCCAAATACTAAAAACGGACGTAAACTGCATTGGTAAACAAACGCTTACAAATGTAAATTTTGCGGCATAATTTTAATTTTTTTAAATATAAAACATTATTCAAATGTGCTGACAATGGCAGCCGAAAAATTTCTACGAATGAAAATATTGAACGCTGACAATTCGCATCCCTTCACTTCAAAAACCGACCCGGATTTATAGGTTTCGCCAGATTTTAACAGTTTAGGCAAAATTATGCTAAATACCTAAACAAAAAGGGGGGTGCTAAAATTTTTCCAAAGGGTTTACCCCCAGGGACCCTTCTTGGCTACGGGCCCGAAAGACACCAACATACTATCATCAATGTGTTCAGGTCTTTCAGCTTCCGTAACAATCCCTATGGTGAACGTTGATATACTTGTGCTGAACACTATAACAATACGAAAACTAACTCGATCCCTCAGTTTTAAGTCTTCGTATACAGCGTAAAATACGTATGGTATACTAGTAATATATTCACTTTGCAATTTCGCAACATTTCCCAAAATAAAATAGTAAAAATAGAAAAATTAACAAATTAAACACGCGTCCGTGTAAAACTGTTCAAAAACGGACTTTTATCAGTTGTTTCAAATATTAATTTTAATTTTGAAATAAAATAAGCGAAAATTTTATTCTTCGATTTTTTCCAGCGATGCTGTAAAAATTACTGTAAACTTTAGAAACAAATCTTCGTAAATTTTGACAAGTTTGACAAATTGGTTATTAGCCGAACATATCCATTTACCATCACTGAATCTATACGAACTTGCCTTATTCAAATCGGCCAAAATATGATGTTGTAAAGCAAGAACAAATTAGATTTGAGCTAGTAAAATTTCACATTTGACACTATTACAGTTGGAAAGCAGACAGCTCTTAAGCAGAATGCCGAATTTATATACAATATCGTGAATACTTACCTGTTAGAAATAATTTCACTTTAATAAACGTACGGCAACTCGGAGGTTTTAGCTGATTTTTAGTCAAGAAAAATTAACATAACGTTCATTTATAGAAATTACAATAGTAATATTTATTTCCAATATATTATTGTCAATCTGTTGCAGATTAAAAATGTTTCAATTGGCACGAAGAGCAAAAGTTTCCGGTCTTCGGGTTTTTTGTTCTTGAATTTGTTGAGATCACGTCTGCCCTATTCAACATTGTTTGCCAGCCAATATTATTGTGAACTTGAGTTGATTAATCAGCCGAGATGGCGGTTTGATTGTTTATAAGCCATTTACAGGAAATTTCCGCACTTGATTAAGATGATGTGAATTGAATGCTTAAAACTCCTGCGTGAGTGCTAACTTTAGTTGATTACGTTGAATATTTACTCGCTTTGAGTTATACCTGTTTAATGGTGAACTCTAGATTTGGAAAACTCTTGCAAACTAGTAGTACATTGGAGGGCTGGGGTTGACGTACGTACCTTCTGGCTCCAATATAAACGCCCAGTTTGTCGGTTGGAATTAGTGACCCTCAACAAAATGAAATCTTTGTTTTATAATTATCTTCCAAATTAGTCAGCGTTACTACTATTCAACTGCAATAGTGAGTGGCTTCGTTTGTCGTTACGCTTACTTTGAGCTTTAGAAAAACTAGATACGTACAGATATAAGGAAATGTATTTGCAGGGTGAAACTAAATCTGACCAGTCCCACTCTTTCTCTAATATTGCCTGCATCTAATTGTGAACGTACTGGTGTGCAAGCTGCAAATTCTAATTCAAATTCAGACTTCTGAGATAGGATTATCAGAACTCAAATTTTTGAGTTGATTCAACTCGTTCCGAGATATTTAATCAACTCAGCTGAAATGATCTCAACTCAGAGTGAAGTGATTGTCACTTAATGCTTAGACCGTTATTAACGCTGAAATAATTAACTCGCTATTAACTCATTTGAATTTACAGTGCACTAGCTTATAACCTATAGCCACATTTCGTAACTATCACCCGTTTACGAACATGTCAAAAATCTTTCGCTTTAAAAATGTGTTTCAAACTACAATCGTTTTACTAGAGTGCAAACACTTAACGGTAAATTTGAACGTAACGACAATTTTCGTTTCGTTTCTGACCCTCCAAATACATCACAAGTTGTAGAAAATGTTGCAAAATTTTTAAGTCAGCGACAAAAAACTATTTAGCAATTATTGTTAGAAATTTTAAGTGTATTTTTAAGCCAAAACAACAAGTCATCTTATATTTTTGTGTTTAGCTAGCTCTCTATGCCGGTACACTTACATACATACGCTTTTCCACCTGGGATGGTTAGAAAACTTTACTCGATATAGAAGCGTCAAAAGAGGAGTTGTTACAAGCAATGCGTACATTAAGCTATTAGTTCAGCTATTTGAGTAAACTCATCTCACCCCGAATGAGCTGAGTTCAACTCATCGATATAGATCTGAGTATTTTAGAAATGGCTCCTTGTCGAGTAATACACGGCTCAAATACTATGATGATATACTAAACAGGTATAGCCGTCACGGCCCATGTATAGAACAGGGCCGGATCGTTTTCCGGAGGGGCTGTAACAGTCAGTTTAAGCTTTAGACTAAATTTTTGCTTAGGCGTAGGCTTAGGAATATGCTTATAGTACTTTTCTGGCCTGTTCTGTACATGGACCGCCGTCACTATACAAATCACAGATGCAAAAACAATATGAAAACTCTTGTTTGAATTTTAGAAAAATTAATTTTAGTGAATGATTGGGTTACTGAAATCTTACTGAATATTTACTAAAAGTTATACTTAGGTAAGTTACTCAAGTGCACTTAAGTACCTAAATTTTGAGCGAAAACAATAAACGCCAGATTTAAACCACTATCATAGCAAGAAAGTCACAGCTTTGGTTTAAGAAGGCATCGTGAGTCTACTTTAATTATACCAAGGTTAATATGCGTGAAATGTAAATCTGTAATTTATCAAATTTCGTCACTGACTTCAGTATTCACTTTATTAAGTACGCTTTTAAAAATGAAATGGTTAAGTAATTGCTTAGCACATAAAGTAATTAACTGTTTTATCTTTTTTCAAAGTGTTACATACTACAAGTTAACCCTTCATACGCATGCTGTGTCATTAATACTAAGCAAAACTATTACTTTCTTGTTACGACGATGTCGGACATTTGGCGCTTATTTGGTTTTTGCTCGAAAATTTAAGTGTTTACTTAAGCTGCGACTTGAGTAATTATTTAAGCATAACTTAAGCAAATATATACTTAAGATTTCAGAAACTCAGCCAATGTCTCGCTTCATGCGCATGCTATTGCATTTTTTGCTTGAGCCTTTAAAAGGGCTACTAATAAAACTGTATCAAGAACTGTTTTAACAGCACCATCTTCATTTCAGTTTCACATTCGTATTACGTATCGATGTTACTTTTGGAGCGTAATGCCAGCCTAAGCTTACTCTTAAACCTAAGCCTAAGCAAACATACAATTGAAGCATCGGTGTAGTTTATTGCTGTGAAGGGCTATACACCTAAAATTAACTTGGGCCATCGTTGTGATAGAAAATTTGAAATATTTTAAAAATTCAGTAAATACATTTAATCATATTTCATTTTATTTTTACTTTAGGATTATTTAGTGAATCCACCGCCAATACGTCAATCCAACTTTGTCACTATGCTAATTGATACTTGACCAAGATGGAATTCGTTTTTGCGATCTTGTTTCAATGCTAAGTTGCAACCGGTGAGCATATGTTGGGCTTTGCCGTATTGAAACCGTATTTACCGGCTGCCGAAACATGTTACACCTAAGCATAAAAGGGAGTAGTTGATAACCCATTCAACCAACGTTATTTTTAGGGCAGTAACAGTTGCTTAAGCATATTCCTAAGTCGAAGCGTTGAAAAAACGTATTCTTAAGCCAAAGCCTAGGCACAAAATGTCTAGAATCTAACCATATTCTTTTACAGACCCACCAGAACCTGGTCGGCACTAAAAGTAACATGGGCCACCCATTCAATTCATGGTTTCTTAAAAAGGAGTATTCGCAGATAATTTTTGGGCAAACTTTGACATTACGCGAGCAAGCGATTGGTGAAGTAAATTTCATAGTTTTAATTGGCATTTTCTCTTGTCATGTGTGCAGTAAAACATCTCGATGATATGAAAGTTATCTGTATGCCCGTATAAAGAAGAACATTCGAGGTGGTCAGCCGACGTAAGTTTTGGCCCGGCTGTGAAAATTTGAACCTAACTTTTATTAATGTAAATCTTTAGGTGTGCCCTCTTAAAACATGGTTGCTATGCGAGTATGTTAAATCTGAATGAAATTGTAGACCTGTGCCACATAACAAAAATAAGTTGTATGATTCAAAGAAGATTACAACGCGTCATTTTTAACTCGTTATTTGCAGCCAGCCAGCTATGCTTTAGCAATTAATATATACATCAGAATTACTTGTTTATTCATTCGCAAATGCGACAATAAACAGTGCTTCATGAAGAGCAGTTAATCAAAACTATGCCAAAATGGATACAAAATCCAATTCCAATTAATTCATTAAATTTGCGCGGCTTGTGTTAGGGTGGCGCAATACGTCGCCGTCCGTCACCGTGCGATACTGTCACCATACGGTATCGTACGTGGTAAGCATAGACCTAAACGTAAGCCAGAAAATAACGCCTAAGCCCAAGTCTAAACCTCCCAGTCTCTAAGTCATATATTTCCACCAGTCTCCTAGATACAGGGTCCATCTGTGCTGCATCGACAACAATGACTCTACCTTCATGAACCAACTTAAGGTATTTGGAAATTATTCGCTAAACCTTGCATGTTCACTGTAGAAATTTTTCGGTTTTCAAATGTTTCTTTTGTTTCAAATAAGGGTTTTCAGTTCAATTAATATTTTTTACGAATGATGCCTGTTTCTGAAAATGACTTCGCTAAGCTTTAATACAAACATTTCTCGCAAAATATTTGCATATATTGTTAGATTTGCAGTATGATGGCCGCACTGCTATATATCTATCTTCCTTCCGTTCCTTAAGGTACCCAAAGTGTTTACGTAACAAAGTTCAACATTTCACGCCGATTCATTTTTAACACTTTAACAACGAACTTATTATACTATGCTTTTATAGCGTTACGTTTAGTTGCAATGGATGAGAGTCGATCTCAGTCTTAGCAAGTCTCGGTATTTAGCAGGTCTCGATTTCTTGAGGCTTGGCGGTTTGGAACCGACACTAGAAGTAAAGGTTTCAGCAAATACTGGTAGACAGGTAAAAAGTAGAAGTTAATATTGTTGAAGCAAGTAATGCATGAAAAAATTTCGGTATCAATCTAAAAATTTTCATATTTAAAAACTACGAAAAAAGTTGACTGAGGCTGAGACTTTTCATGGCAAGTCTCCGTCCATCCCTGCCTCAGATTAAGGCTATTATTTTTGCTTAGACTTAGGCTTAGAGACCATAGAAATATGCTGCGATATATTCTTTCACGCACCTAGAATAAACACTCTTCATCTATATTTGGTTTTCCAGCATTATTGTAACGCAATAAAGATTGTGAACGTACACGGTCACACGCAAACATTTACATTACATGTGTGACAAAAAATATGTAAAAGTACGTCAATCAGTTCGATAGTACTTGGTATAAATACGAATAATGGAATAAATTTTTTTGAAGTTTTTTAAAAATAATATCCGGCAAGTTAAAATACAGGAGTGGAAGCCGGATATCCGGTCACACCATGATATATATTTATTTATATATATAACCCAATAAAAGACGTCAGGTGACAGATGTTCGCGTACGGAGAAATTTGGACCAGAGGAAGCAAGCAGTATAAAAAACGACTCAAACACTATGTGTAATATATTAAAATTGGCAAACCGTAAGCAATTGAGAGGCAGTATGAATTTACCAACCAAAAAAATCAGGAGAACGCCTTTCTTCTCGGTAAACCTCCGATAGTGCACAGTGTATTGGTAAAAATTTTCACAAATGCACCAGTACCGAAATTGCAGCTGCGTGTATGCGCGTAAAAATTATTGTAGAGCAGGCCCAAATCAGCTAACCTTGCTGGGACAATTTAAAAAATTTTAAGAAGGGCATAAAGAGATTTCACATGGGGTTCCAAAATTTTTGTACTACGATTAAGCACTCCACGGCCTGCGGGTCGATGTGGAAGATGAGCATTATAATTTTAGAAACAATTCCCGATGAAATATTTAGATTACCGTAGTGACCCGAATTAGAGAGGGACTTATATTTATTTGGCCTCTTTAGAGGGTACCCCCCTTTTTATTCGGTTACGGACTGTTATTTGTTTTTAACCCAAGCTCCGACACCCTCGTTACACATATATCCGGTACTGCAACTGTCCGTTGGATTAAACGTTTATTTTTCTTGCGTCAATATAGCTTGAGCGATCATGCAAGGTTATACTTAGGAATGTACTTTCAAAATTTAAGTACGCCTTAAAGTTTCGAACTCAATTTTATTTGGTCCTGGAGTCACTTATGCACTACGGACTCTTATTAGGGATACGGATTCCTATTGATTGGGACTCAAAATGAGACCCCCTCTTATTACTCCACACCCTCTTATTCGGGTCACTACAGTATGTTTTCGAATGTTTTGTTTCTAAGAACACCCACGTATTGCAGCACGATATTTCATATGATGTTCAATGCAAATATAGAAATCGTTCTGGTACGTTTGACTGGTATGTGTTGCCTTTTTTGAACATGCGTACAAATCTCGAAGGTTTTTTCTGAATTGTAATTAGGTAGTTTCAACCAATGTACTCTACCCTACAGTTTCTTCTGTCTCGTAAGCGTATGCAATCAAACTGGTCAATGAACCAAAATCCAGTAATTTTATGAACCTGTTGTTAACTGGTGATACGTGCTACAAAGTACACACATTTGAAATTGTTTTCACAGAATGAAATACTTCCGCTTTCTTAATTTAAACAAGCATATTACAACCAAGGGTGATGGCGACCGCAAATCAGTTACACCTAGGGTGGATATTCGTAAAGCGTTTAAGCATGTAGTTCGTATGCGCTCCAAACGATGTCATTTGAACAAAGATGGAAACTTAGCAGTAACTGTCAATAAACCAAGATCCGGTCTGCAGCAGGTGTATTATGCTTCAGTTTTTATAAAACTTTTCCAGCTGGTGATAGGTGCAAAACACATTTGAAAATGCTTTCACTTCACAGAATGAAATATTTCCGTTTTTTAGATTACTCCGATTTAAAGAAATATGCTAATATAACCATGGGATATGAGGAGCGCAAATTAGCTGTTCGCATCATGCGCTCCAAAAGATTTCATTCTAAAAAATATGGAGACTTAGCAGTAACTGCAAAATGAAAATCGTTAACATTTAATATGCGAAGATAAATCATTTTGTTAAAGCTGTGATGAAAGAACTTAAATTGATCAAAAATTAGTCTGTGATCCGACTTTTCCTATTAAAATAAGCATGGACGCCAATTTGTTCTCAAAAAGGGGATCAAATCATTAATTTAGACATGTTCACACTTTCCAAGAAATGATGGCTAATCACGCCACAATTCGTTAAAGCGTATACAAGGCTATTAAACACGATTGAAGCTTAAAAGTGATAGTTAAAATATGCGAAAACAGTGTCTGCATTGCGCTGTATTTGACAACTGTAGTGACCGGAATGAGAGGGGGACTGATATTTATTTTGCCTCTCTACAGGGTACCCCTCGCTAGTCGGTTACGGACTGTAATTTATTTTTAACCTGTCTTCCGCCGCCCTTCGGTACTAATATATACCCGGTATTGCAATTATTCGTTGAACTAAACCTTTGTCTTGTATCAAAAACTTGAGCTATAGTGCAAGGTTATACTTAGGAATGTAGTTTCAAAAAATAAGTATGGTTTAATGGTTAGAACTCTGCATTATTGGTGCTGAAGTTTTTTAGTGTTTGAGGACTCTATCCCCTTATGGACTCTTATTAGGGATACGGATTCCTATTGATTGGGACTCAAAATGAGACCCCCTCTTATTACTCCACACCCTCTTATTCGGGTCACTACAGTATGTTTTCGAATGTTTTGTTTCTAAGAACACCCACGTATTGCAGCACGATATTTCATATGATGTTCAATGCAAATATAGAAATCGTTCTGGTACGTTTGACTGGTATGTGTTGCCTTTTTTGAACATGCGTACAAATCTCGAAGGTTTTTTCTGAAAAGAAAAAGTATTAAAATCCATACTTCTAAGCAAAAGGAATATGCTTGTCCACGGCACCGTATTCTTGCCTGCAGTATATGTTTCGACATATATGGTCGATGTTTTGAAGCAGTTGTAGAGACCAGAGTGGGACATTACCCTCGAGTAAACTAAGTTTTAAGGTGGAAAACTTACGCTATTGTCTGTTTCATTTCTGGCCAGGTGCGGTGCGTGCTTTATTTAGCTGGGTTTGAAATTTTGTTGTTTCTAGTAAAATTTTATTTGTAAAATTCATTGAAGCTATGTCGCAAAGCTTCATTAAAGCGCGAATCCCCAGCGATCTTTAAAAAACTGGTTTGATTTCAGCCGCGGGTAAAAGGTGGGTCGTGGGTAGATCTTTTTTGCGCGGCTATACCCGCGGGTGAAAAATTCTGCTTGCGTGGGTAAAGCGAGGGTCGGGTAAAAAATCCTTTCCCACTTCCCATTCAAGCAGAGACAGGCTCGTGGCAGTAGAGCGTTCGCTTAAAAATCCGTAGGTTTGAGAGCACGAGCCCAGCCCGTAACGTGTTCTCCAGGTGTTCAGTGACTCGGTATCATGTTGCGGTGGATCCAACCTTGACTGAAGTTCAACATAGGGTGACACTTTGTTTACACTCATCAATTTTAATAGACTTCACCTGAATACTAAACGTGTTGCTGCATAGATACAAAGAGAGAAAACGGCGCAGTTGTATAAAATGCTGAAAACGAAAAGCCAATGGCTTTAATTTAAGCACAAATTTTAGACCGAAACGCTAAGATTTAGTTTTTTCATCGCATTAATCTAAGTTTTTAAGGTCTCAGTATAAATAGTCACCAAATAAACTGGGTTTCATAGTCATAATAGTTTATTTTACCAGAAGCACCGTCGAATGAGGTCTGTATAATCCTCGACTTGTGATTAAACCAGAAGATTTCATCCAGGCTTTCAATAAATGATTGTCATTGATATGCTGGAAACAAAACAAAATGCAATATCAATTAAAAAATTTCAAGTTGGTTTGCCAATAGGATTGCAACCAGGACCTGGGACGAATGCAAAGATAAGACGTAGCCTCCGTTTTAAATTATTTACAAAAAAACTGATAAAGTTTCTCCTACCTTACTAATTTTTACTTTTGTATACTGCAAGAAATGGTGAGTAAAATTGACTCTTACCAAAATAGGCTTTTCCTGACTACACAAACTGAGTCAAAATTCGAATTTGCCAGAGTCAAATTCGACACAATTTGACTCTGGCGTAGTACAGTATTGACTCAGTTTGTGTAGTCAGGAAAAGTCTATTTTGGTAAGAGTCAATTTGACTCACCATTTTTGCAGAGTACCACTATATTTGCATTTGATTTGGCGCTGGCTAGATTTTGTTTTAGCGAGCTGCTATCATCAGAAGTTTCTGAATCTGCCAATGTGCAGCATACGTATAAAATTAATTGATTTGAAACCGGCAAATATATATTCGTAACCTGATATGCGTATAATTTATTACTAGCAGAAAATTTCATGCAGATGTATGTAATGTAGGTTATCTAAACGCTGCAAAAATGGTAAAATTTCACATTTTATTTAGTTTATATATTAGGTAAGATGCTGTCAGCAGCTGATGTTAAGAATTATACCAAATTAATAGGGAATTCACAGTATAATGGCTCTAAAGTTATGAACAAATTGACTTACATCTTGCAAAGACTTGAGAATACGCTCTTTTGTCGATAGTTTCGCTGACGCACACAGTACAGCCATACCGAACAACACTAATACCGCTGGCCGAAGCATAGTTTCAACTATTATTAGGTACCAAAAATATGGTATAATGAATACTAAAAAATGGTTCTGAATTTCAAATAACTCAAATATTAAACAATCAATTTCCAAATGCAACTGTGAAATTCTATACTGGCAACGTTTACTTATTTTGACCATATCAAAGCCGGTGAATTCCACAAAATTTTTTCAAAAAAGTAAACATTTCAAACTCGAGTTCGGGACACATTTCTGAGCTTGTTGTTTTCATGTATATAACTTTTATTGTGTTAACATTTTTCGCTGTGGTATTTTTGGATTAACAATTGTCTATTAATAAGTAGCAACTTATCTTTTTATGCATATATATATATAAAGTTCATGAGTGATCTCTTCAATTCTTTCCTTATGAGTACCGGCACTGTGAAAACCGTAGAGGGGTCCAATTGAACCTAGTATGCATTGGGTTGGGATCAACTACCTGAGGGTGGCCCGGGAAGTTCAACAGCTCCGACTCCGGAAGAATTTTGGCTTCCATCGAGAAAAATTTCAACCTTGTTTGTACGTTAGCAAAATACCTTGTAGACGTCTTCTGAAATGTTTTTTCTGCAAGATGAGCTATCTATGGGTCTGTGTTGATTTTCGTACTCAAAAACTACGAATATCAGAAAAACATTCAGTATAATGTTCTCATTTTAATGTTTAGCCTGCCAAAATTTGTTTAATATTAGAATACCTAAAACGTAGTTTGAAACAAAAACAACTCTAAGCAGGGTTTTTATCGATACTCTACCATGGCTGCTTTGTACCGTAGACACGAGTTAAGTGTCATGTACATTGTAAACGTCTTCACTATATGGCCACTCGTACCTCGGAAAGATTGTCTCTCGACATCTGCTTAAAGCCTAAGCGTACGCAAAATCCTAATTCTAATTCTAAGCGCTAAGTTCAAATAAAAGGATGGGCGACAAATTGTCGAGTAGACAAGATTCCGGACCTAACCGGCCCATGCGTAGATGAGGGCCGGACCATTTTTCGCGAGGGTTAAACTTAATTTTAGTTTTAATTCCTTGAGCCAGAATTGATGGTGGCAAGCAAACAATACTATTTGGTGTTCGATTGGCAAATTTTTATTAGCCAATCCAGCTGCACCGCCGGTTACGGTTCCGTCAGAATTTGTAGGCCTTCGCCTTCGGCATTGTTTGCTTCAGCCGATTACAGCCTGTTAGGAATGTATCACGCAATAACGTTATTCAGGTCAAGTGCTATTTTTCATTTTTTGTATGTCATTAAGAATTTAATCAGTATTGCTGATTTACTAATAATTTAAGCGTGGAAAAGTTAGTTTGTGAATTTTTAGAATGAAGACACTGTCCAAATTTTGTGTAAATTTTTAATGATAGCTTCTGAAGCTTCCGGTTTGAACGAAGTCGACTTTTCACCGTGTTCTTGGGTGCAACTCGATGTGCTTTTAAGACCGAATTCAAAAAGTAAAAAAAATCACTTTTCATAAACGCTTGAAAATAACATTTCTGAGCTCACCAATGGCTATCAAATACCTCAGATAATTTTGTTATCAAAACATGCGAAGTTTGTTCAAGCTACTGTTGTTGTAGTCCGAAAACTCTAACGATATATTATTCATGTTGATTTCTCGAGAACGTTTTACAGACAGCTCAATATCCATTAATAGATGGTCAGCGGGTCAGCAAAAACTAAGCACGGTTATGCATGAGTTTCACATCATAAACAAGCGAGAATATAAGTTGTCCATAAGGCCAAAATTGTTTCTACACTTTGTTGTCCGCTTCTGCCCTCTCTGGCAAAACGGTCTTGACTGCTGAGTTGTTTCTGACGCAATAAATTAGTGTTTTCCGTAAATACGTTAAGTTACCCTACAACGCTAACTTAATTCAATTGCGTTAAATATATTAACCAAGATATTTCTAGAAGTTTGAATATATTTCCAGTGTATGAATTTTCACATAAATATTTATCGTTGATCTTAATAGAGATATAGTTATTCTGAATTTGTTTTTAGTAAAATAATAGAAGTTTTGTGTTATGCAATCACAAGTTTGATTGGCAACAAGTAATCAAATATTAATTGTAATTAGGTAGTTTCAACCAATGTACTCTACCCTACAGTTTCTTCTGTCTCGTAAGCGTATGCAATCAAACTGGTCAATGAACCAAAATCCAGTAATTTTATGAACCTGTTGTTAACTGGTGATACGTGCTACAAAGTACACACATTTGAAATTGTTTTCACAGAATGAAATACTTCCGCTTTCTTAATTTAAACAAGCATATTACAACCAAGGGTGATGGCGACCGCAAATCAGTTACACCTAGGGTGGATATTCGTAAAGCGTTTAAGCATGTAGTTCGTATGCGCTCCAAACGATGTCATTTGAACAAAGATGGAAACTTAGCAGTAACTGTCAATAAACCAAGATCCGGTCTGCAGCAGGTGTATTATGCTTCAGTTTTTATAAAACTTTTCCAGCTGGTGATAGGTGCAAAACACATTTGAAAATGCTTTCACTTCACAGAATGAAATATTTCCGTTTTTTAGATTACTCCGATTTAAAGAAATATGCTAATATAACCATGGGATATGAGGAGCGCAAATTAGCTGTTCGCATCATGCGCTCCAAAAGATTTCATTCTAAAAAATATGGAGACTTAGCAGTAACTGCAAAATGAAAATCGTTAACATTTAATATGCGAAGATAAATCATTTTGTTAAAGCTGTGATGAAAGAACTTAAATTGATCAAAAATTAGTCTGTGATCCGACTTTTCCTATTAAAATAAGCATGGACGCCAATTTGTTCTCAAAAAGGGGATCAAATCATTAATTTAGACATGTTCACACTTTCCAAGAAATGATGGCTAATCACGCCACAATTCGTTAAAGCGTATACAAGGCTATTAAACACGATTGAAGCTTAAAAGTGATAGTTAAAATATGCGAAAACAGTGTCTGCATTGCGCTGTATTTGACAACTGTAGTGACCGGAATGAGAGGGGGACTGATATTTATTTTGCCTCTCTACAGGGTACCCCTCGCTAGTCGGTTACGGACTGTAATTTATTTTTAACCTGTCTTCCGCCGCCCTTCGGTACTAATATATACCCGGTATTGCAATTATTCGTTGAACTAAACCTTTGTCTTGTATCAAAAACTTGAGCTATAGTGCAAGGTTATACTTAGGAATGTAGTTTCAAAAAATAAGTATGGTTTAATGGTTAGAACTCTGCATTATTGGTGCTGAAGTTTTTTAGTGTTTGAGGACTCCATCCCCTTATGGACTCTTATTAGGGATACGGACCCCTATTGATTGGGACTTAAAATGGGGACCCCCACTCATTACTCCCTATTCGAGTCACTAAAGTACATCTTAACAAACATTCAGGTGTGGACTTTATTTTAAGTTTGCTGGAGAAAGAAACTTTTGGTAAAATAGGGTGGTCGAAAAGTAAAAAAACGAAACGAGATCCGCACCGCCCATTCTTGGGCTTTAGAAAATTTTTTACGTCCATCTAAAAATCACTATTTAGATTCGAAAAAGAAAACATGGAAACAGTAAAAAGACCAATTCCTGTGGAGTTACATTACGCAGGTCGGAACGGTACCCATAAAATCCAAGCAAAATCGGCTTAGCCATTAACTAATGTCTACTTGGGTCGGACCTAGCAAAAAAACCCGTCCAGCGGGGATAAACGCAGCAGCTTTAGCCTTAAGCCGAAGCGCTCCGCGATAACTGGGTAAATTTTGCAGAACATGACAGCAAGAGCGCGTACCAAGATGCATCCCTATAGTATTCGACTGCTGTGGCCAGTGTTCTTTCACAAAACTCAAATTAATTGAGCATCGATTGCGAACATTCACGAAATAAGATGGGCATATAAATCTAAGTATCATGTGCATCATTGTGCAACCGGAAGTGAAAAATACGAAGCCGAAGCAGGAGTTCAACAAAACTTGTCGGAGCTGGAGGAGAGGTGAAACTAGCTAGTTATAATGATGTTTAATTTGTTAATTTTAGCAAATATCTGTAAAGTGTAGAAAAGCCCGTAAATTTTGTTTCGTACTTTTGGTACAATTTATTTTATTAAACTGTTTCATTTTAATCTCTGGAGTATAAAATAATTATGGTTAATAAAAGGGCTGCTGGTCATAATGGACCCCAGGCTTCCCACCACCTTAAAATCCATCTCTGTCAGGCAATGAGCCTGGCAGATGTATTGGATAGTAATAAGCCCGTCATGTTTGGTCTTTCAAAAGTGGGGTGTGGTCAAAATTGCCTACCAAGTTTTATTCTCAAAAAGTGGAGAGGTCAGTGAACCCGCACCCCTGTTGGGATTGACGCACATAATCACAGGGTGTGCTTTTTTGTAGTAAAGTTCTCACGGGAGTCTGATTTTTTGTAGTAAGGATTACAGGGGTTTGATTTTTCTTGAAATACACAAATTTTGGGTGTTTGGTTTATCCTAGTAAACTTCTTACGGGGGTCTGATTTTTCCTGCAACACCGGCACTAAATAAAGGCAAAAATATTAGCTCTTAAGATGATGGTAAATCACAGTTGGTGGCTAAATAAGACAAGGTCGTTATTTGACAGTAGATTAACCATATGTTACAGAATTGTATATTTATCAAAGTTAAAAAAATTAGATTTATAAATTCTGCTAACAGTGTTCTAAATCACTCTAACAGCAGTTGGTTACTTTTTTAGACTTAGAATTCTTAATAACAGTTCTAAATCAATCTAACAGCAGCTGAATATTATTGAATATATAATAAAAACTGTCACAGTTGACAATTTAGCAGATGTATGAATGAGTTTTCAAAACCAAAAATAAAAATATTAAAATTTTGCAAATATAACGCAAAAATATTCAACAGTTTAATTTTTTTATATCACTGAGAATTAAGTCAGGTTCAACATACAAGGCAGGCTGAGTTCTTGCGCCAATGCCTTTTATGCAAAACTTCCGCCAATGTGTAAAAGAAGGCCGTAACAGTGTATAAGCATATTCTTAAACATAAGCCTTAACCTAAGCCAAAGCCTCGGCGTAAAGAATAAACGCAATTGTAACTCTAAGCTTAAGCTGACTCCACCAGCGAGCACACAAGGTTTATATTTATTTGTTGTATACGCAAAAAAAGTAGCGAGAAAAATCCCTACAGGCCCGAAACGGGTAAAGCGATCGCAGCCATCTCTGTACCATCGCACCTACTTATATAATTCAAGCTTTTGCGGTATGAAGCTTGACAATTTTGTAAAAGAAAGCCGAGATATCATTCAGGTTTTGAGACGCCAGTAGACATCTGCGCTCTTGTTAATCTTACTACAAATAGATTTGGTTACAAAATATCAAACGAGAGAGGACCAATGTATAAATCAAAGCCGTAATAGCAGTATAAGCATATTCCTAAACCTAAGCCTAAACATAAGCCTATGCATAAGAATGAGCTTGTACCTGAGCTTAGCCTAAACCTAAAGCCAAGGTCAAAGCCTAAACCTAAGCAGAAAATAGTTTAACGGTTAAGATCAATTTATTGCAGTCTCGCGGAAAAACGTTCCGTCTCTGATCTTTACAAGTTACGTGGGCCAGAGATAGTTTGCAATCTATGAAACCGTTTCAAATGTAATTGCAACGCTGTCAACCATACCCACTAGCAGATGCAAACGGTGGCGAATTTCGCGTTTAAGAGAAATGATCATTTGGTGATCAACTTTCATTTTAGTTAATGTGCAATTCGTAAAATGTACTTCCGCAAGACAGTTCCTGTATATCATTTATGAACCGATAAATTTTCCCAAAAATGACGAATTCTTGTTATATTTTGACGCTGATTTTACCGCGTCTACGAAATGTATTATCCTTAAACGGATACATTTGGTGCCGTATTTTCTTATATCTTTATATCCGATGCTCAAGACACTGCTACTGGATAACTTTTTCTCAATTGACTACAAATGTTATGGTTAAAAAGTTTAGTTTTGCCGAATTTCAATTAATACGTTAGCGCGTTCGTGAGAAATAAAAGTTCACAAAAATTTCAGGTGATAAAAATTCTGAAAACCTTACAGAGTATTAACGTAATATGTGGTCAATTTTTCATGAATAATAATAGTTTGATTGAACGGTTGATCACGAACTGCTGAAACATTTTCCTTTTTGCAGTACGAAAATCATTACAGTTACAACTTCGCGTGCGATTTCTTACGAATAATTGCAATATGTTATCGCTTATGATGCTTTTTAAATGTATACTTGTAGAAATAACCTTTCAAAGGCGTAATAAAAGCAGCTATGAACAGTAATCGTGACTAATCGATAATTAAGCGCAGGTGATGTGGACGGGTAACTATAAAGATTCAGTTGTGATTTTGCAAAAACGCAAAATTTGTCAAACTTCTCTCAACATCATAACAGTTGTCTTTAAGGGAAAAACGCCATAACAGTAACTTACTTAACTTGTGAACACGAAATTTCTATTTTCAAAATTATGACAGCAATATTTTTTGAATATTCCGAAAGTTGGCTTCAGTATCCTGTACACTGAAGCATTTTTGGCTTCAGTATCCTGGACGTCGAATCCAAAAATGCTTTAATGTCTAGGACACTGAAGCTTTTTGGCTTCAACATTTGGATACTGAAGCTTTTTTGGCTTCAGTGTCCATAACACTATCCCCTCAAAAGTCACCTGGTGTACTCATGTTTGTGGAAGTTGCATTAGTTGTGTTGTATATATACTGTTTAAAAAATTGTCCGCTTCAATTTTAAGTAATGTTTTGTTCTAAAATTCCCTGGTGACCTTTGTCAGCTCTTGAAAAAATCAAAGCTATTCGGGAAGATTTGGTATGTCAAAGTTAGCGTATTAACTGAAGCATTTCGGTTAATATATTTTGCGGTTAGTTTGCCAGAAGCGCAAACAAACAGACTATTCCTAGTGTTAAAATATCAAAGTATACTAAATTCGAAAATAACTCTTTTGTGCAGCATTAATACTATTTTGTCATACTGGGCACCAAAAACAACAGTAACCCTTGAAACATATAATATTAATATTAACACCAATAGCGACGTCCCAGAGGTTGGTCAACGATTATTTGGTGATATTTTTAGAGAAATAAAAATTCATTATTAAAATCTATTTCAGATGATGAGGTATGAATATAGTTCGCAAACGTTTACTAGAAAGGTTTTGATAAAAAAATTACATTGCGCTTTACTTGTAAACATAAGCTTTAACTTTCAAAAATGAAACAATTACTGTTTGAACGAGAGTTTTGGAATTAGTCGATTTTTTTATCTTGAAAGAAATCTATTCACATTATAGTGCTTCTTAGGTAAACCTAGCCCAAGCTTAAAGATTATGACAAAACAGTTAAACAACAAATAATCCAAACGTCCATAAGCATTAATTTCGAAAATATGTTGACCTTTTTATGGCCCAATTTCTATTTTACAATGTCAAAGACTTAAAGCTGTTATTAAATTTGGTCGCCAAAACCAAGTTTCCGTCATACAGCATTTTCGGCCACAAACAATAGCGGACCCAGAGGGGGAGGGTGGGAGGGTGTACGCCCGATCAGAAATGTTTTTGTGTTAAAATGGTAAGATTCCTACTTTACACTTTTTTACAATTTGTCCCGCAGAATTTTTTGTAATAAAATGTAGAGTCCCTCCTCATTTACAATTTTTCGCCCTCAGAAATTTTTTAGATGATAAATGGCGAGGTCCCTACCTTACAATTTAAGCGTTTCACGTTTGCCAGCCCGCCCCCCGTTAAAAAATTTTTGGAACCGCCTCTGGCCACAGATCGCTATTTACATCTTATAAGTTTAATGTGATTCGAAAACCCTTCCACGTTTTCTTACCAGAATTAAATTTTATTCACTTGCGAAGTCGGGCTCTCAAATTCTACACAGAGATAATCCGAATACAATATAGCCGGTACAACCGAAGGTGAGCCGGTGCATTTAACATCAACAAAATTTTGTCGGACTCAGTACCGTAGCCGGAGGTCAAGCTAAATTAGGCAGTTCAAGTGATGTTAAATTTAAATATTTGAGCGCTGAAAACTGCTAACGTATCGTCAAAAAAAGTTTTTTTACTCTTTCTTGTTCGACAAATCTTCGCTATTAAAACATCATAATCAACGTAAGCTGCAAACTCTCTGAACGAGAATACTTTTCAAAACGAAGTAAGCCAAAGCCAAAACCGCCGAAAACACAGCCACAAGTTCTGCAGAAGCCAGAAACAAAGATCGATTGACTGGTCGAGTAGCTGGGGCCAGTACAGCCGGTCATAAACTCATAACGGGCACAGCATTAGCATAAAGAGTGAATTAAAGTATTTCTAATTTTTTATATGAAACTTAACCTTTTACGTTCTTCACTATTGCAAAGTATATTGTCGATCCGATTACAAGATGTAACCGAGTAGAACGAACAAAACATTTGACTGCTTGTTTGGACATCGCTAGAAAATTGGGTTCCTGTGTGCTTTCTGGGGTCCTGAGGAAAATTTTCGAAATTAGCAGTTGTAGCTATAAACTTGACAATACTGAATTACTCCATATGTCTGCCGATATAACTTCGAAAACATAGAGGGGGTGACGCTTGCACTCCCTTGTAGACGGATGCCGGCGTGAGTTAAGATAGAATAATTATTCAACTGAAATCGATGATTATTCACCATAAACGTTTTAGCATAGGGTCTGGAATGTTAATCCTTTCACTCATAGAGTGTACTATGAGCAACTAAATACAATAATGTAGAGCAACGCAAACTGTGAGCAGTGTTTAAGATTTATAACAGATATGCGCAGTGCAAAATCTCCACAAAACGTGAGAGCCCCGTGAGGCTGGAGCGTCAAGCTGCTATAGGTCAATGTTTATCGTAAACACGTCCACCTGTCAGACTGGAGATCTAATCATACCTTGAAATTACATCTCATATGAAACTGAATATTCATGTGACAAAGGGTTAATATACAATAGCCGTATCGCAGAGAACATTTTCGTTCAACATAATTGTTGCTTTATTTCTCGTGCAATTACCTACTATTTTTCATGAACAAGTAATGACGAAATTAGATTTGAAGTCAGAGTTGCAACTAGAAATTCGTCACAAGGGGAACAACAATCGGTCGTTGGAGAATAAAATGAATCACAAATATGCAGCAAAACGTGATGTATTGAACTTGACTACTACAAAATCCACCGAGCAAATAACATGTCTATACGCTCATATTCATTCAAGTAATTGTCGCCTTGGATATAGTTGCGTTTATGTTTGGTTTAGATAAATCACAAACTTTCAGGCATCATACGTGTAAGCATGTGAGACAGGCTTGTTCGTTATGTGCACATGCAATAGAGTGCAGTGCACTGCATGTATGCTAGCCGGCAGCATACGGTCGACATATAGTTGACGATAGAAACATTTGGAGAGGCGGGCTACGTGGCGCAGTGGTACCAGCGTCTGCCTGACACGCAGGAGGTCGTTAGTTCGAAACCACCCGTAACCTGATTTCCAGCAGCTTAGTAGAAAGGTCTGAAGTCCCAGTTCCGACCCAGACTCATATGGGGGCTAATCCGTGGATGCAATGGCAAATGCCGCGCTATGAACACGGTATCCAGTGAAATGTATGCTAGCCGGCAGCATACTGTCGACATCTAGTCGACGATATAAACAGTTGGAGAAAAGGGCTACGTGGCGCAATGGTAGCAGCGCCGTCTGTCTGCCACGAAGAAGGCCATTAGTTCAAACCACCTGCAACCCGATTTTCCAGCTGCCTAGTAGAAACGTCTGAAGTCTTGGTTCCTACCTAGACTGACATGTTTTAAATTGTACAAAAATTACGTTCGGCTATTAACGCTAGAATTCTATGTATAGCAAAATTCTAACACTGCAACTCTTATTGTTCACCTTCACCGCTTCGGATAAGTACTGTACAAGACGAACTATGAAACGAATTTTTATTTTGTTTGCTCGTTCTGCTGCTTTAAGAAACATCATACGGCAGGCAACAGATGGCTGCGCATATGTGCAACATAAGCAAGTTGATTACACCACAATCGTAACCGAAATAAACATGAAAAATGGTAAAAAACTATTCTGTGGATCGTAAGTTAAAAAGTTATTTGCCCGATCGGCAAATATAGGGTCATCGCGAGCCAAACAAGGCAAAAAATTTCATCTGCTGGCTAGAATTTCAGTTATTTGGATAAATAAACGTAATTGTGCAAACTTAACCATTTTCAAGCACTAAATCCACAAAGATGTGACAATAACAAAACAAGATTATATTGGGTTATTTTATTATTAATACTATTTACGAATGTATTTCTTTTATTTTTAACCTGACTTACTTTCAAACAATACTCCTTCCTACCAAATAAATGATTGATTTTTATGCAAACATTTCTACTAAGCGAACTTGTACAATGAAAGAAAAACAATAGATTTTACAAAGTTTACTACAAGAAGCTATCATCGGCCCATGATTGTACTAATCGTTTCCGTTATGCAATGTCGCAATTGTTTATACAAGCGTATTGATTTAGTTTGTACAAGGAATAGTTTTGCTCGGTGAACCACGTCTGGTTGTTCAAGTTTGAAAAAATGATTCCTAGGTTTAACAACACTTCTCGCAGTTCTGGCATTTGTCAAAATTATACTTCGTAATCTTGCTAGGTTTACATAAAAATTGTCCAACGAGGTCTCAAAACTGACCTATTGTTGGGCCTAAAAGTTTAGCGAAGCTGTAAGTAATGCTTTATCGGACGACCAAAACTGTCGTCATACACTAGGCTCAGTGGGAAGGAAGATGCCGTGAAGCCGCGTTGCCGCAACAGAGCAACTAACTGGCTGCACGAATGCCTGGTAACAGGGCATATCCACAACTGTTAACATATTTCAGCTTATCACGCAAGATAAATTATAGAAATTACTAATTTAAACCGCAAGGCAGAAACTTGTCAGTAAATCTTCATGGAGGCATTGAAACGTAGAATTAACTCGTACCAGATTTAGAAAACGTTCTTATTTATCTACACTGCATAATCCTTTCAAAATTATCCCTAGTGAAAATAGGAGTCACCGCCCGAGACCTGTGACAACGAAGGTACTGACAAAAAAGCGTTAAATTTGTAGATTTGTAGAACGGTCTAAAATTAGTTCAACAAATAATTTGTGAAATGTTGAAAAAACTAAACCCTTGAACAATTTAGAATATGTCATATTAACATAGCATTTACCTCCGCCCATACTTAAATTAAGCGTTGACGAAAAACGCAGCGCGCGTTTGTTTATATTCTTTGCGACACAGAATGTATCCTGTTGCATACTTTTGTGTAAAAAAGCGATATTTAAGTCGTGACGGTATAATGACTGCTGAAGTGTCACTATTACCGTCGCAGTGAATTGGTACTACAATGATGTGGATTAAATAATTTTGCTAACAAAACAGAGTAAAAAAACTGAAATACGAAACCTCTCGTGTTGTTTGATATATATTCGACTCCTACAGGCATATCAACAACAATAATAAAACGAGATGCATCAGAATATTTAATTTCTGTAATGCCCAATACATGAAAGAAAATTTGTTGAGTTAATTCATCATTGAACTATAAACTAATGATATTTAAAGTTTTTAACTAATTCGACAATCAAGATTTCGACCAATGTAAACACCACGGGCAGAACAGTATTATAAGCATATTCCTAAGCCTAAGCCTAAGCTTAAACCTCAGCCTAAGCGTAAGATTGAGCATATTCCTAAGCCTAAGCCAAGCAAAAAACAATAGTGTAAAGCTTAAGATTACTCTTTTCCAGTCCCACAGAAAACCGTTCCGCCCCTGACCTTTACATTGGCCAAGACTTCAAACCAAAACAGTTTCATGGTCGTCCTGCCGCCCATAATTGGCCTCGGAAAAACAAGGTTAAATATGCGTTTTCAGAAAAAAATTTATGCTTTGGGTACAATTTAAGTTAAGCATCATGTTGCTCACACAAATTTTGCTATTCGAGCGCACGAATTATCTTCTACCAATTCTTTACAGTTGTTCAGTTAGTGTTCGCCTAAATTTCTGACAAATACCACAGACAGTTTGGAAGCTTATTTTTTACTGGGACGGCTGAGTTTAACATCCTGTTTGACGTTGACTTAGAAAGGTAAAATTGAAAAATAAATAAATTTTATTAAAGCATAAATTACGTATGCAATAGGCAATTCATATTCATCGAGTGTGCGAAAGACCACAACGAACATCGCAACTGACTAGCTTAACCCGCGGAATCTTGTTTGAAGTTATATATCCACAACCAATTAACCAGAACAAGACAACAATATCATATTTACTGTTTCCAGTTATTCTGTTGACGAAATTTTATGGTATACAATTGCAAACTTGTACTATATATACTTGATAACAAGCAGCCGCTAAAAGGAGCAGGAAGACGGCGTTGGCATCGCAATGCCCACCTATACGCTAGCTTTCAACAAAAATAAGTGTTATACGACATGCATATGTTATACTCATAGTTTACAAATTAGAAACACAAAGCTTGTTAGGCATTCTTTTAAGAAAATAAACAGTGCAGTGCATTGGGCACGGTCAGAATTTTGGACAGAATAGTTACGTTCTATACATTTTGCAATGGGGCTCTTAAAAACTGAAAAACTTACTAAAAATTGTATACAATAATCCTAAATGAGGTACCCTAACGATGGCTACGCCATTGCTCAGTTTCGTGCACATGTTGAAAAATACCCGAACGCGAGGTCAACAAATTTTACCGAAGCGAAAGGTTAAGTAAAAATTGCAGGTTTGCTTTTAGTCTTGGACTAAACCTGAGGTTAAGACAAACGCTTTAACAGGCGCTTTAGGCGTTATGTTTGCACATGGCTATGCCTAATTCTAAGCCTTAGTATAAATATGTGGCAAAGCGGTACAAGAGTCAATTTAAATACTAAAGGTGATGTTGAATTTACTGATTTTAATAATTAGTAGCGTTGTGAAAAATTAGTTACAAATCTTTTTTTTCTAAACTGTGGTAGCTAAAACCTTCAAAATAACAAAAACCCTCAAAGTTATTTTAAAGCCTATTTATACGTACAAGTTTTTGACGAGGACTTGCAGCTTCAAATTGCACGTAAAACTCGCATTTTTTCTTCAGCCAATGAGAAAGTGGTTGTAATAAAATCAGTGAACTGCAATGGTTGCTCACACGTGTGAACAAAACTCCTAGCTATGATTTTTAATGAATTATTTGCAGCTGCACGTTTTCCGAACGCGATTTTGGACAAAACTTGCAAATGCAAGGTGCAGTTGCCAGTTCTCGCAGCTAAACTTGCCCTTGTGAATAGCGCTTTTAGATACTACCTTTATAGAGATATGAAAAACTTAATTATCAATATAGCCAGAACGCCGAATTACTGGTTTAAAAAATTTTGATTTTTAGCCAAGTGATCATTAAGTTTGTAACCTTTTAACACTTAATTTCATGCACAGAAAAACCTCAAGATTGTTTTAATAACCAAAAGCCACAATAGAATTTTAGCTGACTTGTCCAGGTTGAGGTAAATCTTATCTGCGGGCAGAACCTTGAAAAACACAAACACTTCCATAATTCTCCAGGTATTTTTCGCCAGAATAAACACGTTTTGAGAAAAACATTGTTGCCATTACTGAGAGGTGCATAAGCCCTTAGAGATACTAAAACTATTTGACCAACTGTAAATTACTACGTCACCGCAGTTAAGAACGTCACATGACTGCATTGCTTAATTCCCAGATAGTCCGGCTGCATCAGAGCGCTTATTGCACAAAATCTGTTCTTATTTTAGAAACGTGTTAGAACACTAAATGTTGAAAAAACGTTTCTACTGAAACGAAAATAGCGTTTTGGTATGGCTAATAAGCATTTAGTGTTAAAAGATACGCAAGCGATTCGATTTAGGGTTTCTCTGAAATCGTTTTGAAAGATGACGTTTAAAACGCGAAAAACGTTTAAAAAATGTTTCATTTTTGACAATATTCTTTATCGCGTTTTGTTGAAATGGAGATGTCATTTTCAATTTTGATTACAAAATTTTCTCGAATTTCCATGTCATATCACGATACATCTGTTGGAAAGTGCATGAATACGTGGTTTTTAACGGACCAGCTCTTGAACAGTTTCTCCACCTTTAGGTTTAGGCTTTAGGCTTAGATTTAAGAAACGACTAGGCTTACCAGTGTATATGTTAGCATTAAACCTAAGCCTTTCTCTAAGCTTTTTTTGCCTAACCCTATGTTCAAGTATAAACATGTTAATTTTTAACGTGGGCGGGAAGTTTGTATACCAAAACCGTTTAAACGGCATATACTGTAGTGACCCGAACAAGAGGAGGACTGATATATATTTAGCCGCTCCAAAGGTACCCCCCTGTGATTCTGTTACGGGCAGTTATTTATTTTAATTTACTCCATGTGGATGGACTCACCACCGTTCTTTTTATATTTTTATTTTGCGCAAAAGTAACTTGCCCCGAAAGATTTTTGTTGCATGCTATGTTAATTTTTCTGGTTTAATGAAGGTTATGCGTGTCTTCTGAGTGTCTGTTTATACGTATTTGAGCAGTGTAGGTCATTCAGCTTTTCTCTGTTATGGCCTCTAATTAGGACTTATAGACTCCATCCAAGGACGGACCCTAATGAAGGATACAAACTCCTACTAATTGGGACTAAACATGAAGACCGCCCTTATCACCATCCTCTTATGACGTCACTACAATATATGCTGAGATAAAATGATGTTGTTTGTTTAACAGGTGCTGCTTAGAGTGCCGTAAACTGAAAATCAAGAAATAGTCTCAAGAGACACTTGTTTTGAGGTGTAATTTTTTAATATTTGTATGTTTTGACGCCTGATAAATTTTACTCACGCCTACTCAAAGGACGTTCAATTATTATAATTTCGAACGAGCGCAAAGAAGTCAGCGGTACCAAGAAATATGGTTTCAAGGTATAAAGCAACTTTAAACGATAGAAAGTATTTTAACCTTACCATTCCAGGTTTATTAAATTCAGAAAGCGGTGTTTTAATCAAAAAGTAGCTGACTTGCTATACGGCAAACTTACTAAATTTTATACAATCTTTCAACAATCCAGTTCATACATCTGGTCGAAATTGCAGTTCTGACCTAAGCCTCCTGCGAAGACATTTTTCTCTAAGAAAACATTCGATGATAGTAAAATTTTTCTTGTCCTTCTAGAAACGTTTTTATCGGCGAATTCTTTAAAACATTCCACATTTTACACGTAATCTATCGGAGTTAAGAAACAGCAAAATATACAATTAACTAGAAATTCCACGGTTCGCAAAAACAGTTAAGCAATAGGAACCAATTAAGATATGAACCCACGGGTAAATACTGGCCAAGTAAGTTAATTTTTATTCAAAGTGCGAGTAAAAAATTGTTCACACCAAAAATTTTCATAAGAAACTCTTGGAACCAGATAATGACGTAGAAAAAGTTGAATTTTTAAACTGTTTTAACCGTACTATTACTGATATATATCCGGTACTGCAATTATCCGTTGAATTAAACATTTATTTCTCTTGCGTCAATACCTTGAGCGATAATACAAGGTAATAATTATGAATGTACTTTCAACATTTATACGCTTTAGAGTTTCGAACTCAAATTATTTGGTCCTGGAGTCATTTGTGCGCTAAAATTAATGGCTAGTTGACATTTATGGACTCTAATTAGGGTTTAGGGACTCAATCCGCTTACGGACTCTTATTAGGAATACGGACTCCTATTGATTTGGACTCAAAATGGGGACCCCCTCTTATTACCGCCCCCCTCTTATTCGGGTCCATACAGTATGAGTGATAAAACCAAAAATATTTGTGGATTTTTGAATGGCAGCAACAATATATCTTATTCCAATTGCCCGCATTCTTCGCATTCTTATATAGTGGTTATAGTTTCCTTTGGCTTGAAACAATATGCTTATAAAACACGCTGCTTGGCAGCTGATTTTTGAGTATACGTATATGTACAATTAATGCTTTATGAGTCATCTGCGCCTTGGGCAACTTATTTCTGTCTAAAAACAGCTTGTGTGACTTTTTGAAACGTCAAAATTATTAAGTCAGACCAGTAACCAGAAGGGGCCAGTGTCTCCCCAAGAAATTTGTACCCTCCTAAAAACGTTTTGGCCACGGATGTAACTCTATACGAAACCAGTCAGCAGTTATAGTAAAGAAAGCAAGCTCCAACCAGATAATCGAAATGGGTAAGCATTGAATCTGTAGCCTCTTGCTCGACAGTCCACCGCTTTATCCAGTTAGCCATATGATCGCAAAATAACGCGTAACTGTTTTAATCTGATGTTTTTCTTTAAATCTATTTGTGCCATACTGGCATTGAGGTAGCAAAAATAAACTTGTCAGTCATTTCATACGCCAAAGACCACTTGGACATCGCAGTGGCTACGCTTCTACTTCTAGACAAAAACGGAAATATAACACTGAAAATCACGCAGTAAAACAAATTATACTCTCCAATTTTCAGTCGTAAGTACTAAAATATACTTACCGTCGGCTATTTGTTAGGCACCTGTCTCAGCTAATTCATTTATATAAGAATGCGAGCTCAAAAAAACTAAAACAATGATAATTAAGATAAATTAAGTTTATTTATTGTAATTGCCAAGCTTTTTTGAACTGGATACACCGGGAGATACGACGAACGTAAGAGGAACAACGACGTAATTTAAAGAAAGTTGAAGATTGTACCAAGGGTGAGTGTTGAACAGCGAAATGTTTTCGACTGTTGGGTTCGTTATCGCGATACAAATTGTAATTTTGGTCAAGCATCGAACCAGCAAGTTATTATTCAACTGCAGTCGAACCTAATTAAGTGATTTGTTCGTTGATTTTAATACTGTCTCAGACACACATCATTGTTTGGATCTATAGTAACAGCCACCCGCCCTTACACACCGGACAAATAGCAATATAAAGCAAGCCTGTGGCCCTGGCTGCGGCTCACAAAGTTGTTTCAACTCTTTCAAAACTGATATTCATATTTAATAAATTGTGCTTATGGCTTTATTCTAGCCAATAATCTGTATTACCAACCGTCTCGCTCTTGCATGATTTCAATTTTGCCAGCAATGGACTTCAAAAGCGAGTAAACCGGAATTAGAGCTACTAAAGCGTCGCTAATCATCAGGATTTGCAAATATCAGCTCTTCACCTGGCCAGGGATTAAACCTATGATATCATCATGCAACGTTGAAATAATCAGGTCTTCTTTGAGACAGAAGCCAGATCAGCAAAATTCGTCTGTCGACATGAACGCGTGATTAGGTGCTGAAATTTCGTCTAAACTGCGTTTAAGCTTAAGTTTTAGTCGGACCGTATGATTATGATAACTATTATGTATGATAAATCGGAAGCATAATCTCAGATATATAAAATATAACGATGCACAGTATATATGATGTAGGAAGAAAACCGAATATTGATCAAAATACTCATAAACGGCATTAATAAAAGGATGCCTGCGCACTGCGAAACCGAGACACTTGAGTACTTAAAAAACTGAAGAATTAGTCTTAGGATAACAGTATGGTTTTAAACGTTTGTGTTTAGGTTAAGATTCACGCTTTGTGGACAGACCCTTTTAATTCAACTGCTACTAACATTGACAACGCGGAAGTTTTCTACAACATTCTCGTTTTTAAAACAAATTTATTTTAAAGTTTAATCCTGTTCCTGCTGTGTAAAGATTTGAATAAGAAGCACGCAGAATTTAACCTTCACAACTGTTCTACTGACAAATGAATGCAAACATGTCAATAATCTCATTGATGTTCGTAAATCTTGTTGAGATTAACAAAAATAATTATCACGGTACAAACGGAGGAAAGTATTAGCCAGACGTCAGCAAATTTTGCCACAGCCGGGTGAGTGAAGCGAAATAAGGTCATAAGGTTAAATGTTCAAATTCTTACAGCCACAGCGGTCGAACATTCACCGGATACTTTCGTTACTGTACTTAACCCGAATAAGAGCGATGATGCTGATATTTATTTTGCCTCTACGGAAGGTATTCCTTGTTATACCTTTATGAACTGTTACTTGTTTTTAAATCAACCTGAACCTTGGTACCATTCGGACCCTCACACCTTTCGTTTATGCCATTCTTACGTTACATAGAATATAGCACAGTACAGTAGGATTTTATTAACCGCATTGCTGTAAAAAACAAACCGCCACGAGCCGATACAATTTGCAACTAAATTGGCAACAAGCGTATGGGTTGCGCTATACTTTCGATGAGCGCAACCCTTATTCCGTCACCCGATTGGCGCCGCCCGATCCGTCACCATGCGTCATCCGTACGGCACCGTCCGTCACCGTGCATCACAATACGGTATCATACGTGTGTAATTTGCTTACCACAACGCACGGTAACGGACGGCGCCGTACGACGAGTATACAACGCCGCCCTAAAAGTAATCTGAATTTTATAAAATAAGACATTTCTCAGGTTACAAATTTTAAAACTTCGGTTATGTGCAAGACATGCATTGCTGCTAAGAGGGCTTTTAACTGCGTACGAATTTTGGAGAAATATTCTGTTGTCTTCCTTTTCGTTCATTCCGTTCGTTTTAAATCAGTTTAATTTTAAACTATGCTTCTGATTATTTGCAAATTTTGTAAATTTTTTAAAATTGTGTATACACTACTGTATCGCATAAGAAACTCGAGTATTTCGAAGAGCAACAGTAAAGTCACGCATTGGCTTTATCGAATAAGAAGAACTTAACCAATGAATTAAATGATAACGAAATAACAAGTGTTTCATATCAGTGATCAACATTTTCAATTACCAAGCAGCGTTCATTTCATCTCACCGATGCTCGACCAGGAACGAACCGGTTCCAGGAAGGTAAATAAATCGTTCCTGTAGCAGCTGCATTCTTGAACAAAAAAGATATTATGTGAAGGTAGGTAAATTAGTGTGATTGCTTGTATAGAAATTGAGGATCACCCTAGCTAGCTACATACCACAAGAGCTTTGTTTTGATGTTTACTTTTTTCGTTTGGTTTGTTGGATTTTGGTGGAATAAACGTACCAATTGATTGGGACTGCACTTGCTGACTTTTTACGGTTTACAAAAAATGACCCGCCACTGTTTTCGCGCAAGCGTTACCAGCCCTTGCAATTTGCACAATCTCATCATCATCATTTTAAAGCAGGATCCGTTGCAAAATACCATTTTACTCACTTTAATAAAACAAATTTCTGTGGCTCAGAAATTTACACGGTTACAACGATTGTTCAAAGAACAAACTGATGTTATAATTCATTTTGCGCGAATCGTTTGTTTAAGGCTTTGTGAATTAAACGCTACGCCATATGTGCATTTCGATCCGGGCTACGGAGGTGGAAGCGGTTCACCTGGAGCAATGTCACGCCGTGCGTCTACATGTCTATGTTGCAATAATTGTGCTATACACTACCTCGAAAGCCATTGAGCCGTTCAGTGGGGTTTGATTGTAATTTTGAAACCGTTTTTTAAAATTTTTGTTCACGACGATTCCTCGAAAAAACCATAAAACGACCTTTTGGCAAACCTTTAGAGACTATAAACGCTAAAATAAAATAATCCTATATTAAATAAACGGCCATTGTATAGAACAGGGCAGTGAAAGTAGTATAAACATATTCATAAGCCTAAACTTAAACCTAAAACCTAAGACTAGAGAGTAAAACTGAGCTTACACTAAGCGTAAGCTGAAGCAAAATATTAGTCTAAAGCCTAAGATTACACTATTGCAATCCGGCAGAAAAACGTTCCACCCCTAGTTTTTACATGAAGCAATGTAGATGTCAAATTTTAAATCACGTCCGGATTTTATGTGTGCTCCGGCTTCAGTATATTTTGCCTGCTTTCATGAATGACTAATAAATCTGATGTTTTAAATTTTTTAAAACTGCAGACTCATATTTATTCTCGGAAGCAATACCCAGCGCTTAGCCTACTCACCTTTATAGATTGGCTAAACATTTTTCGAAAATGTCATTCAATGATTTTTGTTGCCTTTATAAGCAAGGTTGAATATTTTCTAGCAGGGGGTTGGCAAACTTTTTACAAAGCGCCTGATCTCCTCTGGTCCCTCTGCAGCGACGTAACCGAGCAATACTCCAACTGCATATGCCCGAATGCTAACACAACATTTCGACGTTTGAACAACTCGTCGGCCGACATTTTGTACTTGTTGACCGTTAATCGGACAATTTATCCCCACCATTACGCTTAGGCTTAGTCTTAGGATTATGTATCTGCTTAATTTTAAGCAGCTGTCGGGCGACAAAATGTCGTTGATTCGTACAGCTATAAATTCAAACAAATACGTCCAATAAAAAATTTACTCTAAATTGCATCGCAGTCAGTTGAAGCTTTGAACAACCGAAATGGTTGGCTGAATGGTTTTCGAGCAAACATATACATACAATAAAGCAAAAATTTAAACACTATCTTAATCTTAGTTCTATATATTTGATTCTGGTTTAAATTTTCCCATTTTTATTCAGTACTAGATATACGTATTTCGCAGCGTTCATCCTTGCTGTATTGATTCCAGTAATAATAATAATAATTATAATTATAATAATTGTGTATTTGGTTTACCAAAGCCTTGGCAAGGCAGGGAATCTATGTACCGGGTTGTGCCAGGCACACTGAAAGTTTTGAAAAACTTTAGCTGTAGGTTGGAAAGCTATTTGTCAGTATTTGTCGTAGTAGCTGCGTGCTGGAACGTTCTTAAATGATAAAAATAGCTATTTCGGTACTATATTTTGCGTAGTAGTGACATCGCGAGTCGATTTAGAATTTAAGATATAATAGCACTGCAACCGTTGAAGCATGAAGGTCGGTCACTCCCATTATTTTAAAGTCAAAAAATTTTGTATAACACATAGTATACAAATTTCACTAAATCGTCATCCTGAGAAAATTTATTAAAATTGCATTTGGCTTCTTGCTCGCTTTGCTTGTGACGATTTTATGTCATATTAAAACTGACAACAATTAGTACAAACTACAAATTGTCGTGTGTATGTCACGTGTATTGTGATACAAATAATAAATTTACTGCTTCAGCGGTCGCTGTTGTACTGCAACAACTGTACTCCGCAGTCACATTTCAATGACACGAGGATTTATTGTTGAAATTTGTTGCGTTTTTTGTTGCTTTCAAGTATTGGCGTAGATGATATTTAAAGAAAAGTCAATCATAAGACCGCATTTTTTTCCTGCTGAGGTCACAGAAAAACAGCAAAAAATTAACAGTTATAGAATTTTTTATTTCAAGTAAACTACTCCTAGTTAAACTATGGATTTATACAATCCATTATTTATCATACATCAGTTGGTCAATGTTTCTTTAATGGGGAGTAACAGTAGATTAAGCGTATTCCTAAGCCTAAGCCTAAGCGTTGCAGAAATGTGTTCCTAAGGCTAAGCCGAAGCGTAAAAGTCTAAGCAATCTAAGCAAAAAATGTAACCTAGAATCTAAACCTACTTTTATGGACCTACCAGAAACCTGGACGCCGCTTAAAGTAACATGGGCCCATTAGTTTATGACTGTAAAGACTTGATTCACAAAAGCGGAGCTTTAAACTCATATTGATGGGCTATAAAACTTCGAGCAAAAGTTTTTTCAAACAAACGCAACGAGTTAGAAAACGTTTTGTTTTGTATGAAGCACAAAAGCACTCCATATCCTTGTAAAAGTGCCGTTGTTTCGTTTCTCCACAAATTTCACGGGCGATATACCCCTGATTATACCAGAAGATCCAGAAAGAGGTCGGGGGGTGGGTAATATTTGGTGATAAAACGGCACGGTCCCTACGTTATAATTGTGCTCCCTCAGAAATTTTTTGTGATAGACTGGTAAGGCCGATTGCCTTACAATATTACTTCTCAAAAAACATTTTTTGTGAAAGCTAGCCCACCAGACGTCAGAAATTTCTGGATCCGCCGGCCGCAACCTGATTGTGAACACTTTTTGCCGTCAAATTTCGTGTTGGCAGTGCAGGTGCATGTCATATACTTAAATGTTGTACTTTGTTTCAATGTATTTTTTCACGATTTTGAAGAGGATCTCAAGGCCAACGGTAGCTGCATTATAGAGTAAAACTTTAGCGTTTAAGTGAAATTTTTTGGACATGAATACGGTGGTCATTTCGGGTAGTGCGCAAGAATACCATTTTAAGCAAGTCGTAAGGTTTGAGTGGTTCCGTATTTTTTTATTTATAAACTTTTTACTGTTCTTTGGTGGATGTGAAATTGTGTGCGGAAGTTGTAGAAAGTGCAACAAATCCATTATATTCGGTACCAACATTATCGGAAATGAATATACCTATATACATACATATATACATACATACATATATTTACTTTCTGAAAACATAAACTTAAATTATGGTTTAATTAAATTTGATTATTAGTTAAGCTTATTTTCGGTTTTAGTAACAAGTGTAGCCAAGAAATTATGTGTATCAGAGAATTCGTTACGTTTAGTTGGAACTAAAAATATGTAACATTTTAAATGAGTGTTTACTAAAACGAATTTTTATAAAAATGTAAGCCTACCTGTTAGTTTGGATAATCTAGAAAGTTGGTTTAATGCTGCAGTATTAGTTTAAGCTTGAATTAAGTTTAGTTAAAGCTATTATAGAGTACATATATAAGATAAAATTAGGTTCTAGAAGAAATTATTAAAAAATATTCAATTTTTAGTGTTTAAAAACCAGACCAATGGTCGGAGTCTCCTTGATCCTGGAGTGCGAAATAAATAATTTTCGCTCGCTACGCTCATTCGCACAATAGTTTTTGCATAATGCTTACATTCTCCCGAAATGAAAGCGTGGTTGTTTTGCAATGAAGTCAAAGTGAATGGCGCTATAAGGCTGGCGTCTTAGCCAATTGGCCGCGGTTTCTTTTAACCATTCTTCTAGTTTATAGTTCATATTTTAGCGTATGTGTCTATATTCTAAAAATACCGTGGAAACTTAAACAATTCGTCAAGTTTGCAAGTAGGGCCGATTTTGCGAGCCCATTATGTTTTCGTGCATTTTAATAAAATGCGTTGCCCTAAAACTTACCATTTGAATAGTTTTGATCAAAAAACATACCGCTTAAGTGTACGTTTTTCACAACAAAAAACAATGGTGTAAATTTGAAAGTTTGAAATATTAAATGATGTGATTGCTACAGGCGATGAAACACTGTGTTGCGCAAACGAACTTTTTTAATATTTCGTGTTCTTTATGTGATGTTCTTTAGTTTTGTAGCGTATTCGCTCATCAGCAGTGTTCTATCGTTATTTTATATGTTTTTTAATCTGAACCCAACCTAATTCCGCTCGTAGCCAAGGGGGGTAGGGGCCTCAGCCCCCCTGCAAAAATTTGGACCACCTGGCAAATTTTCAATCTTGCTTGTAAGTCATTAAAACTATTGAATGCCCCTCCTGGAAAAGTGAATTTTAGGCCCCCATAGCAAGGTGAGCTTTCTACGGACCTGAACCCAATTAGGATAAATTGGTTTGATTGATAAACTGTAGACCGACTGTTGTAGTATAGATTGCTCAACAAATAGCATTTTTTACATAAAATTATAAACCGGGTTTTAATTACCTTCATGTGTTCCGTTGCTGACTTCTTTGTCCGGTTCGACTAGGGTTTGAGTTTGAGCAGCTTTGTCAGGCCCGTAGCCAGCTCACCTTGCTTGAGGGGCAAAATATTATTCAGGAGGGGCATACAAAGGTTTTCACTTAATACTAGCAATGTTGAACATTTTGTTACAGATTTGTTATTTGCTTAGGCCGCAGCGACACTCAAGGCCTATTTTTCATGAAACCGTGGCATAAGGTATATCATGTCGAATACACAGCGTCAAAAATGTTAAGCGCATAAATTTTCGTTAATAACAGTTATTTATTTTGATAATGCGACGTTATGCGTAATTTTAATTTATCATTCATTAGTTTTTCCCACCTATTGTTTTTTGCAGTTGCTACTTGCTACTGTACGGGAGCAGGTAGCGTTACTTGACTGTTAGAATACTCAGACCCGTAGCCAGCTCACCTTGCTAGGATGGGTTATAAAGTTTTCAGGAGGGCCATACAAAGTGTTCTATGACTTACAAGCAAGGTTACAAAACTTCTAGGGGCCAAGATTTCTACGCGGTGATGAGCCCTCGTGGCCTGACTATGGTAACGGGCCCGGGGTACTTCGAAGTGATATGTTCTGCGCAGAATGGGGAGCAGTTTTTAGTTACAAAGATCGTAATGATCGGTGGTGAATTCAAAAATTTTAGATTCTCTGGCCGCGCAATCTACAGTAGCAATGCAAAAAGTCCAACACAATTTCAGTATCCTTTCGCTCAGGCTGACGTTGACTCTTAGGCTTAGGGCCATGGCTACGTCAGTTAATTCAGCATACATAGTTCTGTATCAGTTTGTCTTAGCTAAAGTTTAGTTTAGGTACGGGAACCGTGGCATCACTGGCCCGTTTCTTACCACTCCCCACGAAAAAAGTGACTTGGTGCCAGGAACGAACTGGTAAAGAAATCGGGTTTCCAATACAAATAGATATTTGTCCGGTTGGGGCGTTTTGTACTTTCGCACTGTCAATGATATGCTAATGTCAAGCTGAAAACCAGTAATTTAATGGGTTTTTGAACTTGAGCCTTCAATCCATATTTCTCGGAATGTCGCCACTGCTGAATCACACGAAACGATTTACCACTAGAATTCTGCAAATGCAGCAAATTCTCACATACGTGCAATTTTTTGCTGCGGGAACTTACAGCTGCAAATTGCACGTAGCACTTGCATTTTTTATCAGCCAATGCGAATGCGGCTGCAATAAACCCAGTGAACTTGCATGGTTATTTACACATGTGAACTAAATTCCTTTTAATGAATCATTTGCAGCTGCAAATTTTTCGAACAGGATTTTGGACAGAAGTTACAAGTGCAAGTTGCAGCTGCAAGTTCGCGCTGCAAAAACTTGCACGTGTGAATAGGGTTTAAACAATCTGGTTGACACATTAATTTAAATTGCGTAATAACATCTTTGCGTCCAAACATCTTTAATTCATTAAGAAGTTATTAACAACCAGCCATTTCTTCGAAATAATGCACTTTTGCCAATTCAACGGAAAACATGGTATATATTATATATTTATTTATGAAGCTAATTTGACTCAACGATATACTTCACATGCGAACCGGACTTCTACGTAACTGTGGGAGCAACTGTTACGGTTTCACTTGAATCCATGTAAATCGGTTTGAATTGAACAAATGTTTTTTGATGCACAGTGCGTTGCATTCCACTTGTAGCATTAAAACGCTGGCAATATATCAGTTTTATACACACATTAGATTATCGCTACCGTGTTAATGTTACATCCCGGTTAATATTTGTTTACTTTGATTGGCACGTAGGCTTTGTCTTAGAACTCGCAAGAGTGTCCTACTTACATTTCATTCCATCTAGCGTGTTTTGTGCCTCATCTGATCGCACAGCGTTCAAGTTATGGCTTAGGCTTAACCGGTTGGCAGGGTTTCAGCATAATATCTGGCTTCCATCGAATATTAGCTAATTGTATTTTATTGACCCTTTTAATATTTATTACTTGTGATTAGGTTTCTACGCTCGATTCGGGTCGTTCGTGTCTTTCCAATAGGATTTAGTTTGGCTGTTCAGTCATACAGTTTCGAATAATGCTCGATCAATTATAACAGAATGCAATTAGTGTACTAAATTGTGTTGTACTCAAGTTAAGTAGCATGGATCTATGTATTATATTAAAATAATAAGCACAGGCTTAGCGGAAAGCTTCAATAACCGCAACAGGCTACGCTGCCACTAGGTTGCATCGAAGCTGGATCAATTCCGGATGGTTAATTGAATCGCAGATTTGAAAAAGGGAAGTTTTACATGCGAAATTTTTTGAATATGGCTCTTTTAGGTAAAATCTAATATATATATGTATATGTATATGTTTATATGTGTGTAATAAGTGACATTGCTTGTTTTTGTCGCAATTTATTACTCGTGTGGTCGCTAGCAATGCAACTGATTTTTCATTGAAAAAACTTACTACTTTATTGCACAGCAGTTTTCACCCATTTATTGTAACAATTTAACATATTAATGCATCTTAGAGAAAATGCCTCTGCGCGTAAAAAGCCGCTGAAATTTTATACAATTTACCTGCGGCATTTTTTTCGACGCTATAATATATACTATCTTTAAAATTTAATTGAACCTTTGAAAATTACTACACAGCTGCCTGACGATGCGACGCAAACATTAGTCTGCGAGTTTTGCGGTTAAAATCCTAAATAATTCCTAATATATGTTTGTATTTAATTTCAAAGCCGAATAACTTTGTGAAAATGTGAACCTGTATACTATCAAGTTTTCGCTTCAAGCTAGCCTTCATGAAACATGTGAATTTTTATGCTTTACATGATTTAAATCATGAGTAGTTTGCTGACATTTGTAATCGCAAGCTATAGGTTACGCAGTAAGCATTATTACTGAATGTAAAATAGCATTTTTCGTCGATTCATCACAACAGACGCGTAACTAAAGGGAAATCCCGGATGGGGCCTAAGCCTTTCGATACACGTCCAAAAAAGTGTTGAGACTGCTGCAAAAAACGTTGAGACTATCATTACGTATGGTTTCGCACCCGCTATCGTTGACTTTTAATAGTTGCCTAACAATGGAACGTCCTGGTGGCCGAGGTAGGACCAAAAGTGCGGATCCTTTTGTTCATTTACCAAATGTTCAATTTTTAAGCAAATAATGTAGCCGATAGTTATTGTCACTTTTTTGGTTCCACCTAAAACGTTGATTTGGCGGCCAGCTTAAAAAACAACACTTTGTGTCGAAAAATTCAATTTTTGCAGTATATATATTGCATTTGGCTCATGTAAAGTTCAGGGACGGAACGTTTTTCTGCGGGATTGCAATAAAGTATGCTTAAATTATTGATTAAATTTTTACTTACTAAGGCTTAGGTTTAGGAATAGATATATTCTGATTTTTACGGTTAGCATTAGTCTTAGGTTTCGGCTTACGAATTTGCTTATGCTACTGTTACGCCCGTTCTATACACTGGCCATGCATTTAAATACCATCTTCTCACCATTTTCAAACGGTAATCATCAGATTTACGCTTAGGGCTGTGCATCAGGTGATCATTGACGTTATCTTTATATCAATTCTCAGGTCATAACATTCATACATGTCCTTGTGCTTTACAGTTTATTAACAAAGAAACTGTTAGCTTTTAGATGTATTGTGGCAGCACAGGCACGTAGCCTAGCCAGGATCTAAATTTCGGGAGGTTATAGCCTTATTTATAAGTTTTCTATGTGACAGTACAGAACGAAAAATATTGTTTTAATTCTACGAAGAGTGGATGATGGCAAGAGTATCGAACTCTTGGGGTTCCGTATGAAATTTCATCAGAGAATGTATCACTCGGTTCCGTTATTGCATGCGACCGTGTGTAAAAAATACTATTGAAAAACTGTTTGCCAGCCCCCCAGTTAGAAATTTTTTTGATCCACCGCTGAACATAAATCTATTATCAATTAAAAATACAAGAAAAACTTTAGGTTCATTTGTCAATACCGACATGTACCTAGTAGGGTATTATTTAAAATGAAAATGCTTTACTATTATTATCGCACTGCCTATCAGGGGCCAAGTAATCGGCTGTAACATTTCTGACAACCCAGCTTAAATATTTAATGCAACAAATCAGACGAACAACGATATTTCATACGGCATGGAAAACTATACAATTCAATCACAATCTTACTATACCATCCTTGGAGTCTCCGAATATGCGTCAATCGACATTATACGAAAAGCGTAAGTATAATCAGTAGCGGATAAACAGGGCGGCGTACGCCGACCTCCGTCATAAATTTTTTGTGATGAAATGGTAAGGTTTCCACCTTACATTTTTCACTTTCACGAAATTGGCACATATATAGCATGCAGTAAAAATTGCGTTTCATAACTTTTGTCATCCCTCTCCTCCGGCAGAAATTTCTGGATCCGAAGCTGATACAATTGGTTTTTCAAGTTACAGAAAATTGAATGAGATAAAAGCATGTTGCTTGAAGACTCAACAAAAGTTTACATCTCAAGGTATAAGACGGTAATTGGATACTTTTACCCTCGGCTTTAGTACACATTCGCATCTTTGCGACACCGCATCTATCATAATCCACCTACTTTACTTTTACGAAAAACTGTATTGAACAAGCGGCTTTTGTACACTCTCCTACAAGTAAGGGTAAGGCTTAGGCATGAATAAGCCTTTTCCTGAGCTAAAGCCTAAGCGAAAGTTAGGGGAACCAGTACAAGACCCAATGAGCTACGAGTAAAAAATCATTATCTAATTTATTGTACGCTTACACACCTCACAGTAATTAACATTGATCCAAACTCTCGTTAAAAGTTCAAACTAACGGCAGCGATAAAAACATCATAAACCAAAATTTCAAAAGCGAAACCAAAAAATTTCCAAATCGTAGCCCACCTAAACTCTGAAATTATGATTAATAAGACAACTTAATCAAGATTGTTGATAGATTATGGTATATGCGGTGCTGCAGAGATGCGGTAGTGCATGTACAATTAGCCACACATCAGTGTTGACTTGATAAAAAGCCTAACTTTCGGCAAATTAATTGCTTATCATATTCCAAAACCGACGATTAGCCATACACCTAAGCCCATGGCTTAGCCTAAGGCGAATCAGAGGCCTGTCTTGAAGCTAGCTTATTATCCCAGTCATTAGGTATGTGTAGCGGGACTGTTTTTGAGGAAAATTTTAAACAAGTATCGGTCGGTTTTGCAATTGAACATATTTTTCGGTAATGAAAAACCTCAATTGATCTCAAAGCACTCAACTAGGATATTATTGCTAACTAATGCTGGTATTCGAACAATTTCATACAAGGTCTCACAAATTTTGTGGCTTTGCACTTGACTTGCTTCCGGGTATTCCGGGTATTTTTACCGAAAAACTCCTGAGTTAAGTCCGTGTTCTGGTTTCGACTTTGAGAAGTTCCAGGGCTTAGTATTAATTTTTAAATGTTGCAACTCCACTGTGGACCAGAAAATAGATAGAAATTTGTGTTTCTGGGATGCCGGTTGACAAAACTAGTGTTGCCTTTACTGTGCTGAACCAAACCGCCAAAACAATTGTGCATTTAGTACACATACCAACAATTTATTTTAAGAATATTTAAAATACACCTATAACCATTATGAAAACGCAAAATTATATAAGCAAAATATTTTAGCTAAAAGAGCAATAACAACGTTGAACAAAACATTGCAGCAAACACCTAACTTATTTCCTTAGCCGATCGACCTACGATTTACACGCTGCAAAAGCGTGGAAACAGAGGCATAATCCTTTCTCACCATTATCATTAATGTTTCCCCAAAAAATCAAGCCGAAATTCTCTAGACATAGGCGTTGTGCAAGCACGTGCAATAGAGATCAGGTTCACCTCATTGGTTTCCTAAGCAATTTTTTCCAGAAATAAAAAGACTTAAACGTTGTACAAAATTGACGTTTTGGCAATTTGGTCAATTTTCTGGCCACACAAAATATTCTGGCTGCTCCCAAGGGTTTACGGCAAAAAATAGTAATAAAACAATACGTCTAAATTACTATTTCAAAAAACATAAGACAAAAGCATTGTCAGTAAACTGACATAAATACTATGACATTAATAGGTGAAAAAGTTAATGCTTACATAAGCCGTCGACATTGGTATGATTTGTTTCAGTTACCACAAACTAGCACTCAAACATCATCCGGATAAAACAACGACATCATCAAAGCATGCCGAGAAACGCTTTATTGCAATCACCGAAGCGTATCAAACGCTATCAGATCGTAGGTTTTTAACACCTCAGTGTGTTCCAGAGTACAACCGGAGGTCTGCCTTTGACTCCGGTTTCGGCTCAGTCAGAATATCGACCTTCGGCTTGGGCTCCGGCTAAGGTTAAATTTCTGCCAGAAGTTCCTGCAAATTTAGTAGAAAAATTTTGCTCATTTTTTAAAATTGGTGCGTTTCGTTTTAATGTTTGGTTCAATTTTGCGGCAAAAAGATAACGAGATTTTGTAAAAAATAAACGTAAAGCCAATTCGTTTCAAATGCGGAAGGTTCAACGAAGCCACAACCTTCCAGCATGAGAGCAGAAAAAGTACACAAAATTCATTCAAAAAATTAGGTTGCTGCAAAAAACTTTCCTTCTACATTTGTGTCGTAAAATTAATAGTTATTGGGTGCGCTAAATCAGTTGTCAAGCGCAAAAAATGACGCAAATCAATTCAGTGCGTCGGTTTTACCCAATAATATATGAAAAATATAGATTTCTGAACTCTTGAAAATGCATTTTTGGTTCCGCTCCCCTGTAGTCCATATAAGATCTCAATAAGTAAATGTATATGTTCAAGTCTTGAAAAATTGAAATTTAAGTGAAATAATTAGAGGAGGCTATAAGGAGCGAAATCCGCGTTATGTTCTTATATATTAAGACTACAGCAGGTCCTGAACATATTGACCAATATTACTTTAACAATGTAACATAACGAAAATTGACGTTCGGAAACCCAAAAAAGCGCAAAATTTTGTTTCAGATGTCCGAAATAGAAAATTTTATTTCGGATATAAGGCTATCGGGAAATATTACTGCAACAATTGCCGGATATCTGAATATGAAAAAAATCCGATGCCCATCACTAATATATACCAGGAGTTCAACTTAATAAAGATAAATTAATATGTGTTTGTTCAAGGGCGTTGCCAGTAAGAACTTCAATGTTCAGTCGAATTTTTGTTAAGCGGTTTTATGCACTTTTTTCAGTTAGAAACACAAAGAAAAACCTTTTCGAAATTTTGCAACTCTTCAAAACAGTGACTACGTAAATGTATATTTTAGCTGAACTTCGACGCCAATACAACCTACGCCGCCGTCTCGAGCAACAGCAGCAACGGCCATTCACTGCCCAAAATACACTGTTGCCAACTTGCTCAACGTTCACCAAATCACCACGCGCTCGTTCACCGTTGAAAATATTCCAAGAGACCCTGAATCTCGATTCAGATGCAATATCATCGGCGTTAAATGTTTCTCGGAACAACCAGCGGAAACAATACACAAATTTGTTTTCGAACCAATTTTGTACAGGTAAACATGTTGATGTAAACTTTTCGACGATGGAGTGGTGGAAACGCAGCCAAAGGGTGGGGAGGGGAGCTGAGTTCGTACTGGAAAAATTTTAGGTTCCCTAGAAATTTTTTTAACCTTCCTTATAAGTCAACGAGAACCCTTCTATATCCCTCTTGAAAGTTTCTAGCCTCGCCATAGCAAGGTGAGTTGGCTACGGGTCAGTGGAGTGACCGTTCTCATTGTATTGTTTTGGTTCCTTGTAACACATTGGGCTGGCTATGACAGTTTAGACGTTTATTTAATGCAACAACAAATGTCAATTTAGACGCAGTGGTAACGAAGGATATGAAATACACACAGACCGTTTCCACATGGGCCAATTTTCTGAGCAGCCTCAGCTTGATTAGAAAATATTGGATTCCTACTGAATCAATTTGGTTTCCAGTTCTCAACTTCGCGACACTGAATCATAGGGATTGCTTTTAGCCTGCAAACATAGGCCTAATTGTTTTTGAAAATTAAATCGCAGAAGATTTAAGTGACAGTTAGAGCGTATTTATAGTTGAACAAAGCTTTATAATGAAATTTTTATGAGGTCTGTAATTGTTGTGTTCAAATCGTGCTGTCAAATATTATTGAGGAACAACCATAATTACCAGAAAAAAGCGTCATGTATTGGATGTAAAATTAAAAATCAGTTCCTCGAGTGTATTGAAATAATATCAAATATATATTAAACCTGGAACGCACCATATTCGTAGTTTGGGCACAGTTGCAGCACAAGTAAAGATTGTTTTTCGCAGTATTTAACAGGTCGTTCTAAGAAAGAAACAGTACGTCTAAGTTTACTGATAAGTCTAATTTTGTAAGGATAGAGCGTGCGTAAACGAACTACGGCTGCTACTAGTTCAACGTTATTATTCAAGTCTGTTTTTTTCGGTTGTACCGTGATGTATGTCACCGTTGTTGCAGATTTAGCTCCGAATGCAGTTCATATGGATAATGCGAAGTACTTTAAACAGTAAGTTCTCTGCGATGTTTTAGACCTATTTTTGCGTAAGCATTTTAATTTTGACGCCAATCAAACAATTGTTTAAATGTATTTCGTGAAAATTTTAACAATTAATATTGCGGACAAATTTTGGGTTTTAATAATTGCAACTTGTTTACAGAGTTGAATATGGGTCACGGGTCTTGTGTCAAAAATTTTGAACGGTGCTTCAATGTTTGAACCCTTTACTGCATTGAAAATGGGATTCGGAAGAAATTCCAGTTTCGCGTTTTGCTTAGCTCAGCGTATTATAAAAAGTTATCTAATTAAGTAGATATGCCATTAAATGTTAACTTGAGTGGTGAGTCGTGTGTCACTTGAGTTATTGACCAATGTGGAGCATGATTCACACATCGCAACACATTTCCATCCGCAGCTGTTTGTCAGTTCTTGCAGTTTTGGGCCAATGTAAAGAACAGGGGCGGAACAGCATTATAAGCATATTCCTAATCTAAGGCTAAGCCTAAGCCTAAGCCTAAACGTAAGAATGAGTTTATTCCTAAGCCTTAGCCTAAGCCTGAGCCTAAGCCAAGCAAAAATAGTGTAAAGCTTAAGCTTACTCTATTGCAGTCCCACAGAATAACATTCCGCCCCTGATCTTTTCATGGGCCCCGTTTTGGATGCAACCCATGCAGTAGTGTAGATGTAGTATCGATTTAGTCAAACAGCAGTACATTGTCGTAAACATTTGTTTGCCCGGATATGAATTCCGGAAGCAATTTGGTTAATGTCTGCTTGGTATTTGCGTTGATCTCTTATGTTATTAAATTTCAGGCCTGACAATAACGAAATACAGCCGACCAAAATTGAACTCTCTGTGCAAACGTTTTTGGACGGATCGGTGATCATTAAGAAAAAGTCAGTTTAACATTAAATTTTTTGGTATGAAAATTAAAAATTCGCTAAACACAAAGCATTAACCTTAGTATTTGCTTGTGTTTGGCAGTCTTACATTAGACAAGCGGTAACTATAACGAGATTTATTGATCTCAAAACTGAAATTTGACCAATTACAATTGAAAATTTGTGTAAGCTTAATTGAAACCGAATCGAAGATTTTACTGATTAAAGATACTCGCAATAAAGGCGAAATTCCAGTATTATTTTTGACTTCAGACCAAAAACAAATCAATAGTAATGAGTAACTAAAACATTTAAAAAGTCTAATGAAACATTATTATTGCATGGTTTCCACTAGAAATGACGACATATTTCGTGTTGAGAATATCATAAATCTAAGTTAAGAAGTGCACATTTCTTAAGAAATAACTTTTTTTAGTTTTGATCTTTCACGTTCTATTAATGTTTAGGAGTTTAGTTAAAAATGAAGAAATTGAAGAGTACTTCGAGAATGGACAGCTTGTGGCATCAACGGTAAATGGAGCAGCGCAAACTAAGCCATGACTGGAAATCTTGAAATAAAAAATGTTTGTAGTAACAATATGTGTACAAACTGCGTCAGCCCTATTCTCAAATGGCTCCTTATATGCAACAAAACTGCAAACAGTAATAAGGAATTGTACTTCCTACAATGTGCAACATTTATCGCTATTTTGTAGCCAGCTTTCAATTATGAGTTGCAGAAGTTGCGGATATTAAACTGTAATGTACGGCCAATCAACTATGAAAAAATTTGCTGAATTTCGAAACTTACCATGCACTGTTTCAAACCTTACAATACTTACCAATTTATAATACGTGTAACACACATTTGAGATCAAATTAAAACATTTCGGTATATGTCCACCTGAGCAAAATTTCTCATAGTCGAATACAGTGTCGGATTCAGAAATTTCTGACGGAGGGGGCGGGCTGGCAAACGTTATGAAACGCAATTTTTTACTGCATGCAATATATGTACCGTTTTCTGAAGCGGAAAATAAATTGTGAGGTAGGGAGGGTCCTTACCACTTTATCACAACCACTGCCCCTCTCTGGATCCGTGAGTCTCGAATATTTTTCCGAAAAATTGAATAATTTAGCACTTTAACGATGCTTGCTGTGTATTTGATGTAAGGAAGTATTAAATTATGCTTAAAATCTAAGTTCATTTGGAGAACACCGAATTATTTACCTTTCTGTTTTTGTGTTTGTTTTCACAACATTAAGGTTTTGCATCGAGGCTCTGTTTCATCAGATGGGAATTAGTTTCCAGTCGTTTTATAATCAACACAAAATGGGATTTTTTGTGAATTTTTATAAATCTTTAGGAATAGTTTGAGTTTCGAAAACCCTCATTTCATTTAGACTAACTGGTTTGTTTTTTTGTTGCGCTATGCTAAACTTGTCTGAAATGTAATAAGTCATTCATTTATTGTGTACTATTTTCTCAATTCATTGTGTATTTGCAACTTTTACATTAAAATGTTTTGATTTTTTTCAGTGACCAGGGTAGCGCCCTCAACCCAAATAAACCTTGCCCCTTAAAGTCGCTTCATTCCGAACGACTCATGGTATGCTTTTGAAAGAACTAACAAAAATATTTGACTAAATTTTGGTTGTTGCGAAACTTTAAGACGCTCTGAATTCTGAATCTGTACGAGTATGCAAACGATGTTCAATTAGGCCCATCTTACTTTGAACGGACAGTAATTAAAAATTTTTGCGTTAACCATTTCTAACATGAATCGGCTATTTAGCTATATATTTAGTTGAAAATGTGTGACTCAGCCGAGTTGATTTAACTGCTCGTCTCCCAGTTAATAAATTTATTAAAATTAAACGACGTTTATTACGATGCTACACCTGTATTTTAACGCCAAGAAAAACTATGTTCTATCGACCGACCAAAAGCAATCGGTTCAGATTTGGTGGTAAGGTTCGACAATGCATATTTCACACTTCAAACACCCTTAAATTCTGAAGCACACCAGTAAATTGATACTGAAAATTTAAAAAACAACTTGAAATTTTTTGACAGCATTAAACATAATTGGTTTTAAGTTTGCGATCAAACCAAGGAAAAGTTTAATAAATATTTTTTTAAATTGTCTTTTGTCAAAAACGCCTACACAAAGACTTTTAACGAATCCGAACAGCTTTAACGGAGATTCTGGCAACTTGCGACACCTGACTAAAGGCGCTAATTAACTGCTTTGATGTCTGCTGTCATCATTTTATTACGCTGATCATTATATCAAGCAATGATAAGAATCACATAAACACATTTAAAAAGATAATTTATGGAAAAATAGTGCAGTCCGTAAGGTGCAACGGAGTTTACCGGTTGCATACCTCTCTCTATAAACAAAATAAATTTTGCTGAAATCAAAAATACAGCTTAATACTGTCATGGTGTTATACATGTTTTGCTCAAGCCTCATTTTTGACAGATAACATAAAAACGTTTAATTTTGAGTAGCGCTACAATCAGTTTCCGGCTTATAAATATAATTTCGTTGCCATGTCACAACTTTCAACTCAGGTGCCTACACGTTTCCACCACAGGCTCAAACTTAGGCGCAGGCTTAGGCTTAAATATTACGGAAAAGACTAGCCTCGGCCTAATCATAAGCCGAAGCTTTTGCCAAAGCCATTAAAAAGCCTAAACCGGAGACTAAGTGTAAATTTTGGATTTGTCCACGAACGCGCAGAAAAAAGTGCAAGAGACCAACGTTTTTTACAATTTTTCTTGTATTAAGTGCAAATAATCAATGTCGATTTATGCGTTTTCAGTGAAACTTTCATTTTTATATCTTATAGAATGCACCTGAATATTTGAGGTATTTTCCAGTTATAATAAACATCTCGTATTTGATCTAAAATTTTGAGGCTAAAAATCAAGCTCAAATAATTAGCAGTGGAAATCTGTCTTGAAAATAAAGTCTAAGAATTGATTTTAAATTTTAATATCCTCGTCCAAAGGTTAAAAATCATAGCAGCTTAGAAACAGAAAATTTGATCCTCAATGGTAAAGACCTCCGCAGCGAGTTTGCAATTGCAACCAAAAAACGATAATAAATAATTGTTTTAATTTTTTTTCGCAAAATAAAAACAGTGTTTGCCTTAAAATTTTCGATATTTTATCAAAATGTGTTCTCTCAGTCTACTCGCTATACAAACTGCCAGGTACACTATTAACGCCGGTACGTAAAAAACTGCGTTTTGTTTGAAAGATGTTTTAAAATTAACTTCTGCCGACTGGTGGATCCAAGGGGCAGTCCCGAGAAGTAGTTGCCCCAACTGAGATTCAAACCAAAATTATATTCAAAATTATAAAAATGCTCTGGTTTCTCATTCGCTTCGCTCACGAGCTTTTTGCTTTAAATCGCTCGAGAGGCTCCCGTGTAAAATTTTTAGATCCGCCTCTGTTTCGGCGTACAGGGCGGGGGGCTGATAGTTTTTTTTCAATCAAACACCTCCTGTTTGGGTTGATTTCGAAAATACACAATATTGATGCGTTTAAGCAAGACGATTCCAAAAAGGCAGCCGCCTACGACTCGTGTGTCGCTTGTAAAGCCGCTCATAAATTATAATGCGTTTTGAGTACGTTATGACTGCAGGAACAAATGTCATTGTATAAATTAGCTGATATAACGAATCGCAGTTTTGCAATTTTTGATGTTTATAAAGTTTCTTAAGAGTTTTATTATCTATATTATTCAATTTTGAAGCAATGAACGCAAGGGTTAGAACTAAATCTTGGTGCAAAATTTTGGATTTCAATCCTGTGGGGGCCATCGTTTGTGTGACCCTCTAGGATCTGCAAGTGATTTTAGAATATATATTTATTCTAGCACGAGCCGATAAAAACATTTTGAGCCCTTTTTTGGGTTTGAGCCCTGTGGGGGGGGCCATCGCTTCGGTGACCCTCTCGGATCCGCAAGTGATTTTACAGTATATACTCATCCAGAGCCAGCCGATAAAAGCATTTTGAGCCCTATCTGCGGGATTGGCTTCTGTTGGTTTTAAACAAAACCGTTCACGTTGGCCTCTTCTTGACGAACCGTCGAGACCGCTAATATTACTGCCACAATGCACCAAGGTTTTGAGATTTTCGCTATTTCAGTTAGCATGAACAGAAACAAACAACGATTGTTAACAAAAAAAGAACAATATGCGGTTACTTTTGAATTTTGTTATTTTTGTCTTTTGGCTGCAAGTATAACTTTCTGGTTCTGGTTCATTTCAAAATTTCCCTTGTTTAATGAATAAATTTTTCAAATATAAATCGGTAACATTAAACATTTCCTGCCAAGAAACGCATATGGTTTGTAATTCGTGCAATTTTATTGCTTATATATATTTTCTTAACGTATATTTTTTGAATTCCGCATACTAATAAAAATCGGGGCGCGTTCAGAAGTGAATTTGTGCCGAGATGAACCAGAACTTGGTGTTATGGAATCTCATATTTGTCAATATCTATCACTTATCTCACAGTTATTTTTTGCTTAGGTTTAGGCACAGGAATATGTTTAATGGGCATTTCCGGCTCTAAAAGTAACATTGGCCTCACAGTTGATAGCATTTCTAGCATAAAGGTGAAGTTTAATTTCTGCAATCCGCCGATATCAAAACGGCCGTCTGACGCGCACTCTACCAGCTCTGATGTAAAATACATTTAAAAAGTCCTGTACACTCAAGGTCGCATGGCTACATTTACCTTTTTAATGTTTTCCTGTGGTATATCTTATTGTACTGCCCTGTGTTTGCAAATAATTTTTCGCATACTTCGATGTTAATAATAAACTTCTTGGAATGAGCTGAATTTCTATTCCAGCATTAAATATAATTTTCCGGACCATGAAAGACCTCCTCACTAAGCCTAAACCTATGCCTAAATCCTGAACATAAAGCTTAATCCTAAGCGTATGCTTAACAATAAGCAATAAGGCTGAGCCTAAACGCCTAAGCGTAAACCTTATCCTTACAGTCTGTTTTTTTTCTCTTCTCATTTCTTTTTTTGGGGTAAGGAAAACCTGTATGCAAATATCTTTCTCCACCCGTGACAATGTTGGCAAATTTTGCCCCCTCCCCAACGATTTTTATGGTGCTTTGATAAGCTATGACGAACGACCCGCGGCATAAAATTTTTCAAAAATATTTGTTCTTATTTTTTTGGCATTATCTTTACTTTTATCAATATTCTACATCTGTAAACTTTGGTACGGTGATTTGTTTCGATGCGGTTTAATAAAGTTTGTTTTTGTTTTCAAATATTTAATTTTTGCCGGATATACTACTATTGGTTCAACAACAACAGCTGTTTTGAAGTTGCAAGAGGTTGCGTGAATTAGCGTTTTATTGTTGCTTATTACTTTTTAATTAATAATTACATTTGTTGTGCGATATATTTTCTCATGCTTTACTGTAGCGTCTATTAACATCACTCAACTCTCAGCTTGTCCGGACGCATCGGATTTTACGCAAGTTTTTGAACTTTCTGACAAATTTTTCTCCAACGCCTAACGATACTTTTAGTGATTCCAAAAGCGTAATGTTTGGCAAATAACAATTTTGTCTCAAACAACTATTGAGTGTTATGAGAAATTTATGCTTTTGAAAGTTTCGGTTATACAGCAATTCTCGGGTGTCTAGAAAGATCGCGAAATATTTGCATACTAGTATCCTTTACTTGCATCCACGTGCAACTTTCTTTATGTGTCGGGGTTTCAAGCGCTTTCGCAATGTTGTATACTGTCAAAGAAGACATTCATTAACCAAATACACGCTTTACGTATGCCGACAGAATTTAACTCAGTAATGTATAGAACACGGCCGGAACATTAGTATATTATGCATATTCCTCAGCCTAAGCCTAAGCGTGAACCTCTTCCTAAGCCTAAGCCTAAGTCTAAACAAAAAATTTAGTCTAAAGCTTAAACCGACTCTGTTACAGCCCCTTCGGAAAACGATCCGGCCCTGTCCTATACACGGGCCCAGTAAATTTATTGCTTCTAAATTCTTTTGTAACGATCTATATATTGTAAAAAGAAAGTTTTTGTTACTGTGGTGGAACGCTGCCCAACATACATATGTGGGGTTATCCAGCATTAGTAATATAGATTTATGTGGAAACTTAGTTACGATCTATATTTGTTTCAGGATTTAACAATATTTAAAATTATTTAAACGTTAATGTTTCGTAATTCGCGGTATTCAAAAACACTTACCGTTTTCTGTAATACAATTCATGTGATCGCATTTGTGTCAAATGCACCTAAGAACAACGCTAGTAATTATTATTGCTGCAATTATTGCAGTCAAAACAAAAAACGTTAATGCTATTGATGATCAATATATAGTGGGTTAGTTTAAACTTTATTTTAGGAAATTATTCAAACTAACGGACTAAAAGACTTAGAAATTGGGTGTTTTCGGTTAGCCCCTGCAGCCGGCGTTTGCCCAAAAATGGTTGAAATTTTAAAAAATTTTGCATACATGAGCTTGTCATGACCCCTCCAGATCATCACACGCCTAAATTTTAGATTTTGACGTTCGAGTTTTAAGGTCCCAAGGTCTCCCCTAGAAACCCGAAACGATTTTGTCAAAAAGTTCGACAAATTAAATACCATTCGATGCAGATTGCAGAGCTGAGTTAAATGTGTAAAATTTTCTGCAATCAGACGTCCAACTCTCGTTAGCCAGGCGTCTGATGGCGAAAATCTTAACACCATTGCACTCAACACAGCAAGCTGTGTCGAGTGGTATATATAACTTGTCTAGCAATTTGACAAAAGTTTTTTTGGGTCTGAAAGGGGATTTTGGGACCTTAAAAATCCGATTTTTCAAGAATTCAAGTTTGGGCGTGGAATGATCAGGGAAGATTTTGAGAAGCTTAAATATGCAAAGATTTTTAGAATTGAATCATTTTGGGACAAGCGCCGGCTGGTGCATAACCGAAATGACTCGAGAAATTTAGTTTAAACAACAGGATTAAATTCAGTCTCACGGAATATCGTTCCGCCGCTGTTTTTTACATGGGTCACAGTTTTAACTTAGGTTGAGGCCTGTACGAGTTCTTGTGTTTTAGATTAATTCCAAACTGTGCGCGAATCAGCGATAAAAGTGTTTGTGTTTTCATTGAACTATTTATGTTTCCATTAAAATACTTAATATACTAGTAACGAGTGTCATCTTGTTGTTTCAGATCGAGAGCTGAGCTTGGTCGACCACCAAGTCGATATCGTATTGCTTTTGTGCCCAGATAAGCAGGTGAGATTCTGAAAACGTCCCAGTTTTGTGTTATAGACAGCGAGTCCGAAGTTGTGTTTAGTTATTTAGTCGTTTCGAAACATTGTATCAAAACCCATTGAACTGTACTATTTAATTAAAACAACAATTTTTTCCTGACAAGTTAGTGTCATTGAAATTTGGGGCTAATTTGTACTTATAAGGCTGGAGAAGCTAAGTACTGCTGAACAATTATAGTATATCGACAGGAACTGGTTGTACGAGTACGTATGTCTGAAATTACCTTTGGAAACAAATATATAACGACATGATCAGTGCTATGTGAATCTTCGAAATATATACACATTTTTTCAACCTTAAAAATTAATATTTTTATAATTTAAAAATTGTCCTATGACGTAAGGGCACATCCGCATTTTCAGAACTGTTTCGACTTTCGTCAATCACAAAAAGTTATAAAACAGATCATCGTAGCTAAGAAACCGAAAACTTGGCCAAGAATTTGCCTGTACGATGAGACTACAAAATTTTAGTATTGTTTTCGCTAATATTTTGAGTAAAACGAGGTTGCCTGTTTATACGTTGGTGGTTATCCGTTCAGTACAAATGCTTAACAATACTGGTGTAAGTAAGTAGGTATTTTTAAAAATTTCAGTGGAACAATGTCACAAGAAAAGGTTTAAGAATTGCAATCGCTGAAGCAGCGAACAACTACTGTAGTAATGACTACGAAGCTTGTGGTTTGAGTGATTGGACCAATGAGTACGATTTCTTGCGGTTCAACTCAGCGACGGATTCAGAAAATTCTTAAGGGGACTAATGCCTGTATAACACTAACAAACGCTTGGGAGGGAACTGGGATGCTGAATGTACTTCTAGTATGCAAAATTTGGTTTTGATCCCTGTTGGGATGAGGAATATGGGTGGGCGCTAGATGATGTAATTTTATATTTTGATTGCTGTAACAGCTCGACCAAAATTTGCACAAGCACAGCATTTTCGAAAATAATTTAGCAAAAGGGAAATGCGACACTGCTATGAAATCAAAATGTTTACACCGGCATATTTCAGAAGATTGAGTGGAAACATTTATGTGCCCCGTACGGGCCAATGCATTAATAATAGTATAAGCATATTCCTAAGCTGATGTCTAAGCATAAACCTACGAAAAATAACCTTATACGCAAGGACCTACGAAAAATAACCTTATACGCAAGGTTGTGTTGAATGCATTTTAGCAAGTTGCACCAATCCTGTTGGTGTTGACTAAAAACATGTTTATAAAGTTGTTTTATTTTAATTTTAGCAGGTTCACTCCGAATCGTGTCAAATTTTCATCAGTTGAAGTTCGATCTGATTTAACGGTTGTTCGTTTGTCTGTCCTTTTGCTGTACAATTCAAAAATGCGGTTTGGATCCGATATTGATTCAGAGCATATGTCGCTTTTGACCAAAGGAGCGGTTGCAGGTAAGCTGAAAATCGTTCAGTCACATTTATTTTCACATCAAACCACTTTAGGCTCGGGTGTTGTTAGCGACTTTGAAATATAAACCAAAATTAATTTAAACATTTAGAAAAATAGTTGAAAAAATTATACACGAATATTGTAACCTTAGCGTTCTAACTTGCAGTATTGCATTATTAGCTAAATTATTAATACAGTGAAAATAATTTTTAGATATATTTAAAAGTTATCGCGACTATATCGAACACGCTACTGGCTGGCAGCTCATCGATTCGGAAAATTTTCCAAAGTACGATCACGTTACCAGTTGGATGAATCACGCTCTGCTGCCATTTGGACTTTTGCTGGCGTGCTTTGTGGTTCTTCTTGCACGATGGAGTGTATCAATTACGGCGTCGTCTGAAATGGATCTTGTCATGCGAATTCAACGCAAGCGTATGAAAGCGAAGTAAGGATTAAGTATTCAAAATGTCAATGCTGTGTCCACAGTAAAGAGGAGTGACCCCGTGGTGGAATGAAAAAGAGAGTTCAGTTTGAACAGAATATTTTGAACAATTTTCAATTCCAGGTAATTTCAAATTTGTTATACGAGTAGTTAGGAATGCTAAGAACACATTGTAAAAGTTTCTACTTGAAATTTACATTTAGCTTTGGTTAATTTTGTTAAAACTAACCAATAAGGTACTATAGTAGTTAAAATTAATTGCTAACGGCAATTACTATTTAATATTAGGTACTTTAGAGCTTAACAGTTGCAAAAAAATTTTCTGTTAACATTAAAATTATTAATTTTCACGGCGAGATAAGAACGGAAATCGGAATTATGGTACTTTATGTTAAATACTAATATTTCTAATGCACTCGATAAAAGACTACCGTAGCATTTCAGTGAATGCATATAAAAGCTGAATAAATGTGATTGAACTGTCTTCTAAGAAGTCAAGTGCCTATGTTTCCGGATGCAGGATAATCACATTACAAAGCAACCAACTGAATCAAGGTTTATTGAGCAGTCTGAAGCAGATTTTGTTCGATTCTTAAGAATTGTCAACAAAAGAGGGCGAGTTACATAACTGTTTCAGAGAACGACTTCTTGATTTTCATGCGCGCCGGTCATCACTTGCAGTCTTAGACGACATAAAACTATTCCAAAATAGCGCAACCGCAGCCGCGTTACGTTCGTCTCGTCAATCATATGTCGATTCTCAAGAATCGTTGCCTCCGTCGATCTTGCGAACAGAAGACGAACAACAATCGCAACAAAAATGGAGTTATCAACAAGAAGAACACGACTCATACCATCAGCGACAGTCAGACGATGGCTATATTCGACCAAAATTGCATCGAGAAAACCATACTCTACCATCAATTCGGGTGGACAGTCCTCGACAGGGGCGATCAAAGCGATCGCAGCTGAACGCAACACAGGAACAATATTCTTCACGTGGAACAATCGATGATTCATTGGATTCAAAGCTGTACAGCCATGAAACTTCTACGAAACCAGACGTTTTTATGACTGACACTAGCGGACGAGGTCTTCCAGCAACAATGCATTCAGAGCGCAAAACAGCACCAAAATCTCGGCGACAACAATGGAAACAGCAATCGATACAACCGCAGCGATTGGAACATCAACAAGATGAACAACAATCGCCATATACGACTCAACTATCATCGACAGGGTCTTCAAATATTCGATCAGACCCCAGACAGCAGACACAATTCAGGTCTTCAGCAGTGCAAAGAGGCTTATTGCATCCTGCAACTGCACTGCATCCTTTGCAAGCGTCGTTCACTGGCAGCTCACGTGCATCAATTTATCAACATCAACCACGAAGAACGTTTATTGGTCGATTTTTTAGAGCGTTGACAGGACGTGGACATTCGACTGGTATGGGACCTTACGGACCAATGCGAGGCGATGGTATGGGTGCTGGAACTTCAAGTGGTATAAGTAGAGGAATAGGAGCAACTGCACGTCGACAACAAGCGCCTAGAAGAGCTCAAGTCAAAACCAAAATGATGATGCCGATGAAAGTAAAGCGGCAAGCGACTATTAAACGCGTTGCAGGGAAAGGCGCTGGTGGGGCTACTGGGCTGCTGTAAGAATGAAGAATCCGGTGGCATTGGTTTTTAATGGTTATTTTTTGCGCAATGTAAACCATCTGTTATCCTTGCATCTTACAAGCAACGCTGAAATAATAATCGAGTTTATTTGGGAGTGAGGGGGTACAGATGAGAAGATTGTTGTTGTTCAGTGAAATAATTTATGGTGATAATATCATCCTTATGAAAAATCCGTTAAATTTACGGCCGAACTACGAACACATATGCGTAATTATTTAAAACTTACAGAAAGGTAATTTGCAGATTCTGTAGCGTCGTATGATCAGACAAATTTTTGCGAGTGTTTAGAAGTTATGCAAGGCATATTTGCAGCGACCTTTCACAAGCTGAGATCTACGTAATGCTCTTGTGACGCATGTTCTAACAGTTGTGATGGTAAATAGCTTAACCGTAACCCACTGAACGGCTATCGACTGAATAAATTTGGTTTAAAAGGTTGATTTTCAAGCATTAGATTTTTCGCCAGAGTTCGTCTTTGGCTTTTAAAGTTGTAGTTGAATCCAACTTTGTTCAACAATGACTCATTGAATTGTCGGAGTTTAATATTCTGTTTTCAATTTTGTCTAAAGTTCTATCAACTATTGAAAAAAGCAGCGTTCTGTTGTAGTATTAAGTCGTTTGCAAGCTCCGACGAATTTGAAAATAATCGGCGCCTTTGGTATTAAAATTCACAGTGAAGTCAAAGTTTGGTCGACATCGACACTGACTTGCGTATTTTTGCATTTATATAAAGTTTGAGCGGATTGACAAGCACATATTGACTACTATTAAACTATGCACTGCTAGGTTTGAAACGTTCGTTTGCCAGCATCAAAACTTTCACAAAATTTTGACTTTGCCGTAAAGTTTAAGTTGGTTACAGAGCTACACGCTACCCGCGTGTAAATACGAGCCGGGAAAGATTACGTGGATACGAGTACATTATGAGTGAAAAATAAGTATATATTACACTCCTGAAATTTTCTGTTAAATTGGAGATAATTCGTGCGTTTTTGAAGGTTGAATGGCAGAAACAATATACCTTATTCCATTTGCCCACATTCTTGTTCTCATAGGTGGTTACATTTTTCTTTGACTTGGACAATACGTTCACAAGTTTTCTGAGTGAGGTCTTAAACAAATTGCTACGAAACCATGTGTGATTTACACGCTTACAATGATTTTGTGCAGACAAGAATGTTTTGATTCACTGATCATCCGTTGGCAAACAACCTCGTTTTATTAACGGCAATAAATGTAATGCGCAATATTATCGCTGTTTCTACTAAATGGATAGTTTTAAAAGTTACTATAGCTTTTTGCAACGTAACTCGAGTGACGCTGAAATGGTCAGCTTCGGTTTTGTGATAAAATAATCAAAACGAACAAGCTGCTATCAGCTGATTTTTAAGTTATATATTCAATTTATGCTTGATGAGTCATTCAGCCTTGAGCAAATTGTTTCTGTCTGAAAAACTGTTTGTGTGACGTTTTGAAACATCAAAATTATTAAGTCAGGTCAGTAGCCAGAAGGGATCAGTAAGCTCAGCAGAAAATTGTACGCTCCTAAAAATGTTTTTCCATGCATGTAACCCATACAAAAGCAGTCTGCAAATCTTAGTTCAGAAAGCAATATCCAATCAGATGATCGAAACAGATAATCATTGAATCTGCAGCCTATTGCTCGATAAAGACAAATTGTAACGAAACCATGTGTCATTGATACGCTCTTATACTACATGATTTTGTTCGAACAAGAATGTTTTGATTCACTGATAACCCATCGGCAAACAACCTTTTTACCAGTGATAGGTGTAACTTCGGCCAGGGTGGGGGGGTTGCCCCCCCAAATGGGGGATATGGGGGCGGCTGCTTCAGCCCTGACTATGTTAACAATTTTATTCAATTATTTTGCTGTTTTTTTTGCATTGCGATCTGGTTTACTTGGGTGAAAAAACATTTTAGTTCAATACAGATTATTTTTCTGTGTATGGGGTAATTTAGGTTTAGATCACCATCGATCGTTAATAATAGTGTTGCGAAAACATATGTCAAATTTTACCGCAAGTATTTCTGCGAAAACACAAAAAACACTTCTGGAAGAACCACTACACACAAAAAAGTATTTCTGAATTTATTCAGAAAAGTGTTTTCTGTGGCAAATCTGAAAAGTTTTGCCGATATTTAAGACAATTTTTCTAAAAAAACAGGAAAACGTTTATTTTCAGACTTTATTTCAGAACATTTTTTGAAAACATTTCTGTTATAACAGAAATACTTTCCAAGTGCACCTTGCTAAGCATATTTCTCAAATGTAAGAAATTTTTTCTTAAATATCAGAAATATTATTTTGAGTGTATAGTGGAATTTTTGTTATGGTATTTTACAAATTTGATTAGCCACAAAAGCACTGATTTTACGTTTATTCAGTGGATTTGCCTCACTCCAGAGGGGGTACATTGAAATTACCATTTCTGAATATAGCCATAATTTGCTCTAAAACAGCCGGATATTAAATTAGCAGTCAAATACAAACTCATTTGGTTTGTAGCAACAGAATTTTCCAAAACCTACTACAACCAATGAATGACCCTATTATAATATTACATCAACTGTGTATTTAAATAAGCCTCGAGCTTTGCGCCGTACGGCAGTTAAAATGCATTAGTTAAAGACCCTTGGGCAGTTCCATGGTCTCGGCCTTCGGCCTCGAGCAGTTGGAAGAGCCCTCGGTCTTTAACTAATACTTCTTAACTGCCACAGGGCCCCCAGTTGTGTACAAACGTTGCATATAACTCCCTCGGGCAATGTAACAGTTATCGCCCTGCTTCTATGGCGATATTACAATTTTATTCTATACATCTGACACGTTGTATATGAAATATTACCAAGAGTCGATGGTCACTGGCAAGAGTGTGCAACTTTTACTAAAACTTGTGCGATATAAAATGTACCACCTGGCGGTGTTATTGGTCGAGCCACTTAACCAGGGGATTATCATTTGCTAGAATATTATATGATCACATAAAAAACAATTTGAGCAGCATACAACACTGCATACAGACCACCTGAAATAGGGGCGTAGGCCGGAAACGCAGCGTGTGCTGGGTACATTCCTTTGTATACAGACTGTACCCAGTTGTACACTTTTGTTGAAAGTGGTCATTTATCCACTCTTGACACTATTCATCAACTTCGTAGCTAGCTTAACATGCTAGAAGGGGCAAATCAATTCAGAACATGCACACGCTAAGATTTCAGATGATATACAAGTGATGCTAGAACTTGTTTTCTTAGGCAAGGGGCTAAATTTTTAAAAAGGCTGAATTCCCAATGCCCTCGCTAGCTACATGTCTGATTCTTGATTTAGATTCGAAAATATTTACTATCAAAGTTGGCAGCTTGAATTGTGCTTTTCTTTCAAACACTCGTTGCAGGCCATCATCTGTTCAATTTGTTTACCAATTATCAAATATACGCAGATCTTCTTCTACTGCCACTGTGACTGTGTCAAAATCCTGTAATATTTTTTCACACAAAAATTCAGTTTTCAGGCGATGCGTTTTTTTGCTTTTGATTACTAAACTAAAGAGTTCCGAAATTGAGTATTCACAACAAATATGCTTTCCGCACAGAACCGCCAGTGCGGGGCTCGAAGGAATTTGTGGACGCCGCAAAAGAATTGTTTGAGGTCAGCTAATCCCTAAGGTTTAGAAAATTAGAATTTATAAAAAAAGTAAAATATTAATAAATCTGCGCCTAGACTTCGAATAGATATGTTTTGATATTTTGATTGCTCGTTTGCTTCGATTTGTGTCATTTAACTCTATGAGAAGTTATGATTTTGGGTTTTCACTGATTCCAACAATTTGTGCATTGTTTCTTATTTACTTTAAAGCACATAAGGAAATGCTGTTTGCGTCAACGAACGCCTAAAATTTAGAAAATTTGAAAGTACAAAAAAATTAAATAGGAATAAATCTACGCCTAGGCTTCGAATATCTATGTTTTGATATTTTGATTGCTCGTTTGCTTCGATTTGTGTCATTTAACTCTATGAGAAGTTATGATTTTGGGTTTTCACTGATTCCAACAATTTGTGCATTGTTTCTTATTTACTTTAAAGCACATAAGGAAATGCTGTTTGCGTCAACGAACGCCTAAAATTTAGAAAATTTGAAAGTACAAAAAAATTAAATAGGAATAAATCTACGCCTAGGCTTCGAATATCTATGTTTTGATATTTTGATTGCTCGTTTGCTTCGATTTGTGTCATTTAACTCTATGAGAAGTTATGATTTTGGGTTTTCACTGATTCCAACAATTTGTGCATTGTTTCTTATTTACTTTAAAGCACATAAGGAAATGCTGTTTGCGTCAACGAACGCCTAAAATTTAGAAAATTTGAAAGTACAAAAAAATTAAATAGGAATAAATCTACGCCTAGGCTTCGAATATCTATGTTTTGATATTTTGATTGCTCGTTTGCTTCGATTTGTGTCATTTAACTCTATGAGAAGTTATGATTTTGGGTTTTCACTGATTCCAACAATTTGTGCATTGTTTCTTATTTACTTTAAAGCACATAAGGAAATGCTGTTTGGGTCAACGAACGCCTAAAATTTAGAAAATTTGAAAGTACAAAAAAAGTAAAATAGGAATAAATCTACGCCAAGGCTTCGAATATCTATGTTTTGATATTTTGATTGTTCGTTTGCTTCGATTTGTGCCATTAAACTTTATATGAAATTATGATTTTGGGTTTTCGTTGATTCCGACAATTTGTGCATTGGTTATTGTTTACTTTAAAGCATATAAAAAGGGCTGTTTTTAGATTTTCTATAATTAAAACCGTATAGGTATCACTGTTTCCGTAACGTATTGAACTTACAATTTCATCGTATTCATCAAAATTCCCAGGGTCACCATCGTGATTTACTTTTGGAATGATCGGCGGCTAAAAAATGTTAAATTTAAGGTTAACAACACACGGTTTAATTTCAGTGTCACATTCGCTGACGAAGTTAATTTTCACAGGAATCTTTAAATCGGAAAATGAATGTTTCGCTCGGTGAGGAACAAGTTTAGCGATTAAACAATAACAATACCTAGAGTCATTTCTGGTTAAATAATTGCATCTATAAATCTGGAACGGCCGCGCCACGTGATTTGGACATAGGTTCAATTAAACTCGTGTATATTTCGATTAAGCAATGCATAGAACAAGCTAGGCTACGTTGACAAAGAAAACTTCGGACGCTGTGGTATAAACACCGTAACAAGTTTGACTAGTATAGGTATTACAATTATAATACGCTACGCAGAGCGGGGGCAAATACAAAGCAGGATGGGGATATGTGCCCCCAAAATTTCTGGAAAGGCTCCAAAATGTCACTTTTACAGACCGTAGAATATCCTGCAAAAATCAAAAATGTTTCTCAAAAAGGCACTTTTACAGACTGTAACCTTCAGAGGTCAAATTTTTCACGCTTGCTACGCATGCTTGCCAATAACACTTTGAGACGTGGTTATTCCATTCGGAAATAAAATTCGGAAAGTGACAGTTATAGCAACTTTATGCAAACTGTCAAACGTACTGGCAGCTTTCGTTCCAATGCGTCTTCCCAGCTAATATCTCTGTACCATTTGTGTGACTTGACATCTTCAGCACCGCCCTGTAAACAGTAAGAACTCATACAACAAATATAACATCACATCATGTAACTGTAGTATTTCGTCACGGCAGTTAAATGAATCTGCGGCAATTCGTCGCCCTTGAAGTTCAACACCCAACAGTGGTCTAAAACCTATGAATAAATCTAAGCGCATTCCGAAGCGTAATCCTAAGCCTAAACCTATGCCTAAGCATACTGATGGTCGACGAATCATCGAGTCGATGACATTTTGGATACAAGTTGTCGGTCGACAAGTTGTCGAGCAACGAATTGTCGTCATACCAATTTAAGCAATCGTTTAAAACCACTGTAGTGACTCGCATATGAGGAGCTATGTTTTGAGTTTGAATTAAAAGGAGTCTACATCACTTCCCCTACTGGAACAAGTAAACAGATAGAGTTCAAAAATTATGATTAGAGTCGCTAAATGTCAGTTACACTAATTTAGGCTTTTAAATAATTCCAGGGCCAAATAAAGTTGAGTATATAATTTAAATCATGCGAGCATATTTTTCCTATTACGTAAATCCATAATTCGGATCAGTGCGGCAAGCCTGGTTTCACGACAATTCGTTGCTCGGAAACACGTCGACGATTAATTTGTAATCCGAAATTTCATCGACTCGACAATATTTCACCGATCATTATGCTTAAGCTTAGGCTTAGGTTTACGGTTACGCACCGGACTATGATAAGGTGTATTCGATGCAGAAAATCTAGAACATTGCCTGCATTAATTTTAAGTACGTTTCTAGCTCGGATTACGAACCAATTTAGTTGAACAATAAAGCATAAATGCTAACCATACGTTCTGTTGGTTTTTTGAGTAAACCAAATCAAAAATAAACGTTAAAGCGTACTTTCATATTACCAATCCTCATTATTCGATCGGTTGATAATAGTTTACGCACCAAATCTCTGAAAAACAGTTATATATTTATATATTTAGTATAAAATACGGTTATTATTTGGTTAAACATATAACAAAGGATACCATTCGGATTCTATAACATGTTCTTTATTCATATCCGGAAACTAGGGGCCGAAAAATAGATTACTATAAGTTTTTGAAATAAACTTATTTAACAAATATGGTATGAGTGCTTTTTTCTGTCAGATTTTTGAAATTTCCCAACATTTTATTTTCTATTCTCGGTGAATGCTATGCTTTACTTGCACTGCGTTCAATGGGATATTATTAAAGCTTGATTAATCGGATATCATGAACCTTTGCAATTATAAAACAAGAAGTTCGAAATTAGATGAAACTTTTGAACATTAGCAACTCACTAAAGAGCTATTATCCACTACTGGTAAAGTACCGTTTGTGCCTGGCACCACAATCCTACCAATGTTTTCCGCCCCCAAGATTGACACCTTTGCTACAGCATCGAAAAATTTTATGTCACAAAAATGTTTTCAATCCATTGGATATTAATCTTTTTGCATCCGCAACTACGAATTGCTATTTGCGGAGCTGCAGGAATAATATTAGCATACTTTGCAATCAAATCAAAATGTTTTGGAAATTTGACTTTTCCGTCTAATATTTTGTCGTAAATTTCGCTCGATGTTGTGCCGTGGAATGGCGGATACCTGAAACAAACACAATCTACTCAAAATTCACCTGTATTAAAAATGGCCCAAATTCAAGACTAAACTAAAACAATTTAAAATATATATTTGCAAAATAGAAAACAGAGTCGTATACAAGACAGATATTGACTCAAGTGGTTTTAATTAATCGCTTATGTAGCTCCCCTAGAATTGAGTGTTAAAATAGCAACTTTCCCGATTTGAAAGCAAAAGTAATCCATTATATATATATATATATATATATATATATATATATATATATATATATATATATATATATATATATATATATATATATATTTTTATATATATATATAAATTTATATATACGAATTTTGATTTTCAGACCAGTTTCAACCGTATTTCGTAAAATGAAGGTCATAAATCAAAATCGCCATTGAAGATAACATTTCGTACCCAGCAAGCATTTCAAATATCAAAACACCCAAAGCCCACCAATCAACGGCTTTATTATGACCTTTGTTTTCAATGATTTCAGGTGCAAGATATTCCGGGGTGCCACACAATGTCCATGTTCTGAAACGTGGTAAATAAATGAGTTCAACATTTATCTGCAGCCGTATATATAATCATGGGTCTGTTCAACTATTTCCCCTTCCCACCGGGCGCAGTTTATGGCCTCAAAAATTCAGTTTTTGAAAAAGTCCGATACCATGTGGAATGATCAGGGAATGCCATGAGAAGCTCAAATATGCAAAATTTTTCAAAATCGAATCATTTTCGAGTGAACATCGGCTAGAGGAATAAGAACGGACAAGACCTTCAAATGACTACAGAACATGTCATTACCGTATTCAAAAGCTGTGTAAGGTACATCGCTAACTGGTGATTGGTGCTACTTGCAATTAAAAATACGTATCCGAAAAAATTTACCGAGCCTAGTTTGCACTGCGACACCCGACAAAATATAAGTATATACAGTTTATTCTACGCTTAAATCATATATATTTAAGCATCTTGTGCTATATGCGCCACACCCTGTCACATAAACATGGATTAATTGCTGAAAGTAGTCACAGTTCAAAGTTTAAAAAGCTAGAAAATTGGTTAAATTAAGAAACTTGCATTGTAATTTTAGAATATAAGACACCGTATCTTGCTTGTAAACGAACGAATAACAAATATATACGTAAATTATGTAATTTCAGCTAAAAGATGTCTGTTGCGTTTTAAAAGAGTTAAAATCGAATGATTTATTCTTAAATAACAGGTGAGAGAATTTTTTGATGCGCTTTAATGCAGTGCAAAATGTCATTAGTATCATATTTCACCAACGGGTTTCCAGGTTGCTAACATTAAAAAATTTAAAAATTTATTCGACAAATTTATTACTATAACAGTTGCGCTGACAGCAGCTCATTCTCATTATAAAGTAAGACAGCTGACGCAAACAAAAACACTGCTAAAAAATTAATTTGCTCAAAATTTAAGCCACTGGCGTCAATCAGAAACTTTATCAATGACATTTGACATTGCAACATTTTTTTTACATGCCCACTGGCGATGTAAAGGGGGCCCACCAAAGCTATGCCCCCGAACAAGAATCAAAACCAAAATTTTATGTACTGAGAGTACTAAAATTGCGCTTGGCTTTCTACCATCTTTAACAATTATGGTTCTGCCGCTGCACATCTCTACGGTATCATAATATTTTAAATCATTGCGAAAAAGTACCTAAACCTTACCTTTGCAAATGACCTGCGAAATGTGATATTTTTCAATCATAAGTAGTTAAAACAACGAATTTATGCTTAAACTTAAACTTTGGATTTCGCTTACGTTTAGGTTTAGCCTTGGATTTAGTGGTCAGGTCATTATACTAAACAGACTTAAAATGGATGTTAAAGTTAACAAAGAGTTTTAAAGTTAAAACAATGAAATTTTTTAAGTGTGGCAAAGCTGATGATAGGTACTAGATACATTTGTATTAAGAACACAACTCTCTATTCTTTATTACCGATCAGACAATTTTTTCGCAAACCCGAAATCAGTGATCACCAAATGCCCGTCGCGGTCGAGCAACAAATTTTCAGGCTTCAAATCGCGATAGACAATGTTGCGTTTGTGCAAATATTCAAGTGCAAGTACAATTTCAGCGCTATAGAATTTGCCACAATGTGAAGTGAAATTGCCCATTGCGCGCAGGTACGAAAACAGTTCACCGCCAGGTAAATAATCGAATAGCATGTACAGATTGCGGTCGTCGTGGCATGCCCAATGCCTAAAGCGATGCAAACATAATACCGGAATGAGTTATTTTATTAAAAGTTGGCTCTTGATCACTTTGTCCTGCATTTAAAGTTAAGATCTTGGCTTTGTGTTCGCCTTCGTTTTAAACTTTGGCAACCGCTTGAGCAAAGGCTTGGGCAGTGGCGAAACATGGAATACCAAGGTGAATAGGTCTAAATTGCAAAAGTTTGATTCAGTTCTGGGCCCATGTATAGAACAGGACCGGAACAGTAGTATAAGCATATTCCTAAGCCAAAGCCTAAGCCTTAGCGTGTGGATGAGCCCATTCCTAAGCCTAAGCCTAAGCATATGCAAAAAAATTACTCTAAAGCTTAAACTGACTCTATTATAGCCCCTTCGGAAAACGATCCGGGCCTGTTCTATAATTGGGCCCAGTTCTGCAGCTTATAGTTTACAATTAAACATGTATTGAAAAAATTAAAATGTTAATGTACAGGTATGCTATAAATTACTGCAAAAAGACATATATGCAACAAAAGTATAACGAAGTATCTGCAAAACGACAATAACAATTAGCTTCCAAATTCAAAGTTCACGTATAACAGTGAAATATTATAATTAGTTTGTTACATTGTAATGATAAACGGATGGTTTAGTTGTGTGAGGACGTATTTTTCATTGAAAACATGATCGACTTGATTGGTTTTGACAATGTCACGAATTTGCATAAATTTCAACGCACGATATTCTTTTGATTGCTCATCTCGACACAGCACAACTCTTCCAAATGTTCCAGTCCCTAAAACGCAAAAAATGCGAACAATGAACGGTAAACAGCATTAAATTTTAATTAAAAGATGGTTTACTTAGCTAATTATCTTAAACAATGGGTGGAACGTTTGCTGCCAATGTAAACAACATTACAACACCGTTTCCAGTAACGGCAATCGCAGGTTCAACCACTTTTTGGTCCATGTTGAGCTGGCCACGAGACGATCCGGCTATTCGGAAAATATGAAACTACGAATGGAAGTAATTTCCAATACAATATTTGGCCCCCTAAAAAATTTTCAACCTTGCTTGTAACTCATTTACAACCCTTTTAATGCCCCCCCCTGAAAATTTTTTAGCCCATCCCTAGCAAGGTGAGCTGGCTACGGGCCTAGGACCGGTTTATATCAAAATAGCAGTGTCGTTTTTAGGTCCAGTCAATCGGTGGCGTCTTGTAGTTGCTCCGCTTACCAATGGTACATATCCGTTCGAGCTGATCAAGTTTTTGCAAGGCGGCCGCGTTTTCTTCAGATCCACACGGGGACAACGATTTGTGCCCTGCACGGCTTGATGGACTGTACGATTTCACCGAACGGACAGGGGTAGGTGGTGGTGTATATGACCCAGACTGACGGCATCCGGTTTCAAAACGCTCACGATCGCTTACCACCGGTGAATCCAAATTGTCGACAAAATCTTCATCAGCGACTTCAACTTCTTCGTCAAACTGCGAAAAATTTGAAACATATTTTAAAATTTGACAATTTTAAGAGTTTTTGTTGTTAAGCATTTCAGTTTTTATGCTATCGGCATCAGACTAGCGCAGTAAAGACAGGCCTGAAACCCGGTACTCAAACACGGACTTAAGTTTACGAGGGAACACTGTTTCGGCTAAAAGTTTAACTCCGTTATTGTCATAATGTGAACTAAGATTTTACACAAATTTTAGACCGATAGCAAATGTCTCCTAGCCGAATAGTAATATTTTAAAATGTTTATCCGTTATTTGTTTCCCACGAACGTCATACGCTTTATTTGAAGTTGAATATTGGTCAAACTGTCAAAAATTCTTGTTAATTTTCAAACTAAAACTTGTGTTAAAATAAGTAAAATATTTTTTTCTTTGTTTATTGCACACGTCTTCATTATAAATATCGTTCCATCAACCATAAATACTCAGAAATTACACAAATAAACAAAGTTTTCAAATTTGAAAACAAAGTTACGGTGAATTAATTATTCCACATTTTATCACTGATGTTTACCGTAAATTTTTAATTGTTAATTTGACACAAAAAATGGTACCCGCTCCTTGCTCTTAAAGGCACAACAAAATTGTAGTAAAAACTTGGAAAACCCTGTGTCAGTCAAAAAGCAGCTTACAACCCCGAAAATTTTCACTTAGTGACATGATCAACTGTTGTTTTTGGTTATATAATTGAAGCCATAATTTTCGCTTTCAAATGTTTACAGCCCGCTTACCGCAAAACGAAGACGACAACAGAAATTATTGTCAAACATAAAATCAGCAAAAATAGTTCAAAAAAGACATCAAGCTAAAGATAGGGGAATATTATTCCTTCCAGAAACTTGACAAGAAGCAAGAAAAATGCTTTTGCCAGGTTTCCACCTGCTACGATTACATTGATGTTGAAAATTTTCCGAAACTCTAATTATTCTCTTCAGAAACTAAAACCTAACAACACCTCTGACTAAATATCACACACATTTTACAAACTTTTAGTTCACCTAAAATTTTTGATTTAGAAAGCTACCAAAAATGTCGTTGCTGACGCTGCAGCAGACATGTCCAATCGCTTTCCCAATTCGAAATTATCTTCTCCGACACAGAGCGAGCGATTGAAGTCCATTTAAAATATATATTTTCGCAGTTATTTAATATGTGAGGAACAAATCAAGAATTGAGCACAAATTAAACTGGCTTTAATTATCAGACGATTCAGGTATATACTGGTTCGCAAACTTGTACATACAAGATTAATATTTCCAGTTAAACAGGTTAGACCAAGGGCGTCTTAACTGGGAGGGCATTGGGGCCGTGCCTCCCCAGAGTTGGCTGGTGCCCACCAAATAGACTTGGTATAAAGTAAACAAACTTATATTGCTATTATAAGCCCCCCAAAAGTGTTTGGTACTGTAGCGACCCGAATAAGAGGGAGTAATAAGAGGGGTCCCCATTCTTCGTCCCAATCAATAGGAGTCCGTATCCCTGATAAGAGTCAGCAAGCGGATAGAGTCTCTGAACCCTATTAGAGTCCATAAATGTCAATTATCCCTAATTGTAGCTCATAAATGACTCCAAGTCCAAATAATTTGACTTCGAAACTTTAAAGCGTACTTAAGTTTTGAAAGTACATTCCTAAGTATAACCTTGCATTATCGCTCAAGCTATTGACACAAAACAAATAAACGTTTAATTCAACGGATAGTTGCAGTGCCGGATATATATCAGTAACGAAAGGTGGCTGAGCGTGGGTTAAAAATAAATAACAGTCCGTAACCGAATAACAGGGGGATACCCTCTGGAGAGGCCAAATAAATATCAGTCTCCCCCTTCTTATTCGAGTCACTACAGTACCCCCAAATACAAATTTCTGCGGACCGCATGGGTTAAGTACTATACGTATGTAACAATGCAAACACTCCCCCTTACCTAATTACTACCAAGCATAAAGCTGAGTTTTTATATAATTTTTGGAGAAAATGACAGCAGGAGCGTACCGAGGAACTTATATCGGTTGGGCCCAGTAACCAAAAAATGACTAAAAAAATTCCGGACCATCAGATAATAGATGTAGGCAAACTATCAATGATTGTTAAATAAAACAGTTATTTCTTTCACCTGAGCATAATGAATACAGACTGGAAGGGTCGCAATGTTCCAATGCGTCTCTTCGAAATACCTTTACCTGAGAGGAGAACGGAATTCGTTATTGTACCCTTCAGTTCACCGCGGACGGCCAGATGCGGTCTAAATTGGGGTTTATGATTGCGTTGGGGTTTATGAATGCGTATTTGAAGAATCGTGATTTTTCCTTAGGCCACATGGGAATAATGATAACCGATCTGGTGTGGAGGCCGTAGTTCAAATTCCTATTTTCAGCCTGCCCATAAATGAGAGTTGGATGAAATCCACCCCGACCCTCCGGCTTACCGCTGACGACGACGTTGACGATCGTTCTTGTTCTTGTCGATAGGATCTTTCAATCTTTCGGTACGGTATAGTAAACGCCACTGGAGATGCGCTCAGTTCGTGTATCAAACCACCGGATCGTTGCAGCGTCCCTGCTCCGACGGACGGTTTTCCACCGCGTTGACTTGAATGTGAATTCAACTGGAGTCGAATTTGAACCGAGCAAGACATTACAAAATTTGGGGTCTTTAAATCTGTTTTTTTTTATTTTTTCTTTGACCGATAAATTGCTTTTAATATCAATGAACGAAAGCAAAGTTTAAAAACAGGCTGCTGACAGTTTTCCACTTTGCAAGTAGTTGAAATATGTTAAATTATAAATTAGGCATGCAGCGTGTATTTACAGTGTTGTTTTACAACAGCTATTGTGTGTTAACAAAATCTAAAGGGCACCGTATAGTTTGTGTGCCTTTAGGTTTAAAAGTAAACCTCTGAAATTATATAAATATTAAAATTTAAAAAAAATGTCGTGACACTGTTTGAAAATCGAAATAACATTTATAGAATGGAGGCAGAGTTGGAAATGGGGCAGTGGGTGGCGCGTCGAAATTTGAGCAATTTCAATGGGTCACAACGGGTCATGGATCAAAGGCTTTCAATAGGAACAAGTGTACTGTTATCTCATGGCAAACTCAATTTGTCATTAGATTAGCATGCGTTACTGAACTGCTGGCTGTTATTGCACGCCGTAAAAATCATTACCATAACAGCCTGTTAGAGGTATAGTTTACTGTCTGTTGTTGCTTGCTTTGGCATTTTATACTCAAAGCGGGAGTTTAGTTTCCCTTGATAACTACTGCAGCGCAGTTAATAGCAAATTGTATATAACTGAGTTTTAAATGTCGTTTATATAAAGTCTGTCGTTGAGATATAAAGGTGCAGTTTATTTCCTCAGAGCAGCTCAAAATATAGCATGGACCAGTATTTAACCGGTCGTTCATATGAAGTTGTTCATTTATAACAAACATATTACTTCAGTGACTTTAGCATAACTCTGTTTGCAGTTTGCACAATTGTTAATTCGATAATATCTCACTTAATGTTTTTATTTTCATTGCGCAAAATAGGTGTATTCAAAATAACAGTTTTCGTACAGCTTAAACCTATTTGGCCAAATCGTGGCCAGACGCGATTTTGTTAAATAAATAATGAGTAACAAATTTTATGTTGATTTTTATTAAATTAACCGATCGACAAATTGACGATTTGAACAACTGTGAAATCAAATGTTAACTTAGGTGGCCAATGTTACTTTAAGGGGAGTAACAGTAGTTTAAGCGTATTCCTAAGTCTAAGCCTAAGCCTAAGCGTTGTAAAAATGGGTCACTAAGCCAAAGCCTAAGCCTAAGCAAAAAATGTAACGTAGAATCTAAAACTACGCTTTTATAGACCCACCAGAAACCTGGACACCCCTTAAAATGACATTTAGGCCATGGATCATGAGTCACATCGGACATGGATTCAGTACAAATGGGTCAAGTTTGATCATCGGTCAGATATCGCGTCCCATTTCCATCTCTCAGCGGAAGCAAGGCCGTAACGCAGCCAATATGGGCCGAGTAATGGCTTTGCGTGTCATGAAAATGTTCGCCTCTGCCAGAACAATTTTAGAAGCGCATGTAAATAATACGAAATCGTTGCCATGCTCTGCAATTTTTCGCCATTCAACTGGCTACAAGTTCGAGTTCAGTCAAAATCAAAGCCTGCGTATGGTTCAGAAAAAAGTCTCGAGCTGCTACATCGTCTCAGTTAAACTCTAAATTATACATTATTACCTTGGTAGTTTCGTTTCCGGTTTCACTGCTTCTACGGTACGGAACTTGATAAGTGTTTTGACGAAGTATTTTTAAACAATTAATTGGAAGCAGTTTAGTTTGAGATTAGCTAAAATTCTCCTAAAATTTAGACTCAAGTCTGTCGAAGCTTTTTGCGTCTGCTTATTGCAAAATACTCTAGCGGCTGGACGAAAATCTTTAATTGAAGTGAGACGGGTAAAACCAGCTAATAAGTTTCATAATAAAATTGGCCAACCGTTAAACGATAATTTAATAAGACAGTGTCGTAGCCTAATAGTGATGAAACAGGAATGGCGTACCGTTAATCTGCCCCCTGTTATGCTGCGTCCCAACGATACGGTTCTACAGACACTTTAATAAAAATGCAAACGCCCGTCATTTTCTTATATCAACAACTTCGATTGCTCAAGTAGTTCGAAGTTTTATCGCTAATTTTGCTAGTCACAACGTCAAACGCCTTTTTTTCGTGCTTAAAGTTTAAAATATTTCAAAAGTGAGCAAAAAACTTGAAAATTTGCTTAAAGTTTAAAAAATTCTTATTCCGAGTGCCGGTATATTTCGAGACAGTGCGTTTTAATATAAACCGTGTTGAAATGTTAAAATTAAAATCTAGGAGAGAAACTGGCTGAAAATTTTTTTGCGGTCTCGTTTTATTAGAGCTGCGTACTTCAAGCTTTTCTATATATACACATATATACATATATATTTATATAATATATATTTATATATACATATATGTATATATATTTATACATATATATACATATATGTATATATATTTATACATACATATATATCAAATTTTCGATTTCAATGTAAAACGAATGCTGTCGCTCTTTCACTCGCGAGGTATTCCAACTACTCTACCCAACCTCTGGCATTTTGATGCCTAACAATGATTTTTTATCGGATTTGACGGCCCCCGTTGTAGGATCATCTGCTAACCACCCCTGTGACGCCTCAGAAAAAATCATACCCGCGTCTCTGCGTCTGTTCAGTATTTTTTGTATTTCGCCCTCATGGCCTACAGCCAACTAAGTGTAGTACGTAAATTTGATTCCTACTTTGTTGCAGTAACAAAGTTAAACTGAATATTGCAAAGCAACCTCATACAATAATAATAATAATAATAATAATAATAATAATAATAATAATAATAATAATAATAATAATAATCAAAATAATAATAATAATAATAATAATAACTAGCCCTTTAAACGCTTAAACTTTAGCCAGAGGAACCATTTTTAAACTTTACGCTATTGGTTAGTTTAGAACATAAGCTATAATCAAGTATAAACTTGAGTTTCAATCAGAATGATGGATGGCATAAGCCAAAGTAGAGCAACATTTGGAGTTATGTTTGCTAAAACAGCCACTAAATTAAAGTCAAAACTTTCCAAACTCGAACCTCATCAAGTCATCTTCGCTAAGCGACCACCCAGCTTGCTCAAGCGAGCAGTCTGGCCGTCTGACGTCGTAGTCGAGCAACAGCCATTACGTAACGCACCCCTGGCTTCAAAATGAGCTGTGATCAAAACTGTCTCGTGACAAAATCTTCAATTTTCAGCTTCATTTATAAATTTTCTATAATTATAAAACACGTATAAAAGATTTGATTTTCTTGAATTTCATAACATTTTCCAACCCGCTCCCAAATCAGAAATTTATGGATTCACCTCTGCCAATCGCTTACGATTACGAGCTTAAATATATCAAACCCCCAAAATGTTGCGGGTGGGGGCTTAAAAATGATAGAACTTACACCAGTGAGTGATTCTGCAATTAAACTGTCGGTGGTCAAACTTCGGGCCAGACTACTCAATTGCGTTATGATCTAGAAAACAGACAGGGTGTAATTATCAAACCTTTTGAGGTTACAGTTTCACCCGAGCGACTACTTTAAAAATCAGCGGTACTGTCAGTAGCTGAAAATGCGGGCCTACACAGCGGAAATCCCACTGCAAGCCTGCTAATTCATAAATAAACGCTCTACCCCTGCGCCAGGTATATAATCAAATTTTGTCTTCTTGTAAGGCGATAACTGGTTGAGCTTAAATCAATCAAAAACACTAAATTGCAATACTTTAATTGCTGCGTTCAAAGATCACAAATCATTAACAAATCAGTAGGTGGTTCTAATTACGCAAATGAACCGATTACACTCAATAGGCAACAGGTAACTAGTTAACTTGCTATATGGTGTCTGCGAGAACAAAACGATTTATACGAGAAAGCGAAATTTTTTCACTTGTAGAATTCAGCATGTTATTCAAAAACCGGTATCAGTGCTTTCTACCGGTTTCTTTGAAAATTTTAGGTGCGCCCGTGTTTCCTGCCTCCGCCAGGTGCGACTCCTTGTCTGAATTTTCCTGTGATATGGAATAATGTCCCTTCTTATAATTCTTTCCATCAGAAAGTTTGTTGTAAAAATACAATTTTTACCCTCAAAAACGTTTTTGTGATAAAACCTTACAATTTTCCTCAGAAAATATTTTGGTGATAAAATGATAAGGTCCCTTTTCCCTAAGAATTTTTTGGTGATAAAATGATAAGGTCCAAACCCTACAATTTTGCGTTTCATGACATTTGCCAGGCCGCCCTCCGGTCAGAAAGTTTTGGATCCGCCTCAGTCTGCCAGCCTTCAAACAGAATATTTCACAATAAATTCGAACGTTAGCATAATCACGTGTTGGCTGAGTGAGAGTACGCGAATGGGTAATTATCAACTTTCACAGTTAGATTTACACGGATTACCATTTTAAAACTTAGGATTATTCCAATAACGAATTCATATACGTATAATGTTACAAATAAATTTATTTTTCACATATCAACCTATCAACACTATCTAATATTATTTGCCTACATGCCCGTAGCGAGCTCACCTTGCTGCGGGGATAAATATTTTTCAAGAGGGGCATACAACAGTTTTCGATGACTAACATGCAACGTTGAAAACATTCTAGAGACGGCAAAATCCTTTCAGGTGCGCTGATCCCCCTGCACTGCTCCTTTAAACACGGGCTCGTCTTCCTATACAGCGGTTAACGATTAAGAACTTAAATTAATCAAAAAACTCAAATAAGCAATACCTTGTTACGGTGGTCAAAGACTGCGCAATACACGCTAGTGAGTGATTACACCATTAGCTGACTCCATCAGCGGCGCGTCGGTCACTGCTTGGGCCAGACTCATAAATGACGTTATTGTCTGGGGAAAAGTCGCAGAGTGGGTAAATTATCAAAACTGTTGCGGTCAGTTTTGTGCCGAGTGACCAAGTAGGTTTAAATTTAGTACCTTACTTTTTGAAAAATCGAAATTTTTATATTACATATTAGATATGAACAATATATTAGCATTCCGCATATATATAAATATATATCAGGGTAAACCGAAATTCTTGCAAAAATTCAATTCCTGTTCCTGTTCACAAACACCCACACACATATAATAAAATGTATCGGAGTGTTCAAGTGGCAATTAATAATTAGCCAACGATTTAATATACCGAATATCTTACTTAAATTGGTAATTGGAATACAGTTTCCGGCGATTTTTAACACTACACTACATAGTCTACTATCCTGTGAAAACGTTGAGAGCCTTAACCTATGACGCAAACAGGAAAAAACTAGAAAAGCTATGAAAACAACGAAAAAAGATATTTACACAAACGTGCAGCAGGAATCGACATTTTTAAATAGTATGAAAGGGTTTGAAAATTTTTTAAATTGTTAATATGTATGGATCAATAAGTAGTTTGTAGCTGAACAAAATTTTATTTTTAGAAACGAGTGCTGCTGATGGTCCCAAAAAGTCTGATAATATGTGTTCTAAAACATTTGTCGTTTCACAAATTAAGCCGACAAAGATTTTCTAATGGGAACTATTGTGGTGTTTAATCGATCAGTTCAACTGGGGGAATTACACAAGCCGTAGCCAAATGAACATGCTAGGAAGGGGCAAAACAACTTTAACACGGACATATTTTTGATATCGCGCGAGAAAGGGGGTAACACCTTGCAAGAAGGTGAGCTGAACCCCCTTGGCGCTCTACTGGTTACTAAGCCAAGAATGAAGACCTTTTTTGACACGCTAAACAGTAAGCACCTGCTCTATTTTGAACCAGTTTAGGTTATTTAAAGCTCATATAAAATTTTGCACTGAAATATATACCAGTGAGGTCCACAGGTTTAGGAAAATTTTGCAAAAGTATTTTTGGTTCATGGTTGCAACAATTCAATATCTTTTCTCGTGAAAGTTTCAATTTCTCTATAGTAATTCAGTAGACGTATATGGTTTTGTCAACCACAAATGTGAACGAAAACAAAAATCACACCTTGAAATTCCTAGCTCTCTTTTAATTTTCCCTCATATTTCTTCGCAAATATACAAAGTGGATTTATTGTTCAACACTGAGAAATATCGCACAACAGTAAAAAAATCTTGCAACTTCGAAAATGCATACAGTTTTAAAACGGCGTTATAGCTTGCAATAATTTGTAGTTGATTTTTGTCGGTGTAATAATTATATATATAAGCACTACAGAGTGCCAGTGCGTATAAAATGTTGTTTTCGACATGTCTCAAAAAGATTGAAGCGTCCCAAATTTGCAAAGATGGAAAGCGATGATTGATACAGCGTCAAACACCATTCACTATCCGGCAACTTTAATGCCGAAACAGGCTCGTAGCCAGATCAAGGCCAGTAGCTAGATCAGCTTGACAGGTGGACTAAACAATTTTCAGGAGAGGCGTATAATTGTTTTCGATGACTTACATGCAAGGTTAAAAATTTTGTAGGGGGGGCAAAATTTTTCCAGAGTGGCTGATACCTCCTGGCCCGCCTTGGCTACGGGCCCGTGCCGAAATTCTCAAAAAATGTTGTAGACCTATAAATAACTCAAGTGCCTTGGGGGAAAACATTATCATGGTTTTTCAATTATTAGAAAACGTAACTGGTTTCTAAACCAAATAAAGTTCAATATATGATGTGATCATTCAACGTCTATCCTACCTAATACTACCTATATATGAAATATACTCGAGTTTCGAAACCAATCCTAAGTAGCACGGAGTGGAAATAGCAGGCAATGAGCTTAAAAATAATGAACAGTCTGTAATGGAATTGTAGAAAAGTACCGTCTGGAGCGGCGAATAAAAGGTCAGACCTTTCTCATTCGAATAAAGGCATCACTGTTTGGTATCAATGCATTCACTATATTCCGTTCAACCCTGCATCCATTTCGTCATAGATACATTGGTACATTCTAAATCCTGTATAATGCAAATAAAAGATGAATATTTCAACATTAATTTTTTAATTTTTGCCCGATAAATAAATAAAATCTAAGTATATATACATAGGTATATAGAGTCTTTTCCGTTATTCTCCCAGCCCGCGTTTGCCCAAAAATCGTTGGAATCCAAAAATTTTTGCATATTTGATCTTCTCATAACCTCTTCTGATTATTTCACGCCTAAATTTGCATTTTTTAAAAAATTCGATTTTTTAAAGTACCAAGTTCCCTCCATTAGGACCCAAACAATTTTGTCAAAAAAATTGATAAATTATATACCGTTTGATGCAGTGTGTACAGCTGCGTCCAATGGTGTTAAAATTTTTGCACTGACACGATTGGTTAATAAATTATGGTCAAATAACTGATTTGGCACCAACCCGTTTTGACAAAAATTTCATCTTTGCATTGCAGGGATCTTGGAACCATAAAAATTAAATTTTTCAAAAATTCAAAGTTAGGCGTAGAATGATCAGGGAGATCATGAGAAGATTAAATAAATATGCAAAAATTTTCAAAATCGATCCATTCTCGGCCAAACGCGGGCTGGGGCGATAAAGGAAACACCCCATATATAAAGCTGAGCGATAACAACGAGCTGCCTGGTACCAAAATTGAGCTTTAATAAACCTGTGTTTTCATTTTTAGTTTCACTTGGGGCAAAATAAATTAAGCTAAAAATACATTGCTGGATTTTGTTAAAAACTATCTTAAAAAACAAAGTGAACAACTGCTTACATTTGGCAATATAAACATATACCAACCTTTTTGTCGAACACCATATTTTATCAAAGTTTTGGCAGCAACAATAAATTATTTCTAAAAAACTTAATTGCAAACACAAATATATTTGGATCTATTTTAAGAATTAAAAAATAGAACGTTTTAGGGTGTTATGGACACGTGTACGCCCGTGATTTCGTGGGTATAAAAACCCGTACGTGCACGTACCTATAAATGTTGGTTCGAGGCTTACGGTTATTAAGTTTTTTCAATTTTGAGGTCATTTTCATGCACGCGGTTTCGTATGCATAGGACAGCAAAAACACGGACAAATTTAAAAATCTGCTTTATTAAAAGTTAGAAATTTTGAAAAAATTAACAGTTTGTATGCATGTTGAGAAGCACATCTTTGTTTGGCTGATGCGTGCCTTAAACATGAATCCAGAATTAGTCTGAGGCAATGGCTAAGCTTCAGGACTCAAGTTTGTAGTCAACTGTTACAATTTCAACTTTGGCACTGTCGAGCAGAGCCCGTGGAACGATTTTTAATGCGTAGGGCCCAATTCAAGCTATAAATATTCGAAAAATTGATGTTGCATTACTTCTACAAAGCCTTATCTACGGTATTTAAGATTTAAAGTATCTTTGACCGAGGCAGATAGCGGACAAAAGACCGCTTTCACAAAGGACGGCCTGGACAATAGGCCGCCCGGGCAAAAGGCCGCCGGACAAAAGGCCGTCTGTATAAAAGACCGTCTGGACAAAAGGCCGCTCGGCAAAAGACCGTCTGGATAAAAAGCCGTCTGGACAAAAACATCCAACGTGTGGACAAAACAAAAGCACATTCAGAGCGGCAAACTTACGACCAGGAGTGCAGTTCAGCCACTCCTGTATAACGGCTATAGAAATTACGCTAGTTAGGTAGGAAAAATCACAAGCATAAAACTTTAGCTTGGAGAACTGGAAAAGTAGAATATTCAAAGGTATAGATAATCCTGGGTTCGGTAAGAAAACCTGAAGAGTAAAAGTTTGGAAAACAGGAAAAGTGGAAAATTTAGCAAGATTCCTCTCTAGACGTTTTCACTATAATATTTAGATTGTTGCAGCCGTTGTGATCAAATCGAAATGTTATTAAAAACGTATATGCGTCTTACACCGAAAGCCAGCATGACATATTGGTTTGAATTTTCCACTTTTTTCGCTTTCCGAACCTCGCCTACACCTCTAATTTATCCTCCCGAACCATGTAACATTTAGCCGTTTGAACTTACCGCTTTTCCAATGTTGCCAGCCAAACTTATGCTTGTGATTTTTACTACCAGTCCTGCGGAATTTGCTAGCCCATATACAGGAGTTGCTACGCTGCCCTCCTGATCATGTTACCACCCCCTTGGAAAATGAAAAGCCCCTGTGCTATACAATGGCCGGTTTTGATTACAACAATAAAAAATCGTTCTGCCTCCATTAGCGAGTCTTTGTTTGAAAGGTCATGGCTTAATTAAACAGCTAATCAGTAATCAACACGCAAAATTAGTCCTTGTTGTCCAGGCGGCCTTATGTCCGGCGGCCTTCTGTCCGGTCACCGGTAAAAGTGTTTTTTCCAGGAATTTTCGGAAGAAATAAATTCCACCTCCGCTATTGCCTTGTATAGACTCCGTTTTTCAGTAAATATCCGATAGATAAACAAACGTCTTAGATAACCTTTCAAACCGCCCGCCCAATTGTTATAGTACGTAAGTCTCTAAACAATATTGTCTCAACACTATCAGAGACGCGTTAAAATTGATATTTTCAAAAATTATTATTTATTAACAGTAAACAATTATACTAAGATGACAAACTGGCTTAATATGGCAATTTTTTACAAATAGACATTCGCAGCGATAAGCTTTACGGCTGAACATATGAGCAGAAACATACAATCGCTGCAGTCCAAAAAAAGTTCTCAATTTTTAAGCTTGCGTCACGTTTTCTATGGCAATTTTTTGATGCCAAAGACTAAAAAGAATACCTGTGACCTTCGACACGGAGACAAAGGTTTGTGATATTTTGTGGGTTTATGTTGCAACGGTTAAATTTTGCTTTTATGTCAAAAAAGTTGATGTTTTTAGAGTGGTGGGTGGAACGAAACGCTCTCGTTTAAAAATCAACTGTTACCAAGACAATCAGTGGAAGCCGCTCAAAAGTGAAGTTATGATAGGTGCTGTGCTGGGTTATTTAACAAAACTGCATACGTAAAATTCTTGACGATATAGCCAGATATTGGTTTCAGGTAAAAATCAGTATTCGTTTCTGTGTCAGTTAACAGAATACTGGAAATACCGTTATTTTTATAGTCACAATTAGCAGTACATCATGCAAAATTACTCGATTTTTCATTGCATATATACGGCAAATATTTGATTTGAAATGAAAATGACGAAATACACGCAAACTCTTAACCTTATGGAGTCATCAGCTATTTTTTCTTTTACGTCTCAATAGTATCGGCCCAAAAAATTGGCATTTATGAAAATTTTTCTGTTATTTTTATCGCTATTTGCTTTCGCTTGAGTTGAATTCAATAAAAGTAAGAAAATTTTTGTTTATTATGTATCTGTATCAGGTTGTTTTTCACAATTAATTTATCGGCCACAGAACGCCTAATATGTAAGTGTAAAGGTACACATACGCACTAGGAAAGCAATAGATGTCTAAAAATGACACGCCCACTAGCTACCTACAAACTTGTAGGTTAGAACGGCAAAAACTCTGCTAACAGGATTTCGAATTTCATTATAGTATAATTTATGAAAGAATTAGAATCATTTTAAGATCAATGAAAGAATATTCATCAACATAAACATGAGAGTAAAATTTGACCTCAGCTGTGGCAACTGAAAACGTCTGCGTCCAATTTAGTGCCATCACGGCTACAGTGAACACAAACAGCATAGACGGATGGTGTATCCAATCAAACGGGTATTACAAAATGTAGCAATGTGTGCCTTTAACACGTAACGAAAACCGTTCCGAATGAAAAACATATTCTTACAGTATTCCGTGACGTTTTGACGCTGTTACGCAAGTTATTTGATGAAATAAATTTATTTTAAAAAAGTTTTTTCGTTTTTTCTTTCTTTATTCTACTTAGTCGAAAGAAAGGGTAAAGCCTGTAGAAAACGTACATCCGTTGGTTTTTTGCGATGCCCAACCCTGATCTGCATATGCTAAAAACGTATACTCAGCGTAGCTAAGAAATTGACTGCAACTTTCGGTTTGTAGGCCCATGTTACTTTTAGGAGCGTCCGGGTTTCTGGCGGGTCTATAAACGAACGAGCAGGTCTGGATTCTAGATTACATTTTTTGCTTAGGCTTAAGCTTAGGTTTGGCTTATGCTTAGGAATACGCTTAATCTACTGTTACGCCCCTTAAAGTAACATTGGCCTGCTTGTAAATCAACTGCGTATCCAGAGGAGAGCCGTTTAGGGCGCAACCCGTATCTTTAGAACGTGAGTTTGAAGTCATTGATTACGCGTTATACCCTCATTAGCGCCCTATTCAGTGCAGTTTTATTGCTTTGAACCCAAAAATAAACCAAAAAATGAAAATGAAAAATCGGTTTATGCCATTGTTGCTGGTTTTGTTGTTTTGGAAAACAAAACTTCGTCCCAAAAACAGTCTGGCAACACAGATATATGTTGACCTCGAATAAACAAGACAAATTGCAAAAGTATGACGCACAATTCAGTTCGGAGTAAAAAAATTTTAAAAAATGCTAATTTATTTGTTTCATTAATTGTGAATTTACTTAAAAAGCAATTTTGAATGACCTAAGAGACTAAACTGAAGGGTTGTAAACGCAAAATTTATGAAATATTGCATGCTTTTCTTCTTTAATTATAGCGGTTTTGATGGTAGAACGCTAAGCTGGAAACTTAATATCAGCGGATTAAATAGAAAAAATACCCAAGCTTTAGATGGTTGCAATATACATGCAGCGAGTCAAACGTTAATTCAAATTTTAGAAATTTTTGGTTCTGTATTATCAGATACTGTAAGCCCGCTAAACGCACAGATTTAAGCAATTCACAGGTACCACGTTTCCAAAAAGGACTTCTCTTGAAAATCCAGAAGGCATTCCAGTGGGTTATAAAAACAAACGGTACATTAAACGAAAAATCTCTTGAACACGCCTATAAACACCAATTGGAATACAGTTCGCAAAACCTACTACAGGTATATATGAGTGGCATTAAAGACGAGCTTAATACCGAGACAAAGAAGGCACACAGAACAGTTGCGCCGTAGCCATCATAAAGCACGTGCCTTAATGAAAGCCTTCAAAAATGCGCAAAAATCGTTGTGTTTTATTATAATTTTTTTAGCAAGTTCCACTTTAAAATTGATTGCAAAGTGAAAAAACCCAATAAAACCATTAAACATTTGAGAACGGCGACAAATTATTTTTCAAAATTTTTTTGTTGTGGTACCTACCGCCTATAGAAACAGTAGGTGTCTGTTGCTCATCTTTTCTGAGACAGCTTTTATAAAATACTGGCGACTACTGGTGACTAAAAAGTAGTGATGGGTATCGGATATCTTTTCATATCCGGATATCCAGCAATTCTCGCCGGATATTCATCCGGATATCCGAAATTAAATTTTCTATCTCGGATATCCGGAAATCGATTTTGCGTTTTTTGGGTTTCCGAAATTCGTTCTAAAAGTTTCTTCATAATAGCATTTCGGATACACGGCAGATATCAGGATATTCGGATATATACATGTTTGTTTTCGGATACATATCCAGATATGTTTCATGTCCGGATATCCGGATATCAGGATACCCGGTGACCATCTATGCTAAAAGCATGCTTTTTCTATATCTGCTGACTTGGAAAATAATACTGATAAAAATTTTATAAACAATATTGCAAACCGGTGAGCGGTGACAGGTGTTACTGTAATTTGTGAAAATTGAAATTCACCGCTCGTAAAACCAGAAATGAAGATATAGAAGCTAATTTCGCGTCAGTCATTTCAGTAAACAATTCAAGTATTTCATTGTTTTCAATGAAAACACAAAAAGCACAAAATAAACACGGTGTAAAAAGAAATTAAAATTAAAATTTTAGTGAAATAAAATCTTTGCGTGGCGGTTGAGCCGCAATGAAACTTCCATTTGGGCCCTGCGAACATCATGTCAGCCCCCCCAAACCTCTAGCTACGCAATTACGCGCCATAAGCCTTTCGCCATATATTGGAAGTGGTTTTGGTGAGTGTCCGAGACTATCAAAGCCACTTAAAAATATGTAAATCAAACAAACTGGGGGCTGGGCTAGCCAGCCTCCATAATCATTCTGAATTTGCTAAGCTATGAATTGGAACGGTTCTTTTTGCGTGTCTTTCGGATTTTATCTATTGCGAGCGGTGATTTACGGATTGTTTGATTGATATTGTAAGCTTTGGGAGACTTAGACAGCTGGAAAGTAAGTTGGATTTAGTCACGGTAGCTGAAATGTGAGCCTGCGGTGCACCGGCGTAGGAGTATTTGGTGCTCGGACCGCAACCGTGGAGCCTACGGGCAGTACCGGGGATTTACACGGGTTTTCTGTGATGTTGTAACGGGGTCTTGTGGATTTATTTGGAGTTTTCTGAGGATAGTCAATTCTAGCGGGGCTAGATTTGGCTGGTTTTTTGAGAATTTCTGGGGTTCTTACTGTAATTTGGAGGATGTTTTACGGAGATTCTGGGGTTTGGTTGTTACGTTACGTTTACATTGGTGTTGTACGGTGTGAGCTAATGACCTAGTGGAATAACCGGATAAGTTATCGTAGTGGACGTGCGGAAAGCACCTTAACAAAGAAACTTTCGGCACTTAGCAAGGAATAAGGTCGGCAACTAGGCATACTACTTGTGCCGGTACTTGTGCTTTTACTCGTTGCTTTAATTTGCAGTATTTGGTGGGAATAAAAGGGGAAAACGACTACATTATTGAACTAGAGCAAGATAGCGTCATTGAAACGCGGACTCAAATGCGGAGTTGGTGATTTAGATAAGCCGAGAAAACACGAACTATTCACAGTCCTATTAATATCCGACCAAAGTCACGAATTTGTTAACCAGACTCTGTCTGCTGTTTGGGGCGCTGAGCACAGAGTGACTTAATGTTTCACCCGCAGGTGAATGGACTTGACAACCGCAGAAATCATGCAGTTGAGCAAAAATGCGACATCGGTACCTAATAAATCTGGTATGTTTTCTCCGGAATTTTCCGGTATTTTCGGTATTGAAAATTTTTCTCATTCAAAATTTAAGAAAAATTGGCATATTATCCTAATTTTTCTAAAGTTGTCTGAGCGTGGATTCCCAAATTTTTTATTTGTATCAAATTTATCATACATTTCCCAGTTACTAAGTACATTTGTTTCAAGATTTTGACATTCCAAACGTCATTGATTGCAAAATTTGCTCTCAAATATGATGGTTCACGTATAAAACTTTTTTGATTTTTCTTATAATTTTAGGAGATGCCAGTAACAATAAACTATTTTTTCAAAATTGAACTTTTCGGTTAACAGTGTTTTTTGTTTTTCGGTTTCGGTACTTTTTAACTTTACGGTTCCGGTTTCGGTTCCGCTATTTTGTAATACCGGTTGCATCCTGCCTGCTGGATATAAACAAAATATGAATTTCATCATATATTTAACGTTCTGCAACCAGATTCGACACTTTTAAGGTTTTAAATCTGTGGCCCATGTATAGAACAGGGCTTTCTGTTTTCCAGATGGAAAACTTTCGACCAGGACTGCAGCGCAGCCGCTCCTGCATGACGGCCTGATTTTCCACTAGTTTGGTAGGAAAAATTGCAGGCAGAGGTTTTGCTGGGGAAAAGTGGAAAATTCACAAGCCTGGTTATTCCCTGGTTCGGTACGGAAAATCTGTTGTGTAAAGTTTGTATGGAAAACGGGAAAAGTGGAAATTTTAAAAGTTTAGATAATTCCTAGGTTGGTAAGGAAAAAAAAGAAGCATAGGTTTTGGTTGAAAAACGGGAAAAGTGGAAAATTTTAAACGCCTAGATTTTCCCTTGTTTTGGTAGGAAAATTTGCAGTGCAAAGCTTGTTTGGAAAACGGGAAATTTGGAAATTTTAAAAGCTTTAAGAGAAATCAAGGCATTTTAATTTTCCAATTTTCCCGTTATCCAAACAAAACCTGTGCTTTACATTTTCCCTACCAACCCAGGGTATATCTAAGCGTTTAACTTTTCCCGTTTTCCAACCAAAACCTATGCTTCAGATATTTCTTACCAACCAAGGGAAAATCTAGGCATTAAAATTTTCCACTTTTCCGGTTTTCCAACGAAATCCTGTGCTTCAGATTCTTTCTACCAATCCAGGGTAATATCCACTTTTTCCTTTTTCCAACCACACTTAAAATAATATTTCTGAATTCAAGAAAATATTTCTTACATTTAAGAAATATGATTAGCAGGGTGCACTTTCTGTTATAAACAGAAAAGTTTCAAAAATGTTTTTAAATAAAGTCTAAAAATAAACCTTTTCCTGATATTTTTAGAAAAATTGTCATAAATATCAGAAAATCTTTTCAGATGAGCCACAGAAAATACTATTCTGGATAAATTCAGAAATACTTTTTTGTGTGCAAAACCTATGCTTGACATATTTCTTAGCAACCTGGCATTAAAATTTTCCACTTTTCCCGTTTTCCAACCAAAACCTATGCTTCAGACATTTCTTAATACCAAACAAGGAAAAATCTATTCATTTAAATTTTCCCGTTTTGCAACCAAAACCTATGCTTCACATTTTCCCTACAACGAGGGTAAAATCTAGGCATTAAAATTTTCCGCTTTTACCGTTTTCCAACCAAAACCTATGCCCTACGCAGGAATTTTTCACTTTTCCACCTTTGTCGGTTTTCGATTCGAATAACACATCGCAATGTTCCAGGCTAAAAACCAACCAAAGTGTTGCTTCCCAACCAGAGGTCAGTTTTATTTCTCATTCCGTTTTCCAAGTTTTCTTCAACTACTGGCAATAGAGATTGAAAACGTTCATGAATCATCTACTAAATATGTGAATCCAACCATTTTTCGACAAACTGAAAAAATTTTGGCATTTCGTACGGAAAAATAGTCTTCAGTTTTCTTGCCCAATTCGCTTTGGAGCTTTTTTCAAGTACGGCAACAGTGATTAAAAACGTTTCTGAATTATCTACTAAAAATGGATATTTGCAGCTCAGCGCTTTATATAAATTTTCATTGAAATTTAATAGAATCATACGGTGACTAGATTCGAATATTTACTTAGCTAGTTTTTAAAAATTGTATAGAGTTTTATTATTGAATTATAAATTTTATTGATATAAATATCATGGATCGACGGTTTTTCAGCGGTTATCCAAAATATGCAGGATTTATCTAAATGATGTGTAGTCAGGGTTAAATCTACGCCTCGCTTGCTGCCATTTCATTTCGGTTACCAAGGGCACGCCCTACGAACTGAGAAAATAGATGTATTTCGGACAATTTTCTGTTTATTTGGGAATGAAATCCGAAGTTTGATTATGTTTTCCTGGTTCCTTTTCTTATATTTTACGTTGAATATTATGTTGGCTTGTTTGCATTTTGATATCGTTAGTTTTGTTTTGTTTGCGTTTTGATATCGTTAGTTTTGTTTTTGTTTTGCAACAAGTTGTGTGTTTTCACAGCGTTAGTCTGATTTCATTCTTGCATTTATTTCCGCGGAAAGACTGTTGCACGGCTTGGAATCGTACTGGGACACAGGCTGAAATTCTTGTACTTATTTAGAAACTAAAATATTCGGGGGTAGGGTGTGAGGACTAGAGGTCCAGGCGAGTTCATCCCTTTCTGGTCTTAGTATGTAGGTACGATCTGTGATTGATTACGATTAAGTTCGTTGAACTCGCGTCAATGAGTGAAGACGGTTCAACAGTTTTATTAAGAATTCGGTAACGTAATGAATACTGAAGCAATATTGAATTCAAGAACAAGTAAACACAAGAATACGAAATGCAAAACAATATAAGAGCACTTAAACCGTAAAGCTAACTTAGAATTAAACGGAGACGAAGTTGCTGTTAGAATTCACGAAAACGCATTCAAAATCGAATCTCTTAAGAGAACAAAATAATTTCCGAAATTTGCCGCATTCTGCAACTAATTTACGATATAACTGAATGCAAGATATAAGAAACTGTTTAAACAAACTTCAAAAACCAGTTTTTCTGGTTTTTAATATTTTCCTCAGTTGTTCATAAAATCGGTGATAACTGAATAATTTCTCTTTTATTAATGGTTAAATTCAGATTTTCCTCTTTAAGAGGAAACCCAGTTTTTCCTCCAGGAATATCGTAATTGATTCCAGAGAGCAATTAACAAGTCCGGACAACGAATGTCATTTATGTCATAACGGTAAATGACGTAGCCGGACGGTTCTGACATATGTCTTAGTTGATTTTCTATAACGACCGAGGAGGGAACAGCGGCAGGGGCCGCTCACAGTCATTCCCCTTAGCAATGCAAATTGCAAAGTATATGCATTCTGTGCTCTTGTGCACCGGATCCGGAAGTAGAGCTTTACATCGTGCCCCGTCGATTGAGCCGTAGCGAATCTAGGGGAAGTCTACGTCGATTTCTTTTTGGACCCGGATTTACTACCGATCGGCCCAGCTTCAGCTTTGCCGGAACCCACATATATACGTATTTCACACGAACCACTGATACTATAGGTGATTTGCTTGCTTGCGATATGACATCAGAAAATATCCGTTCCCGGCTTTCTAAAAGTGGTCCGGCCACAGACTGTCAATCAATTCCATGGTAGTAGGCATACATACAGATGATGGTTTCAATTTTTTGTAGTTTTAAAAACATCTGGAAAGTTTAGATACCCAAGCCGGATATCCGGCCGCACCCTTTGTCTACCGAGTCGTGTGTCACTATAACACAGGCTACCTATCCCCCAACGTAGACGCAAGAGTGGACGCAATATGGTACTGTGCAATTGGCGATGTAATATTCGACCAGCCGGAGATAAGCCGGGCCTTCCGCTTGCAACGCAAACTTGCTAACCACTACACCACTGGGCCGTGATACCACAAGACCAATTGCCCCACCATATTACAAGGTTTACAAATGCAGGCGTCGTTGGGTAATCTCATTGTAAACCGTTTTATATAGCGGTGTTTCGTTCCGGTCATCTATACAAACTGAACCGTATTACCGAAATCTTAATTTAGTCGAAAAAATTTTGATTACTGTTGTAGATTGGATGGTTTTTAGAACATTTGAACGTATTGAACCGACTAGAATTTAAAAACGTTCTGAAGTTAGAAAATTAAAGATACTGGGTAAAAATGCCAAAAACTTGGGAGGTGGTAGATAAACAATTTTAGGATTTCAGGTGCAGGTGTATTGATCGGCGGTTTTTCATAAGTTTATTAATGAAATTTCGCTTACTATAATTTTGCTTCATACGGGAGCCTTCAACAGCTATGCGATACAAGCGTACAATACTCATCACTGGTTCTACAGACGGAATTGGGAAAGAGACCGCAGCGGAACTATCACGAGCGAAAGATAATTTTGTTATAATTCATGGACGTAATGAAAGTAAAGCTTGTATCTACGTTTGTGTGAATGAAAATTTTTGCGATTACAATTTGATTTCGGGGTTGGATAACCACGTCTAACACTTTTTTCGAGTGATAGTAACGTGCGCGAAAAAGTTTGGCCTTAGTACCTCATTCTACAGCCTGTCTGTAGATATATCCCCTATCCGTCCTTTTTCTCACCCTTGTACAATCCGTGATTTGATCGAATCCGAATCCATTGCTAATTTGCCGAATCTAGATCAGAACGTTGCATTTTGCAAATTTTTAATGTGCGTATTGTTAATTTGTTTTGGAATACGTACCAAAGCAATGCCAGTCGCATAACTTTTAAAAGGTGATACTGACAGTTCTTCAAACATTAGCGCTCTGCAAAACTATTAAAATTTATTATGCTAACAAGTCTACTTTTTAGCAAACAGCAAATATTTCGTGCCTGACATCAGTTTGGAAATTTCCCCCAATTTTTGCCGAATGTGAACGTCTGTTGCCACCCTGCCCTGCACATTGTCACCTTCTGTGTGACTGCGTTACAGCGATCTTCCAACCTGGTTTTTTCGAAAATATTGGTTGTTTTTTAATTTAACGAGAAAATATGTATAAAAAACTATTTTTAGGACGCTGCCAAGAAGCAGTTGCGGATATTTTACAACGAACAAACGGAGATGGAAGCAACCTTGGCCAAGTTACGGGTGATTTTTCAGATATGGAACAGGTAGTTATACTTGTGGTGTTTAACTTTAATATACGCCTCTTTTACCATTTACTATTTATGTTGTTTTTCGTTACAACAGACTTGTGCATATTAGTGTATATAATAGTATTGTTGATTATTACATTTTAGGTGAATTCCATGGTGGATGATATCAAAACCAAATTTCCTCAACTGAATGTGCTGTGCTGCAATGCAGGAGTTTTAATCAAAAATCGTACTGTTACAAAGAATGGTTTGGAAATGACATTTCAGGTATTATAGGTTTTATTCAAATTATTAATGTTTAATTTTTCAACATGCACTATCTTGTGACTAAGAAGAATCACTGTAAACGTACGCGAAAATTCCTGTTATCCATGTAGTTTGCTGGATTGTATTGACAAAATTGGCCGGGCTTGCTGAGAGAACCTTGTCCATGCAATTCAACCAGAAAATTTGTTCGCGAATTTTTTGTGTTTCTTTTATATCGATGCCGTCGTATATTCATTATGATTTTACCATTCATTTAAGGTGAACCATTTAGCTCATTTTCTTCTGGTCAACAAACTTCTTGCAACACTTAAACAGAATACACCATCTAGAATTGTGATTGTAAGCTCGTTGTGTCACAGTTGGCATCCCATAAAATTTGACGATTTACAGGTGAGCTTTCAATAAATCATTCTATATGCGTTTGCTGCATGTCTTAAACAAGCTTGCATCAGGGTGGCAGCAAAACTTCGGATTTGGTTTGACCAGATTCGGCAAAAATTGAAGCTTCGGATTGGATTTTGGAAAAGTATTCGGATTTGGCTTCACCAGATTCGGCAAAAATTGAAACTTCGGATTCGGTTATGGAAAAGTGGAATCCATTGAGTTTCATAAATTTGGTTCTATTTGCCTGTATAAGATTAGGTTTGCTAAGCTGATATGTCGGACTGCTACAGTGTTAAGTGCCACTCTGGTTTGTGTATAGTCTTGTTGTAAGCAAGGTAACTTGAGCTTACAATTGCACATGAACTGATGGTTAGTTACGCAACCTATCCGTAATGTGCAATCGAGTAACAAAATTTTCAGGCTGACCTGCTTACCGGAGAAGGATCTGATACATTAATTACCTAATTTCTTTAAATGGTGCAAAAATTGCATAAGGTAGCTAAATACATTTTACAAGTTTCAATTGGGCAATTTCTTGCAGACTTAATGACACGAACGTGTTAGTGTAGGTGTGGTTGTGGGAATTGCGTTACATTTAGAAATTGGTTGTTTTTCAGGCGACACAAAACTACGAAAAGTATGTTCAATATTCGATTACTAAGCTACAGAATGTCCTGTTCGGCTTGGCCTTGCATAGACACTTGTCTCACCAAAACGTAACTGGTGTCACTGTGAATATGCTCGAACCCGGTGTGATTGCTACTAAACTTCTTGCTGTTGGGGGTTATTCAGGTGCACCTTTGAAAGACGGGATAGTTGCCCCTGTAAAGTTATGTACAGATTCGTCCTTAGACAGCATCAGTGGTAAATACTTTGACAGGTGTTGCCGAGAAGAAGCCCCTGATTCGAAAGCGTTGTGCGAAACGGACCAAGATAAGCTGTGGAAATTGAGTGAAGAGTTGTGTGCTAAACTTGGAGTTTGGTGATGGGTACCAAATGCATTCCAATGCGCGCACTATTTTCTGAAATGTTGGAGTGAAAAGTGATTATAGTAGAACTTAGTTTTGTTTTGACTTAACACAAAGAGTGTAATCATACGTTGTGTGCAAATAAAATGGCAATATATTTACTGTTTTATGAGCGAAACAGGCACTTAATGGAGAGCACTGCAGAAGCACTACATTGGTTTACCTATTTAGACTCTACGAGTGATAAGTATTTGGCCCTCTTTCTGCTTAGGAAAAAATCAACGAATATAACGAAAACTTTCATATATTCGTAATCAGTGCGACATTCTGAAAATACATGACTACTCCGAGGCAGAGTTGCTTCGATTTGGTATCCGAGGGTCTCATGGAAGAAAAGCTAGCCCTCGTATCACAAACTAACTGGGCATATACGACTGAAACTTGAAATATGCAGTCAACTCGTTCAGGCAAAGCGAACGATATTGTTTTTCTAAACTTAAGAGATTTCACTTTTATCCATGGGTTGACCCTTAATGGGCCATCCACCTAATGCGTGCGCTAATGTAAAAATTTGTGCAACCATCCGGTAGAGATCTGTGTACAAATCGAAGCTGCAACTACCGTGTAGGTGCAATTTCATGCGGTAAGTAGACACTATTTATTGTCCGTTGGGAGAAAAGTTAAAAAATTAAGCAAAATAAGTGTAATGTGTTTGTGTTGTTATGTATATTTGCGATGCTATATGAACACAGTGTAATATGTCTACGTTCTCGTTAGGGACTACGGGACTTTATAGTGGTCTCGTAGTAGAGGAGTTAAAATCACGCCGGACCTTAAATACTGGGACCCGGACATTTTTTCGCTAGGATGTTCATAATACAAAATCTCGACAAAAATTGAAAAATATTTCCGGAATTCCCAGGTCAAGTGGTCACGATATACTAAAATTTTCAAAGAAATAAATGTTCCCTGGTTTGTTTCCCTAAACGGAAGCAGTGCTGAGTACGAATTACAGCTTGCTGTCAGTGTGAAACTGGAATTCCGGTTCCGGTAAGAAAATTCAGTATTTTTCACTGTCCGGTTCCGGTAATAAATCCGGTATTTTTCACCGGAATTTTCCGGTATTTTTGGTATTTAAAACTTTTCATTCTAAAATTTAAGAAAAATTGCATATTATTCTGACTTATTTATATATTGAGACTGTCTAAAGCGTGTATTGCCAAAATTTCCATTTGAGCCATACTCCATAATTTATCATATGTTTCCACCTTACTACTGCATTTGGTTCAAGATTTTGGCATTCTAAATGATGTGTTTACAGCATTAAAACCGATAAAATAGCGTTAAAAATAAGTTTTTCGGTAACAAGTATTTTTTATTTTCCGGTTCCGGTTCTGGTATTTTATAATTCCGGTTGCACCCTGCTTGCTGTGTATGAAGCATAGGTAGAACACAGGCATGGTGCACTGCAATTCAGGTTTGTTTGGGAAATCCGAAATTTTTCACTATCCGGTTCCGGTATTAAACGCTGTATATTTCATCGCAATTTTTCGGTATGGGAAGTTTTTCTAGTTTGAAGATTTAAAAAATTGGCATATTTTCACCTATCTTTTATATTTTTCCTGGGCACTGCCAGATTTTCAAATTATGCGATGCAAAGGTAGAAATCACGACAGTTTGGTATTGCATATATATCAATGAGGTCACTATTAGTGTTCCGTCTGCTAAAAGTGTAAACCTGATATACGCAAGAAATAGCAAAAAATTTTGCATAAGTATTTGCTAGTAAAAGTCTATTTTTGTTTACAAGGAATGTTACGGTAGCTGGTATTTTTCACGTCTCGGGCTCGGTCACCTGTTGATTTGTATTTCCGGTTTCGTCCTGGTGTTGGGCGTGTTCGGATTGCGGTAATTGATATTTGATAAAATATCGGCCAACTCTGAGCGTCGTAGGACAACTATAGCTTTTGGAGAAAATGGAAACCACTTCTGCTGCAAGCTCAGGTTTTGCTGAAAAATGAGGCAAGCCTAACAGCAGGACAACGGGCTTGACAGCTAACGGGTCATCCACGTTATACTGTTAACGCCACTGTAAAAAATTGCACCCAAATGCGGGTTCCTAAGTTCCTAATTGTAGCGTTTATAAATTATATATCGAAAACTCTCCCACACTATGTGTACACCCGGCTGACAACAGAGAGTATCTGTGAACAGCGTATACTTCGTCATACTATGGCATATACAGAAGCCACTTTGTCAACACGCTATAGAAAGCACAGCTGTTTTGCCCAGTCTGTCAGAAGGACATTCGCTTATTGCATGACACAAACACCGTCTGTCCGAAGGGACTCTGTTAAGCAATTATACAGAGTCTGTGCGAAGGAACTTTTATTGTCAGACACTGTGTCCAGTATCCACATTGTCCCTACTCCCTCCGAAGGGAATACCGCCATAACTGACGAGCTATGTATGCCTTCTGTAAAGTTAGACAGTATAACGTGCATGACGCATAAGACAGCAAAAAATTACCAGCTTTCTATGACGGAAACGGGCGCAGATTTTTATCGGAATCGGATATCCATTAAACCTTGGTATTAAGGAATTCTCCCGCAGTTCTGCGCTAGGTCAGTCGGCTCAATTAAAATTTACTAAATATTTGCCAAGGAAATACAATACATTGTATACGATAAACAAAGATTAACAAAATTAATGTTTTAAATTGCAAGTAAAATAGTTTCATCACAGCCAGATTGACAATTTAATTCGGCTGAAGCATATATAACTTGAAGAATGTGTTCGACCACAGTGCATATATATTTGAGAAAAAGTCAAAATTAGATTTTGAAATAAGTCCACTTCAGCTCACGGTGTCTCGTAGTTTCCTGCCTGAATTTGGATGTCATTTTACGTTAAACCTTATAGTCAGATGTGAAATTCACCGAAAATTCTTTTTATTAATAGGTTTAGCGTTTTGTTTTAACCCTTTACATGAGAACGAATTTAGTTTCTGCAACTCGCTATGTATCTTTTCACAACGAAAAACGAATTTGTCGTATGCCATGTTTACACGCCGCTCGCATTTATATATACGCGTACCACAGATATTGCATAAACCATTGTGACTTAATTGAAGTTTAAATGCAAATTCAATTCAACTCAAAGTGCAAAACGCAATTACGGCAGTGTTGTGCTACATTTAGTGCCATCCCCCTTGCATCCGTATCATGTGTTGCGCCTGAAGCCCCATGTAAAAATCATGGGTGGAACTTTTTTCTGCGGGACTGCAACATTGTAAGTAAGCTTAAGTTTTAGAAGAATTTTTTGCTTAGGCTTTAGGCTTAGGAATATGCTTATACTAATGTTACGGACCTGTTCTATACGTACTTTTGCCCGCTTGAGCAAAATTTCGTTTTTGAGCAATTGTTCAAAGCAAAGTGTATGAGCTCTCTTATCAAAAGACAACTTTTTCAGCTTCTAAGTCTATTAAGTGAAAATGATTTCACAATTTATCCGAAATTTCAGGTCATAAGTCCCTTTTATTTTTGCAGAATGTGGCCATCATGCATGGCGAACGCTTTTGTTTAGCAATTAAAAATAAAAGCAGCAAAAACAAACTATCAGGGTGTAAACGGATAGCAAAAATAATGGAAACGGAAACGGATAGTGATTAAAATAACGAAAACGGAAACGAAAACAAATATTGAAGTATAAATGTTTCAAAAATGTTTTATTACTCCGCCAACATAATCGAAATTCGCCGGCTTTCAAAATTTCAATGAAAAACTGGCGTAAGCATTGAAATTTTTTAAAATTTTGATGAGTTTCGTAATTTTTAATCCATTTTGAAAAATTGCAGCACATCTATAACAAAAAATTGCAAGATATATACGTGATTTAGAACTTATTTTGAACGTAAAAATAACATAATTCTCGTTTTTATAACGGAAACGGACACCGATTTTAACGAAAGCGGAAACATATCCGGTTACACCCTGCAAACTATTGAATAAGCACCGGAAATAATACAAACATTTGCACATGATTACAATCATTTTGAACCAAAATGATAGTCATTAATTTTTATATATTATTTCACTACAAATGAAAAAAATTAAAAACAATTTTCAAAGAATCGCCTGCAGTTTCTACGTTGTAGAACATTCACCTCATTATCTGGACAGTCTTATTAATATATGCGCAAAGACGTTACAATTATTGCAACATAATTGGCTAATAAAATTCGCTGGGTTTCTGAAACCCTTACTTCAGAACGAATTCGCAGTTTAGTATGTTGTAAGCAATTCTTTAACCATTAATTCGTATCTAAAAGCGTACTTAATTAAAGTTAATACTTAGGTCACTGACGAAATCTGATGTTTTACAATGACCAAATCTAATTTCTAACAGACGGACAGTTCAGTCATATACACTTGCTTCCAATTAAAACTGTAGACTCATTGTGCTTCCTCATTTAACGCAAATATATTGCTCCCTTTTTATGTCGATGACTCAAATTTGGCACATATTTTTCCTGTTCAAAAAGTTCAATATTTAGTTAAGTCGACGACTATGGTATATAAATATTTAACTATAACTTAAGCAAATATTTAGGTAAGTAGGATTTCGGAAACTCAGTCATTCGGTCACAGAAATATTTCACCGCGTGATAAACACGGCGTACTCTACAACCTGCACCATTGTATATGCCTTTCAGGATTTGCGCAAAAAATCTATATTTAAGCAGATGTTCTTTAGTTTAAATCTGTATTATTCGAAGCATAATTATATGACAAATAATAACAGCAAATATACAAACTGAATATCCAGAACCAGCGACGCCGGAAGCAAATTAATATTGGGGGCACGATAGTACCTAACATGGTCGAATCCTAAAGAGTGTTCTTATGCTAAAATCACTATGTTTTGCAAAAAAAGTGTGACAGACAAGATGCTCCAGTGAAATGAAATGTTTACTTTAACTCTATAGTAACGCGAAAGCTTTTTTCGGTTTTCATCACCAGTCAAAATGAAATGGTTTGTGTCATTCACTGGTAAAGTATCAACGATACCAGGATACATGCCCATTATCAGTATTTGATTTAACCCCTTCTCACATTGAGTTGCCTGTAGGCAACTTAGCGCAGTTTATATACATTAAATAGCATATATCGCACCGTGTTTAACAATTGCAACACGTATACGTAGTACTAAATCACCACAAGACGTGAGAGCCCCCTCGGGCTCGAGCGTCAACCTCCTATAGTTGAGTGGTGATGGTATTCGCCTCCCACTCCAGTCACTGGAGTTCGAATCCTAGCATAAAAGTAGGTCTCAGGGGAAATAGAAAATATTTATGTGAGAAAGGGTTAAGCGAAAAATTTTCAGTTTACTATCTATAACCCCTTCTCACATTGAGTTGCCTGTAGGCAACTTAGCGCAGTTTATATACATTAAATAGTATATATCGCACCGTGCTTAACAATTGCAACACGTATACGTAGTACTAAATCACCACAAGACGTGAGAGCTCCCTCGGGCTCGACCGTCAAGCTCCTATAGTTGAGTGGTGATGGTATTTGCCTCCCACTCCAGTCACTGGAGTTCGAATCCTAGCATAAAAGTAGGTCTCAGGGGAAATAGAAAATATTTATGTGAGAAAGGGTTAATCGTTTTTGTGAACCTCATCAGTGCCGGAGTAGACAGGGGTGGGGACTCCCGCCATACTCCATTTTGGTGATCCCAATGTAGAGGTGGATCCAGAATATCTAGGTCTTTCATCTGATGTTCTCAGGTTTGGGTTGTGTTGGTAGAACAGGTACTGTACAGTTTGATATTGTGAGCTCTGGTCAATATTGGGACAGTGGCTGTGTCCCCAACAATCTGAAAATTCGGGTGGCAAGTGCCCCCCTGCCCCCCGCTCCCGGCGCCTATGTCCAGAACCTGTTGTAAAAAAACTGTTTGAATAAATTGTAAATATCCTGATGAATCTAAATTACTTTCTTTTGTAGACCAAACAACCAGGAATGAAATGGGCTCTGGCTTTTGTCGTACTTGGGCGATGTCAGGATTTTGGTTCGAATTTAGCCCTACCCATGGTATACGTCAAAATGCTTCTCGTGTAAAATTGATAGTTGGCTTAAGCCAACATACATTTACGATAAACTAAAATATATTTTTTTAAAAGCCCCTGGGATGGGCAATGGCCTCATTTACCCCTTCACTGACGTACCCTTTGACGCCATTAATATAAAAACAACATATACAATGAGAACCATAGTTTTGATTTTCATAATTCATTCAGATAAAAATTGCAGTTTTCTCTGTGTTCGATCCGTATAGCAAATTTGATTAAGAATTCACCATGGATACTCTCTGATTCAAAATTCGTATATGCGCAAACAGAGGAGTTGCAGATATTTAGTCAAATCATATCCGTTTCAAAGCTTATATAGTAGCTGGTTGTAACTGAAACGTTAACAATAGTAGTTGCTGTTTCAAAGCCTGATTGTAAGCAATAATTTCAACAGACTTCAGATAGTTTGAGCATTCATAAAGTGCCTCAATGTATGCTCATGTAAAGTTTCCATGATTCTTTCTGGAAATAATAATAATAATAATAATAATAGGAGTAGTAGTTGTAGTAGTAGCAGTAGTAGTAGCACCAGAACGAAAACACGTTTCTAACTCTGAGCAGAGTTTTCCAACAATTAACAATTGCTAAACTGACTAAAATTTAGCTTTGAAAACCATGTTTTTGCAGTTGCATCAAAGTTTAACCTTTTAAATGTTAGGGTGTAACTGCAATTTGAGGTTGACATACATCGGATATCGCTTGATAATTTGGTAGTCTGTGCGCCAAACCAAAATCAGCAAGTACAGCTGTTGAATGGAATGCAGGTTTAGTCTTTGAAATATCAATGTAAACGTCACAAATTCAAGTCAAATACTGGAATTCCCTTACAAAATGCATTGAAGTTGTTGTCGTTGCTGATGCAGTTGTACTTATTTATTGTCACAGCGAAAACTATGCTGGCTAGGAAAAGCAATTATGACTTCGAGGAAAAAGTGGATAAGTCCAAATTGATTGAATACATAATAGTAGCCAGAGATCGGTAGAGATTATAGATATGTTTCATTCGGAAAACGTCTTAAACGACCAGAAACATGAGATGCATTCATATAAACATTGTTTTGCCCGAAGCCGGTCCGCTGGTATATTTCCATAATGTTCATAGTTCAATTTGCACTCATTATAGTCACAATCAAATTTGTCGTGCACAAAAATCATTGGCAGCTTTAAATGACCAGACTGTTTTAATATACTGCACATTTAGCTATATTAGCGAGTCATTAATTACATAGCTAGTTCAGTATACCGGCATTAATCCTGAAAGCGGTTCCTCATATAATAGGAGTAATTCAGCTTAAGAAGCCTTCCACTTAAATAAATAATTACATGCTTAGTTAACCCTGATTTAGCGGTACTCCCAAAATCGCAGCAAATGCGAACCCCTGCGCTGCCACCTACCAGAAATTTTCACGTTAGCACCATTACCCTTCGAGCGACAGGTTATCAATGGGGATTTCTCCAAAGCACCAGCATAGGAATTTCTCCTATTATCCCGCATTAGTGGAATGCCCTCAAGTACGATCAAATATACGTTTTCCTGCTAACTTTATAATCTTTTGGCAGAGTGTTCGCGTTAAACCCGGCTGGGCTGTCGCTACCGTCGACAGCGTCGAATTTTGCCGATTCATCTAGTGATAACATCATCGATATAGGTTCTCCGTTAAATTTTGGTGCCGCGTTATACGCGTCGATCACAGGGCCAGTACTATGATGCAGCTTGATTTGTATATCACCCCCGCTACCAGTACCTCCAATACCAGCACTAAAATTGTTTGATTTTGTTGTGGCAGTTGAATTTGTCAACACTGAACTCGATCCGTTCCGACTTGACGGGACGTTATTGTTGAAAAATCGTTGGTTGATATTAGTCCAATTTTTGGTCGCGTTCCCTGCGCTGTTTCCAGCCCCAAAACCGCTGATGGCGAAATTTGCAGGGGGCGGTGGACTGCCGTTGCTACTGGCGTATTTTGACGGGGGTTTCTTGGTTTTGCAACGGAACCAATCGCCAGCACACGCACGGTACCCTAAGCCAAACCCGATTACTCCTGCAATGAACACGGTAATGATGATTGCTAACGCGACGCTTTCAAGGCCGTACGCTGCAGTTGAGTTTGCTGCTCGCTTGTTGACTGCACTTGTTTCAGCGCCGTATTCTGCAAAAAATATAAAAGATTTTAAAACTCGAGATTTGATAATTTTGGCGGCTTACCCACTTAAAGACCTGTCTTAGGCTTGGGCTGAATGGTCACTTTTATACAGAGCATGGATTTTATAACTAGTAAGAAATGTCCGAGCATGACATGGACGGACATAATCTGATTTACAAGGTAAGAATAGGTTTTGTTGGATTCTATGTTTACACGTGGACTTGGACAAACAATTTAAAGCATGAAATAGTTAACCAAAATAGGAATTGTATAAAAATGTATATATAAATATAAATATACATATAGGGTGGGGGCACCCAAACTCGCGAGCGAAGCGAGCGAGAAGCCAAACGCATTTTAAAACTTAAGCGGTTTATATATAATATATTTGACTTAGTATTTCACTCACCTGATGTCCTGCCAGGCGTTTCAGAATACGCACCATCTTCTAGTCCAGGTAATGATTTTTTGTGCGGGCAGTTGCATTCAGAATTTTCGCGTCCTTTGGTGCCAAAACTTTCTGAAATGTTTTACGTGTTTTAAAATTTGCGTTTACACAAGCACAATGTTGTATCAACAATACGCTTACAGCATACACATTAAAAAATTGCAACGAATTTGACTAAACCAAAATTCACTCTACTGTAGTCCCACGAGAAACCGAGACGCCGCTAAAACTGATGTGGGTCGTTCTTTCGATTAAAAGCTAATTAAGTGAAATTTGTGAAATTATTTTCTGAAAAGTTAGAATACAGTTTTTGACAGATTTAAGCACACTTACTTGCTGAGTACGTTCTAGTGTCGGTTTCATCGTCATCGTGGTACGTGAAATCGTGTAACGGTTTGCTTAACGATGATTTTCCTGAAAATTTAAGACAAGAAACGTATTAATTAGTGATACATCTAGAGATTATTAAATTATATTACACCATTTATTGTCCAATTTTGTTAGTGAATTATTCTAAGACCTTGTAACAAAAACTGCAGCTCAAAAATTACGGCACCACAGGACTGACCCATTTTATATTTCGAAAGTCCTGATTTTTGCCGAACAGCCCTTATACGTCTGGGCATATCCTTAACCTGCTGTTAACGACCTAAATGTAACATTGACCACAGAGAAAGCTGATGGCCAACTGCAAACCGACATCCACCGGAACCCGCTAGTCTTAACACATATTCTCCCATTCAGGGGCGGCACGTTTTTCTGCGGGACTGCAATATTGTATGCTTAAGCTTTAGACTATTTTTGCTTAGGCTTAAGCTTAGTATAACCTCATTCTTACGCCGCTTAGGCTTACATTTAGGAATAATATGCTTATACTGCTACAACGGCTCTGTTCTATACATTGGCCCAAGTATTTAACTTTAAGATTTACAACTTTAATACGCACTAATACATGTTTCCCCGATTCAAATCTTTCTAAAAATCGCTAGCGCCTACCATCATATATATCTTTTCGCTCTCTTTCTCTCTCTATTGTCATCCATATATGAATGCAATTTATATATGAATGCAATTTCAGCTACTGCGATCAACAGATTAACAATCGCTGCAAACCGCACCGCACTGTTTTACTGCGTTGTCACGCGACATTTTGCGTATTCAAAGTATATATTGTCGATTTTTCACAAAATGCGAAACGATTTGTGTAAAACGGCAGTTTTTTTCACAAAGTTTGTTTTACAAGGTGGTAGAAATTACAATCAATAAGACAGCCAAGTTTTGCCATTGTTTTGTACAGTATTTGTTGCGAAAGTTCTGCGTTATGTGCGGTTACACGTTTTCTTTTTATGAAAAGAAATTGCCGATTAGACACCAGATTTAAACACTAATATTGTTAGTTCTTCACATAATTGATCTATGTTTTACATTTAACACCTTCATTGCTCAATATATATATGTATGTATATATATAAAATACAAATGCGTGAAATACAAATGCGTGAACTTGCATGCGTAACCACCTTTTGTGAAACTGCGCAAATTATATAATGGAAGGAACACCACTAAGCGAAAAACGGCAAAACCTGGCACAAACACTGCATCAACGTAAAATTATTGCACTGATCTAAAGCAGGACCTCCACTTTTATTTAGAATTTAATGGTTAAAAAACTTGCTAAACAGTGGATATAGACGTATCCCTTCTCGCCCCTTCTTCAACCTTTTTAGTTCCGCTGTCTCTAGCAAGAAAAGTGTCAACGAAATTTCAAAGTTGGAACACATTAATTGAGTTAAACACAAATTTTAAATTCACTTTTTTAACTAATTACTCACCCGATCCATCTTTGCACAGGCTTGAAACGCCGGTTCGAACGCTTTGAGCGTATTTGCCATCTGACCATTTTCTGTAAAGTTCAAAAATGCTTCATTTAAATGTGAACGCATTGGCAATTTATTACACCTTTTAAAAACATCGGTATTCAACCAAGGTATGCTAGCAAGCTGGTAACAGCCACCAGGATTTCATTCTGGAAAATACTGCCGAAAACGAAGATTGGGACCAAAAATTTATGACCTCTAGAAGGGAGCAATTCAATTCTAATATAAACAGAAATCACCATGTTTCTCATCCTTTGCTTCGAAATTTGAACTAATCTGTTTATCTAGCAAATAATGTATCAACAGCAAAAGCTGCATTCTTCAATCCAAGGCATTTAATAAAATTGCAGGCGTTCAGACAGAGAGAAAACTAAGCCCCACCCAGCTCAAGTCCCGTCCCGTACAGGATCCGGCACATTAAGATCTTCCACCAGTCGCCTCATAAACTAAATCTGTTACCCGTTGCCTTTTCCGACACATCGTTTTGCCGTCATGTCCCAAGCGCAGTACGGATCGCGTAATGCAACACACGCTGAACAACTGTATGACTGATTGTGACAATGGTACAGCGGCAGTCCTGCAATTTGATCAAAGCTTATTACGACAAGTTGAGACTCTGGCAGCGACTCATACTGAGTGGATCCTTCTTTCTTTAGCGACCGCAATGGAGGCGGATGATAGACAAATATATTGCTGATTGCAAGGGATGGTAGTCCTGAATCGAACACGTTCACAGTTTCGACAAATATCGACGCTGACTCGCTGTTTATGGCTGGAGAACCACGCGTGCGACTTGATCCAGGCATTCGTACGAATTTGTGAAGTTGTCCGTTTTCTAAAACAATATAGAAAAATAAATTTGCATTTAGGAAAAAAATTACATTTATAAAAAAATTACATTTATAAAATTGAAAAAACCTTTTCCCACAGGACTACATTCTATTTCATCTGAGCTCCAACAAAGCCCAGGACATTCGGATGAGTGGCGTTTACCATCACTGTATGACTACTTGATGCTCGAGTCTGACTGCGCATACGTTTAATAATTGTTAAACACCGCTCATTGCATAGCGTTTAGTTGCTCATAGCTTCCTTATGCAAGAAACTATTAAAAATACTTAGTACTAATACAGAACTCAGCGCAAAGAGCTCACGACGTTGTACCTACGAATGTTCGCGTTCCGCTTCCTAAAAAGCTTAGTATTTACGGCTGTTTGAGAAGTTACGAGCACATCGCTACCTAGTGACTATGGCTATTATATTCAAAAATACAATACCATATTATAGGTTTCTGTTTAAAGCAGGACAATTATGGCCTTTCGACTACAACCAACAAACATTCTTACGTGCTGATGTTTTTAGCCTTCACCGATGCTTACAGGAGTAGGACTCCAAACAACAGCAAAAATCTTACCTGTGCCAACGAACAACACGTCGTAAATTTCGTTATCGACTCCCTTAATCTGATCGACCGTTATCTTTGTGAAAAGATTTCTGAAATTAATTAATTAATAGAAACAGTTAATTCGATAACTTTTCCTAACTATCAGTTTTTGTTTTTACAAAATAATATTAGAATCTTGACATTCTAAACCTTGTAGCAATCTTATAAAACAAGCTCGTAGCCAGCTCATCATATTATAAATTCAGATGCCACCATCCTTGTAATCTACAAATTGTCTTACCGTTAAGTAGTAATGCGGAGTTTTTAGCTCATACACACTTTCCCCACACATGCTCAGGCGTACGCTTATATTCCGAAAAAGGATAACCTAATAAAGCCTAAGCCTCAACGCTAACAACGGCCGAGGTTTAAAGCACAAAACAAAATTTAAAACAATTTTCATCGCAATTAAATTTTATTTACCTGTTGCCTCCAACCGCAATCACTGGCTTTGAAAAGTAATTTGGTACTGCGTTATTCATTAGCGGATGCTGTTGAGTAAAACTCACAGTCTCGTCAGGTAAGATTTGGCTGTTGACTGAACACTGAAATATCAATAATTCCGCTACACAGGTTAGTACTTAAATTTTACATCAAAGGTGCCCTATATCAGTTGCGGTATTGTTTGATATCAGCACTGATTTAAAATTGCGCTATACTCACCGCGCGTTCGGTGCGTGGCACGTTAAAAATTAGCACGCCACCAAACAGATTTTATCTATAATTTTGGTTAGCAACGCATAGCAACCGGTGTTGGCGCGCGGTGTCGTCCGACACTGTAAAGTATTCGCACAACCCTTACGTTACGACCGTTGTAGTACAAATTTGTTTTTTAATTTTTTGACAAAATGTGTGCTGATTGCATTGATCACGAGTATTGGGTTTAGAATTATACAGATTTTAAACCTAACGCAACGCCGAAACCTAATACAACTATAAGAGTATTTCAAAAGAATCAAACGGGGTTTGTAAACAATCGGCGGAAGAGTTGCCATAAAAGCTATAGCTTAAACAAAAATCTTTTTACTGTTTTAATTGTTTATCTTATCTACGATAGTATCACGGCTGTATTATGCATGGACCTTCAAGCAATCCATTTGTGGAGCCATAATTACTTTTTAAACATTATACCGAACGAAACGGCTACAAATTCGCAAGTAGTATAACGTTAAAAAGTAAACAAAGATGGAAGACAAATTATTGATAGGCCTTATGCCTCCACACAACCATAACAATTACGGCCCATGTAAAGATCACGGGAGGACCGTGTCTTTGTGGGACTGCGATAGAGTAAGCTTAAGCTATTGATATAAATTTTGCATAGGGCTTAGGCATAAGCTCATTCTTACGCTTAGGCTTAGAAATATGCTTATACTACTATACTACTGTTACGGCCATGTTGTATACATTGGCCACGATTACAAAGTCTTACCGATCCGGGCCGTTTAGGGCCCAAATACAGCGGATCCATGAACGGATGTTGCTGCCGGGCGCCGAAGTCTAATCGAAATGCGCCGTTGTCAAAATTGTTGCGTATGCTACGCATACTAAATGCACAAATTGCTGAGCCGCGCAGTTTTGAATACGGCGTGTTGAATGCAGCGTAAATGATTTCGTTACCAGTTTCGTCTATCACTGGATCTGATATTGCTTCTGCAAAAAATGTCACTATGCAAACCTGAACAAGGTTATTATATTAGGATCGGAAGCGGCAAAATTATGTCAGAATTGTAGCAAGAAAACAGAATCCGAACTGTAAATTTGCACGCAATATCACCACCACAACTTGAGTTAATTTGCCTAAATCGTATAAACAGTTGAAAATCAAGTCAACTCTACGCAACGTAATTGTTAAGGTACTACTGCATTTACGACACGTTTGTTGGTTATGCTGCAAAATGCAGCGGTCTTGCATGAAGGTCTGTAATCAACTGCGTACTAAAAGTAATTGCATAAAAAACAAACACTAAACCAAACCTGCTAGGAGTAACAACAACACCAACAACAACAAGAACAGCAACAAGAACAATAATAATAATAACAACAACAATAATAATAATAATAATAATAATAATAATAATAATAACAACAGCAATAACAACAACAATAATTGTAAGAATGGTAATAAAAATAATAATAATAATTTAAAGACATACCTATTTGGTCGAACGCAAACGGATAATCGCCAGGCAACGAGCAATTGAGCGACGCTTTCAAAAACGACGTCCAAACATCTTGATGACTACGCGAGCCGCCTTTGTCGTTGCGACAGACCCGAGCAACACGCGAATGAACAGCGCGACCGCAACGAGTTGACTCGGTTGCCGATGCACTTTCACGAAACCAGAAGTAAACGTGCGACGCGTCTTGAAACGAAGCAATAAAGTTTGGTTCTGAAATATAAAGAGTAACATCCGGTTTAGGGTCCATAATGGTTACTGAAACATTATATGAAGAACTTAACAGTATATGGAGCCCGACAATAACATATTCCGATATCTCAACGTCGCAATATAATATAGTACAATATATATATCTCAAGCAATTTATTCAACCAAAAAACTAACCATTCAAGCAGTTACTGTCACTTTGTTTCGTTCTCAGTCCAACTTGGTCGCTGGTCACTTGTTTGCGATAAATCAACGCATCGGCACCAGAAAAATCGGCAACAGTTCCCGCATAAATTTCTTCCGTTTCCGACAAATATAATGCGGTTGAGTTATGTTGCGGGTCGTACGGTGATAGTCCAGCGCCTTCGAATTCTAATGTCATGGTGTACGTGCCGTCCTGAAATAGAACAGTGATGAATGAATTAAAAAACCATATAAACATTAATTTTTATGAACGCAACACACGCGAATATTTGAAGCTTAAACAAGCCTGAATTTGAAATCCAACTTAGGCTGTTTCTGTTTTAAAATTTTCCTTTTACGTCGTATTGTAGGTCTCACTGCCGTCATATTAACGCTTAATCTCAAACTTCTTCATACAAGTTTGCTCAATTTTTGTCAAATTTTTTCGTAGCGATGGTCAAACAAAGTAAATATCCTAGTATTGACTCGTAATTGCATTCAATTATAAGTGTTTCAGTGTTCATTTTATTCTTAATATAAAACAGTCCACAAAAACAGGCGAAATATATCTTTTTACCAGTATTCAATCTCATCGTAGTTGCATTGCAATTCAGACAACTTCAACTTATTGTCTTGCCTTCTATTAAATACTGCAATGTTAGATTAAACAATACGTTTAAAATATTATCATCTTACCATTCTCACGTAACGGCGGCACATTGGAGAGAACGAATTCGTTCCACAAACTAAAACGCTTCCAAATTTTCGATCTTTGGCAAGCACGCGTATATAATTGTGGCATTCTTCCTGTAAAAACAATTAAATTAATGCTTTTATTTGATTACTACACACGGTTTTCTGATCAGAGGGTTATTTTTCCTTAAGCATCTGTGAAAAGCACTACCTCATCGTCATCTTTAAAGCCGACTGTTTATGATGGGCCGACAGATCATTAAGTCTTTCAAGCGTTAATCATGTCCACACAATTTAATGGATTTGTGGCACTTGTGTATATAAAGTGTACCATAACGTGGGTGTGAAGATTTAAGACTGCTAACAGTGGGTGTGTCTGTGACTGTAGTTTGGGACTCGCTGCACAAATTACGTAAACGCAGGTGTATATATAATTTGTGAGTACGTTAATTTGTTCCATAGCTATAAGATACAGTTAAGGACTTCAAAAGATCAATACACTAAATTACATACAGAGTCCTACAACTGAGCTTAGAGAAATGACCTGAGAGTCAGCTCTCAACTGAGAGGGTCGCGGACAAATTGGTTGAGAAACAGACCAATTGCGCTCTTATTCAGCGTACCCAATCTGAAATTATACCATTTGACGAAAAGTTTAAATGTGCGAAGCCTTGGTCACTTTTATAACTGTTGTAACTATAGAACTTTGTATTCGTTCAAGGTTAGACGCACAGCGCCGCGCCGTTATTTCGCCTTTTGTACTGACTGTCTATACATTTCGTTTAACAAAAATCTCGGTCGTTTACACATTCTAAGACTGATTATAGGATGCATTTAGTAATAGTTTTCACCTTGCGGCAACCGAATACTTAACATAATATAATAATAATAATAATAATAATTCTGACGCGACATAAAATTTTGAAAATTATACTCTGCTGCTCCCGTTATAAATGTTTATAATTTGCAAAAACTTTCACGACAAATAACACTTTTCTTAAACATTTTAACAATATTTTGTTTAGCCCTCTCATTAACCTCGGACAGTCTGAAGAGTTGAATTTTGTTAAATTGTGCAAAGGACAAAAGAACAAGCACAGCCTCTTGTGCATTTTTGTTTCACGTATAACATTAAGGCTTAGAAAAAAACTGAGGATTTAATCAATAGATAAGCCTTTGATAACCTAATCTAACACCGAGACTAAGCATACCACAACTATCTACTGTGTTTTGCGAAAATACTAAATTTACCTCTGATTTGCCTTTCATCTCGCAGTCATGGGTGTCTTTGGCGGACGACTGCCAGACAATGGGCTGAAAAAGAATTATACTTAACATTCCATTTAAATATAAAATTTTGTTTTCAAATTAATACTTTAAGAAACCAATAGAGAAAGAAATTAAAAATAGTTTTAACATTCATTGATGTAATATGGTTGAAGAAGTCGGCGAAAATGAAAAAAAATTGGCAAAGGTAAACTCAACGCATCGATATCTGTAGAATAAGATACTTTTCAATAAGTTCCTAGCCGGTCCAAATTCCATACCTGCGCTGAAGAAGTCAATAAACGACAAGGTTCTCGAATTGTCACAAGAACCGAATTCAAAAATACCCATAAAAATTTTACGCTTACCTTTTGGACACTAAAATCTTCGACTGATATGTTGTATACTGTGTTTCTAAAACAAAAAAAAACTAAGTATAACGTGCTGCAATATTTTCAACTTTAATATTAAATACATTTTTCTTGTTTCTGGCAGCAACGGACTATAATGGAGGTCAGTATGCCGCGGGATCAGGACCTACGATTTCAAGATGCCCCGTGATCAGTGTTACTAATTTTGACTGGAGGAAAAAAATTTTGACCAATGTTTATCATCAACCTTTTCGAGGCCTGTAAGCCAAATCAGCCTTTTAGGGCCCGGTTAGATTATGATCCGCCCTTGGTTTGCGATCAAACGCAAGCTGGGTGAAAAGCAGATAATGTTCATTTAATTCTCAATAATATACGATCAAACATAATTGCATAAAAAATTGCTTTGTTTAATTGCTTCACATAATTATCAGAAGCACGACCGAAGCCTGGCCAAACGCCAATCCAGAAACAGACGGGTCAAAACTTCCCTTTAGCTGTTGGCTCGATCCTGAGACAGTCCTGTAGCCAAATGGTGGAGAAGTAGGTCTCAGCCCTCTTTGAAACTTTTGGCCATTCGAGAAAATTTTCAACCTGGCTTGTAAGTCATCGAAAACCCATGTATGCCCCTTCTGAAAATTTTTAAGTAGCTCTAGAGCAAGGTATGGTGGCTACGGGCCTGTCCTGAGAAGTCCGACATTTTGAACAATTAAGCTTACCTTGCGCCAACCAAAATATATCTTCCATCAGCATCGAGCAGCTTGAAATAATCTTTCCTCGTTGCGTTACCAAATCTTCGGCCTTTGCCAGCTAAAAGGAAGAAAACAAAAAATGACAACATTTGCAGTGAAACTGATCATATTTAGTGCATTTAATCAGAGAAGAAATGATTTGATTTTTGAACTTAATGTTCACAGGAGTGGCAAGCCTGAACCCAATGATAGATGTTGGCAACAAACTAGCCGGTGCCCGCAATAAATACAATTCTCGCACCCTTCCCTGACGTTTACCCTGAACTGCTGATAAATTACATAAAATCTAACCTAAAATACGTAGTATGTATCTATGTCTCAAAAATACACTAAGGGTTCCGCTATACTCGCTGTGTGTCATGTGAAAAAATAGTTTTTAAGGAACCGCCGCGCGCCACATTGAACGGCGGTGTCCGGTGATGTGCGGCGGTAAATGGTGCTATGCAGCGCCGCATGGCGGGGTCAAGCACCGCCGAGCGGCACTGCGAAATACAGATAAGTATAGCGTAACCCTAAGTATTACGCTGGAACTAACGAGGATTTTGGTTCGCGGTGGGTTACAACATTTAGTAGTAATCACGAATATATACTGTTTCTGTGTGAGTAAATTTGCCTTAGCAAGTATTTGAGTTTGGCCACGAAGCAGTTTGGTCATAGCCATTTGAAAAGCCATGGAAGCCAGCTGTGGCTACTCCGTGTACATCTATATTGAGTTGGCTCATAAGTAACTTGTGATTCTAACTCAGCTTACGTATCAGTTTTCCAAATAAGATACATAGGCGCGGGTCTCGAAATAAATAACTTAAAAGTTGTTGAATAAATGGTCATTGTAATGTGAAATAAGGTGCAATTTAGAAAAATTTTAAAAAAGGGCGAATGGCGGGTCGTAGCCAACGGGAGCTCAGTCTCGCTGGACGAAGTTTGCCCACCCCCCAAGAAAATTGTCAACCTTGCTTGTAAGTCGTCATAAACCCTTGCATATGCCCCTGCTAAAAAGTTTAAACCCCCCTAGCACTAGCAGATCCAGCGGAGGGGGGCGTACGTCTCCCCTCGGCAGAAATTTCTTTGTGATAAAATCGTAAGGTTCCTACGTTACAATTTTCCCCTCCAAAATTTTTTGGACAAAATACATTTTTCCCTCAGAATTTTTTGTGACAAAATGGCAAGGTCCTACCTTACAATTTTTTGCCCTCAGAGAATTTTTTGATAATAAAATGATAAAGTTCCTACCTTACAATTCTTGCGTTTCATAACATTTGCCAGCCCGATCCCCGTCAGATATTTCTGGATCCGCCTCTTCCCCCTAGCAAGGTGCGCTGGCTATTGCCCTGACGCTAGTGATCGTTACATGTTTTAGTTTAACTCCACTAACAGCTTCCAGAACCTGGGCCTGTCTTCAGTTCACTCTTGCAAATGCGCTAAATATCACATATGTTTGATAAATTTCTATTTCACAATCGAACCTTACGCGTACTCTGGTGCTCAAAAAACCATTATTACTTACTTAAAATTTGAACGCCGAACGGACAAAAGTAACAGCTGGTATTTTAGATACAATCTTGTAGAGTTTGTCAAAATTAATAGACCAACTTCATTTATGAGAACAGAGCAGCGTTCACAGGGGCGATACAGAGTGAATATTTCTTTGCAATGCGAGGACGTACGAGAAAAAGACATTTTTGCGGACTTTATAACTATTGCCTAAGGTTTAAAAATGGTTTTTGCTTGCAGTTCTGTACTTGAAATTGTACTTCACATATGAGGTACTATGTTCCTTTACTTTTTGAAGAAAATACATCGTGTCCTCTTCATTTTATAACACATATATAAAATATAATGTAATATACACGTACATATGTAGGTACAACGCGCGGAGCCGGGGAAGGGTTGTGAGGTAGGGAGGAGCAGCCACCCCCTACCCTGTATTTCCGGGGGCCCCACCCCCTAAAGAGCCCCCCGTAACCGGTTTAAAAAACCGCCGAAGTTCTAAAATGCGTCTGGCTTCTCGTTCGCTTCACTTTTGAGTTTGGGGACCATCATCCTGATATTTGGGGGGAGCGCTCACCCCGGTCTGCTCCGGCACTTGGCTTAAGGCCATTCCCAATCAAAAGAACTAAAAATTATTTTGTAGCATTTTATATCGTGGTATAATATATTTTTCAACACAGTTCGATAAATGCTAGATTTTAATGATGTTTGACGCTTATTATTAGAGAAGGCAGTGTGCTTAAACGATACTGATGCGATTACTATCATGAGCTTTTATAACGCGTCTAGTTTATGATACACTTGATGAGAAGTTATGTTTTATAGACTTGACGATTATAAAACTTTAAACCTTTTTTCAATGCAGTCGTCTAAAACGATATAAATCATACTTGAACACTAATAACAGCAAACGAAGTTGAAGTATCTATTGGCAGTATAACGGGGCGAATATCTTGGCGGCATACGTACGTATGGTGAATGAATGAAACAAATTGGCACTTGCGCACTTTCCTGTTCCGCACATTCAAACTTAGGACTTATAGGCACAGGATTAAGTAATCCTGTTTCTTACATCATACTCTCAAGTTATATAACACTTATCACCAGTTAGCGAGAGGATTTTATACTGACGACTTCTTGCAGCTTGGGATCTTATAATTAGCACCGGAATAGGGCACATCAAAATAATGGACTGAATGTCGACGTCATCATCAACTGGTTTGAAAGATACAAATTCTATTACCATCAGGTGAAACGTGTTATATACATTTGTGAACACGGACGCTAAGCCAAACCATAAGCGTGTGAAGGAAGGCTACAAGAGCCAACAAAATTATCGGTATATCAGTATTTTACAGTATCGGTTCTACACTACTACTCATCGCTGTGATGAGCGTTTTGCAATCAGCTTTTTTAGCAAACTGCAATTAGCTTTCCAAGGCATGATTAAACGAAAACGTTGAAATGTTAAAACATCCCATCCACTGTTTGAAGATCAAATTAATTTTTTGCACCGGATGTTGCAAAAATTGTAAGCTAAATGTTTTTGGTTGTAACAGATGTATTCTTTTGGCGCACAACGCAAGATTGCATCTTTTTTCACATAATTTAACGCATCGTGCAAATAAATATAATTATGCGTGTAACAACACCTAACTTATTGAGGTGTGAAGATTTATAAATGATTGCCAGGTTTTACGTCGAACCCAAAAATACTTTTAGCACAATTTTAAAAAAATAAAAAGTTAAAATGTTGTAAATACTGTTTAAAGACCTTCATGCATGGGTTACGCTAGTTTACCCACGGTATCATGACAATTCGTCGTCGGACAACTTGTAATACGAAATTTCATCGACTCGACAATTCTTCACCGTCATTATGTTTTAGCTTAAGCTTGGGCTTAGGATTTCGCTTAAATAGGATTAAGATTAGATTTCACTGTTGGACGACAAGTTGTCGGGCAACGAATTATCGCAGATTATTAAGGAAAATACTTTCAAGGTTAACCCTCGTGGTAACTTTTGTGCCAACAATTAAAATATCGCCAAATAGTTTTAATAGACTTTGAACGTTTGGCCAAGGTTAACAGCAATTGGCAGAGTTTATCGAAAGAAAGAACCAATCGTGTTTAGTGGCGCTCAGTGCAACAGATCGCTTAAATTCTGATTGGGCAGTAAGGTCAATAGTAGTTTAGCATATAGGCCGAACTGCTGTTATGTAAAATAGCAATTTGCTTGGTATGAATAGCAGTTTGGCAAATAACATATATACCTTAATAAAGTAAAATACATTTTGTAGCCTGTCCCTGCTTATTATAAAATTAAAATTTTGAAAAATAATTAATTTTTTCAAGAGTTTCAATCTCCCATAAAAAGCTAAGAGTCTTAAAATCTTTAGACAAAAAGAATTTATAATAAAAACACTCTGCATCACTTGACAACCACGTAACCAAATTGGGGATTTACGACTTGCTGCGGAGGCGACGGTCATGTCTCAGGGCTGCAATTATGGGTGGTAAGAGGTATACTTACCGGAGAAAGAGCTCTGCCCTCCTAGCCGAAATATTTCCGGAAACATTCACTGAATTCTATGTCAAGAAAAACTTTTCCTTGCCACCTTTGTATGATCAACCCACCGACCCTACTAACAATTCTTGATTGTGAGCTTATTTTGTGAAAAATTTAACAAAAATAGACGAGGTTTTTTTTAAAAAAATTAAAACAATTTTAAATCATTGAACTCTTTTACAGATCAAAAATCACACAAAAAAACCAAAGACAACGAGTAGAAAACGCTTTGCAGACGATTAGTTCTTTTTGATGTTGTGTGAAAGGAGCTTAGCGGCTAAAATACTCACACGCCCGTGTGAAAAACAAAACGAAATATATTTTGCTTTTTAAAATCAATTCAAAATTTTAACTTGAAACTAAAAATATAAATGACATTTTCACTTATGCGTCACTATCAAGGTGTGGATACGAACGTTATCTGGCGATAAAATTGACTCACGAAGACAATGACTGTAAAGTTTACTTTAAAATTTTAATTTGAACCCACATCTTTTGAACTTGCTGACCCGTTTCTGGCTCGTAAACTGATTTAAAATTGCGCACGTTGCCCAAATGCTACAAATCTAATATCCCCTAAGCCTTTTAATATTATAATCTTTCTCTGTATTAAACATATCTAAAGCTACAAGATTTTGCACAATTAAGGTGGTTGGAACCTTAAGCTATTTAAAATTCCTCTTTAAACTCATTTCTTTGCTTACTGCCCCGCCCCCAGAAATTTGCTGTTCTCAAATCCATTCAATGTTCTTGTACGTACGTACCCATGACTGAATCTCGCCCTCCAGTATAAGTACATACCCTTGTGCTTCAGGGACGTAGCGAGGACCTCATTTCAGGAGAGAGTAACCTGATTTAGAATTAACAATTTTTAGATTCTTGGATAAAGCAGGTTATTGTAAGGTAGTAAAAGTGCGTTTTTATTATCTCAGGAAGTTTCGAAGAGTGATATATCTTCCATATCTTTTCCTTTGTATACGCCCTTGTCTGGTGTCTATTAATCTTTACTAAATCTTATTTAGAAAAGTATATATTCTTCGAAATTTTGTCTTAAAAACGATGTGAAAAAACTGGCTTCGCCCAATCCCTAGAGAATTCAGCATTCGTTTTTAGTGAGCGGGTGAGTTTGTGAAAACAGAAAAAATTTACGTTACTAGATCAAGTATAACGAGAAACAACTACCGTGGGGCATATATCAGGGTAGTCATAGTAAGGGACCAATTTTCATCCAAAATATCAGAATAGAAAAAAAGAAAAACCTTTGTAATAAGCTTTAAAATAACTTTCTGGATCCTAGACGCCAGATCGTTTTCCTTTACATCGCGCTATATCCCCTCGAACTCCTGGGTACGTCTCTGCAATTGTCGGACTACTCTCAAATATCCGGAAAACACACAAATTGAGTGTCGATCGCGGGGATGGGAAATTATTTAGTGAATTTAGAAGAATTTTTGTCATTTGCCGTTGACAATTTTTCAAGTACCGACCGGTTATGAACTTATTATTTCTGCAATTTTAACTTTACTCATTTATATCTTTCGGAAACGAATATTCAATACTGATCAATTTGAGGTCATATTTTTGAATGTATAAATTGAGCGAAAAACATACGCACTTTTTGACGGATACAACTGTTAAATTATATTGAGAATTTTAAACACTATTCAATGAAACATTTTCAAATATCTAAAATTTCAACCAGACACAGACAGCATATCGAATTCAGACGATGAGAAAAATGGTTTTTTACAAAAGCGTAGCTTCAGCTAAGAAATAGTTGCAATTGCTAGCTTGCCAGCTAGTGAACTTTAGCGGTGTATACGAAGTAGGATAGGAGATGAATTAACTAAACTTTCTGTTAAAGCATGGAAAAACGACGTTTCTACAGGCTTTTTAGGGTACTGTATTGACCCGAATACGAGGGCGGTAATAAGAGGGGGGTCCCCATGTTTGGTCCGAATCAATAGGTGTCCGTATCCCTAATAAGAGTCCGTAAGCGGATAGAGTCCCTAAACCCTAATTAGAGTCGATAAATGTCAATTAACCCTAATTGTAGCACATAAATGACTCCAGGACCAAATAATTTGAGTTCGAAACCTTAAAGCGTACTTAAATTTTGAAAGTACATTCCTAAGTATAACCTTTTATTATCGCTCAAATTATTGAAACGAGGCAAATATACGTTTAATTCAACGGATAGTTGCAGTACCGGATATATATCAGTAACGAAGGGCGGCGGAGTGTGGGTTAAAAATAAATAACAGTCCGTAACCGAATAACAAGGGGGGTACCCTCTGGAGAGGCCAAATAAATATGAGTCCCCCCTTCTTATTCGGGTCAATACAGTAACTTACTGGATTGTAAGGTAAACAGTATTCTAGGTAAGCTACGATCGTTCGCAAACAAAACTTTTCACGTTAGGTTACGACTTAAAAACGCGCACAGAGGTCGAGTGTAATTTATCGTTGCATTGGCATACGCCATACAATTTCGTGTCTTTGGGTCTTTATAAGCATATTTCAACATATATAATTTTTCTCCACATTTTCCTATAAACTAAGTACTACCATCCAATCTAACACTATCAACTCAGAGCAAACTGCTACCCGCAATATTTGTTGATTCCAAACGTAGATGCGAATAGTAGAATTATTTATTACCCCAGAATCGGGATATCCCACGGTAGAATTTTAAAATAATAACCTATCATAATGGTACTACTGGGACAAAACTGCACCGAGGTCGGAAAACAGGGTGGAGTTGACTCTGAGCAAATTGTGACGCCCATTACCGCCTTCATATTGCTACCGTCGTTAATGGTGGTTTGCTCGAACGCGCACAAGTACTACAAATAAGTGATATTGTAGTGAATTCTCTTGTTGGTCATAAAAATTTAATAATCTTTTATTCATTCATTATTCAAAAATTATAACCTTTTGAGAGTGGATTTTTTAGTTTTTGAGTTGCAAACATAAAGAAAACTACGTATCGAATGAAGAGTGAACTCGAATTTAGAATGAAAACTGGTTGCTGGGCTACAAAATCAGAGTTTGAAATGCGGCGTAACATTTCAAGTCTGTAATTTCCTATGGTTGATAAGTTTAGTCAAACTAAGGCTTCCTTCTAACTTTAAGATGGCCTCTTCTTCTTAAAACAGAAGCGAATCCAACATTTCTTGGCGGGAAATCCTAAATTGGCAGCCCCAGAATTTTGCTTTTGAAACTGAGGACACTCGCGAAAATAACAATTTTCACAAAAGTTACCAAATATTGGACTTTAGAACCGCCACTATGCCATAGTGCCGCGGCAGACGTATCACACGCCCCCTTATAACCAACAAGATAATACAGCTTTGTAAGATATCACGAAAGGCAGCACCTGATCCAAAAACAGAGTGAAAAACTCGCAAATGAAGCTCGAGCACGCAATATATAATTGCGAAAAACTCGTAAATGACGCGAGCGCGAAGCCAAATATCCGTCGGCAACGTGGACCCAAATTGCGCCGAACGCGTAAAATTGATTCCACTTAGCGTGGCGGACGTAGAAGACTGAATAGAGGTATAGTTGAAGCCAAAACCATTGCAACGTAACAGTGAGTTATCAGTACCATTAAAACCTTGCCACAAAACGGAAAAAACTCCGGACAACGAACTAAACAGATTTTTAATTAAATGCCGTCATTTATGCTTAAACTTTCAGCTCTGCAGAAAAAACCCTCAACTCATAGAATAACGCCAGTAGGTTTGTCTTTGTCTAAAACAAAACAAATTAAAAACATTGGCAAATTAATGGAAAAATGAAACCAAACCAAAATAAACATTTGTCAACGAAATATTATACAACATTGTTTGCGAAATAAAATGTTAAAAATACACTTACCAGCATTGATTTCTTGATACGGCCTTCGGCCCATAAACCATCCGCTCGCTTGCGTTTGCATAAGGCATAATATAAGTGCTGATATCAGTGTCCTCACTACTGTAATCGATGGCACATATGTCCTTTGAACATTTGGCTCCATCCGCCGGAACCGGTTCGTTGTCCGGAAATTGCTCATATCCGAATTGTAAAATTATTTGTCCACATCAATTAACGCAGTTGTTTTAAAAATTTGACAGCAGATTAATTTGAGTAATTGTTGCGTTCATTAAATCACATTACAATAATCGTACAAACCATAGATTTTCCATGTCTTCGAATAATTTTGCCCTTTAATTAACATAGAATTTGGTTCAATCTAAGCTTGAAATCGTTAAAACTAAGCAGAATAAATATTTAACTCTTTAAAAAACAATGATTTGAGTAAATATAACGACTATCTGAAGCTGAATTTAGTTAATTTTTAAATTATTACTCTTTAAGTAGCATTAATTAACAAAGTGTCTAAACACACTGAGTCATTCGCTGCTAGTTGTTGTATACTTCAGGCTGGGGGGTGCGAAGTGTCAAAGACACCGTTCAAAACTTTTACTGTACTTTTTATCCATAAATGTAATATATTAAAAGTCTAAAAATATAACAACCAAAACATATATAAAACTAATTTAGGCCAAAATGTAAAACTATTAAATACTACTTTATCACACAGTTGTAGTTGCGCTGAAACGTTTCGCAACTTTGGTGGTAAAACATCAATTAATCACTAATATTTCTGAATAGGCGGCAAGCGGCAGTTTACAAAGCGACCTGGGGCACCCAATCTGGCAGCGTTGGTTTCTAAGTATGCGAATGTTTTGTTCATTTTACAAGAGGGACAGACTAAACAATTGCCTTGCTGCCAATTTAAGCAAACTGTATAACATTCTACTCAGTATAGCAACCAATATATTTCTAATAGCTCACTTTGTGTAACAAATCTTCTGAAAGGGCTATATTAAGTCTTAATATACCTAATTTAGTCTGTTTTTAGTGTATAATCGTGGCAACTCAGCGTCATCACTATAGCTACTGAATAATATATGTATAGTACGCAATTCCTTAGCGATAGGCCTTCAAAACTAAAAAAGCAACAGCTAAAAATTGTAATATTCAATGCAATGGTAGGGTACGCCAAATCCAAAAATGTCATTCCATTGCAAAGAAAACTCTATCACCACTCACTAGCGGACCAATGAAAAACGATTAAATTTCGTTAGTCGAAAAACGATCGATCACAACTGTCCAATAAGATTATTAAATTTAAACAAAAGTTTAACAAAAAAATTTCTGTTTCACTTTCGTTTCAGTTATATTCAATTTTTAATGCCTCGTAAAATTCTACACCGCCGACCACTCTTTTATCGTCTTACACGACAGTAAAAAAAGATTCTAAGTTGAAAAATCACGAATAATATCATCTTGCCGGCAAAATTAAAATCACTCTAAACTTGAGTGGGACATGGGTAAGATGTTACTCCTAGAATGATCACATTTGAACTAGAAAATATATCTATCAGCAGCTGATTCATTGACGCTATACTCAGTTGAGTTTATGAGTTCTGGTCTGGCTATGAATATCGACGTTTATTCCCAAATTTGAGATAACTGTAGCAACAACGAATAAATAAAAAGTTATCTTACTGTTACTTAATTGATAAACACTGTTACCGGATTTGAAGCGGAAAAAGCAAAAATATTAACCAAATATAACATTAATAAAGATAAATGAGGTGTGTAAAAATAATAGCGACCATAACCAGTGTTTAGGTGTTTAACTTTTCGTCAAAAATTTGTCAAAATACAGCAAAAAAGCAAATATATACGTATATTTAAGTATTAAAAATGCAAATTTTGCGAAAATTTGTCACCGTAGGCAACTTTTAAAACTTATAAAACAAGCTTTAAGAAGAAACAAAAAATTATAAATAAGTTTAAGTTCTAGGCCCGTATTCTCAAATGTGTGTAGTAACTATCAACAATTGGTGATAGGTCCTGTACCTTTAGAACCCGTGTATGCTAAGTCTCAAAATTCAGCACATTTTTCGGATACGTTTGCTCAACTCCTGTATCAATTTTGAGTTCTACACCTGGAATGGTTAGTGAGTTTGAAAACCTATCACTAACTGATGATAATTGCTATACAAATTTGAGAATATGGGCCCTAGCACTAGGTTGCATCGTAAAATTACAATTATTGGTCAGCTGGTGCTTGTTACCGTAAAATGATGCTAAGCTCACTGGTTAATAGCAGGGCTATTGATATATTACAACTGAACCGTTACAGCTACGGTACTGAAATTGCTCACAGTAGCAGAATACATTAATGAAAATTAATGCCAATCTTCAAAGCTGACCATTCAATGCCTTCAAGCGACAAGACGTACAACCAACTGGTAATAGGTGCTACCCCTGACACATATTTAAGAATACAGACCCTGGTCACGCTCGCAGCAAGAAAACTTTGGACCTAAGCCTGAAGTAAAAAAATAAAGAGATAGGATCAAAGCCTGGCAAAACCAGTGCCGATGATGGAATGCAACTGCTTCTGAACCATAAAAACTGATAATCTCAAAATACTATTTGACGCTTTGATGCAACTTTAGACTCTAAATTCGAACGTATTTCTTTCAAGTTGACAGCATTGTAAGATAGCGTTTAAAATGCAATTTTCAAGAATACAGCAATCAAAAGAGTCCAGTATACGTGTACAGGATTAACGACGCAAAAATTCCTTTTTCGAGCTTAAAAACATTTTACAGATTTAGCGAGCAGTTGCGCAGCGGTGCATCGGCGCACACTGGTACATTTAACAGGGTCTCCAAGCCGTAACCGCTAGCAGGGATCAAAACCAAAATTTTGCCTTAAGATTTAGCATTCAAATTGGAATTGGTTTCTTGTTTGTTTGTCTTTTTCAATATTATATGTTTCCCGCAATGTCCCCTCGTTAGAAGTTTGTGGATCCGCTATTGTCAGCAAAAGTGATTTGTTTACTTTTAAGCCTCTTCAAAATTTACACTCTTTCACTGTTGTCTATGCTAATCTTGTTCAAATTGAACTTTTTTCAAATAGAAGATTCTGTTGTATAACTTAAAGTAGTGGACAATGCCCATGCTTTTAAATTTAAATTGCTAAAGATACTGCTTGGGTTAGTTGTCACACAAGCGAGAAAATAAATCCGGCAATAAAACAATTTTTGAAAATCCTGTCTACAAAGCGGATCCGGAATATTTGAACTAAGATCGTGCGATAGATAAAAGTGAGCAACAAGCTCGAGAGAACAGCGAGCGTAAAGCCACACGATATTTTAGTGCTAAATCATGCGACAAAAGCTTGGTTTGGGGCCGTTTTGGATCAACCACTGGCTGCATGTTTGTTATCGAACAACGCAAGACAAATCTTTACAAAATTTGTAAAAATAATTCAGTTACAAATTCATCTATATCTTAAGTTGTCGTAGATATTTCACTTTGAGGTGGTTGAAAATAGAACGGAAGAGATTAATCTAAACAACGGCAATCCGATTCAAACTTAGTTTAAAATTGTTAATCAAATAACAAAGCTTTTTGCCTTTAATTTAAACTATAGCATCGACTTTGTTTCAATTAACAGTTTTCGCTTTTAACTTAAGGCCAACTTGCCACCGGCTTGCGTTTCAACTCAATTACCGTTTCGATTCCGGTATGATGAGTCTTGTCAAAAGTGAGCTGAAATAGTTTTCAAGTAAACGCTTTATGAACAGGCTGTAGATCTCTAAAACCTAAAGATCCTAACGAAAATTGTTGGATGAAAAAATTTTGGAGGTTAAATCCGGCAACCCCCCAGCACCTTCCTGCTGCTGGTTTCTCTTTATTTTTGATCACAACCAGAAACAATTGTCAGCTGCCTATGCAGGTCCGACAATATTAAGAAATCAATTTAGCCGCATTATGTACTGTTTGCCTTTCGACGGTGAACTAAAATGACTCCAAATACGCCTTGCATTTGTTAAGAAACCACTTAGATCTGAATTGATAAATAGTTAACCCGGGTTTGAATTAAACGATAAGATAAACAACTGAACAAACGTTGGATTTTTATGGCGAACATTTTCGAGTTTTTATTCAATTACACTCAAACTAGAAAAACAATCTGTGAAACCTTTTCCATATAACTAAAACGACAAAATTATCATTGATTCCATGATGGCGAAACTAAAAAAATAAATACTTTAGAGCGACGTTCTCTGATCCAAAAATGGTTGGTATTATTTAGATGAACTTTCGGAACGCTTGCGGATGCAAACGGGCGCCAGCAATTTAATTGCACATAACAGCTATCAAAACCAAAATATTGGATAAGAATTAGTACTAAAACTGGGTTTGGCTTTAGTATTTTGAAATAGACAAAATTACAAATTTTTCCGCACTTTTAACTTCGGTTTGATATATAGATATATATATGTATATATACGTATATATATCAGTAACTGGTACTACAGTTGTAAACATATATAGCGCAAGTGTCGAATACAAAAACCAATCAGTGCTTTACAGTTAAAACTAATTCAAATCAAACAGAACGCGTAGAGTGACAAGATAATTGATATAAGTATATATTAGTTCAATGACGCAAAAATCGTTGCAAATTTAAAAGGTGCCGAAATTCCCTTTGGAACCTGTTGGATTTTTGATTTGATAAAACCACAAATAAAAACGATTCTGTCAATTAAGTTTGACAGGCTGCGGTCCTAAAGCGCTTTTGGTGTCAGGTAAGTAAAACTTTCTAACGGTAATGGTACCCAAACTCTGTACCAACCACCGTTTGGCAACGACTGCGTTAGGGCCACCCACCTTATAGCATTTCTGGTGGCAAAATGCACTGTAATTTCAAATGATTTAATTAATTAGGTCAGAGAGCGAATTAGCCATTTCTGGTTATTTTTCTAAGTTAATAACAAGAAACATAAACTCGCTCGGAGCAGATTTAATTTCGGTTGAGTTAATTAACTTAGAATGAGTTCAAACAATTCAGAATTCCTAGTTCTGAAACACTTAATTCAGAGCTGAGACTTTTGAGCCAATTCAATTCATACTGAGTTAAAATTAACAGGAATTTACAGTGTGAAATCTTTTAATGTGAACGATGTACAGTGATTTCAATTGGCAGGCGTATAGGTAACCAAAAGGAATTGCAGTAAAAAACATGGAACAATTTAAAACTTAATTCGTTGTACTAAGAAATTTAAGTTTTGCGTGCGTTAGAATGGATGATTTGAACACTCGATAAACCAGTAAATCACTTTGGCAACAGTCGCAAAATGTATCTTGGTTCATGGATAGCGGTGGTCAAGACCATCCAGACCCTCCGCCCTTCCATACTACGCATGTCGACTGTGTTCAGTTGTAAATGCTGATGAAATAATTGTATGTACTCTTATTTCAAGGTTTAAAAAACACGTTTTCAGTTTTACAAAGTCTAAGTCAAATAGGAATGGGTAATACGTTTCAGACGTCTACGCTGCTAGGACGACGGCAGGAAACAGATCCCAAAATGCAAAACATGAAAATTGTGTGATGCGCTGCGCGCGATTGCTTTTTGGCTTCAGTGTGCAGCGCACTTAACCCTCATAAGGTACCTGGTGTGCTCATGATATTGTGGAAATTGCACTACTTTGTAGATTTTTATTTCTGCATAAAAAATTTAAGCTTGAAACAAACAGCTTCAGTGTGCAGCGCACTAAACCCTCAACAGTCACCTGGTATACTCAATATATGTGGATATTGCACTAATTTGTACATTTTGTTTCTGCTTTAAAAATTTAAGCTTGACAAAACAAGGATTATCCGCTATTGCACATCGCTCCGTACCACCTTTACATAAACATGAAAGCGGCTAGTATTCGTGGTTGAACAAGACTACGATAGTGCAGTTTTGTACCAAAGCGCATGCAATGTTCTTCATCAGTATGACGTAACAGTAGCGGGGTCCAATAATTCCTGATGTTGGATACAGCACAATTTAATAGTGAAAAAACCCCACCTGCGAAGCAAACGAGAAGACGTTGGCAATTTTAGTTCTAAATCTTAACAAAACAGTAGATTTTTATCTCTATTTATAAGGAGCTGTGGGTGCATATTTACAATTCAATGAATTAAGCATGTGTTACGACTGCTGTAAATGGATTTAATTAAGGTCTGGCTTCTTGCTGGAGAAGTGTGTGTTCCTTTTAGTTCTTCACGCACTGCAAAGGCGGCTATGAGCCCTGGGATATTTAGCAATCGAATTACCATTGGAACCCACGCAAAATCAAAAATTCTTCATTGAATTCCATCAGTTTCAAAAATAGGGTCAAACTTTTCGCTGGCTTGGTACAGAGATTGGTGACCATCAAACATTTCTTTACATTCGTAGCTGCTTAAACGTTTCCAATTAAAAATCCTGGTTACGCGGTTGGAAAAAGCCGAACTTTCTATTACTGAACAAGTTTAATCATTGTATAAAGATGAAACTTTCACTCTGTTGTCCGTGGAGGTAATGCCTACCGTGCGATGAACACCGCATAATTCGGTATTGTCCAAAGTTGAATTTTTAAACTATAAATCAAAAACTACAATGTTCCGGCATTAAAAATATTGTTGCAATTAGTAAAAATAAAACTATAACTAAATTAGTACACGTTATGCTAAATCTAAAACTGCAATGTCACTTATACGCAAGCGCATCTAAAGAAGGGGGCAGTGCAAGATGGAAAGCGCACATCTCGGACAAAATCCTGGAGCAAAATTCTATAATTCAAATCAAATTATGCACTTTATAAATGTAATCTGAACATCTTCAAAAATAAAAATCAATAAATCTTTCTGAAATTAACACTAATCTGAGCCCGTAAATACAATAATCGCCAAAGCGCCTATACATGCGCTGCAAAATATTTTCCCCCAAGGCAGCTAAAAGGTAAAGCGAGGGTGGCGCAGTTAGGCAATATTGAATTTGAACACTGCCCAAAATCGATATTTTTACGACGAAATGTACGCAACTAAAATTTTAGCTTAAATTTACTATTTATTTCATAAATTTTCTGTTGGCTCCCGTCGCATTTTGATAGTTTACAGTATCCGTAAACGTAATCGTACTTATTCGACGCGTATCAATTATAATTCACAAATCCGGATATCGTTTTAGAATTCATGTTGGTGGCCGTGAAAAAAACAACGACAACCGAAGCAATAACAATAATAATAATAATAATAAAACAACAGTTACGACAAGAATAACAACAAAGCAACAACAGCGATGACAACGACAACAGCAGCAGCAACAGGAGCAGTAGCAGGAGCAACAACAACAACAACAACAACAACAACCACAACAACAACAACAACAACAACAACAACAAAAACAACGACAACAACCAACAACAATAACAACGACAACAAAAACAACAACAACAAAAACAACAACAACAACATCAAAAACAAACACAACTACCACTACCACAAATTTTGAACTAAAATTTTTTTGCTGCTACACCGCAAAAACAAATATATATTGAACAATTTAGTTAAACGCTCAGGTGTGTTTAATAAAATATATGTATCGATTTTGAGGTTTTTTGAGTCAAATTTTAAAATTGTCAACAAATTTCAGCAGCCAACCAACCAAATTTGCCTAAAAATACTGTCATGAAAAATTTATGAGGTGCTCAGCGTTCACAGAGTGCGGACGCATAATAAATTTCGAGATCGAAAATGAAAATTTACCAACGAGAATACAAATATCAGCATTGTTCGATTGGCGTGGTATTATGTTTATCCAGTTGGTTGCACATGGTGGTACAGAAGTTTCGTTCACTGGAAAATGTACGGCATGTACTGATGCCAAGATGATTTTGAGTGGAATTGCAGATTTTTTCAGAGTTAGAATCAGGCCCGTAGCCAGCTCACCTGACTATGAGGCTAATCATGTTTTAGGAAGGGAAAACAAGAATTTTTGATGACTTACAAGCAAGGTTGAAAATTTACTACGCTGGCTCAAAGCTCTTCCAGCGGCATAGCCGCCTGGCTCGCCTCTGTCTACGGGCTCGCTCAGGATTTTCAGGTTAAATCAAATTAATCCGTTCGAATGAGAGCTGCTAGTTGGTAATACTGCAATGAATTTTTCTTCGTTGGGAACTTTCATATACTGCATCGAAGCCAACTGATCTCAAATTTGTACCGAGTATATAAGACATTGCCGATTTCAATTCAAAGCATGCGTAAAAATGGTTTCAAATACTCTTGACAATAGAACGGAAATTTCACGAGTTGAAGCAATCAATATTAAACTAATAGAAGAGTTAGGAAATTTAAGAAGCCACAGATTTCAGACATGATTCTCACTGGGAAAAAAGATTGAAAAATAAAAAACTTTTAACCAAATTGCAATTTGGAACGTTATTAATTTTTAACAGTAATACCCCGGAAATAACACGTTTTTACTCAGTAAATTCGTTGTTTTATAATTTGACAAAGTATATTATTTAAAATTTTGGCTGAGGTATAAAAAATAATTTTTCCTAAAGCACCGGCTTCAGATTCAATGATCGATCGAATCTCATCGTTTCCAGACCATCTGTCGATTTCACACGGTTTGTTTTGGAAAAACTCTGAAATTTTTCAAATAAAAAATCATTGGCTGGGAAATCGCTATTGAAAGGAGAATTCAAAATTTTGGCTTTTGCCTGTAAAACAAATCATTGAAAAGAGTGGCGGCGAAGCCAAAAGGTTTCAAGGTAACCATGTTATAACTGCTAAGGTCAAGCAACAACACAACACTGAATTATGAAAACACAAAATTTTGACCATTGAACAAGAATACTTTAGAATGCCTTCATGAAAGTGACGCGTGACAGTACGTAATCCTATTTCACTAGTAGCTGAATTTTCAGGTCCGGCAATATTTATTAACCTCTGACTCTGGTATCTTTTAGCTCCGGTTGCACCCTGCCCGTCGTTAATAGAATTTGTTGTAGCGTAAACCTATAATGCAAAATCACGTCTTAAAACTTGAAAACGACATATCCCCTTTGTTCTGTGATATAGTTATATACTTCGATGAACTGGTGTCAGAAATATAAGGAGGGGTCGTGAGAAAAAATTAAAAAAGTTATTGCAACGAACGCGCTCAGCCAAGCCCAGTACAAACTGATGTTACTAAAGTGTGACTAAAATGATTCACATAAAATAGAGTGACTCACAGTTCGAACGCGTTATATGCTGCATGAGTCGTTTCAGCAGTTATAATTTTAATTTTTTAATTGTCAAACCTCAAACGTACGTTCAATTTACGCAAACCCGTTGCGAGCTCACCTTGGTTAAGCAAGGTTGACAATTTTCAAGAGGGCAGTCAACGTTTTTCCAGGAGGAACTGAACCCCCTGCCACCTTAGCTACGGGACTTGACTCAATTTCTGACCGAAATATAACATCGCTTCAAAGCAGACGGCATTAAAACATGAAGAGCTGTTGGCAAGAACGGACCTAGATGGTATCCCGGTATCAGAAAATCCTAGATCTGTCCCTGTTTGTTGGAATCTGGCAGAGCTCGGCTTTTTCTTTGTAACTTTTTCCGTTTACCATCGGCAAATTGCAACAAAAAAGCATTTAGAACTCAATAACCCTACTCCAGGTAGGTAGCTGATGGTCGATGGACTTAAAATTTCCCATTTGTATTAATAAAAAGAATTATAATTTTAAAATTAATCGTTAAATGTTAACTCTCAAACGTGTGCTCAACTCAGCTTTATTGACTCGAGACTGAAATATAACACAATTGAGAAGTTAACGCCTTTATAATTAACCATAGCTGTGGTTTAATTCGCTTTGTTCAAACTAATAATTATTTAACTATTAATAATATGCGTTTTGTTGACGGTGTCTTCCGAGCAACCGATTGCTAATTCTACCGTCGCAGAACACGGCCGTAGCCAGACAGAGTGGGCTTTGCTCCTTGCGCACATACAATATATTTCTGTAATTACGCTAGCGGTGGAACCTGAGTTAAAAACGCAAGCGATGCGAACGAGAAGTCAAACGCAATATTAGTATACACCAAATTTTACGACAGCACTTTGATCTTCATTCCTGTCGAGGCCTGGGCCTAGGTTACCCACTTAGATTCGACAGTGAATTGCACTGTCACCCTCTCGAAACCAGACTTCTGGCTGTACCGGTTCGAAGGTATGAAATGATTCGTTTTACTGGATTAAAAGTTATTAATCCACAAAACCAAAATCGATTGATGTGGCTTTTCGCACCTAGCGGTTTTTGTCGCACATAGCCTATCCCTGTGGAAACTCTGAAAACGGTTCAGAAAAGTCCCCAACGTAAGAATTATGGAAAACGGTGGGACTGCGGCTGCAGTGTCTCCGTTTCAAGGAGTCCGTACAACAAAAGCAAATCATACTAAATCATACGAGTGTCGTACCCTTATATATACAAGTGGTTCCGGAGAGTGTATACAGCGGTGGATAACGAGGATACCCAATCCATTAATTCCTGCTGACCCTATCACCACTGATTCCTGGCTGCACTGCTGACTAAAGCTACTAGCAAGACTAAATCATTTTTCGGGAGACTTGGCATAGTTCCAGCTCGTATAACACTAGTGTAATTGTGATTGAAATGTATAATACATTAGTTTAGTTTAAAAGCCACTTTAAACCAATTTACATCGCTTATTACCTGTTAAACAGTGAAAAAATGCTATTTTACACTTTTAGTGCTGAATAAATACGCTTAGATTCAGCCGCTCATATAGCTTATACTTAGGGAGACTTCATACTATATTTTCGTATATCACGGCCTGCCATCTGAATGTCCTCAACATTTTGTAATATTCAACCTTTTGCCAGAGGGAGAGGACCTCAGTCCCATTCGAAAAATTTCGACCCCCTACATAAGTTTTCGCTTGGAGTATTGCGAAATCAACAATATGACCCTCCTAAAATTGCTTCCGCCCCCTATCATGATGCATTTTCTACTGGCCTGAGATATTAGCGCTTTTTGCATGTGAAATACAGATTAGCTTATTAATACAATAGAAAATTTTGAAACTCCAAAGTTAATTTTACAGCGGGATCAGCGGCCCGACTCATAATAACCATTTGCGTACACGTGTTTGTAGTTTTTCAGTCAGGTGTAGGCTTAGGAACCGGTTTAACTTAACGTTTGCGCACCCAAAGCAAACACTGTCCGAAAGTTTTGTAAAGTACAGGTTAAAGTACAGTAAAATTAACCATAACTGAACACAATTCAAATGGAATTTCTATTGCAAATTGAAATCGTTTAAGGTATCCATTGTTCCGAATTTGCGGTTCTGTATTGTAAGCAAATTTAGCTGTCATAATCGATTCGTACCACATATCAATATAAAAACTTCGGCCAATGAGATTAGAATTGTACCCAGAGCTAAGAGAATTGCGCACGACGAAAGCGTAGCAGCTGATCCAACGACCAGGGTGCTCTTACAAGAGGTACAAAATATGAATAGTAGGGGAAAACCTCGTGAACGAGAAGCCAAACACAATTCAAGCACTTGATGCCAATGCAGTTTTGGTTTTGAAACCTTGGACGGTAACGCCGCCAACACTGTTATTGTGCTCCAAGTTAGCTTGTAGTAATAACACACCGGTGGATCCAAGGAACCACGACAAGCCATGCCCAATCTGATCATGCGACAAAACCAAAATTTTGTATCAAGTTTTAGTACGAAATATTTGTTTGGCTTATCGCTCCCGATGCTTTTTCTACAATACATAAAGCAACCCCTGCCAAAAAGTTCTGGCTCTCAGCCAGTGGATTCATTGGTATTATTTTCCGTTTTTCAATTTAATTTTATTTTAAAAAAATTACGTTTAGAACCAACCCAGGTATGTTGTTATTAAACAATCTGTGTTGTACTGTAATAATATTTACAAACTATTTTCGTAATTATAATTCACGAACATAAGAACGCCCACGCGTTTCGTTTTTCATTCATAGCTCTCGGTATCAAAGTCGACAATATGAATGGTGGTAGTATTTTCATTAGAATTAACATTTGTTCAAGGTCAGGCCAATAAGAAGCCGATGGGACAAGCGTTCAGAGACCCACCGATTTTGGTTTTAGTTACTTTTTAGCAAAGTTAAATTCACGATGCGGATTCTTAGCAATTCGTCAAAACTTACTCTCAAAAACAGATTTGTAGCAGATTTCTATGTTGCTACAAAATTGCTCGGCTCTTACACACTCATTCCCCGCAGGCTTAGGCTTGGCTTAGGTTTCGCAAAAAGCTTACCTAAACCATAGCATTTGCTAACCTTTTTGTTGAGAATAACCTTTGCCCTAAGCTTAAACGTGGAAGGAAGTGTACCTACGAGAGTCAATTGTGTTTAACCGGTATGAAGAATAAGGTGAGCTTTGATTTGTTGAACATTTCGGCGATGGGGCTAAATATGAAAATTCAAGACTATAAATTATATTGCCTGGGTTTCTAAAACACTACTCAGGTACGACTTCAAACTTAAAATAGTATTTAAAGTAATTATATACTTTATGTCACTGACTTAATTTCGTGTATAATTTTCAACCTTCCTTGTAAGTCATTGATAACCCTTGTATGCCATTCCTGAACATTTTTTAGCTCCGCCCAAGTAAGGATAGCAGGCTCCGAACCTGTTTTAAGGCTTAGTCACACGTTTGTAGAAGCCATTGTACAGCAGCCCCCAATTTCAGTGACTTATTCACACAAAGCAGACTGTGTGTAACGCAAGCCACACATTTCATCTCGCAAACAATAAGGTAAACGATCACATCGACAATACAAAATTGTGAAAAAAATATAACATAAAATTTCCACTTTGAAATGAAGCTAATAAATTTCACAAAATCTATGGTAATTTTTGACGGCTGTCCCCGTAGCATATTTGCTCGTACATGTTAATACACACAGAAATATAATATATAATGCATGGAGGATATAAAATGGTGTGCTTAACCCTGTCCGAGCACTTCAGAAATCAGTGTCTTCGGTGTCTGTTAGTCGACAACCTTTGAAAAATAAACGGGTACAGCGGACACCCTATTAAAACTCGCCAAAACTAAACGTTTCGTTTTGGAATTTAAATTTATTTAATGCAAACACTGACTTCTTGCTATGTCTAAATCTATTCTGTTTCTGCTTTGATCTTGGTGGATTTGTTACTTCACTAGGTCCAAAACGAAACTAACTGTTTCGCCCCGTGTTTGATACTTTGAACAAAATCGGTCCACGCTCCTGATCCCGTTCCGCATAAAATATTTTTCTGTTTCATTTCAAACATTGGTATTGCAAAAAGAGGATCATAGAACCCATAGCCCCATAGCGCTACGTGCGCCAGGGGGTGGCGCAATAAAACTAAGGGGCGCTAATTAATAACTTGCAGCACTTACATTTTGCTGATTTTTAACGTGAGCGGTTCTGCATATTGCTTTATATACAGGTCAAATGAAAAATGTGGATGGCTTCTCGTTCGCTTCGCTCCCAAAGTCTCATTCGACGTGCCATCTTTGTTTTTAGGATTGTTAGACATACGGGTTTTTGCTAATTTGATGAATGTAGCGAGAAACATGCGTCCAGAACTGTTCAGCGCCCCAAACCACCCTTCTGTTAGGAGCCCAGGCTAAAAAAAGGTCTGTTTTGGAAAACAGAATCGACTGTAAAAATTCTACAGGATTGAAAAACAGGCTTTTTTGAGAAGTTTGAATGCAAAAAAATCACCTGCTTCTAGTTTGCTTCGCTCGCCAAATTTCTTCACTACTACTGACTACCTATGGTTCTGGTACTAAAGATGTAAACAAGATGAACCTACCTTTTTTGAATCTGAAAGGCATTGGTAGATATATAAGGGCAATTCTGACAATCGGACCATACACCGAATCCAGGCAAATTAAAATTGTATATTCATATATTGGGATTTAATTGCTCGCTATGCTCGCGAGGTCTTCTTCATTATTCTACCTCTATTTTGACAAACGATTACACCGATGCACACCAAACTGAAGTCCGTGCTGCAGAAGGATCTGATTTCGTTGCAGCAATCTTGAACTTGCATTGTGTTTCACACACGCAATTAAAATATTTACTGCACAGCCGTGATGAATCGGCAAATAGCTGTATCGCTGAAGACCAGGCCACGGAACAGGATCAAGACCGATTTTTGGTTAGCACAAAGAGTTCATTTCAATACAGTGTGCAACACACCACCGCAACAGCCGTTACGTTTCAACTATAGATTTCAACTAGAGTAAATAAAGTAAGCTGATTAAAGAGCGTACATCATGAATCATTACTAAATAAATACGCTTGGAACGCAGGCTTAATGCAAAAGAAAACAAGCGTTTTATGAGTCACAACAGAACTATTTCTTATAAACTCGGCCAATTTCACTATGTTCAGTGTAAAAGCACACCTGAACAGGTGGTACTCATACCGTCGATATGACGCTATTCAAACTTATTCAGATTGTCGCTCGTAATTATTCGACTGCCAATATTGCGACTCTGCGTATGTGCCCTCTATTTTTCTAGTAATTGCTGCGCCCCTAAATGGATTTTGCAATGGACCGTCATCTAGCAGGCTCAGGTTGGGCTCAGATACTATATACCTAAACAATGCTGTACAAAAGTTGATATTTAATTTTGGCTTCCATTACCCCTTTCATGGATCAATTAAAGTTTCCCCCTAAGTTGTACAGGGCAAAACATCATTGATTTAAATATTTAGGCAGAATAATATAAATTAGGGGATATAAAAACGAATAGAGTGGGAAAGAAGTTTTACGGCAGCAAAAATCTTATGGGAAAACGAATGTTATGGGAATAACAAATAATATCTGATGGCGAAAAATTATGGGTTACGGAATATTATACGACAACGCCAGCTATCTTTTAAATACATCACGTGCGATTAGTTCCCTGCCATCCTTGTCAACAGCTTCGAATCTTAGCATAGGACTCATTTTTTGTGCACTACATATCCATCCTAGTATTATAGTTCTCTCTGACGGCTGAAGCGATAGTCTAAACTAATAAAAACAAATTTTAACAGGCGTCTGCACTGATGAGCCTACGCCCATCATTGGTAGTAAAAACTTTGCTGTTCGCAAATTTTTTTGCTCCAAACCAGCTTTCCCCACGGGGAATCAATTGAATGCACACTGTCCTAAACCCTCAATCTCTGTTCAGCAGTGAACAAAACACCTACGATAGTATTAGCAGCATCGAATATTGAAGTTTCACCAAATGTGCCCCCATCCCAGATTTCCGATCAACTGCCGGGAGTTTACAATCCGATCTACTAACAACATAAATTATCAAAGTGCACAATTCAAAATCGCATCGCAATTAATAATTCTGCTTAGAAAATATTTATTCAACGCAAATAGTTTTTGTTTAGAATTTGCTCACGAGGGATTCGAAAAATCAATCTGTGAGCACCTTTTCGTGGGCCCAGCCGATCCTCTATTTATGAGGATGTTTAGGTTCCATTTTTCCCAGCCTTTCCTCTATTTATGAGGATGATTAGGTTCCATTTTTCCCAGCCTTTCCTCTATTTATGAGGATGATTAGGTTCCATTTTTCCCAGCCTTTCCTCTATTTATGAGGATGATTAGGTTCCATTTTTCCCAGCCTTTCCTCTATTTATGAGGATGATTAGGTTCCATTTTCCCCAGCCTTTCCTCTATTTATAAGGATGATTAGGTTCCATTTTTCCCAGCCTTTCCTCTATTTATGAGGATGATTAGGTTCCATTTTCCCCAGCCTTTCCTCTATTTATAAGGATGATTAGGTTCCATTTTTCCCAGCCTTTCCTCTATTTATGAGGATGATTAGTTTCCATTTTCCCCAGCCTTTCCTCTATTTATAAGCTATTTATAAGGATGATTAGGTTCCATTTTTCCCAGCCATTCCTCTATTTATGAGGATGATTTAGGTTCCATTTTTCCCAGCCTTTCCTCTATTTATGAGGATGTTTAGGTTCGATTTTCTTTGTTTCTAAATTTCACTGCATAGAACAAATTTTACTAGCCTGAACTGACTTTTACCAGAAAATTTTGCAATCGGCAAATGATTTATTTGTATTCAATCTTGCTTGTTATTTATGTTCAACAATGGAGAGGGGGCAAACACGGAATTGGTTCAATGAATACACTAGCGGGATCCAGACAACGGGCCCGTACGCCGCCGCCGCCCCTGTCAGAAAATTTTTTGTGATGGTAAGGTCTGTAGCTTACTATTTTCCCCCACGGAATATTAGCACAGCATATAGTAAAAATTGCGTCTCATAACGTTTGCCAGCCCACCATACCGTCTGAAATTCCTGGATCCGCTGCTAAATGAATATTAGGGTTTTATATTTTTTAACCACTGCTGGTGGAGAATTTCATGCAAATAAAACTTGCTAGCATTTGATACAAGTATTGAACATTGAAGCTCAGTTTCGGAATGTTTTGTGGAAAGGAACGCTACATTTAATGTATCCGGTTACGAGGCTGAAGTTTCCTCGATAAGTTACGTTGAATAATTTTTCTAGTAAAAGACAATTATTGAACCATGTTAGGTCCCGAATCAAATCTTGAGGTTTGAACCTGGACACGAATCTCAAGCCCATGCATAAACAAACATCCAAGGTCTACAACATGATTCGGGACCTGCCTTCTTTCATATTCTTCACCGGTAAATGATTAGAACAAAATCAAAAATATGCTGGTGAAGCTGGAAATGAATAACAGGAACAGACATTTTATAACCTTGTTTTCCAAATATCCGCTATACTGCGTACAATACAAAAGTCTATTCTCAACAGTCCTACACGATTGTGAACACTACTTAAATATCATCAGCATTCAAAAAACGGCAATTTTTAGAGACAAAACCACACATATTTTCTTAAAATTGAGTGAAAATATATTTTGGGGCAAAATAAGAGGATGGTGACTTCAAAAAATGTATTATTCAATGAAGACCGAGGTAACAATTATTCTGAGCGCGCAGGGATATTTTGAGTCTCAACAGTGCATATAATAAATTTGATTTAATGAAAAAAAATCACTTAAAAACATGTGTTATATCCGGAAAAGCGAAAATTGTATGAGTTTCATGTCGAAAACTAAAGCAAGTGTTCGAAAAAAGGTTGGCAAACCACTGCCGGATGAAAGATGGGAACTCTCTACAGCTGGCTGTGCACCGAAAGCGGAAAAAAATATAAATTTGAATGAATTTTTAGTAAGCACTATTGAATTGGGTTTGGTTTCGTTCTTGCTTTGCTCGTAAGCTTCTTTCACTATTATATATCAGGCTTTCCTCTCGTTAGAAATTTCTGGGTCCACCACTAAGCTGAACTAACGCTAGGTTTAAGTTAGCGGTAGCTTACACCTATACATAAGCCTAAACAAAAAATAATCTAAGGCTTAAGCTTACTCCACTACAGTCCCACAGAAAGACATTCTAAGCCTGAACCTTACATGGGCTATAAAACAATATATCCGAGCTTAAAAGTTGGAAAAAACATTTTGGAGAATGGCAAAGTCCCGCAGAGATATTCTAAGCCTGGACCTTGGGCTATAAAATATATCCATTTCTAAGTATTTAAAATGTTCAAACACACAGTCGTTCAGTTATAAATTCGAAGACAGAACAAAACAAAGATCGCCTGCTTTCATACACCAAGAAATTTCAAGTTTGCTGTGAAATGTCACAAGTGTTGCTTGTGCTCAAGCTTCTAAGCGACGCATAGGGCAAACAAAAATTTGGCACAAACCAGATGTCTTGAGCTTGGTTTTTTAATAAAAAAACCACCGAACCAGAACGCAGTCATAACAAAATCACAACTGTTATTGATGAACAAACAACCAATCAAAACTATTACAAGGGGTGGCCTCAACGCAGCAGTCATAACAAAAGCACTACTGTTATTGATGAACAACCAATCAAAACTATTACAAGGGGTGGCCTCAACGCAGCAGTCATAACAAAAGCACTACTGTTATTGATGAACAACCAATCAAAACTATTACAAGGGGTGGCCTCCCCATAAATACAAATTGAAATTTTTGCATTAATGTTCGCAAAAATTAGGTTTACAAACCAGTTCGAAGCGCCACGTCGAAAAATTTAAGACTCTCCAAACTTCGGCCTATGTTACTTTTTTGAGTTGTCCTGGTTTCGGCTGGGTCTGAAAAACGGTAGGCTAACGTTCTAGATTACATTTTTTGCTTTGGCTTAAGAACACACTTTTTCAACACTTAGGCTTAAGACTACATTTTTTGAACGCTTCGGCTTAAGAATACACTTTTTGAACGCTTAGGCTTAGGCATATTCTTGATCTACCGTTACGACCCTAAAAGTAACATTGGCCCAAACATGAGGCAAATTCTTAAGGTTACATCTCGAATTAAAACAAATGGCACTATTTTACCAATAAATTTAAATTACAAAAATAAGTTTAGACCAACTTTCATTTGAATAAAAACTAGATAGTTTGAAATTTTTCATTGACCAAGAAACCAGTGCATCGTATTTTTAGTTGCGACTTTCATTCACTTCGACATTGCAAGACATATCCGATTTATAAGTCCAATTAGAACGCGAGACCAGCTTACAAATAGCTGTAAGCTAACACACTGCCAGATTCTACCAGATCCAACACTGGAGGCCATGGTGAAGTAAAAATAAGTAGTTAAATAAATACATTTGTGTATACATATTTAAATTATATTTTAAAATTCAAGTTCAAAACCGCATAAACTAGGTTAAATAGATCATAAATATTTTCAAACTCAAGGTCTGAGCTATCATCATGGTCTATATTGACGATAACATTACGCAATACGGAAGGTCCTCATTAGTAAGTAGCTCAATAAACCGATAGCAGTACACAGCGGGTAGCAGTACAGCGGGAGCCCACAGTTTAATACATATCCTTTGAGGCAAAAAGCTTGAACGCCCCACATACGTATTTTGGGCAACTTTCCAGCATTACTTTGTTTACAATTATTTCTTAGGAAATACACGTGATTGTTTTATGAAAGGAAAATTTGTGAGTGTTTTTGCGCATTGCGCAAAGCTGTCAGACTAGTATTTATTATTAGCGGTTCGAATTCCGATTTGAAAAAGCCGAAACCAAAAGTCAACTCGTATAACTTTGATATCCATAAAAGTGAAAATGAATTTTGTATTAATTGTATTAGCACCGCATTTTAACAGTAATAAATAATAAAGTGTTTCGCTTAAGTTTCCGTTCCCGGTATTTTTTCAGCATTTGCTGCTAACCGCTACTTATTGCCGTCGGCCTGCAATGCCTTAACCTATACATGTCAGATTTCGTATGCTTTAGAAGTGTTCTCACAGTAAACGTTTAACAGTGACAGGGTGACGTTTGACAATATTGTGTCAAATTTGTCATAATTGATGGTTAAATTTGATTACAGAAGAAAATCGTGTGTCGTTTTTTTAAAAATTATTAAACGCAAAAAAATAACACAGCGGCACAAACCATCGTGAAATATGTTGAAATCGATACGAAAGAAGAAAAAAATGTGTATTTTTGACCGATTCTAATCGCAAAATCGAAGATCACATTTAAATTTTATGAAAAATTAATAAGAATTTTGGAAAATACACGTAAAATAGTGATTCTAAGACATGGAAAAATTGACAAAGTGAACGCATAAACAACTTTGGTAAACGCAGACCTACAAGTAATGTCGAATCTAGGCGGGTAACTCAGGACCTGATGTCCAACAGTGGTCAAAACTAAATTTTTTGTGTCAAATTTAGCACTAAAATTGCGTTTGGCTTCTTCCTCGTCTACCTCACAAGGCGTTTTCATTACTATATATGTAGTGCGGCTTTCCTCATTAGAAATTTGTACATCCACCACTGTCTACTTAATCAAACCATGGGAAATGATATCAAAATTTTCCGTAATTCCACCTCGTTTCACTGGGCACTGATCAAATTGATTAAGTTCCTCACTAAAAACACTGCATAAGAGCCTATTTAGGGCTTAATTTTTAAAATTTTTTGGTGGAAAAGTCTGACTAAACACGAAACTCATTCTAAATACCAGAAATTTTAAATTCTTAAATGTTTCAATTTTGGGTTTATGACATATTAACAAGTTCCGATTCTGGCACAGGCGCCAACATTGAGTGGGGGCGTTACCGTGACGGTGCTCGAGCAAGTAGGACAAACGTGCCCCCCTCGATCTGTACACTCAAAATGTATCGAACACAAGAAATAATTATTGCCATAACATGAATAAAGTGCACTGTTGCCCTTCCTAAATCTTATTGGCCCACCCCAATCGCTCATTGGATGATTCCGGTGCTCTTAAAACGCCGATGTATTTTACCTGCGGTCAATGCGAAAGACATCGCAACCCGCCTATGCAAACAAAAAATATTCTGAGGATCATTTAAACGACAAAAAATACCACGTCATCAAAAACTATCTTAGCGATCAAAAAATGTAAACAAATGAGCAACACGCTTACAAACGTGATGACATATAAAAACATATTCTGCAAACAAATTGCCGAAAACGATCACGCAAGCAAGAAGATAGCGCAAGAAACAAAAACAAACAAACAAACAAACAAACAGATCAACAAACAACTATGCAAAATAAGAAACAGTACAAGCGGAGCAGTAAAAACACAGAGACAAGTAAATAAGTGAACAAATCTACAAATATATTAAGAAACACGGAAAACAAAAGAAGAGTAAAAAGAAAAGAACAAACCTAAAGTGTAAAAAGAAATGAAAACAAAAAGAGTAAAAACAAACAAACTAACAAGCAAAAGAAGAAACATTGCGAAACTGTCGATACACAGTAAAACGTCAACAAAGAAACTACCGAAATTAGTTAAAAAAACCAGAGAATAAGTGAATAAAGTAAAAGCAAAACTGGTCAGCAGAAAGAAAACAAGGCACAGGATAGCGCCTTTCGGGGAAGGAGTATGAAGGAAGAACTGTCCCCTAGGAACTTTTTACCCTTCGTGGCCGAAATTTTCCTGATCAGCATTAAAAGAATTCTAGGAACATTTTCCTGCCCCCTTAGCAAACCATTCTCGATTTTATGGAGTTAAAAGCAAAACTACTACAAAATGTGCGAAGGAAGCAGTTAAAATTGAAGTTAAGCAGAAAAAGCCTGCTCTAAACCGCAAACAGCATAATGTAAAACGAAAACAAATAGTAAATGATCAGATGGGAGAGAAACAAGAAAAAATAATATGAGAAAAATATAAAGAAAGAGATAAAAAAATTGAATATTAAGCTTAGAGTGTGGCCTGAGTTTCATTTCGGTGAACATGACCGGATGCCACAGTTTTGCGAGTTAGCGTAGCGAGATGAGGCAACCTTTTTCCAACACCTAAAATGAATTATGTCATTCTAATGTATGCAAAAGTGTTTCTATTTATCGTCCCTGCAGGAATTTCGTGGGTTACATATCCCCCTTGCATCTCGGTAATAGAGCATATTATACGATGAAAAACAAAGTTTATGCGTGTACTCCCATCGCAGAGCAACGAGTAAAAACGATAAAAGAAAAGATAGAGTTTGAGAGTTGAAAATGAATTCGAAATTAAGAGAGAGAAATAGAGAGACAAAAAACGACTATTGCAGTATTTGTGGAAAAACATGTGGCCTCAAATTTGAGAAAGTAAAATACATAAATACTCACGGCTGTAAACAACGGGAAGAATGGAGGGGTTATTCTCACGACAAAAATTCATGACACCAGATAAAAGCACTTTTAACAGGCTTCGAAATTTTGAATATTAAAGATCAGAAATTTTTTTGGGTACATAAGGGAAGTCCCTCCTAATTTAGAACCCGGGCTCCGCCCTCGATAATATCGCAGTCTAATGTTTCTCATTGTTTGCGAGTATACAACTGTTTATATTTCTTCGGTGAACTATAAAATAAATGGATAAAAAATTAAGAGAATTTTACATTCAAATATAATACTCGGGGCCAAACTTATTCATAACAGCTGCTAATTAAGCACCGTTTTTATAGCGATTCATGATTGTTTCTTGGAACTTTATTTTGTTGTAAATTGATATATTTTTTCAATATGAGGGCAGTATTGAATGGCTCATTTCCCATTGACCTATTATTTAGGGCCGCTTTAACGTTTTGAGGGACGGAATATGAGTCTAATAAAATATAACTACAAAATTGCTTTCATAACCATTAACCAACAGTTCTAAAATCTACTTTTGCTTTTCGTTCTGTATATAGAAATGAGGAATAGATTTTTGTTCTAGAGTTGTCAAACAGGATGTATGAAGGCCTCAGGCAACAAAACTAATCAATCATGCAGCCCAAAAATTCGGCACATTTGGCACAATTCTAAAATTCAGCTGGTATCATATCCTAATTGGCTTTAGGTATAATATGTGGAATTTGCTTCAATTTTAACCGCTGTACGTGATTCGTTTTAAATCTAAAGATATCCAACTAAAAACTTAGAGGTATGAAAAATGTTATTGCTAGTCAACAAAATAAACTAAGCATTTTCGACTTAAAGACCGACTACCTAACCGTAGAAACGACTCTTGAAAACATCCTCTACAGTTTACGAAAATTTTCAGCTTTTGGCATAAATCTTAAGCTTAGTCCCAAGCTTAGGATTAGTATTGCGTTAAGGTCAATAATCTTATGGAAAAAGTGCAGCAGACCCCGCTAAAACAAAAGGTTCGCCTGCGTCAGATGCTGCTTTGATTAGTAAAAACAATACAGTTAATAATCACAACGCCTCAGCGAGCGCGCTCATGCAAACGGCACAAACTGCAAAATTGCATGCAACCGCATATGTCGTGTATCGCATAATAAACATTAAATGTGTTTTTGCAATATTTATACGCAGTGCAACTACAAGTCGTAAACGCTAAATCGTACATGGTGACAGTTGCAACATGCAATATGGTTACAAACGAAAACTTTTCAAGACATTTGAATAAACTAACAGCGACGTATCAGCATTTGGAATATGGACACTGATATAGAGGGGGGATCCAAAGGGGCAACAGTCCAACTTAACAGCCCCACTTATACCATTCCTGCTACAAGTTTTGCGCTTAACCTATGTCTAAGCTAAACACCAACTCTAGCCTGTCCTAAGTATATGCTATGCCAGTGTCTGAAAACTGCGGAAACTGCGGGGGAAGTATACAATAGCACAACGTACGGAACCAAAAATGTTCGGTACCCACGATCTTGAATGGTACCGTAGTTACGACTCGTAACCTTACAGGAGGGGCTTAGCCATGTCATGATACCTAAATCAGATTGATTCAGCTTGGCCGTTTCGAATTATTTGACGAGAGAAATCTGTAGCAACGAACCAAATGACTTTGGCAATGGCAATTGAAGCAATTTGTTTCGGGAATTGACACTGAGTCCTGCCTCGTTATACAATAATAAACATGTGTCTACATAAACTTGTATCTTACTGCAGTTGTGGCCAATTTTTTGAAGCTCAGGTCAGTGGCGGACCCAGAAATTTCCACAAGGATGTCCGGCAACGAGAGATGTATTCGTGGAAAACCACTCGCAAGCGAAGAGATCGAGAAGCCAAACGCCATTTAAGCACTAAACCTTAAATCAAAATCTTTGTTTTGACCCCGTTTTGGGGGCTTAGGTCAAGGTGGTTCCCTCTTTGCTCTTGACAATGGCTCGGGTTTAAACTTGAGCCTCTACGTTAGATTTGAATGATTTCTAAGGTTTCAAAATCACAACCAACGGCACCATTAGCAGCACACGTAGTGTCGGCAAATAACTGAGGTTTAACAGCCAAAAGACGATTATCGGATGGCATATTATATACAGCATAAATATGTACGGAACGTATGAACCAGCATTTGCGATATGAGCTAGTAATTTTATGGTGAAACCAAAAAATAATATGATTAATTAAATAAATACAGCTTAAAACAAAAATATATAACAGCGAGAGCCAGCATTTAATACTGAATTAAACAAAGCAAGGATTTCGGGCACAACGGTCCAAAATGTCTTGATCATTCGCGTAGCTAAGGCAACGTTTTATGCATTTTTGCTTTTAAATAAAGGATTAATGATTTACTTTACTATTCTCAGTGATCGCACTAATATAATAATTCTTACATTAAATGCGGGCCTAACACGGGAACTGTATTACAGGAAGTAACGTATCCTACAGTGCGGGTTGGAACTATTTCTTTCTGATTTATACATAGGAGCATCTATCTGTACTTAAACTAATTCACTTTTTTGGCCAGAGTTACTTTAAGGGGCGTAAAAGTTGATTAAGCGTATTCTTAAGCCTAAGCCTAAGCCTAAGCGTTGCAAAAATGTGTTTTTAAGCCTACGCCTAAGCCTAAACAAAAAATGTAACCTAGAATCTAAACCTACTCTTTTATAGGCCCGCCAGAAACCTGGACGCCCCTTAAAGTAACATGGGCCACTTTGTTTATAGTTGAACATATGATTTACACCATGGAGATTTCATTGCCTCCGCATTTAATAATTGTTGCGTAAGCACCGGATTAGCAAACTCTGTTTTATAGATTTCTTGAGTGTTTCAGGTCTAAAACACGCATTTTACTGTTTCAAGCATTAATATGTGTCACCTAATAAGCATACATTTGGAAAAACTGAACGCTAAAACGGCTTGCGATTTCAGCTTGCCTATTAAACTTGACTCGTCAAGGTTTAAAATTTAAAACAAAATTACTGGCCCAACGCCTACATGTATTTGTTTTCAACTAAATATTCAGTAGACACAATAAACTTTACTCATGTACGGGCCCAGGGCATTGAGAGCTCAGTTCCCACCGGAAAAGTTTTGCCCCCAACTAGAAAATTTTCAACCTTGCTTGTATGTCATCGAACGCAATTGTATGCCTGTCCTTAAAAATGTTTAGACCCCTATGAAGGTTACCTGGCTACGAACCTGCTCATGTATCAAAAAGACTCATGTAAACAGTATAAACAGTAACAGTTTTAAACGTTTATCTGTCTGCGTTCGCTCGCTTTCGAAAACTAAAGTTTTGAAGTTGTCCTGAAAAGTGCGCGCTGTTTTCGGTTACACACACTGCATTAAATATTGCTCGCATTATATACACGGTATGCTCAGTATTGTACGCATGCTGAGTGTTGCAGACTCATGTGAAAAGTGCAATTGTTGTTGTGTGCAAAAGTGCTGAACATATGATGACAGTTATAGTGCGGTCATCAGTAACAACGCGAAACGTTCAGTTTATACAGAATTAAAGTATTACAATTTTTGAATATGTTTGAAATGGTTTTTCCGACGCAAATACACCGAATACCGAAAGGAAGATCCACCTTTTTATTGGTAAAATTGTTTCAAAAGCCAAGACTAACCCTACTATTAGCCGTCATTGTATAATTATCATAAATTATTATTTTGTACAGAATCTACGACAATTCGTCGCCCGACAACCTATCGACTAAAACAGCGTCCTGAAACCTATGAAAAAAATATGCATATTCCTAATCGTAAGCTTAAGCATAATGATCGGAAACGAATGGTCGAGTTGATTATATTTCGGATTACAAATTATCGGGCGACTAATTGTCTTTATACCTTTTACACTTCGAGACACGGGATATTTAAAATCTAAAAATTCAAAAGTCCGACTAAGGAAAACAGAGTCGAATGAAAAAAGTTTGGAATAAACTGGACCCAAACATACAATTCTACGACGGATTATGAAGTTAGACGGCAGAAGTCAAGCGACGGCCTAGCCCTAAACATGTCGGTGCTGCGCAAATCATCTTCCCTCAAATTAGGTAGGGGAATATGGACACATATAAATATTCACACAGTTGAATTATGCACCTTCGACAAAATTATTATGAACGACGCATAACGACACCTTTGTAATTAAACCAACGTCGTGAAAACAGCTTACATCAAAGGCAATAATCCAAGCACAATTATTAAACAAAATAATGCTACTTTTACAGTCTGATTAGTAAGTTAAGTTATTATTAGCTGGTGCAAAAATTTCATCAAGCAGATGGAAAATTTTAGAAAACTTATTCAAAAATAAATTTTTTACAACAAATTTTGCCGTTTTGAAGTGTGAATTTTGTTTGCCCGCAAGCAACGTTTCAGTTTACTTCACGCTGTGCGTCAGTTTGCAGTACGGTCATAAATTTAACTTTGAAAATGAAATAAGCACCAAATTGTTTTAATTTTTAAAAATCAAACCAAACGAAATATAACAGATTTTTAAGCATGTTTCAAGTGCATATTTGCAAGTTTACCTTGTCGGTTTCTATCTGTATTTTATCGGGTTCTTAATATTCAGTGACCATGATCAAATACCTCGGATCAAAACTTATGGTACTTTTTTCACTTAATTAGAAATCACTGGACATATAGTCCCAAAGGAGTGGTGGGACCCAGAGGCGGATCCTAAAATTTCTGACCGGCGGAAAAATTGTAAGGTATTAGGAACCTTATCATTTTAAAACCAAAAAAAAATTCTAAAAAATGGTAAGGTTTTGTCACAAAAAAATTTCTGAGGGTTTGTATTTTTACAGAAAATTTCTGAGTGAAAAAATTGTAAGGTAGAGAGACCTTACAATTTTACGCAAAAAAATCTGGGGGGTTGACTGGCAGGCGTACACCCCACCTCCCCAATTCTGGTTCCGCTAGTGATGGGACCTCATTTCCCTTAAAAAATTCAACACCCACTTGTTAGCCATGGGAAATTTTTAAATGATCCTGCATCAGTTTTTGCCTCCTCGCCTCGCCGCCTGTTGAATGGTCAAAGGGTCTAGGGGGCACGTATTAGTGACTTGATAATTTCAATGCTTTCCATTAATTTTCTATCTCTAATTGTAGATAGCTTCTGCTATAGTAAACTGAAAGTAAACGAATTCAAAAATAAGCTAGTGCCGTAATGAGAAAGGTCTGAAAGTTAACACTTCCTTTTTGCAGCTATTTTTTCTAGACACTTTAAGATGCGACACCACTTAGCTTTGTGACACTTTTAAGCTTGCCGTGCACGCTCGCAAATGGCATCAGTTTTGTGCTAATTTTACGAAAAATGTTTCAAAACAAATTGAAAAATTGTTGTCAAAATATAAACTTTTAAGAAAATTAAGTACACTGACATAGCTAATGGTTTCACGCTAGAAATTCAAAAAATAATATACGATATAGAGTTACGAAATGTAAATAATGAATATACGACCCCGGACTCGAAGTCGCTATTTTTCCGGTCAAAATTCTCTTGGACCCGGATGCAACTGTGCGCAAAGATAGGGTAACATTAAATATAGCATGCAATTTTACCATATGTCCATGATAATACACATATATACTATCGAGGTTCAGTATGTACGAAATCCAAACAATAATATAGAATATAAAGGTTTAGGGTTGCGGCCTTACCTTTACGCCAAACGAAATTTAAAAAAGTTATCGTTTTTTGATTCTTCGAGTTTTCAATGAGAAGTCCAAAATTTCTACAAGTTTATCACTTATAAAGTTGCTACTAGCAAGAATGCATCAAGAGTGTGCAATTCCTGGGATTCCGCATGGTACAAAATGTACCACCGGGAGCTGCGTTTTTGACCGACCCCCCAACGGGGTCGATTGTCACATGCAATAACCCTAAATTAAATTGTAAACGGAACATTTTTGTTGCCGGATACATAAAGTGCCATGGTTGGCACCAGCTGTACCCCCGTTTAAACAAAAGGGGAGCTGGCCAAAAACGCAACGCGTGCCGGGTACATTCTGTTCTACACAGAATTTACCCAGCTACATACTCTTGTTAAAGTATACATCATCCACTCTTGGTTCTAGTAATGAAAGATAAGATATAGAGTATTAAACTAAAACGGCGTTTTTGTGAACACAACGCGCTGTCCACTATCGCAGACACGTTTCGTAAACAAAAGCAATAGATTACAACTTAAAATTTATAACAATGATATCAGAGATAGAAAATTTTAGCATGTTATGGTCGCTTAAACTTGGACGCTGGTGTACAACTTTTATTGAAAACTATCCAAGACTACGAATTTGCTAAATTCGGATAAGTTTTCCTAAATTTTCTTTAGAGTTGAAACGAATATTCGACCGCGTACTGCACCGTAGAATCCAGAGATAAAATTCATTAAGTTACGCGATTGTGTTATAAAATTCCGCAACTGCAATACACTAAACCTAAACAAATCTGTTCCAACAACGAAAATACCGGTCAGAATTTAAGTTACACAAACAATAAAAAAACTTTTCTTTGAGTTTGAATAAAAAGATATCTTAGCGATTTAGCACAGTTAATAACGCAAAGACTCAGTTAAAATTTCAGTTCATTATGCCAGTTTGTTCAAAACGCCAAATTCATGTACAGGAAGTTCTTCAATCCTCCAGGCCCAGTGCCTGCGGAAGCGTCCCCAAATCCCCAAATGGTGGCGCTCCAACCCTTGGCCAGCCCCACCTTGGCAAACTAAATATTTTTCGAGAATCACGAAGTTATGGAACTGTGAAACATTTTAGGTGGAGCCCTCTCGAACCTGTCTGGGAAGGCCCGACTAACATGCAGCTGGCCCTATCTAGGCTATTCTGCTCAACATCTACAAAGCACAAAAATCGTACGTGAGCAACAAGATTTACTCATCAATTATAAATATATCAAAGGATTCTAAATCTAAGGTATATGCAAATAAGATACACTTCAACAACGGATTGAATATTTATTTGAACTGTGCACTTAAGTATCAACTACGATGACCTTTTGAAAGTTGCTAGCACCTGCGGAGACTATTGTTAGTATATCTCTATTTATTCTGAAGTATATAGTTTTAGTATCAATTTTTAATACTAAATACAGTTTTAGATTAATACACGCGACGCTATTAGGAGTATGAATTAAAGATAAGCCCAAATCTTCCCAATAGAAATACAGAAATTGCGATTTGCTTAAAATTTGTACGCTTTAGGGAAACAACGATGGCTCAACGCAAAGAAGGTAACATTACAGCAGCCGTATTTGAACAGGTATCTGTTATGGGTATTGTCAGTCAAGGTAGGAACCGGGACTTCAGAGCTTTCTACTAAGCAGCTGGAAAAGCGGGCTTGAGTGGGGATCGAACTCTCAGCCTATGGATCCTTAAGCGAGCACTCTACCACTGCGCCACACATGCTTACAGGTATGACGATATTTCGATGCCCGGTCCGTTCGTCGACGGACATTTCGTGACCCGATATCCTTATAAACACATCAATTTATTGCGCCTCCATTGGGTTTCAGATTTTATGCTTAGGGGTAGGATTAGACTTTAGGTTGTGGCAGCAGTCAGACGACAAATTTCGATTGACGATTTGTACATTCCTGGGCCCGTATTCTCAAATGCGTATAGCACCTAGTATCCGTTAGCGATAGGTTTTCAAAATGACGAACATCCGCAATTGCAGACCTCAAAATTGGTAGAGAAGTAGGACAAATCAAATGCGAAGAATGAGCTGAATTTTGAACCTCACCATGCGCTGGTTTCAAAGCTACAGGTCCTATCACCATCTGATGATAAGTGCTACGAACATTTGGGAATAGGGGCCCCGGGCTCTAATAATATCTAAATCATTTCAGTGATAAAAAATTGACAGTGTTTTGCACATTTATCAAAATAACAGGAAAACTAACTCATGTAAAAAGTACATACCGAGTAGGATACATTCAAGGAATAAGGTAAATTTTGGCTTAGCGAAACCATTCATAGTGCAGGGAGCTGAAACTACTATAAATATCCGTTAATTCTAAAATTTCGACTTGGAAAAACATTTCCTCAATTGAGACAATTCTGGTTCAATCATTGTCTGAATATTCTCGCGTAAACTTCAGAACACAAGCTAATGCTATCCAAAGTCATATTTACTTCATGGGCTGTAATATGATAACATAAACGAGGGGCGCACCGATACACTTAGCCATCAGGTGGGGTGTTTAGAAAATCGGGAAGAAGGCTATTGGACCGAGCGGCTGAAAACAATTTTCGACCGTCAAGGTTCCTAGCCGTTATAAACTACAATCTATGTGTACAACAGGTTTGAACAAAAACTTAGAACTTGAAGCTAAGCTTGAATCAAAACCTAATTGGCGTTAAAAACCCGAACCGAAACCATATACCCTATGACAGTTCGGGTCAATGTATAAACCAGGGCCGCAACAGTCGTATAGGCTTATTCTTAAGTGTAAGAATGAACTCACACTTAAGTCGAAGCCTAAGCAAAAAAATAGTGTGTGATGCTTAATTTGACTCTATTGTAGTTCCACAGAAAAACTTTCCTCCCCTGATCTTTATTACATGGACCACTGTTGGTAACGTGTGTCTGAGCGCACATAAACCCTTTAGCATTAATTTAGCATTTCAAGCCAACAACGCTAGGTAAAACACAACTTTCAACTATTAGTGCAGTGAAAGCGTATAGAAAAACCAGGCGGCCCACAGTGCTTGTAGTACAGTTAAACAAAACAACTGCACGCCGTAAACGTTATAAAGCGCAAAAAATCTCCACTTGAACTGCAGTTACACATACGCTCTTAAAATTTAAGTTTAGTTCATTTTCATCATTCATATATATTTGTTATTTGGCTTAAATAAAGGCTTAAAATTTTGTTCAAATACCTAACGCCTTGACGCAAAGAATCATGAACAAAGGGCTTTCGCAGCAAGCATACCGAGTACCATTATAGTTCTTAGAAATATACACATTTGCTGCAAGGAATTGGTTGACGACAGGGGCGGACCGTAGAAAATTAGGGGTCAATATTCTTTGCGATTTTTTGCGAAAGCTATTTTTTCACAGTTTTTCCGTTTGCAACACGAGAACCGTTTCGAAATTTTTGTAGAACCCATTTCTAAATCAATAGCCACGTCCATGATACGGCTGTCCGATTTTTTGGAGGGCAGTGCTTCCAAATTTGCCCACGCTTAACCCCAAAAGAGTGCAAAATTTCAGTATGACTGTTCTAAAATTGTTTGCCCTATACTAATGTATTGGGCCGACGGCGGCAAACTTTTTATCGTTCAAAACAGCATAGAGAGGGTGGCTCTGGGACTTACCTGTAACTTTTGAGTTATTTTCTAAAAAAACTCTCCCTACGCCTTACCCTAGCGCCAATCTATACGTAAATTTTCTTATAATCTGAGCCCGTATTCTCAAATGTGTGTAGAACCTATTTCCAGTTGTTGATAGGCCTTGTAAAGCTTCGAACCAGAAAATTTCGAGGTTTCAAATACAGCACATTTATTGCTTTCGATTTTCTCTGCTACTGTACAATTTTGTAATATCTGCAATTGCAGCAGTTCGATAGTTTGAAAACCTATTACTAACTGGTGATAGGTGTTATATGCATTTGAGAAAATGGGGGGCCCTATATGTAGGAGGTCAGAAATACGCTTTAGTTGAGTATTATAATTGATGACAATAACACTTAAGGAAATCCCGGATTAACTGTTATACTAATTTTAAAGCTGGAATACAAACAACGACATGTGAAATTTCACAAATGTAAAACACGATTAAGAAAATATAATTTTTAGCATATAGCATTTTACCCATTCAAATAGCAAGGACGTCCCCGCAAGGGGCACTACGACCAATTTGGTGAATGCCCCCAGAGTCAGTTTAAAAGTAAACAATCTTGAATTGCAATTGTAGGGTGCGACAAAATATTACGTGCTCCTCAAACATAATTTTCTACGAACGCCGCTTCCAATTTGCTTTCGTATTCGTTCAATAACCAAGACTTTATTGCGAAAAGGGTTCCAAATCATGGACCTAATTTTTTTCCAAATTAATCCCAGCAAACATAAATGAAATATTTTTACCAAAAGGTTTGCGAGCCGTTTATCATTTGCCATTCCGGCTACGCTCACGACTATGGCGCAATGTTTTGGGTTAATGCTAATACTATTAGGGCAGTAACAGCAGGTTAAGCATTCTCCTAAGCCTACGCCTAACCGTTGAAAAATTGTATTTCTAAGCCTAAGCCTAAGCAAAATGTAGCCTCGAATCTAACCTACTCGTTTACAGACCCACCAGAAACCGAGACGGCCCTAAAAGTAAAATGGTCCATGTTTTGCAAGAGCTTTCTTTTTAATTCCAAACGCACGTCTTAAAACGCATTATATGTTGCCAAACGGTAAGTAGCTTCTTAAACTAACAACTGTATTACCTCGTAAAAAGCACAATTTAAGCATCACTTTTAGATATCACCGTTCAATCTATCTTTTTATTGCTTAATTACCCTATTGCACATTTAATGCATATAAAAATGAGGTTAAAGCCCAATAACACCGCTGGTTGAGTCGGTTTACGCTAAAACGTTAGTTGAGCTGAAAAATAAAATATCTCTTAGCAGCAAAATACAAAATTAGCGAGCTGGTTTGAATAAATTATTCAACAGCCATATCCTGGATCCGAACTGTAAAGTACGAGAACGGGTGTTTGAGCTCTATTTCCGAGTAGGTGAAGAATTTTTTTTATTCTGATAGAGTGCCGGGCCCATGTATAGAACAGGGCTGGAACAGTAGTATAGACATATTCCTAGCCTAAGCCTAAGCGTAAGCCTAAAGCCTAAGCGTAGGATGAGCTCACACCTAAAGCCAAGCCTAAGCGTAAGCCTAAGTATAAGCCTAAGCTTAAGCGTAAGGATGAGCTCATACCTAAGCCAAGACTAAGTCTAAGCCTAAGCCTAAGCCTATAAGCCTGAGCCTAAGCAAAAAATGCTCTAAAGCGTGAGGTTTACTATATTACAGTTCCACAGGAAAGCATTCCGACCCTGTTCTATACATGAGCCGAGTGCCGCTGCTATGTTACACTATTCTCTATAGCAGGCTCCAGCAAAACCAATCCATAACGTCAGTTTAGAAATATTGCGCTTTCGGCCAATTTAGCAAAAAACCTACTCTTGCAATTTTTGTTTTTATTTTTCTACAAATTAAGCAGACTAACTGAAACAAATGTTCAATATTGAATTAACAACTGGGATATCAAAATTCATTTTTAATAAACAATATTAGTGCCCCCAAAATTCAACTACAAAAATCATTTGTCTTTTATTAAATGGCGCCTCTGATCCGTTATGGTTCCATCATTCGAAAAAGGGTCCCCGTTACCGCTGACACATCCAGGGTCGAGGTCCGCCACTGATGTGGGCACACTTTCGGCTCAGTTCTGATGGAAGACCGATTTTGCGCAACTTACACACTTTACTACATTTTCCATAATCTTTCCTAATGTAATTATCACTGCACATTTCACAAAACTATAGCAATTAACAATAAAAACACTAAAAAGCAAAAAAATTATATACAATTTTCCAATGAAAAAAACGCGTAAATAAGGTTTGAAAATTTAGCGAAAACGCAAACCAATTATTGATTTGTCACTATGTTACCAAGTTGGCCAAATTACTTGTGTAGACGTTTCTGGTTCGTTTTGTTACCCGGTAATACCAGTGTCGGCGCTGGTAAGCACGGAAGTGGTGAAAACACTTCTTTTATTAGTGTTCAAAGGCAAAAGTTGCTTTAGACTCTGAAAATGAAAGTCGAATAATTACATTTCACGCTACAATTGTTTACGCCGACTGGTTTTCGTGGCATGCCGTACCTTCAATATAGCAACGATCATGTACTAGTAATTTAATCACATTTTGGCCGTGGACAGCAAAATTTTGGTTGTAAGAGATGCTTGGAAGCTGAGCAACAACGAAAAGCCGCAAGGAAAGTTGTCAATCTTGAATTAGCGATAAAAAGAAAAATGTGCTTTCGAAGCAGAACATTTTTGTTTTTGTCACTAATTCGAAATTCACAACTTTCTTTGTGTTTTCCTTCAACAATTATTTTTTACAAATCATGAAGTAGGTTAATCACATTTTGTGCTCTGCACAGCAAAATTTGCTGGTTCACCAGCTGCTCGGAAGTTAGGTAGCGGAGAAGTACAAAGAAAGGTGCAAAGTTTGAAGTGGTGACCAGACCTCCAGATGGGTACTTATTAAACTCACGTTTCGCTAATGTTATTCAAGAGCATGTATTTCTGAGAATACGAACGGAATTAAAAACGTTTCGTTTACAATGACAATTTGATATTGACCAACTTAAGCTCGCTTCTGCTCATAGAGTAAACCAAGAGTTATGCAATGGCCCCGTCAGTTTCCGAAACGCCTTGATCAAACAGTTGAAATAAGCCTAAGATTTATGCTTAGAATTGGGCACAGATGTAGAGTCAGCACAATTAAGTCTATAGGAGCACAGCGATCTAATCTATACGTGTCACAAGCGAAAGGGAATGATCAGTTTCTCAGATATAGCGAAATTGTTTGATAAACAAGTAATATAACCGCAAAATATAGCCTATTACTTAAAAGTTACATTTTGTACAGCTATACTCATTTCAATGAAAACGTTTTCACTTTATAGCAAATTTTTAGATTACTCAACACTAAAATTTGAAAAATTTCAATTTTAATTTCTAAAATTTCAAAAAAACTACAGTATAAAAATGAAAACGTTATTGAAATGAGTAAGAAACTGCTTACTCATCAACGACCGGGGACATGCGATTTATGTACTCTGTGTGTTTCTAGCGTAAAGGTGTGAATATGGCGTTATAAATTTGGTAAATTTGAGTTTCATTTTTCATAGAAACAACGCAATCTGCAGCAAGTTATAGATTCTGTTGACTCCGAACTATAGACTCACTGCACGGATCAAAACCAAAATTTTGTATTACGATTTAGCACTGAAAAAGTTATGTTTGGCTTTTTGCTGCTGACAACCGTTCCCGTATTCTATGCATATTACGTGAGTGACCCATCAGAATTGAATCAATCCGCCACTACTTATAGCATATTTTGTATTACTTCACAAGTAATCTCCAGAGATGAAACGATTATATATCCGTTATCGAACTATTTACTATTTGACGTACAGCACATCATGGCATTCGTTGCTTAGCAAAGGCGTTGCCAGATTTCATTCTGTCAGAATATTATTTTAGTAAAGACAAATTTTTGACCTCCATAATCCAAAAACTTAATCCAAATTTTATAAAAACGCTTTTTTCTTGTCTCTATAAACTCCATCCCTCCGTTTGGATGCACCCGTGTTGCTAATAGCAACGAGTGGTTTTCAGCTTATTCTAAAATAGTTCACTGTTGAATAACGGTCTAAAATGCTTTAATGAACGACGAAATGAATATTCGTGCCTGAAATTAAGAAATAAACGGCAAAGTTGAAGCTAAAATATCGCTATAAGCAACATTGTCAAATAGTGTCTAAGCACTTGGTAACAAATTAGTAAGGTTGCTACTATTTAAGACATTATAAAAGCTTACACTTATCACTTATTGTAAAATGCTCAGATTGCTAATATATAAGTGGCCCAAGAACCCAGAAGAATCCAATGTCCCTGATACCACTAGTATCTCACGCTGTAATATGAGTAAGTTGACCGACTCAACGAGAACTGGGCCGTGGGTCTCGTGCCTAATCGAATATGTTCCTTTCCTACCTTTATATGCAAAATATTTCTGATCTAAAGTTCATTTCAAAGCATACACTGCAATCAATGTCATCTCAACAATTATATTAAAGACTAGCCTCAATTTAAACTCAAAAATATTTAAATTTTAACCTGTACTAAATATATTGTGCAACTGAATATCATGTTGGCCTGGTGGTCACGTGCTAATCCCGTGCTTAGACGCATTAGCACGCGAGCCGTCGTTATTAAGCTGCATGATTAATTGAGAAACAAGAAATGCAATAATGTTACGTAAGATCAACATTTGATAATTAGTTAATGCAAGCAATTAATACACTTTAACATCAAAATTTTTAGTCATAAATATTTATATGCATAATATAACTGGAATGAGGGGCGGTTGACTTCTAAGCTAACATCGATAGTACTGAATAAAACTGAGAAGCCGATCGGACACCAACTGGCCGAGGCGGATTCAGCAATTTCTGACACGGGGCGAACTGGCAAATGTTATAAAACGCAAAAATTGTGAGGTAGGTACATTATCATTTTATCACCAAAAATTTTCTTAGAAAAAATTGTGTACTAGAGACCTCATCATTTTATCAACAAAAAGTTTCTAACGGGAAAAATTGTAAAGTAACTTATCACTGTATCACCAAAATATTTTCTGAGCGGAAAAATTGTAACGTTTTGTCACAAAAAAGTTTTGAGAGTAAAACTTATATTTTTTACAGAATGAATTTCTGACGTGGGCGTACGCCCCCCGTCCCCCTTCTGAATGCACCAGTGCCTACTGCCAAATCTTGCGCACGTTCGCCGTTAAAAGCCACATTCTTGAATCCCGGTACTTGGTGAAAAGTTTTATAACTGAAGTAATCACGAATCATAGATGTGAGACAGCTACTGATAATCAAGCATGGTGGATAAACGCGTATCGAGTAAAGATTTTTAGGCGTGGGTCAAATCGATGGTAACGGTTTATATTGCGTGGGTAATAATTACCAGTCATTTTTACACGTGATAAATTTTAAAAATGAACTAACTAAACATACGCTATTTTGTGTAATACTAATCTGCTGTTTTGATTGCTTGGGGTTGGATTTGACATTTAAAAATTGAAACCCACATTTGTATTCATGCCAACTGCCATAAAACTGATTGACTTTTACACATTTTTTTGTCGTACATGCAATGTAAGTGTTTGCATGTACCGTGTACGTTGGTAGGAAATGCGGCATTGATAAAATGTGGGCTGTGGTTAGAAGCTTTTAGCATGCTGTACTTGCGGATTACATCATTTTATCTGCGTGGATAAGCGGCAGATCGAAAGATCCTTACCCGGATACACGTCCGTGGCGTATAATATTAACTCTCCTGAAAATCAACTCCCCAGTCAAATATATACCTAGCTTCGTGACACGGACGTCCGGTGAAAACTATATTTTTTGCGCACCGAATAATTTTGGAAGGTCCCTGCCATTGCAATTCAAGATTGTTTAGTTTTCGACCAAGTCTATTTGGGCAGCACCAGGCAAATTTTGGAGACACTGCCCCCCGATGCTCCAGTGGGGTTGCTGCTACTTTGCCGAATAACTTTAAAAGCTTATTAAACAGTTTGTTGACAAATAGCACGTACCATACCGGTGAGACTAAAGAAACGATGACGAACGAGCGCAGCAAATATAATTAAAATAGCATTGAAAAATTTGGGGCAGCATTAATGCATTTCATAATGTTACAAGAAGCGTTGAACTACCAAGAATCGTTCGCTTGTTAAACAGTAGTTTTAATAATGTGTGCGGTTATGCTATCTCAAAATAATTTTTACACTTCTTGCGTTTGCGAAAAAGTGCTGAAGTACGAATCAAAATACAATGCTGCCATTAGATTTTTTGCTCTAAACGCAAGGTTGGAACCAAATGTAGACAAATAGGAAACTTTGCTTTTGAGCCCTGTTACAAACGCCATGACTTAGCTTTCCTCCCTATGCATCGGCCAGTTACTTCAAAGCTCAAAAGCATCCAGTAAGCAAGACTTACAATTTACCTATTTGGGTCAATCAATCCACAGTTCATAACGAAAGCTAGCAAGGAAATCGAAACACTTAACTCTGGTTAAGAAATAGCCAAGCACTTAACCAGAGCAAACCTGAAACTGAACTTGAGGCTGCACCGCGTCCCAACTTAATTTCAATGGGTTAAATTAATGCAATCAGACAATAGGTAAACAACATTTAGGCGTTGACTTAAACTTTTCAGGCTAGAAGCATGTTTGCATTAAGTTGGAATATGTTGCATTAAGCTGTGCTGAGCTGGCAACGAAACCATCAAAGTCGTCGTGGTCAAAATTGGCTAAAGCATAAGACGAAGGCAACCACGGCGAGTCTGCCATTTGTTGCTTAAAAGTTTCACTTGAACCTAAGATCACTATTGTGAGTACTTTTGCGAAATACAGCTAACGGTAATGGTGAAACCAGTTTACACAGGTGGGCACAGGATGTGTAATACTGAAAGAAAACTCGCAAACGAAACGAGCGAAAATCGAACGCAATTTAGGTACCAAATCTTCACCGAAAATTTTTGGTCTTAATTTGATTTAAAAGGAAGAAGATTGTTGTTGCTTTTAAGTAATTTGGCGGTTTCCTGATTTTACGTATCTCTAACTTGATCACATCAAACACTTCTCAGGTTCGGCACGGTGAATTTTTAGCAATTTAATACAAATAAAATTTGTAAACGTCCAAAAAATATGAATTCAAGGCGAATTGTTCATGGATAACACGATAACAATGACGTGCAATTACTTAAAGAACTACAAATTTTCAATAAGTATTTGAGAAAAAAAACGTAAAATGACTTTACCGATGTTTTAATATCGGATGGTAAAGGTCAAATAAGTTAATCTCGTTTCTGAAATCAAAATATTTTATAAAAGGGATTTAAGATTAAAATTAGTTTCAGACAGATAATTATTTTCAGAAAATTTTTAAAGATTGCAAAGGCATTGGCATACGTTGTTTTGAAATTAGGGTTCAAACGGGCAGTAACAATAAGGAAAACGAATAGTGGTCAAAACGACGAAACCGCAAACAAAATAAATTTTTTTAGCATAAAACTTTAACAGATAATTGATTTTGCTGCCAATGCAATGCATGTATGCGCAAATGATATCCAAGCTGAGTTTTACGGAAAAATAGCAAATGCACTCAATATTTTTAAGACTGTGGATGAATTTATTTTTATCTCAAATCAAACAAATATTGGCAGCATATCTGCATTGAAAATTTCAACGATTTCTAATTTCAGAAGGACGAGGAAAGAAACAAGTTTTAGAATTTCTATAAAGGAAACGGAAACCGATTTTTACTGTTAACGAATGAGTAAATGGACATCCTATTACACCAAAGCTCTGGTGAAACGTAGGGCCCTAAGGGGCAGGTCACGAAATATTTTGCAATACAAAGAAAAATCAGAAGGCGAAATTCCATTGTTATTAAAAATTTTACCTCTCACCGAATTTGTCTGCTCTGACGCTTGCTAGTTTAGCCTAAAATTGCGGTAAAAACTAAAAGTCGCAAGAAGATTAAATAATTGCATTAAAATACTACTTAAAAATCGCTGAAATGCTGTTAATTATTTCATGAGACAACTGCTAATTTCGCGAGGCCGATGGCACGGTGTTGTTCGTAGTTCCAGATTGCCTATAATGCTCCATGGTGTGGTTTGAAACAAGCCCTCGAAGAGCAGGGCGGTGCGTGGCTGCTAACCTGACCCACTTCCATCTTTACGTTACGCTCCGGCTTACATGACACTGAAACAGTTACATGCAAACTTTAGTACAAAATTGCGAAAAATTCAAATTTGCAAAAATGCAGTCAGTTGTCATATTTCTAATATAATCAACCAAAAGGTTTGTGCTATTTTGAAGCGTCGCGCCTTCAGCAAATCTCGAAAGCAATTTATAGGTCTATGTTTTAATGAAGAAATTTCGCTTCTGGGCACGAATTACCTAAAAACTATTCCATAAAAAGCTTTACAGACTTATGTTGATATAAAATTTGTCCCCAAAGTTCACACGTCCGTCGCCTGTCTGCATTCACAAAATTGTCATTTTCAATTAAAATTCATTATTTAAGAAAACGATAGTGTCGAAAAAGTTGACACCGTTTCGCTTCGTGTTAATATCAAATCTGACTGAACGCGAAGTTTCGGATTCTCACACGGATGCAATAAAAAATAAGTCACTAAAATAATTTAAAAAATAAAAAAAAACATTAGTTATAAGTTATAACTGGTTTATTAATTCCCTATTTAAGAAACGACCAATCTCACTTAGATTTATCACTGCCTATTCCCAAGTAAATCAAATTAAGCAAAGATACATAGGAACCTTAAACACATTTTTGAAGTGTCAAATTTTCATAACGAGCTCGTATATAAAAGAAACTGTTTTAGCTTAAAGTTAATCGTACTACAACGCATACTTGCTTCAAACCAAAAACACCAGTTATGGAGCCAAAAAAATTTGATGGATACAGCCAGGCGAAGTATAATACACGGAATTATAGTACTAACTCCTAAAACATCATTTTGGTTTATATACTTGTTCGAGGCGGCCTAGGCCTAAGCGGCCCCTCTCTTTGGTTCTACCGGTGCAGTATGATTTTCTTTAAAAAGTGAAAATTTAAAACATCGAACAGTTGTTTGGTCACGAATGTAGCGTATTTATTAATTATTCTTGTCCCAAATGACTAGTAAAATTTCACTCGACCCGCATAACCGAATTTTAAAATTCTATTGAGTTGATACGACTCCACCCGCACAACTTTGTATTATGGATCACGAAATTTAGGCTAGCCTGCTGTCAAAATGTTTGGCTTTTAGCCTCCAATTAACACAATGAGCATAGTGTTCGAATACGGTTTAATTGACACTTTATTTTTGATTTGTTACTAAATTTAACGTAATTATTTTAACCCACGATGCGATGAGACAGTTGCAAATACTGTGCAAAGCACCAACACCCGAGTTTTGATTCACTCGTTTGAAAGTAATATAATGCAATCGCCAACTGGTGGTATTCGCTAATCGCAACTGAGAATATGGGCCGTTTTAGATTCAGCGAGAACCTAATGTTCATTTTTTGCGGTTGGTTGTAGAGCAGCTTGCTATGCATCTCAACCCCTGGCCGAAAGAGCAAAACTTTTTAAGCTCTTGCTGTGTTCGCCAATATTTTTCAACTATTTGACTAGAAAACACATTAGAAGCTACAGATGAACCCTTTAAATCGCGGTTTTCAGCATTGCAGACTGGTGAAACGATAAGTATCATACGTCCCCGTATCCTCCAGATACATCGCTGCCTCTCACGAATTGAATATGACACGTGTGAGAGCTCCTGCCAAACTGCTAAAAAACTATCATTTCTAACACGCCAGCCAGAAGCGTCAATGATGCCTTGTGACCTCGCTAAAATGCAAAACGCAGATAGCGGTTTGCAGCTTACGTAACAGGGACAATGAAAAAAAATTGTACATTTTGGAAAAAAATTAAAGTTGACAAAATTTCAATGCGGTGCGATGTGGTGAATTTACTGCCACCCAACTGTAGACGTGTTTGCGAATCAATAATTTTTGCTATACGCCGCAAAATGTGTTAATTTAATCTTGAAATTGTACAAAAACTATCGAAAAAGCACACGACTACTGTAATTTTTGAGTATTGTAGAGCCACAACTACAGCGCATCGCACGTGGGGGCACCAAGTGCCCTTTCTGCCCAAATCTTCACCATCCATGGACAAAAACGTTTCTAAACTTTTACACCAATTCTATGGTTACAATATATTACTTGACCAAATATTCTTGATCCGTTTAATATAGCAAATTCGGGAAAAGGTAACTGTATGCGAAAAATTGCACATAGAGCAGTGTGATTATTACGGCCTTGAGAGCTAAAAATTTCAAAAGTAATTTATAAATTTGCTTGGTGAATAAAACGGTTGGTAAAATTTTTTTGGCTGGAAATTCGAAATTGGCGAACATTTCTTAAAGTTCTAACTTAAAAAAGTCAAGCGCAAATTAATGAATAATAAATTTCTCGCTTTTATATATTGATTGGTGGCCAAGATTGAACATTCTTGGCTGCGTTCATAAAGCAAATGGTGCTTTATTATCTTGAAAGGTGTTATTTAACGCATTTCAGGTCGTCTGGATTAGCAAATTGAGAAGATAACTATAAATTTTAATAAATAGATGGCGAAATTCACTGAAACAAGTTTGGTTACTATATTTCTTAGAAAAAACGTCCGGCTGTAATATATGTCTTGGAATCAGTTGGCAGATGAGTACCGAGAGGGCAGCGGAGAGGGGTGCGCGGCCCCACCCAATCGGAATCAGTTAGTACGTTTCAAGTACATTATATACAAAAATTACGCCTAGCTTCACGCTCAATAGTGGAAGATGCATTTATTTTTTAATTACTTAACCACGTTGATTTGTAAATTCGACACAGATTTCATGGAAAATTAACTTATTTATAGCTTTGTAATATATAAAGTAGTAAAAAAAGTTAAAAATTGGCGTTTCTTTCAAGTAAAGTTTTTTCAAGCTTCAAGCGCAAACGCTTACTTCTTCATTTGACGTTGCAATCAACCGTAAATATTCGCAAAAAAACCGATGCACTAAAAATACACCAAAATAATCTCGTTGCAATCGATATACGCTAATTTCAAAAACAACGAACTATGGAAATCACTGTGGAGTCTTTTACGCAATTTAGAAAATAGAAAATGAAAAATTGAAAAAAGATGCATATATACATATATATACATATATACATATATAATATATATAATATATATATGTATATTTATATACATATATATATTTATATATGTATATATATATGTGTATATACATACATACATACATACATATATATATATATATATAGATGAAACGACGCATAAAATCGGCTTTTATACGAAAAGCTACAAATGTGATATAAAACGCGTAAACGTTGTTTTTAACGTTTAATGAAAACGCATCAAAAATGCTCTTTTGTGCATTTTGGACGTTTTTTGCACAACGCTTTTAAGCGCTTGCATATGCTCCTGATTGAAACAGACAGCAAAAGTGTAACTTATAAAATTGACTCTAAACAGTGCTAGTGTATGGTACTCTTGTTAGAGATACCGTAGGGCAGAGCCACGTTGTCTTGATTTTTGAAATAATCTTCGCCATTGAAATATTGTTCAAGGGCTGTTAAAGATTTTATTATGATGACATAAGAAACGCCAATCGAAATTGTTGTAGGACATAAGCCTTCTTTCCAAAATCCTGGCTAACCCCTAAGGATGCCATCAACATGCTATAGGGTAGTTATAAACACGAGCCGGGCCAACCGTTATGTTAAGAAGAAAAAATTTACGACTACATTTAGCTAATTTTTAGAATTTGGGCCCACCTTCCTCCTATATAGTTATTGCATTCTATCGAAGTGTTGCGGTAAGATTTTAAAATTTGTTTCAGGATTTTGGAGTTTAGTTTTTATTTCAAGTATTTGTGTGGTGTGATCCTAATAAGATTATATTGGGTTTGCTGCAAAGTTTCTACTTTATAGTAAAGTATTTCAGTTTATAACTAGAAATTTGTTAATTAAAACTAATCGCAGATCGAAACAGTCGTTACCTGGCCCATGGACAAGGATGGTCTAGGGGGGCTCACCCCCTCTGAAAAACTTTGGGGCCCCCTGAAAAGGTTTTAACCTTGCTTGTAACTCATTGAAAACCCTTGAATGCCCCTTCGTGAAAAGTTTTTAGTCCCCCTAGCAAAGTGAGCTGGCTACAGGCCTGGTCGTTACTGATATGCTTTCAAACTAAATTTCATCGAGATAATGCAATTTTGCTGAGATTGTTTGTATATTGGTTTGTTATTAAGAAACCATAAAAGCTATCTTCGTAGCTCTAAGTCAACATGATGTGAGTGTCAAGTGCTGCAAACGCATTTTCAAGAAGAATTACCTAAGCTTACTGTATTGCACTACCGCAGAAAAATGTTCCGCTCATGATCTTTCATGCGACGTTCCATTTGTAATAAACTAGTGTCCCAGATTGTTGTATCAATTGTATTTGTGACACAGAAAAACTTGCTTTCCTCACTTAGAATCCCGGTAACTTCTTGAATATCATCATATTAATTTTGATCTATCGAAGTCAATTGCTAAGCACACTTTCCAAACCAAGGTTCAAAATACCGCGATCATTCAATATCGGAAAATTCTGGACCCGCGACTGCATTTATTGATTGAAAGCGATCGTATACTGAGAATAGAAATGTCTTTTTGCGGACGAAATCGGTTATTCTGTTCATTCCGAAGTTTACTAGAATTGGTTCGATTTTGGCAATTTTTGTATATTTAAATTTTTCACGACTTGTCGTGCACATTTTCACAACATAAAATATGATTGAAAATTATAAAATATATATCCGATGTTTGAGGTGAGGTAACTGATGCGACTGTTTGCAACAGTTTAACAGATTTAATGATTTACTACAATTTTACTACGATTTTCGTTTTTAACTTTTCATTTCAAGCGTTCCAAACTTAATTTTTCAAACGAAGTTTTTTGCAGTTAATATTAACAGCTCAAAAAGTTTCTACATTTTCTAAAAAAATCATTTTTGCAGTTTTTTTCGCAGCATTTGAGAGAAAACAAAAATACTACTAAACAGTAATTTCCGGTAGAAATAAAGACACAAAACTAAACATCAGACAATGACTGCTGCTACAGGGCGTGACCTCTTAAAACGTTCTAATTGCGTTGTATACACTACCACTATTGCAAATATTGTGAAAACATTAGAAAAGTTTTAGAATGTACAATAATGGTAAAAAAATGTCTAATGGATGCAATGAAACAGTTGCGCACAGAATTTGAAATTGAGGAAAAAAAAACTCAGTTGAATTATTTATTTTTAATCCCTAAAACGGACGCAGATAAGGGAAGCGATCAACGACGTTATGACCGCTTTGAAAACGTATAAAGAAAACGATAACAGAACTTGTTTAAGTATAACCTTCTAAATTCTAAAAGTTGACAAGTTATTTTAATTGAGGAAAATGGCTCTTGTAAACTCCCACCGTAATTTAGGCGAAGCTTATGCTTTAATCTAAGATATATGCATTGCCAGGGTTTAAGTAATTTCTTGCCCTTAGAAATATGGAAGCCTTTTATCAACATAAAAGCCTAAGCCGAAGCCTAAGTGCAGACTAATATGTACAAAAGCCACACAACAACTGCAAGAACAGTTGAACAACTTTGATGCTCATTTCCACCTATTTTATAGCACAATACTTCAAAACAAATTGTTTAATGCGTCGGTAGTTGACTAACGATTGTATCATAAAGCTGAAGAATACAGTCGAAACGGTTAAGTTTTGGACACAAAACAATTTGGACGTTTCGAAGTTTGATGATAAATTGGCGTAATTTACAGTTTCATACATCGCAAACCTTAATCTACAGACAACCACCTGTCATCGTTTTTTGCTATCATCGAGGGCCGAACTTTAACCAATCGCCTATATAGTAGCCAATGTACTGTTTAAACAAACTGAATTGCTGCCAGTGTATGCCAGCCAGCACCCCCCACGCGCAGTGGCGGACCCAGAAATTTCTGACGAGGAGGCGTACGCCCCACCTCTGGATCCGCTAGTGCATCAGGACTCACCTAACCCAATTAAGTAACGCAAATGTTACTGATGAAATGTATTGCATTTGAGCAGTGCAGTTATGTACCAGCTGTTGTTTTTTAGAGTTTATCTCACTCGTATGTTTAACAAATTAATGAGCAACGTTTAGAACGACTATTAAATACGTATGCTTCATAAGCGTATCGAATCGATGAACTGCACGCTGGGCAGATGCAACAAAAACTTTTATTAGCTGGTATACGCAAGGACGGGGAAATTCAATTAGGCAACACTAGCCAAAGCCTTCCGCCAATAAGAATCAAAAGCAACCATTTTAGTATTAAAATATGTAGCACTAAAGTGGTGATCGGCTTCTCGCTTGCTTGGCTCGTGAGTTTTCCCACTGTCATATCTCGGGTGGTCTCTAATTTAAAAATTTTTGGAGCTTCCACAGGACGCAAGTTATTATAAAAAATGCAGGAACGAAAGCTGGCATGCGGTGAAGATTTTCAAATTCAACCGGTGCTCCCGGACTTATTCGATATGCTGTGGAAACTTGTTTTTGCTGCTGCATCAGTTTGAATTTTGAACGAATGGTCTTATATATAGCTGATGTGAAGTGTTCACTTGAAAATCACTACGCGTCTATTCATAAATTGTGAGGCAATTGCTGTTGCAGTAAACATTTGGAAAGACTCTGACCTGGCAAGTTGAAAACTGTGGTTATACCCAACTCACGCCGTCTAAAAATTTGAGTTTCGCACCACAAGTGAAACCTATTTGTTACCTGTTCGTCAAAAGATCAAATAATTGTATTACCGTGCTTAATTCCACGTTGTTTTTGTGAACAGATAAAACACGGATGCCTAGTCTGCAAATCGGTACCCATACAAAAATATGAGTTGTCACAGATGCCCCTAAAACATACCATAGCCAAAGTTTTGTTCTGGAATTTAAAAAATATTTAGCGCAAAAAATTGCGCCGGCTTGTAGCTTGCATTGTGAAGAAGTTTTCGAACTATTCTGTCTAACGTTCCACTCATAGTTTCTTGCCTAAGATACAATTTCTTGTCGGATTTGATGGATCTCCGCTTTGAATTGAGCTGCATGACCGCATACTGGACATCCCTAGAAAAAAATCATTCCCGTGTTCGTGGCAAAGTTGTAAAACTGAAACTATATGATTGATTGGAGGTTTTCTTAAGTGCTTTAGTTTTGCAACATGTGTTTGAAACAACTACTTGCAACATTAAAATAACGCATCTCTAACACTTAGCATTATCACCATCCATGGCTGGACTAATGTTACTTTTAGGGCCGTAACAGTAGATTAAGCGTATTCCTAAACCTAAACCTAAGCCTATGCGATGCAAAAGCGTATTAATAAGCCTAAGCCCGAACCTAAGCCTAAACAAAAAATGTAGTCTAGAGTGTAAGCCTACTTTTTTGCAGACCCGCCAGAAACCGGGACGGCCTTAAAAGTAACATGGTCCCATGGCTGAAAACACAGGGAAAAATATCCCTTCCAAACGTCCAGAAAGGCCATAAAAACAAACCATTTTGCAACTTTAATATTAACCTATCGGATACTAGAGTTAGAAAAATGCAGTCTCGCGCAGCGCTCAGTCGACATTGACTTTTGTGTTGAGTTACACTTTTCCGAATTGATACGCTGACTACGCCTCTGTCACCTAAGCGCCAAAACATTATAAACCCTCAGGAGTTTTTAAATTTCAAGGCCACACATTTCGTTTAAAAGCCGTTCCTAACGAATAATCCGTGTGGAAAAATAGCTTGTTCATTAATTATAAAATTTTTTAACTATTAACTTTGATAACCATAAATCCTCATAATAATGATTTCTATAGATTGTCGTATTTGTAACATTAAAATTAATCATTACTTAAAATTTTGTTAAAAAACAAGTAGCCAATCAACAGCGAACCAAGAATAAATATATATGGAGGTTCAATAGGGTTCATAATTCAGCCGCCGCTGTTTATATTCCACGGGTGCCTCTCGAAATGACTGAAAATTAATATAAAACGTTGTAATTTATGATTGAGCAACTTGTTTAAATTTTTTGAAATCGAACAGGTTAAGTTATACGCTCGCTTTCTTGCAATTGGCAACAGTGGCATTTGCCAGATGAGTATTTTATCAATTTTGCATCGTTCGTAACAAATTTTGAAACTTTTTTCGACAACCTTTACATACATCTTGATATGTGCCAAAATCTTCGTTGAATCGACCAATGTAAAGAACAGAGGCAGAACTGTATCACAAGCATACTCATAAGCCTAAGCCTATGCCTAAGTTTAAGCCTAAGCTTAAGAATGAGCATATTCCTAAGCCTAAACTTAAGCCTAAACCAAGCAAAAAATAGTCTAAAGCTTAAGATTACTCTATTGTAGTCCCACAGAACAACGTTCCGCCCCTGATCTTTACATGGGCCGTTGAATCTTATACATAAAACTAAGTATATAATCTTCATATAAATTTTTTATTTGCTGAACAAAGTATTTCATTAAGTTTTAACCATTTAGGTTGTAGTTCTAATTAAACTCAGTTTCTGGTAACTTTTCCTTGTTTAGTAAAGTTTTCAACAGGATGCAGAAGTGAACGGAATAAATTTGACGCCGCCCTTTAGAAATTTTCTGTATATCTTTAATCTGCCGGATATACTTTAAACTTAACTTTGAGCAAAAATTTCAAAATCGAGGGAATTGTTTTTACCCTATATAGGGCGCCTATCCGATAGAGAGGCTAATTCCGCCTGCCCACCCTTTTCCTTGGGATCCCTCAGGATCCCAAGTACTTATTTCCAAATCTGCTACGACTTATAAATTTAACCCAGTTAAACTAGCAACGTCATTGTCACTTTCAACGCCGCAAAGAGTAAACAGCGGATAACAGTTGTAATTATTTAGCTTATAAACAAAATTTCGCTTTGCTACGCGCTTTATCTTGTTGTTATAAATGTTACACCAGTCCTAATCTGTAACAAAATGTTTATTTGCTCAGCCATTATCTTACCAGGCGCTCATTAATATTTCGTTCCCACTGCCCAAAGTAGACTAGGAAAGTTCAAACCGTTGAGCGAACATAGAAAAATATTTGTCCTCGTAAATTCCTGCATGCTTTTCTGGCAACTGTGGTCATTTGTTAAAACTATTTTAGGCTGCCTACGGGCCTGAGTAATTTTCTAAAAAGATTAGTTTATTATACAAGTCTACAAAACCTGTACCAAAAGCAAACATGAAGCCCTAAAATCAAGCAAAAACAACTATCAACGAACGGATCTACAGTTGTTGAAGTGTGTTCAAATTTCACAAAAGTTGCTCATGAATTTGCGGAAATTGTAGCTGTCATGAGTGACATTCGAGTTACGACTCACCGAGCAATTAATCTTTAAAATTTTAAATCGGCGAATTTAAAATTTTTGCATCACTATCAATTTTATACGCTAAAGTTTGCGCTGTAATGTGAAATATTTTTGTGGAAAAGTTTTTCGCATGGACCTACCCACGCCGCCAAGGTGCACTGGGGATCGTGATTCGTTTAACTTAAATTGAACAAGAAAATGCAGATAACGACGATAGAAAATGGTGCTTTAGTTGCAGTTTACGCAGAATTGCAACGAATACTTACTGGACCGCTGAAAACATAAATCTTTTCGCCTCTGAAGAATCTGTAGACAGCGGAACACCGTACATCAGGTTCTATTCGCAGTGAGAAGGAAATAAGCCCCAAAAAAGTTTTTATTTCACCTTTCTATTTACTACAACCAAGAGTGGATGATTACTGTTTAATAAGCATGTGGCTATGGAAATTTGTGTGATACAAATCTACTACCGGGCGTTGCATTTTTAGTCGATCCCCCTACTTCATGGAGATCGCTATGACATGCCATGCCCCTAAATTACAGAAGTTGTACCCGCTAAATAGGGGGTGTAGGCCAAAATACAACAGGTGCCGGGAACATTCTTTCCTACGCGGAATGTACCCAGTTGCATACTCTTGTTGAACTATGCATCATTTCGAATATAATGTGCCCTCTAAAAGCTTAAACTAACTCGATTTAAGCTTAAGCTAATCATGTAGTGCTAAAATAACGTTCTAGACTACCTAAACCAATTGGTAGGTAAGCTTAAACTCCTTTCATATATAAATAACATATTTTTAGTTTAATCTAAACTTAATGCATTCTAATAACTACTTACCCAGCTTCTGAGTAGCACGTATACGTTAAACTAAAAATAAGTTTAGCTTAAAACTCGTCCTAAGCCTAGAAATATGTTAGGTTAACTTAAAATTCCAATGTTGTTACTCCGTCCAGCCGTTCAAGTTTCACTTAAACTCGCAATCAACTTTAGTTATTTTAGGTATAATTTAAGTTGAAATTTTTAGACGGCTTAAGCCATTCTTTTTACGTCTTAAAAACCCTTTGAGAACCATATTGAACACAAATGCGTCCATAATTAAAACAGCCGAAAAGAACTGTAAATCCGTGCGATATATATTTGTACAATTTTTTCTAGGTTCCCGATGCACTGCAATTCATGGCAGTGTTTGACCCTCTTATTCTGTTATGTTATAATCGAAACCAGGTTTAATGTTGGAATGTATCAAAACATAGTCTCCATAAATTATTTTACCAAATCTCGAAAAAACAAACCACAACGACTGCTAATACTTCATGTGCAAAATACAAAATACACTTGACTTTGAAAATTGTTGTCGCAGTTTCATGCACTGCTTAAAGTATTCAGAAGGTTGGGACATATTTAAATTTTCAATTCGCGAAAATTTAAGAGGGCAGTGTTAAATTAAACACATTCAAAGCATGAATTTGCGAAATTGTACGCTATTTGACTGAAAAATAAAGTCAACAAGTGCTGCACCGATATGGTCATGAAGTGCCTATTGTTGTTAGGAACCTTGAAATGCCAGTAAAGGTGCTGAAAAATAATTGTTGAAACGTATTTGTGAAAAAATGCCTTCAAAAACAAAAGAACAATAGACATAAACTTTTTGTCAAATTTTGCCTACAAAAATCACCACATCATCATGTAATGATTATAAATTCCTTTTGATTTGAAATTGTGAAGTTTTTTAGTCTGAAATTAAAATATACTTCAAGTGGACTCTTGACTTTATAGCAAGGCGAAATACGTTCAAGAACGAATAAGATACCTGGAAACAATTTGGAAAATTGAATTTAATTTAAAATGTATGACCTAGTAAAGATTTTGATAAAACTAGCGCTGATCCACAACAGACCCACAGCAGTAAAGTAACCACTGTACTAAAAAAGGGCGTCATTTCCTTTATTTTTCAAGAAATTCCGTACGGCTCTTATATACACTTTCCCCACCTCATGGTTAGACTTAGACAAATGCTTAAGAAGAGGCTTAGGCAACGCGTTTTTAAACCTAAACCGGCGCCTGTGCCTGAGCCAAAGCGTACCTTGGTGACTGTACAAGATACTATATTTCTGTTAATAAATCTGTAACCTGAAACATAATTTATTTAGTATCATTATATATACGTACACAACTGACGTGCCCATTAAAATGGTCACCCATGCCTGTGGTCCTGGTATGTATATACGAACCCAGTTCTGAATCAATGACAAAAAATGCAGCTTTGAGGAACCTTACCTTTTTGTAAAGGATACAGAAATTCGTATTGTACATTTCAGTCTGCTCAATCCCGTGATGATTGCTTAACACTGGACATTTTGCAGCGGAGGTACAGAAACAAGGAATTTAAATTGCGACTGCCGCGTTAAAAAATTTTAGAGATCAAAGTATAATTTGCCAGGAGAATTGTTGCGCTTTTAAAGTTTTAATAAATGTCGTAGCTCATATGTCAGGTCACAAACGTAGTTGTAATTGTTAAATACACTGTGCACAGCAAACAATGGTGAGTCAAATTGACTCTACTCGAAATAGGCTTTTCCTGACTACACAAACTGAGTCAAAATTCGACTTCGTCAGAGTCAAATTGAGTCGAATTCGACTCAGGCGGAGTCGAATTTTGATTCAGTTTGCGTAGTCAGGAAAGGCCTATTCCGGCGAGAGTCAATTTGACTCACCATGTTGTGCAGTGTTGGTATAAACTTATGCTTTGGCATGAGCTCAGGGTTGAGCTTAATCATGAACTTTACATTCACGACTAGACCTTGGTTCATATTCTCGATTGTCTAAAGAATCCACTGCTAATCAGTGATAGGTTTCCAAACAAATTCATCCTGCAAGAAATATCACATGGTTGTAGAAAGTTTTTCAACAAGCAAATGTGTTTAAAAGTATAATCAAATTTGATTTAACTGGTTCAACAGTTGTAACGTTTATCACCCAGCTGATGATGTATGCTACAACAGTTGCAAATACGATCGACACATGTTTGAACATTGCCAAATCGTTTGCCTGCGGAGCTGTAACAGAGTAAGTTTAAGCTTTAGACTAACTTGTTTGCTTAGGCTAAGGCTTAGGCTTCAGTTTAGCTTAGGAATATGCTTATACTACTGTTTAGGCACTGTATTATACGTGGGCCATACTGCGATCACAGCAATTGTATATCCATGGGGGGGCACCACGGCAGTAGCCCAACAGGTTCACAACAAAAATTATTTTAAGAATCAAGTTAAGAGATGCGCACGCAGACAAAAATGTAAGAGGCGCATAGTGAACCACAACCAGGACAAACCGGTTGAAACAAAAACAGCCAAAGTTTGGAAATACGTCTGGCTTGTTTCTCGCATTTCTCGCCAGCTTTTGAGGCTATTCTACTTTTCCGCGTTTCTTTTAACATCTTCACACACTACACGAATATTAAAATAACCGCCAGGTTGCTAAATGTTAACAAATTTTCTCGCTTGCTACCCTCGTAGGCTTACAATTTTGCTTTAAATAATATAACTCACCTGAAATGAAATATTCAAGTACGGTAATCAAAAAGTTTTGGAATGTCGTGTGCCGTGTGCTACCTCCTCTGGTTAAAGCATATGAAGATTATTAAAGCTTTTACCTAAAATATGAGGTGTTCAGCTACTATAGCAGAAAATACAAAAAAAATTGCGCTGCGCGCGAAATGTGTTCATTTTAAACATGGGTTCACTTTCAAGATCTTCCATTTTGCAAGTTTTATGAGAAGCTGTAATAGGAAGTGTGTCTTCATAGTTATCAAACACAAGCGTGAGCTCAGACAACTTCAGATTAAACAAACAAATATTCTGTAACCACCTCTACCTTTAGGGGGCCCCAACCTGGAGATTGCGGAGAACCACCACCACCCCCACTACTGTCTGGTCAGGCATTGGGGTTATTTCCTCCACAAAGCAAAACTAACGCAAAACATTTTCTTTTACAACTTTGTATGAAACAGAACATGGAACGTGTGCAAGGGGAGGGATAGGTGGGTAGTGGCATATATCCTGTACGCGTACCAAATTATTTACTGAAACACTAATCAGATCCTAGAGGTCACAAAGTTTCCTATACACGAGGGTGATTATGCCGTTTGATTAGCAATTAATCTCAGTTGAACGGACGTACTCTTTGATAGTTAATTAGTTAATTTTATTACAATAATTCGTGGTTTACGTGTTGTTTCATGTACTCAGTCCGCAATGTGTTAACAAAAATAACTTTGTCACCTGTGAAATTTTGCCCCCCCCCGCCATTCTGAAATCGTGGATCGTCGACTGGATCACACCTACCGTTCGAACTATACGAAGTGTGTTGTGCGAAAATATTAAATAAAAGTACCTAGTGAAATTTTTGCCTCAGGTCAAAACCAAACGTGTTTAATTTATGTACAAACCTGTCTGCTCTCTACGATCTGGTACGAATGTTCAGTTTTATTTTGCCGTGAGAGCAAAACGTTGTGTGTCACAAGAATATTGAATCTATATCTATATTCACCTTTCTATTTAGGATTTGATTAAAAGTTTTTTTTCTGAGAGTCGGAAAATCTTTGAATCTCTTGTCTTGTTGCATACGCTTTCTTGCTCGCGCTGTGTCTACCTATCACAACAAAGCGGCTTACGAACACCGGCTCTGCCTCCATCCTCTAGGTTATATATTTTATTACTTTTGTATTAATTTTTTTTCAAGAATTTGTAATCAAAATATTTGTTATGTTTCATCGATTCTGAATATATAAATGCATAAAATACGCAATAATTTTAAATTAATGGCTTTAAAGGTAGGATGTATGTTTCTTTTGTTCGTAACGGTTGCATCAATTGGTTTTTTAGTTTCGCTCATTTCAGTGCTGGTTAATTTCGATTGAAAAGTAGCACTTATTAAGTTACTAAAGTTTCAATCACTAAGTATAAACCTAAAACCTTAAAGTATAAGCCAAAGCGTAATCGTAACCATAAGCCTAATCCTAAAGTTAAACCTAAGCCTAAGTCTAAGCGTAAGCGTTCCAGTCTCTAAGTCGTGTATCCATATCGCCAATTGAGCAGGTTTCTATTATTAACATGGTGTTGTGGATATTAAACGGATGTACAGTAAAACTTAACTTTCCGTACACAGATGTTTGGGATGGTCAATGGTCAGTGTCCAAAAATCAGAATTTGATGTAAACAGATTTCTGTTGTTATAATTATATCGTTGGTTAAAGGTTTCTTTTTTGCATCATTTGTTGCTTGCGTTATCTTGTCACGAACAACAATTAACCCTTTCTTATATGAATATTTTCTATTTTATCTGAGACATTCGAGCTAGGTTTCTGACCAAATACTCTGGAGTGAAAATCAATTTACCGATACTACACTCAAAATAATATTTCTGATATTTAAGAAAAAATTTCTTACATTTAAGAAATATAATTAGCAAGGTGCACTTGAAAAGTATTTCTGTTATAACAGAAATGTTTTCAAAAAACGTTTTGAAATAAAGTCTGAAAATAAACGTTTTCCAGTTATTTTTAGAAAAATTGTCTTAAATATCAGCAAAACTTTTCTGATTTGCCACAGAAAACATTTTTCTGAATAAATTCAGAAATATTTTTTTGTGTGTACTGCCATCTTGAAGAGCTTTTATGTCACTAGCGTCACAGACAGCAGTTGAAATTTTTTAATAAATGTTTAAAATGGCACAGATATCAACCTGGGTTCAAATGCGTGCTCAGAAAGACACATATACACACAGCGTTAAGTTTCTTGACAGGCGAATTTAACTGGTCATTTCTTCGAGTAGATGTGCTAAGAAACAAACGCTATGAGAAATAAATAGGATTACGTACACCTCTTCATGTAATACCGACATTAACAAGGCAAAGTCAAAAAATACCGCTAAATCTTACGCTTAGAAATTGAAAATATTGTGTTTTTTGTTTTGCTTCTTTGCCTGGTTTTACCGTTGTACCTGTAACTCCTTAGGTATCGCTGCTAACCTCAATGAAAAGGTTTTCGATAATTAGATTTGTCACTAATGTACGTGTGGATAGCGCTGCCGTACCTTGTTGCTTCAAAACCAGTGCTGGTTTTTGCAGTCAAAAGAAACGGTAAGTATTGGTGTTTTTGTTGAACATGAATTTGGACGTTAGTATTGAACGGGTTTAACGAATTACGTTTGGGCTACTTTGTCAAGATGTAAATTTTCAAGCTTGTGCAGCTTTCATTTTTTCAATAACTTTAGTGCCGGCATGTGTTGTTCCTGAATTTAAAATATAAAATTTAAATTTATAGATTTTTAACCCGGTATATATAAGGGCGGTCGAGGCCTCCGATGTCAAAAAGCAAGTGACATTTTAACCGTTGAATAGGTAACAAAGTCGCAAGTGTAATTTAGATATATAATGCATGTGTTTAGTGATTTGTTTTAGACAGTCGGCACTAAGTTTCATATCTGTACTCCATGGTGCAATAAAACCATGATACTTCTGACCACATTGACTAGAATATTTCGAAATATGGAAGCCATCCGAATCACCAGACCTGTAAACTTCAAAATAAAGCTAAACCATGCAGAAACCCATTCAAGTCACACCGGTGTGCCAGATTTGACAACACATAGCGACTAGGAACGAGATTAAAATATAATGGTATTTTCGCCGTTACATTGCGCCAGGTATAATTCCATTTAGCTTTTCCGTCGGTTTTAATATATAAACCTCACAATATCTGACACGCCGCTAAAGCATACGGCAATATTCTTGATTAAAATTTAAGCTTTTGCCTGCGATATACTTTTACCGGAAGAAAATTTAATTAACCGGTTGCATCTCATAACGGTATATTCGTCTTTTGTCCTACGGTTCGTATACACCACAATATATCCTGTAGAATGAGTATGAGCAAAGGTAGTATCGCTTGTGTACTATGCCTGTTAGAGCGTAGTTATTATTTCGTTTTGTAAGGGGCAAAACTTGAATCCTAAGTGTTTATGCCGCGATTTATCTAGTGATATGTGTGCCTCTGGAACTGTGGTATCACGTTAGCCGCTATGTTCATCAAGAGCATATCCAGAAAGGATTTCATTTCGGAAGGGTATAAACTTTAATATCACAGAATTTTTGCAAGTATGCGGCAAGAATTATCTTCGGTCAAACGCTAAATGTGATGATTGTTCCTGTATTTTAGCATCTTGTCAGGGGTATTTTGCAATGATATATAATACCTACTGTACACTTCCTTATTGCATTCCAATAGTTGTTTGAGATGGCCTGAATAACAATTTGTGCTATTAACGTCCTAGTGATTAATAGTAAAACATAATGGATTTGAGCACGTCATATCTTTTTACTCAAATAGCAACATTGAACGTCAATTTATTGAGCTATTCAACTCAAAACGTTATGTAACCTTAAGGCGAACGTTTTCCACGTTACGTTTTTCGCTTGTCCTTCATTTTAGCACCGTAGCTTGCTCAAAATATTAAAAGGTACAACAAATTTTAGCTCAAGCGTTGAGAGGATTTAGTGGCTTTTTATTAGACAGACAAAAACCTTTGCAAGAGTTCTTTAAAATTTTTGAACTTTGGCTTGTGATATTTGCCCTCTCATGGCTACGTGCCGTCAAAAATGTGGTATCACACTCCAAATGTTAAGATGTCGAGCTTGAAAACATCAGTACTTTAGTTGCTTTTACATATTTCTTGTAATGTTTATTCAAACACAAACTTTATGAAATTATACATACTTTTTAACCAATTACTCAACTCAAAATAACGCAAGCTTTAACAGCAAAGATTTTCCACATTTAGCACCGCTACACACCTTCCATCGTCTTCTTTCCGATCGCCTTTAACGTTCGACCCGCTACATTTCTAACCAATACATCAACTCGCGGTTTAGATAGAATAACCGTTGAAAATAGATGACAGATGGATGTCTATAAACTAAAATAAGTCTAAATATTATTCGATTCTGCAATCCCCAGTAGCAAATTTAACTCGACTGACATATAGAGACAGTTGAACTAAAATGTGAAGGCCAATGATAAAAGCTAAATTGCTTCAAAGAGATCGCTTATAAAGTCGCAAGGTGTTATAGTTTGACTGTGAGTGCAAAGCATTTATTGCCTGTTTTTGTTTTACTGCAGTTTGTGCAATTCACTACGGTACATCGTATTGTTCCCGTTGCGCTTTGATACAATTACGCGAGCAGGACGGTAACTATAGAGAAGACGACTGTGACAGTCCATAAGGTCCGTAAGCCGCTACTGCTTCTGCAACTTGAAAGTTTAATTTACAAGCAAAAACATTTTGGATCAGGACTCAAGGTACACAGTATCAACCTAAACCTCGATCTTAATCCAGTAGGAGTTTTTAGCGCAGAGGATGGTTTCGTGTTGTGAAACTTCAACATTTTTAAAGCGTGTTTGCTTAATATTTATCTTAATATATTTGGTCTGCAAATTTCGCCGAGCCAGCAGCCGTTTTTAAGCCTCGTTCGTATTCGAAGTCAAAAAATTTTCAAAAACATAGAATGAGCAATTGTACTAAAAATTAGTAAGGTTAGTAAGGTTCGTTGCATTGCCAGTTATCAAAATTGCGTTTGGCTTTTGGTTCGCTTCGATCGCGAGGTGTCTTCCGCTACTTTATATCTGGATCCACCGTATGTGGCTACCTTCGCTTTTAGATCAGGTTTTGTGCACCTGGCCAAGGGATGTAGCACCGAAAAAACGCCACCTTATAATTTATCTAAATCCAAATGGCCGATACCAACTCAATTTAATACCGTAGTCGCTGTTAAGCTTTCCCGATATGCCTACACGTTTACCTGCGCCTTGTTTATATGTTTCTGCGTGGGTAATTTACCTGGTTTACGGTAGCGTTCGACAGGTATATTCTCGGCAAAATACCTGGTCATACTTGATGAGGAGCTAACAGTAGGATAGTGTTCCTTGGCTGTACGAGTTATGAACAAAGTTTTGTAGCTTTCGTGAATTTAATTCGTTTAAATTTTAAGCTTAACATATTTTTGGCTTCAGTTTTTTTTAAATTGTGACTCGAAAATATACAATTCGACGTTATTGCAATTACCTTTAATGAAGCAGTGTTTTGGTTTGAGGTGTGCCAGAACAAATGTATTGGTTTTACAGTTGGCACCGAAATTAACTGGTTATTTCTAAACCATATTTATTACAACCGAAATAAATTTTACTCTGGTTACGCCTCAGGATCAATGCCATAAACCACCAAGGCGTATTTCGTATGGTTCAACATAACTATTTGTATGGTTCAGCATTTTCCAGCTCTTCGGATGAAAAATGTATTCTTTATTCATAAACGTTTCATATTTAAGTTCAATACCTCGTAATAATACTTGATTGTGATTCAAGACAGGCACTAAAGGCTTATTGTTTATATATATCAAAGTTATCAAAGTTGTATATAAAAAAGTCATATCATACGTCATCAGATTTTCGCCAAAAACTATATTCCTAAAGCCCAAACCCAAGTCCAAACGTAATAACTTCAGTGTACGTGTAAGTCAAAAGCTAAACCTAAGCCTAAGTTTAAGTAAAAGATTACTCTAAAGTTTAAAAATTATAAACTCTATTGCAGTCAATCGGAGTCCAGAAATTTTTATCGGTCGAGAAACCAAACGCAAGTTTAATGCTAAACCTTACACGAAAATTTTGGTTTCGATCACTGTTGGGGGGTCAATGTCTGAATGGCCCTGCCCTTGAATCCACCGGCCAATGTTACTTTAAAGGGCGTAACTGTAGATTAAGCGCATTCTTAAGCCTAAGCCTAAGCATAAACGTTGCAAAAATGAATTCCTAAGCCTAAGCCTAAGCCTAAGCCTAAGCAAAAAATGTAATCTGGAATCTAAAACTACTCTTTTATAGACCCACCAGAAACCTGGACGCCCCTTAAAGTAACATGGGCCAATCCACCAGTAACTGCAGTACCTCTGACCGGTGGAATAATAAGGTAAACAAAGTAGCAAACTGCAACATAACGATGACTCATATCCTTTAGACCCAATGGCGGTGGTGAGTTTTCACGTTTCTTACCGGCGTCAGGATAAACCCAATTGAACGCTAAACATATCAACCAAAACCAAGCATATATATATCATCTAATAGGATGCGACATGCTTTACGTGGTTATGATGTGATTACCTTCTTAGACACTGCCATACAGAATCGGGAACAGGAAACCGAAACGAAAGAGCATTGGAATTTCTAGAATGGAGGGTTCATCCTGTTTGAAAATGGTAACAGCGGGAGCAAAGAATTGTTTTATGGATGGAGAAAAAGCTTTTCTAATAACATAAATTTTCATTGAGGATATGAAAATTTTTTCACAGTTTCAAGGATGTCTGTCAGCTAAAAGCATATTGCTGCCTGTGGATGTTGTTTTGCAAATGGTGTATAATATATGTTTTGAAATTAGAAGATTTAATAAATCTAAATGAACTTAGCCGCACCTATATGGTTTGCGGATAGCAAAGAAGACAACAACACCGAATGGTAGATATGGTTCATTTTAGCAGATCTGTCCGTCTGAATGGCTGTTACGGCACTGAGGTAAATATTATAAGTAAATAAATAAATATATTTATATATTGGCAGGAAAATTTCTTATTCTGGTTCACTTTTGGATCTGCAGTATAGGGGTGGCGCCATACATGTTACACGCCCATACGGTTTCGCAAATAAAATTTTTAAAAATTGGTTTTGTGTTACTTTGCAGTGCCGTGCCAGTCCTTTCAAACGATGACGCGTGACGATGCACTCAAATCACTGTATGATGCTATAAGGCACTGAAAAAGTAAAAATTGTATAGCTGCCACATTACAGCGTTGTTAATAAGTTCACGCATCAATAGATTAAAATTACAAGTTGGTCACCCAACGTACTTTAATAAAATCTTAATAATATGCCTGTCGCTTAAAAATGTTGCAAAAAAGTTTAAATTAATAGTTAGCCCAGGGCTGAGGTTAGGCCTCGAGAGGCTCCTATGATCCAAGAAGCCCTAGTGTAAGCGTTCCCGGGCCGGTTTTAACAAATTCGCCCCCATACTGAAATTATAGGGCTAAGTAGGTGATATATGAAATTTTATACAAATTCGGTTTGTACCTTTGCGCTCAAACCACCCCAGGCTCTCTATGACTGGTACGGAGCAGTATTGACAGCAACCAAACATTCGGTGAGCCAGTCAGGCCCCTGTACTGGGTAGGGGGTGCTAACCTCGGCAGTGTGTTGACCAAGAAAAAACAACATGCTGCTTAATACTATGAGTACCTCTACTGTTCACGTCGGTGCCTATAATCTCATCATACGCAACGTTAATTTTGTCATCAGCAAACAACAAATCGCGAAGATGTATCTAGTTTATTTGAAATTTGCCGCCGGTAAATAATTCATTTGTCGAGCCTAAATGTCGATCTTCATTCATACAAAACCAAAATTTTCATATTTTCATTATTTCAGGTTCTCTCATCCGAGTTCGTCTCGCGACTGCGCTACAACCTAAATATCATACGACAACACTTTAGGATTATATAAGTATTGTCGGCAAACACAAAAATGTACAATGTAGTACGCACATACCTGCGAATACCTGCAAATTACATCAAACTAATAAAGAAATATAGACATCTTTTATAGGCTTTAGAATTAATTTACTGGTTTCTAAAGAGCTAAAAATTTCGCAGCTTACTGTGATAGTTCGAAAATACTTTTACTCAACCTATACTCTCAAAAGAAGGGTATGGCTATAAGGGAGGTTGATTTAAAAACGGAAAAATTGAAAATCGTGTAATCGTTCTTCAACAAATGCAAAAACGTTAATTGATGCTAACTCTGGTGCCATCAACATTTTATAACACATGACAAAGCATAGGGTACACGTTAGTGCCAGATGTCTGTGAAATGGTTCTGCCAACGCGTTGGACGCAAACTTGTGTTTTGAGTTCAATTGTAGTTTCGTTGTTAACATAGCTTTAGTCAGAAGTTTAGTTTTAACTCCATCACGGGTAGATACAGTGAACGCAAGCAGCAAACCGTCTGGTATATCCAATCCAACCCAAACGCTGCAAAATCTAGTAAATACGAGTAACTGACACTTTAGTGAAACTCGTTCCGGATGGGAGGCGTAGTTAAAGCCAGTTTCTTACAGTTTACAGCGGCGCATGTTTTATTTTAAAAAGTTTTTCCGTTGCTTCTGTTTTTTCACATCTTTGGAAAAACGGAAAAGACAGGAAAACCCCGTTTTTGCTGGTTTAGTGCCGGTGCCCCGAATCCTGACTAAGATATACACTGTAAATTCCAATGAGTTGAATAATCAATTCAGCTAGCGAGTTAATTGTTACTGAATTAAATATCAGTAAACATTAACTCACTCTGAGTTGAGTTTATTCTTGCTTTGAGTTGGGTTGACTCTGGGTGAGTAGATTAATTAACTCAGAATGAATTAAATCAACTTAAAATTCTGAGTTCTGATAGGCCTAACTTAAACTGAGGGATTCAACTTATTCTGAGTTAAAATCAACTCACTGAAATTTACAGTGTGTATACCAGCGATATAACTAAAAAATTAGATGATTTTGAGTGATTTCTATGTTGATTATTCTTATATAAGGTTCGGTATAATCTATTTTATCGTTGCATTTACTTACTTTCATATTAAGCTGAAGGAGGCACACGGAGCCGCACTTCCCATTCCCATCTCTGAGCTGAGCCTGTGCCTGGATTCGTCGCTGTCCGCAACGCGCTATCTCAAATATATCTTGTTAACCTGATATATTAACCTTATAACCACTTTTAAGCACTTCCAAATTTACATTTCTCGTATTGGAATATAAGAAGCGCCGGACAGAGATGGAGGGTGTAGGCCAGGCAACATGCTACAACGGTATACATGAACGCACGGCTGAAAACAAATACCTTTTAATGAGATCAGTAAATAATTTAATGCCGGTGCAAGTAGAGCAACCATCGGCCCTGAGCCTAAGCTATAAGCAAACTGGACATCAGTAAACATGATGTTGCCTTAAGGAATTGAGATGATATAGATTATATATACAACAATGGGTCAATGTTACATTAAGGGGCGTAACAGTAGATTAAGCGTATTCCTAAGCCTAAGCCTAAGCGCCTAAGCGTTGCAAAAATGTGTTCCTAAGCCTAAGCCTAAGCCTACGCGTAAGCAAAAAATGTTAATCTAGAATCTAAACGTACTCTTTTATGGACCCATCAGAAACCTGGGCGCCCCTTAAAGTAACATGGGCCCAACAATGGATCTATATATGGCTGTTCCAAAGGTGCCATCAATGCGATGAGCCCCACAACAGGAATCAAAAGCAACACTTGGTATAGAAGATTTTAGTGTAAAAGTTGTGTTTGGCTTCTCAGTCGCTTTGCTGTGAGCTTTTTCACTATTATACATTCCGCGGAGTCCCAGTTCAAAATCTTTGGATACACCACTTGATGGATCCATGAAACTTCAACGTCGGATGAGAACGCATCCCCTATGATTTAGGACAAACCATTAAGATCTTAGCCTATTAGATTATTCATCGAGTAATACTGTAATAATTGTCGGCAAACGGTCTTTGAACTGTTACAGAGGGTACAGCGAACCAAACCCCTTTCTTGCTCCGATAACCCCCGTTTGATATAAGTACTTATTATTGTCTCTTTAGTCATCCAATATAGGATGGAAAATAATTTTTAACATCCTAAGTAAGGCAGCACTTTGTCTTCCCAGACGCTTTAAACGATAATTCTATCTTGAAATGCGCGTACACACAGACACGGACACAAGGAAATCTTGAAGATTTCAGCCAGCAGTCAGGTCATCTCAGGTTGCGTTCTTGAATTTTAGGCAACGTTGCAGCGGCTTGTTTGATTAGACGGGGACAACCACTTTTAGGTAAGGACAGTTTAAAGGTGTTTCTATTTACCCGACCGCTCGATAGGGTGGCTCGAGAATGTAAACTCGGTAGCGATTTAAAGAATTTTTTGGCAGAGGATATTTTGTTTAAATTTGGTAAAACTGGTAAAGTCAGCGTTAAGATTTTATAATTTTGAAACCATTCACATTAGTTAAGTATCACGACATTATAGTGATATATAAATAGTGCTGAAAGCGTAAAAATTTTAAACGTGTGGTGCATGACCAATTTCTTCTATACAGCACTGGCGCTGAGGTTGTTACCGAAAAACGACCCAAACACAAGTTTTGTCTAACGATAGAACTAATGAATCGTTTACGATGTTTCAATAAGTCAGTGGCTTTACCTGACAGAAGTGAAGCATAAATTAGTTCGGTGAATTTTCTGGCCCTATCTGTTTGGCTTTTAATACCACCATTCAAACGTTACGGACCTACCCCTGCGTCGTTTGGTCTTAACCTACTTGTATGCTTTTGCGTCAGTGCAATTTCTCAAGGTTATTTGATGCGTTTCGTTCGAAAATGCAAACAGGTTTAACCGCATACATGAACGGCTTATCTGTTATCACTACTCTCAGAGTGGTTTTGTGTAATAAGCTCCTTTGCCAGTTGGCAGAATTTTGAGTTTAAAGTGCACAAGCATTGCTTTTACTGTCGTTTGTATTCTCTTGTGTTAATCTTAAAAGTAAACGACGGCGGTTATATATATTTGGGTTCTTAGATTTCCTGCCGGTATTCGGCGAAGAAGTAATGCCCGTATTTTCGAACAGGTTTGTCGGGTTTTGCATCTGCAAGATAGATGATTTACTATTAACATTTAGGCCAATGTTACCCTAAAGGCCGTCCCATTTTCCCGGGACAGAAATGTACCAGGAGTACCCGTCCCAACATTTGCATGAACGTTGGTTTAATCAAAAAAATTTTAATGGTATATCTTTGAACTTGAAACGCATTTGTTCAAAAAATGTGGTTGTAAAGAATTGCTGCGGAGGAAACTAGATCAATATGGTACATATTATTGTGTGTTTTTTTGATAATAAACTAATCAACATGTAAAATATACCTCTCTCATGAATATTTTTATTTTTATAAATGTAATGGGTAAATTTAGGTTGCGAGTCGTGATAGTATAGGCGGATTAGGGGGGTTTGTGCCGTTTTAAGCCTCTAGCTTCAGAACTCGAAGCGGAACTCGAGTGAGTTCTTAGTTGGTACGGAGAATGGGTACAGCCCGGACCCGCAGACGGGGAAGAGTAAAGTCTAGGGGGGGGGGGGAAATTTTCTCTAGGGGGGGAGCGCCCCCCTGGTCCCCCTTGGCTTCCGTCAGAAACTTATTTGTGATAAAATGGTAATGTACCTTACTACCTTACATTTTTTCCCTCAGACAATTGGTACATATATTGCATGCAGTAAAAATTGTGTTCCATAACTTGCCAGCCCCCGCCAATTAGAAATTTTTGAGACTGCTGCTGCCACTACGCTGATAACGGCACCTAAACTTAAATCAAGAAACTGTAAAAATTTTATCGTCACACTCATAACCGGTCATTTACAATTCAATCAGCTTAATATTGGTACCAGAAAAAATGCATCTACTTTTTAACCCTTTTGCTTTAGTCTGTTACTAAAGTTGTAAAGTAAAATGTATATAATTTAAATTTAGTTTTTGACTTTTATTTCTTTCAGATGGGATTTTGGTTATTTTTCATGAACACCGATTATTTTTGGCTTTATAATCTCGAATAGTTTCAACATGTCCCAATATTCATACCGGATACAAGTGTCCGTATTCTCAAATGTGTAAAGCTCTCAGTTAGCGCTAGATATTTAACACTGAATTGGAAACTCCTGCAAGAGCGCATCTCAAAATTGGCACACAAGTAGCACAAATCAAAAGCGAACGATGGTCTAAATTTCTGACCCGGCAACTCTCAGGTTCGAAAGCTTCAAGAAAGTTTTTGGTGATAAAATGATAAGGTCTTTACCTTACAATTTTTCCATCTAACCAAATTTTTTGGCGATAAAATGATAAGGTTTCTACCTTAAAATTTTTACGGTTCATAACGTTGCCACACCGCCCTCCTGTCAGAAATTTGGATCCGCAGCTGGCCACAGCAGAAAGAATTGTAAGCTACATTCTGATATTTAAATGCAATTTAGTATTAGATTTGAATTCGTTATCCGGCTCTTATATCATTGCATCCTCTATCAATTCAAACCTGTCCAAATATTAGTACCGGGTACAAGAACTACCGAATACCACAATTTCACCTATCTTTTGTTGGTTGAATTACACTTAGTTTCGCTCTCCCTGCCACTTTCTAGAAACAGACTGCGAACCTTCAGCAAAACAAAACGCAAAAAGGACTTTGTTTAGGCATACATCATACACACCGCGAACCCGCATTTATTTTTAACGCGCATTTTCGCTTACGTACGCGCATTAAAGGTACGAGAGAGAAGGTATAGGTAGACAGATAGGTATATAAGGTGAGCCCCTAACCGTATAGCCGTTCCCAGCAACACTATGCTTTGGTGGGGCTTTTATAATGTTCCTGGCTCTGTATATACGGGGTATATGAGAAATCCAATTTCTACCGGCATTTTGCCTGTACCGGTAAAAGGCATATAAGGTGTATCTTCGTTTCAGTTGTATTTAGTACATATATGCAAACCCAACCGTAGACTATGAGAAAAGATCTCTCCTGGTTTCAAAACCGGTCAGCTTTGTGCGTGTATATACCTTTTATGGGGATCTCACGTTTCTAGCCCGTGTGCTACACTGAACACATCAAAGGGGACACCGCCCCCAAACATAGTGAATTATTTTCAAAGATCATTAAAACCAAAATTTTGTATAAAGATTTCGTACTAATTTGTTTTGCTGCTCGATTGCTTCGCTTGCGGGCTGTTTTGCACTTTTATATATTGCGCGACCTCGTCAAAAAATTTCTAGATGCGCCACTGGCAAGTCAGATTTATACACCTTTTATGGGTGCGTTTGGTTAAATGGCGTATAGCGAAGATATTGGTTAACGCGATGCTGCAATAAATACATAGCTACAGCGCATACAATCAATTTGTCTCAGCTAAACATGTACCTATTAACAGAAATTTGTAAAACCGTTTCTTCATGACTATTTGGCCTACTGGCTTGCGATGTCCCCAATTTCGTGCTGATTTTGTTTTGCAATAATGAAATCTTGACACGTCGGTGATGATTGGAATATTCTAATTCAAGGTATGTACCATACTACAAGTTCAAACCTTAGTTACCGATTAATATGTTGTGACAGTTTAACTTAGCACTTTTGTTGGCCTGCAATTGTCGATATGAAAGTCATTTATAGTCCTTAAATTTGGCTCATGTGCAAGGGAATTGTTAGAGCTGGCCTCGGCTTCTAAACACAAACCATTTTTTGTGGCTTTCAGTAATCAGAAATCTTGGCTGTGTCGATGGTCACAAAATTATGAACTGCTTCTGCAAAGTATGTTTTAAAAATTTCGACAATATTAACTTTGAAAATCCATAGATTCATCTCAGAACTTATATTTCATAAATATACAAGCTTAAAATGTAGAATTTTCATATAATTGTTACTTTTTAGCAGCAGCAGTTGGTTATAGTGTTTCCTTACCGTCCTGCGTACATTTCAGGCGTATGGCTTCAGGTAAATTTCAAGCTCAAGTAGAGAACGATTTGTGGTATGTCTTACTGTAGATTTACCTGTTTTACCTGGTCTGGTTAACTGGCTTGGCTTTAGGTTTGCCTAGCGTGAAAAAGCTTTGCTTCGTTCAAGTGGGATTTGTTTGGATTGGATGCTGTTGGTTTTACGCGAGCTGATGCTTCAGACTTTATTAAATATATCACACAATTTTTGAAATTTAAAAGTGGTGAAAAAGATAAAATGTTAAATTTTGTAGTATAGAAATTTTAAAAAAACTTCGTTGCCGCACGACACGTGAAAAACCATTCAATTTAGGTTTTTCAATTTTTAAACCCTTAAAATTCTTCTGAGTTTCACGCCGATACATCGCACTCTATCGGTTCCATCCCAGTGCTGAACCTGGTTGTCCCAACTGAGTCATCGTAGAATTGGCCCATGTTAATTTAAGGGGCGTCCAGGTTTCTGGTGGGTCTATAAAAGAGTAGGTCTAGATTCTAGATTACATTTTTTTGCTTAGGCTTAGGCTTAGGAACTCGTTTTGTGCAACGCTTAGGATTTGGCTTTGGCTTAGGAATACGCTTAATCTACTGTTACGCCCCTTAAAGTGACATTGGCCGCAGAATTTATACTAAAGTGGTTCCACTGTCTCAATTGTGTATATATATCGAATGTTTAGCATATAATAATAAATTGATGAGAGAGGATTTAAATGATAATTAAACTGAGACGTTTAAATTTTCAAAATTCGTATAATTAAACTTTAAACTGCTACTGCTCCGTTAGAATAATCAAACATCGACAGCACGAGCTTTTGCTGGCAAAGTTTACGTTTAAAATATGGATCCAAGTTTAATAGCTGTGATTAACCTTAATCAAGTCATATATATACTTTTAAATCGAAAAGGTAATTAGGCGGTATGGTAGGTTTTGATATGTCTTGCCTGAAATCAGGAATGTAGCCACTGATGTTATATCGGTGTCTTTATAGTTAAAATTTGAAAAATTTATGCGAACGAGCGTTGCGAGCTGGAAAATATTTTTAGACGCTAGAATTGAACAAGTTAATCTCATGCCTCTAACAGTGCTTTTTTTCGCCCATCCATAAATTTCTCATATGAGTATTCTTTATATCTTCCTCGGTATAAGCCTATGCTGGAACTGCCTAATTTGATACCTTCAAAAAGTAGTTTCATATTGAACTGTGACTTTCGTGGTAATTTATGCATTTGTTTAACGGTAAAAGTTGGCCGCATTTAAGTAAAACGTTTTTTTGATTACTTATAAGCTTTATAATCCCTGTTTAATTGAGGTATGCTTTCGCCATGAATTCACGTCTATTGTTGTTTACGTTGACATTTTGTCATTGCTAAAATTTTAGACATAGCTAGAAATTACTCAAATGTTCGCCCATGCCACGCATTGGCGGAGCCAAAGATTTTGCAAAAGAGGGTTTTATGTGAAAGGTCGGGCTAATAATATATAGTCTAACTAGGATATGACCTTGGTTCCCAGGGTAAATATGAGTTCAGAATTTTGATCCAACTGAATCTATAATTTGCTGCTGTGGCAGTCACATCAACATTTATTTGTACATTATTTGCTATAAATTAAACGCAGCATATGCAACGTTTCGCAAGCATATTTTTTTGGTATTCTAACTGTGTCCAATAAAGGTGTACTCCCAGCAGACTCCCTAACCAGGTTTCTGGTTTCTCCCTCGTTTCATTTGTAAGAAGATTTCTTTTTTATTACACCTTTGGTCAGATTGCTTTAATGGTTTCAGAGGCTCGTCGGGCCTTAGAAAACTTTCAAGCTGCTAAATATAAAAAATTTTGCAAAAACCTAAGTCTGGTCCAGGTCTCGTGCTATTTAATGTTGAAGCAAGGTTTCTTGGGGGACCACCTGAACAAGACATCTGGAAATCTATGAACAAAAATGCAAAGTGGGATTAACATCTATATTCCCTGGCTCCTCACTTGTTCGCATGGGTTGAATGCGTTTACAAGCCTACCAAAATCACATGTTTTCGCATTTCACTAAACTTTAGAGGTAAAATTGCCGTTTCTGTTTAGACAATGCTGTTTAAATTTTGAGTTCACTTAAATTCTGTATTAACCCTGTATTAATCCTTTTAATGACACTACAATGAAAGCTTCCAAAGTGAAACGTGTCAGGTTTAATATTATTTCTAAACAAAAGGCAAAACCTAATTTATATATAAATAGATGATTAAAATATTGTCTCTAATTTGCTACATTTGAGACAGAACCATAGCTAGGACTTCATTACGGGTGGGTATAACATCATATTCACTTTATTAACACAGGTTATTCTAAATTATGTAAAAACGTTTGTTTTACTTGCTATGTCTTTAGAATTTTCGAAAATGGATCATCCCGTTTCGTCAACCATGTATACGCCCGTAATATCTGACACGTTAAATAATAACTTTGTTGTCAAATTTTGACACTACACGAAAAACGAGCATACCAATTGCTTCAAGGTACCCATGAGACCCGAAAACCTAAAATGCCTTAGCTATTACACCTAAACCGATCTATATAAACCTTAGCCAGGTCTATTAGAACCGAGAGCCAGGTCTTTGGGGTCCGTTATTGCTAAAGGTTTTGGCAGAATGGTGACATGTGATATCCAATTTTGACGCCCATCATTGGTTGCTGTTAATAACAATTGTTTAATCATGACAACTATTTACGTGGCCCGTGGGATCAGCATATAGTTTAAAAATATTTTCCGAAATTGTGCGATAATAATTCACACTACTCATAAGCTGGACACGGTAGTATGTCTTATAATATGTTTTACCCAAAATTTTTGTTTTCTGAACTACTCAGTATTTCTTGAAACCAACTCAGATGGTCTTCACTATTTTCGAAGAACGAGCAAACTTAATGCTTGATCCAGTAAACTAAACCGCTGTAATGTAAACGAAATAACATAAATTATTTACACGGGTTATAGTGGTTGCCCAACGTATTTTCACTGGTAAGTCTCTAGCATTAATTTGGGGTTTGTGTGTTTGGTCTGCAAGTTATGGTTTGTCTAAAATGCCAAATGTTACCTCTAAAGTTTGTGCATCACTGTGACAGGGCGCGCACTAAATAAAACAGGAAACGGATTAGTAAATGATTTCGAACGCTGAATTAGCACGTTCCGTTTCCAACGAAAATGGTTTCTAAATATATATTCCTAAGTACTAAGAAATTCAAATATCAATTTTTTAATATCATATCATATTCAACAGGACAACTTTGGTATGTTACTTAAGGTAGGTATGTAGGTAGACCTTTCGAAACATATCGTATTATACAGGCTGACAATATGTTGAATATCATACGATGTTGCAGTGAAAACGGTAACTGTCACACAAGAATAGCAGACAACTCAGATATCTTTAATTCGACAGCAGATTAACGTGCAGACAAAATGTTACCTGCTAATGTAATAGGGACACAACATGTTCCAAACTACGCCAGTTTTAACGCGAACCAAGCATAAGCATAACTAGATATGAATGTTTAAGTGTAAAAATAGATAAAAGTATTCGAAATCTGGTATTCTTCGGACTGGTTAGAGCTTATCTTCCAAATGCTATGTCCGTTGCACCGTTTCAAGCCTTAGTTTATTGTACATTTCGTTCAACCTAATGCCCCATATTGATACGCTGAACAAACTATGCACTTGTACACTGTAAAAAATGGGGAGTCAAATTGACTCTCTCGGAAATAGGCTTCTCCTGACTACACAAACTGAGTCAAATTTGACTCCGCCAGAGTCAAATTCGACTCACTGAGCGTTCAGTGAATCGAATTTGACTCTGGCGGAGTCGAATTTTGACTCAGTGTGTGTAATCAGCAAAAGCACATTTCTGAGAGAGTCAATTTGACTCACCATTTTTTGCAGTATATAGTGTTCAATCTAGTTGTTAAAGTGCCTCTAGTCGGGTCATCAAAAGGTTATCTTTTGTGTGTAACCTGAAAAGGTTAGAAACAAAGGTGCTTAAACCAATTTTAAAATTAATATTCGTTCACTATCTTCTTTCCAAAAAAATCCCACCTATTTTGCAGAGCTGCGGAATTTAGAGTAGCCAAAAAGTCTAACTGGTTTTCACAAGCAAGTTGTGATAAGTGACACAGAAATATATTCGCAGCTTTGTTTGATACGATGTAAATTCCTAATGGGTAATAGGTTTGCTGCTACAGTAATGTAGAAAACCTAAACTCTGTTTCGAAACAATCCATTATGAAAAGGGATAGTAAAAAACTACCTGTACAGTATTTAAACAGGAAACAATGCAAATAGTAGATAAATACCCCTCTCCTGATCGCAGAATAGAAAAGGTTACTGATTTCAGCTTTTGAAACAGACGCGATTGGACGATATACTGTGGTGACCGGAATAAGATGGGGTCACTGATACTCGTGTCATCCATATAGAGCGCACCTCGATCGTTATTCGGTTCAGGGCTGCTCTTTATTTTTCCATGCACATTCCAGACATTTGGACCACACACCTTTAAAACTTTGCCCGTTATTTTACATAAAATTCAAATTCATTACTCTAAAACACATTTTAAAGACTTTATGCTGCTGAATATAGGGAACATGACACTTTTAAGTAATAAATATGTATATTATGCTGTACAGAACTTAACACTTCTCACATGAATATTTTCAATTTCATATGAGATGTAATTTCAAGGTAAGTTTCGATCCCCGGTCTCACGGGTGGAAGGCGTTTACGATGACCACGGAGCTATAAGAGCTTGACGCTCGAACCCGAGTACGCTCTCGCGTCTTGTGGAGATTTTGCACTGCGCATATATGTTATAAATGTTAAACACTGCTCACAGTGTGTGTATTGCTCGTACATTATTGTATTTAGTTGCTCATAGTATACTCTATGAGTGAAAGGGTTAATATTCAGGAAGCATTATGCGGACAAGACATTTTTGTTACCGCTCTCCTCTTATTAGGGTCACTACAGTAATAGTGCACACAAAAGTTTGTTGCAGAATCTATCGTTTGCAGTAGAATAAAACAGAACGGCCGAATTGTAGTAAAATTGTGAACCTATTTCCGTACTAAATGCTTGAAAGAAATTATGTCTAAGATTAGGCAAAACTGCTATCATGGCTTGAAAAGTGTAGCTGTTTTTAGAAATTATATAAATTTCAAAAGCGAAATGAAACTTCTCGTGATTCACATTGGCGCCACTGTAAACGTTCTATTCGTTTTTCTATTTGTTTTTGTAAGTCGTGACCTTGTAAAGTTGCGAATATGTTTCTGTGTGACATACCACAGCTTGCTTGTGAAAACCAGTTAAACTTTTTGCCAATCTTTTAAAATTGGTTCAAGCGTCTTGTTTCTAAACTTTACAGGTTATACATAAGATATATCCTCTTCATGACCCGACTAGGGGCACTGTAACAACTGGTAACTTGTTTTTAAAGTATAATTTAAATCGAAATTTTCTAACGTTCGATCCATTGTAGTTTTGCTAAATCTGATCCTGGAACCTCAGCTTTAGGCCTAAATTTAAGCCCGAACTTAATAGACGCTATGAAGCATAAACTTTGACAGTAAACATACCATGAGTGTAAACGCTGTATAAGTTTCACGATAATGATATCAAGTTTGTTCCAAATTAACGATATATGCTTTTCAGTGACGTAGTTGTTGGGGGGCTAAAAAGTTTAAGCCGCCCAATAATTTTGCCCCAATGTTTCCAACATTAATAATTTTTGGAGGGTATTGTATGTTAGCCACCGCTAAAATTGTGTCTAGCTTCTAACTCGCGTCGCTTGCAGTATATTTCTCTGACCAAGAATTTTATCTGCTGCGCTACTAAAGGACGAGTTTAACGGCGTGACGGATTCCGGAGATGCGACGGAAAGATGCATCCTCCCGCCTGGCTCTGTTGTGTGGAAAACTTTGCGAAACAAATAGTTTATTTCAAGCTCACAATGCTTTTTCTAGCCAAATAATTGAGAAATGCGATGACGCTACACTTCGAGTTTTTGCCTGCTCAATTAGTTAATCTAACAGATAAAAAATGCAAATACGCGTTTTAAGATTTATTTTCTGAAAACAAAAAGAACCTTACCCCGCAGGAAAATTTTTGACCCTCTCCTACTTACACAACAGGACAGACCGTACTAAACCAGTCTAACTCTTATTGGGATTTAATACAGAAATTTCGTTTGGCTCCTCGGTCGCTTCGTTCGCAAGTTTGACTCAGACAGCATAAAAATTAGACACAACTTTAGAAGAAGTAAAAAGGCGACACCAAAGCTAACTTGATAGACAGTATGGCTTGGCCAACCTCTGATTCCCGATCACGAAAATCCAGAATACGCCACTGAATATGCGTTTTTAAAAGACGTCTTCGTTAAAATTTAATTTGTCCCTTCGATGTGTAGTCTAAATAAAACTGAAAGTGAGTTGAAAAATTAACAGTTCGGAACCGGATAGCAACTAGGATTCCTTATCCCCATTATCGGTTAAGCAAAATAATTATAGTTATGATTAAAAACCGTTTCATACAACGCAGATTTTATCACGCTTGTTAGCTTTTTCCATATTTTTATAAAACTTACTCAACTGTTTTAACAGGAAAAAGTTACATATACATCTTTACAGATTTGAATTTTGCTAGTATTCTCAATCGTTTTAGCCAGCCTAACTACAACGCTGTTTCAGCTGCCTGGTCTGTTCAACAAAATTACATTCACAGTCTTTCCTGTTGCGCGCTAGCGACTGGATCTGGCTTTTCGTACCAAAAAATCGTTCTATGCCACGTCACTACGCCGCTTAGTACCTTTTAAGTCAGGTATGAAACAGAACTAAATCAACCTCAAGCTAACTCACTTATACGAGGTTCGGAATCTCGACGGTCGCTCTGAAAAGCGAGTTCAAAATTTGGCGCAAAAGCTCCGGAGATAAAAGGTTCATTAGAGATAATTTTGTCTTCTCGTTACCGTTGGCTTTTACACAATCATGTATGAATGATAAAGCCGAACCGGTAAGTCATCTGTGTTGACGTGCGTGTAGCATTTTGGAAGGGGACGGTTGAATATGACCCAGGGAGCAACAAAGAGGGGGCATTGAAGGTGACACAGTGCACAGATCAGAACAAAATATACCCAAAGACGGTACACAGGTTCGGACCATACCGAAACGGTTGATCATTCGGGAACGTTTCGATCTCATCATGGCAGTAGGGAGGCTAAAAAACTCCAATGACAGCTATGCATGACTTTCAGGTGCTTCATAAATATGACCAATCCCACTGGTTCCCTTGGCTGCCACTTTGATTGCAAAATCTGAAGTGCAGGTTGTGATTTTGTACAGCCGCGTTTCCCCTCCCGGTCTCAAATCGTGCTGCTTTGAAAATACCTTAATGAACCTTTTCTGTGTGACCTTAGGCGTACTGCATCATACAGGCAATAGAGGGTACAGTGAGTTTCTGTCACCGGTAGCATTCAATTCGATTTGTTACAGCCTAGCCAGTGTCATCAGAGTGGGATGTGGGTAAGGATTTTTTTGCCCGACCCGCGCTTTATCCTGGCAACATCCAAAAACGTTTGTTTGCCCCATCTCTATTAATTCGTCTGGCTAATGGTCTGAATTTTTAAGTGTCAGTGCTATACTTTAGGCCAATCTCACTTTCGGCGGCCTAAATAGTCTAACCTGGCCCTATACTATTGCTGTACTTCGAGACTACGGGACGCTCCTAGGAGTAACACTGGTTCTGCTTTAGATAGTAGCTTTATGCTTCTATATAGTGTTATATGACTTCAGGTCGGTATAAATTACCTTGAAATTGTTGGCTCCGTTGTAATCAACTATGACGCACCATTAAAACTGAACGTTTGTGTCGCTTCTGAGAAACATTTCTATCTTACCACCCCCTAAGGATTTCAGTTAGCAATTTAGGCCACTACGTTGACGCAGCATTTTGCAGCTTACCTAGTTTGGCGAGTAATGTGCCTCTGTTTAACAGGAGCGAAGTGGAAAAGATAACAATAAGACTACGGACTTTTATACATGTTGGAAGAGTAACTTAAATTTGAAATATTTATACTTTGTTTCAAAATCATTCTTTAAATTAACATTTTATATCACTGTTTTAATGTTTCTTTCTAAACCAATGTCAACTAAATTGCAAAATAATACCTCTGCGAACAGAAGCATATATAGGATTTCAGTATATCCACACCCAAACCACACAGGTATAGGTTTTTCGCCAACGACGATAAAATTTTTTGATCTGTAGAATCCAGAAGGTCACTTTTTAAAGCCTTATAAAACGCGTTTTCTAGTCTCTCTCAGGTCCGTATAGAGCTCAGCATGTATTGGGGGGGCAAACAAGTTTTCAGGAAGCACATCCATAGATTACTACTAAACGGCCTGGACTTCAGCTTAGGGTCGGGCAACCTTAGGCACGACCCGGAGTTTAGATATTATCTTTGCAGGGCAAACATTATTCTAGGAGGAGCTCAGCACCTTAGTTACACTTTGGCTACGGACCTGCACGAGTTACGTTTGCATTAAGCAATAAACTATAGCTGGATACCACACAGACTAACGTTTGAAATATCTTTAAACTAGTGATGTTCTACTGCGGTTAATTTCTATAACAGATGGTTCCATCTTTTACCTTTTAGAGGAAATCGATTTATTTTCGATCATTAAATAATACTATTTGTTAGATTAAACGAGTTATGGCGAGAAAAACCGCACGGCGCGGGTGGCTTAACGTTAATTGCCGTTGTGTTTCTGATAACACAATTATAATACTCATGTCTAAAGTGTGGTATATGTTTTAGATGTTTTCATTAATTTATGAGTAATTTTTCAGCTCGAAAACAACTACGGTCTTTCAGTTCCAAGTAGGGACTGAACAGGAATGACGTTTAGTTGGAATCGAAATTAGAGTCGGAATTCAAATTTTTTGTCGGAACCAGAATTGCAATTGTAGCTTTGATCAATTCTTCATTTTATTGTTTGTGTAACCAATTTAAAAATATTACATTTTTCGTTTGTAGCAAATAACTTTTATGCGCTAGCATACGAATTTTAAATGATGTAGCACTAGACTTCGTTTTACTGAAATAAGAAACACAGAAAAGTTCTTGTTTTACCACCAGAATTCTTATTAATTCCCGCAAAAATTTACCGGAACTGAAAGCTGAAAAAATGCCGGAACCGGAATTCTGGTTGCACCCTGCCTACGCATGAACATAAATATGGTGGAAAGCGTACAGAAGTCCAAAGCCTGCATTATGGCTTTGTTACTTCACTGCCGTCTGTCAACTTAACCGCAAGCGGGTTACAATTTTCGCGAAGAAATCAATATGATACTGTATTAAGTAAGAATTGATATTGTGTTTCTTAGCTGAGTACCAACTAGCGGCGGTCAAATAATTCAAATGCATAGGTTTACTATATTTCTCAGTTCAACAGACAGTTCGTAGACTCCACAGATATTTTAAAATTAAAAGACAAACCTCCCGTCGTGATGTTTAGATGTTTACAATCAACAATTATGCAAAACAAAGATTTTAGACGGCCCAAAAATAACACCTGCCACATTAAACAAGTAAATGTGTTTAGTTGGTTTCTTTGAAATATGGTTTGTTTTGTAAATTTGTATTCCACGGTGTAAAATCTAGCGTTCTAAATGACTTTTGAACTGTGTCGCTAGTTAAACTTAATAACTTTCCCTGCAAAATGAGGTTACGACTTAAGTCCTGGATGGTTTAAATTTTAACAGAAATATAACAGAAAATTGATTACATAGCTATACGGTCGCGTTTTAAATGTAAACCACAATTAAAATGCAGAGCCTAGCTGGCTAGATTGAGTCAACAGGCGGAAAATGTAATCTGAAAGTTGAATTTGAAAAATTTAATTGCTAATACTGCGAGTTAATTTAGTCGTACTTTTCAAACAACGTTTACAGATTTTGAGATTATATTGCGATGTTTAGTACCAGTTAGCGACCAACCATATGGGTTAATTCATGGAAGCATTGGAATTTGGTATACGGTATAAAACAGTCTCGGTAACTAAATCAGGCGTACAACGTAGGTGCCGTACGCAACAATTGAAATTGATGAGAGTACACCAGTTATTTAAGATTCTAAATCTAAAAACCTGAGCTAAATTCAATAGTTACGCACTGTGATCAGGTCTGGATTGCCAAAGCCACTGCAACCCTTAAATTGCAGAAGTCTACAAGCGAGAGAACAGTACACTTGCCAACTCTCAGTTTATCAAATATTTCATTAGCTAAGTAATTTTGCGTTTACTAATAACAGTGCATCTCAATGCAAATTTGATTTAGTATCGAGTCAATTTAGCGACCACCCTGAACTTAAACCTGAACCTCCAGGTTATTCAAATTGCTCCTTTTAATAGCTATGTCTGCTACGCAAAATTTGTGCAATCAAATTCGGCGCACGGTTAATGATTACAAAACGTTTCACCAACTGTTGATAAGTCTTAAATTAAATTTTGTGTAAATTCATAAACACATGTTGCGCTTTTTGGTGAAACGAAATATTTCTCTACGCTACCTAATAGATTAAAAATTGTAGCTTTTTAACCGTTTTAAACTGCTTTTTCCTATATAAATCAAAATAAACAAAATATTAATACAATATCCATAGAAGTGTTTATGTGATGCTGTTTGAAAAACTAATTTTTAACCACATTTATGGTTTGGCATTGAGCTTGGCTACGGACAGATTTACATTTGATCGGGCATGTTTCCTCTTCTGCCCTGCAGCGAGACCGCTGTATATTTGCAATTTTCTTTCTGTGGCTGTATGTGTAACGCTAGGGACGATATTTTGATTTGATAACATTTGTAATACAATTTTGTCACAGTTTTAACTCGAAAACAGTTAGTCGTAGCAGGTGGCCCCGTTTTAACTCACATACAGGCATCATTGAATGCCGCGTTAGTATTTTTGAGGTTAATATATATGCAAATTTTGAAAGATCTATAATAATAATATTATAGCAGTTTTAGATGTGTAAAGTTTCTTTGACAATAATCGTTATCACGTTTTTCTTCGGGTAAACTCAGCATGAGTTCCCGTCACGCCGAGTATAAACACATCTGTGTTTCTAAAGGGAAAAGTTGAGGTGTGATACAAGGAAAGAGACACCTTGTATAATCATTTAAATACGTTGAAAAATGCCGAGTTGCAGTGATGTATATATTATGTTGTTATTATTTATTGTGTCAAATGAACGATTTAACACGTTGTTGAATTGCAAATTTTAAAATTGAAAATTTTTCAAATTCAATTTGTGCACAGGTCTGTTGTTTTCGTTTGCCAGAGACGGTAGTATTTTGAGTAGAGTGTTGCATTCGGGTTATTCCATGGGCTTTCTGCCGAAAAATTCCTCTCCGGGTATTGGCTGTGGGGGTTTCACCACAAAAGGTTTCGGGTTCGGATATTAAAAAATTACCCGGATGAAAAAAATATCCGGACTAAGATGATTTATTGCAAATGTATTTATCCAAGCTGGTATGTTTCTAAATTACGCGGGAGTTGCGAAATATACAAATTTGCATTGTATGTGCACCAAAGATGCATACCCGCAGCTTAGGCATAACCTCCGAGAAATTACTGGGGTTGTCTAACCAATACATTTAGAACAGGAATAGTCCAACAGCTACGTTGACAACACGTTTAGGGCAGGGAAGGTTTAACGGTTTGTCCGTAAAATTTTATATTTTTTATTTCGTAAATTTTAGAACTAATTTCAGAAAAATTGAAACTTTAGTTTTCACCGCACATATTGACTCAACAAGTAAAATATGTACAAACTTTTGGTTAGGCTTAAGTTTAGGCTTAGGTTTACTCCAAGCGTAAGCCTGGTCTAAGCTAAGCTATACTTAGGAAAAATAAACTAATACTTTAAATCTAACGGTTGTTTTAAAATTGGAAGCTAAGTATACTAGGACTATATGCGGATTAGGACCGTTGGCTTCAAGGTTTCAACCCGTGGTTTCGTAGCTGATCCAAGGCGCGTAGCAAAGATTTTGGTTTAGGGAGGGTTTAGCTAAATTACTTAAGCACCTATAGTTTTGTTTTTAAGTTTGTTTGTTTCAGCAAGCGTTTTGCTGGAAATAATATTCCTTTTAACCCTATTGGTGAATTGTAGGTGTTCGATGTATCAGGAAACAAAATTAATGTTAAAATTGATGCAAGATTTGCTAAGCTTTTGAAATCGCACGAACATAATTTTCAACGTATTTTCGCTTTAGCTTTTTTGCTCCCAAAGTTTATTTGGGGTCGCGTGGCGACGTTGCACAGTATGATGCTTATCGCAGTCGCCAGTTTTGGAGCATTTATTTACATTAAATTTAAACAATTATTAATATTTATTGAACTCAACTTTTGCATAAAATCTCGAGTGGATCGACTTGGTTTATTGTTTCAAAATTGTAAGACAAACTTTCGATGCTAATCTGCTGAAGAGATGTGGGTATACAATTACTTCGCTCTCTCTCTATTTACGACAGTTGTCAGTGTCCTCAGTTTAGGTTTATTTAGTTTTAATTTGTCAACTTTTAATCGTTTCGTTTTGTAGTTATCTTGTCATATTTATTCTTAAATTTAACAATTGATCAGTTATATATCTCTCCGGGTATAATTTTAAACCGTAGAAGCCGATTTTCTATACGAGTTCAGGTCAAGTTTACTTGGTCGTTGTCCAACGGTTCAGTTCAACTTGAACCAAATAGTATAAAAATTTAGAAATATCGTATTCGAGCCAAGACGATAATTTCAATTAAACTGATTAGTCTAAAAATGTCTTCCGAGCAAAAAGCTGGACGCATTGCCCTAACTTCAATTTTGTGCGACAAAATAATGTAATACGCAAGTACCATCAGAGGTTTGATCAGTCAAGCGTCAAAACAGGATGAAATCCAATGAAGAAAACTTTACGAGCTAGAAGCCACACGCTATCTTTGTACCAAAACCTGAAGCAAAATTTCAGTTTTACTTAACTTTGGTGTGCGATTCGAATACTAGAATCGACACTAAATTTCAATTGCCGTTTCGATGGAAAATATGTAGGTTCGTTTTGGTAAATTTAGGAGTAGTAGCAAAAAAACCGCAAGCGAAACAAGCGAGAAAGTAAACGCACATTTTGCAGAAAGTATTTATTCTCTAAAGGCCTAAGGTTTTTATGCCAGGCTCGCCAATCATAGATGCAGCGGGCGCTAAGCACAATTCTGACCTTTATATACCCTGCATTCTTCTGGTTCCCTTGAGCCATCTAATTAATATTTCTTTGCATTGCTTGTTGTTTAATGCCACCACATTTTCTATTTAGAACAAGACATTCTATCCATTTCCGGTATCACTGAATTCAACAAAGCTCTATGTCTCATCCGTGTTTACCTTTTCATTGGATTTTAATTAATAACTGTAACACGAGTTTACACTCTTTAAAATGCACCTTCAAAATATCATTGAATAAAGCGCCTTTAGATATGGGTTAAGTAGTATGTTTTGTAATCATTAAGAGGATTTTACTGCCGAATGCCCATAGTTCATTTAAGGTAACTAAAAACTAACGCAGTCACCGTTTCGTTTTAAGCGTCCTAATGTCCTTATAAAATGTCCTTCTGTTTGTATACGCATACCACTTTGGGCGCAGCAGCTCATCCAACGACGTGGGGCACCCAAAGAGGGATGTAATAGGTAATAATGGAAGAAACATTGACGACAGAACCGAGCGAGAAGCCAGGCGCAACCTTTGGATTGAGTCTAAATGGAAAGTTTTGATATTAAAACTCGGGATCAGGACACCACCCTGTGTTTATCCGCACCCCTTATATTACGGCAGGAAATCTAGTATAAATTTTGTCAATTCCTTATCCAGAGGGGTAGAGTTTGGATAGACCTCTATACAAAGATCTGTAGGTTATCGAAACAAATCACAGCGACGGATAAAAGATTTAGTCAAATAGATGTTCTGAGTAAAAATTCCCCGTCGAAATTTCAGCGAACGTCCGTGTTAATTCGCTTCTGTGGCTTGTTTAAAATTTAAGGATATATTTATATTTAGAGATAAATATAAATACAAACAAATTAATATCTTTAATGCAATCCGCGTGCACGAATATGGATAGCTCATATTATGCGGTTGCATCGGGCATAACAAGATTCAATGATAAGGCGTACGGCTTTTAAGAGAACGAAATTCAGCGAGAATTGAGGGACAGGTCTGTTCGAAAATGAGAATCTAAGTTGTTCGAAAAGTTAACTGCCATAGTCGAGTAAAAAATTGTATATAAATTTGTTTCATACAGTAATAAAACTGAAGCTGTACCACTGGATGCGGTGTAAAAACACTTTGGGTACTTGTTTGAGCTTTTAAACGAAATTCAGTTCGGTGCTATTCAAATGAAAAGAATTGATTAAATTCACCCCCAAAGTATGGCAGATCAAACTAGACCCAATAACCAGTTAAATTCCGAGTTCTCTAAATATTCAACTGGATGGAAACGCAATTGTTTTAATGCCATGTCTCAGTGTCAAAATGAAAAAAATTGGCGAATGTATAAATTCGTTCTACCTACAGAGACAAGCTAGTGTTCCCAGAAACGTTCACTATAGATCCGGAATTGTAACGCCTCCGAATTTTCAAATCGAGATTGGTTAGCGTCTTAAACTCAGAGCTTCCCCCGTCATCGATTAAGATTAAGCCTATGACAGATGACAGCTATAACAATGTGATGTAGCAATTTTGGTGATATAAATGATAAATACATAGATTGTCATTTATAGCACATAACGGGCATCTTATAAACTGCCCGTCTGTTGAATTTTAGCATTTTCTCTTCTAGACGTTACTTTCAAATTTAGATCGAGGGAATCGTATATTTAGGTACTAAATTGCAACTCAGATGCAGTTTCGTTTCCTCCGTTTATCATTGGTACATGAATTAAAAATGATGCGATTCTTGATTTTTTAACATAAATCGGATAATGAGCAACATTTAATTATTTTAATCAAAAATATTTGTCGTTTTCTTTGTTTCGGATCGCTTGGGCACGTAGAATCCTCTGGCGAAACCAATCTACGATGCGGCTTCAAAAAAATTACACTGTGGCGAAATTCCGGGTTAGCATTGTTTATTGACCCTTTTTTGGCTTCATGCTCGCTTCACTGGCAGATTTTTTCCCCAATTGGATAACCTGCTGGGTCCCTCATTCATACCTTACATGAAAGAGTCCGTCTAGCAGCAGGAAGACTCAGATAGCTGAGCTGCTGCACTGTGGAATCATTCAGCATTTTACCTTCTAAGAAATCATTCAATGGTTTTCCTTCCCACAGATACTCGCCAGCAGAAAATCTTTGCCCGTGTGAACACCAGCGCTATAGTTCGTTTTCCGGACTCTCGCCTTTCTGCAGGTATAAATGTAATAGTTGTATGCACGACTTTACTTTTTTCCGAACTATGAACGCCCGCTGATGCGATGTGTCAATTGTGCGGCACGCGCCACATCTTTCTGTGATACCATGAAGCATACTTTAAGCATTGTACAATGTTGTACAAAAATACCCACCGAACTTTGGGCCAATGTAAAGAACAGGGGCGGAACAGTATCAAAAGCATATTCCTAAGCCTAAGCCTAACCCTAAGCTAAGCAAAAAATTAGTCTAATACTTAAGCCGCCCCTGATCTTTACATGGGTCGCACTTTGCATACACAGCATTGCACTTGTAGTTAAGTAACCATCGTCGAATGTCCTGAACTTTTTTCGTATTTAGACAATACCACAAGCTTACCGTAGGGCACTCACACCTGTTTTAGCAAGCTATAGTTAAAGCCACGGATATATATTCCAAAAATCTATTTCTATCAACGAAAATACTTTGAAAGATGGCACAAGAGCCTTCATGGAGCATTCCAGAATATTTGGTTGGGGTGTACAATTGCTTATCCAGTCGGAGCAAAGTTTTTAAACAAAGCTGCAGCAGGGGCAATTTAGTACATTTTTGCTATGTTTATGGGTCTGTCTCTAAAAACTGTTTATTAAACCCGAAGGGGTGCGACTGCACCCCCCTTGCATAAATAGCTGCCAAGGCCCACGCCATCCAAACTTATCTGCTATAGCTCCATATATGTACTTATGTGCTAGTTCGGCTCTAGAACCAAATTTGGACACTAGAGAATCGTTAAGATTTACCGACGCCTATAGAATTGACGGCCTTAAAGTTACCTATATGTACCTTTACACCACTGTGGCAACATATAAAGTAGACTATTTAAAACCTAAAATGATACTTATTTTATGGCATTGTTATCTTCTAAAGCTTATACTTTTTGAACTCATAATCAAGCTGTAAACTCAAAACGGGATAGAGAGGAAAGTCACTGCACTATAATTGAACGAGGTTTATAAACTTCTTGAATTTAAACTAAAGGTAAAGTTTTAGTCTCAACTTGTACATTCCTTTCATTTTTTTCGGATCTTACCCTGGTACGCCAGGTATTAGCTATGTACCTAATTTTTGTATATTAGGTATATAATTATATTATTTACTAAGCCAAACTTTATTCTTGTAAATTTAAACTTATGGTTTTTCAAAAAGGTTACGTTAAGATCAAAAGTTTGATTTATAATAATGTTTTTTAGCTTTGTCCAAAATGAATGTTCATATTGTAATGAACTGAATATTAATAATTCTAAGCTGAAACACGTGAAATCGTTGACTGTGTATTACCGGACGCACTGTAGATATAATTGTTTGTCAGGAGAGTAAGCTAAAATTTTAATTTAGTTTCGATCCCTGCAGCTGGGAACTGTATGAGCGTGTGCGGCATACTACCTTCAAGGTTATCTTGACAAATTTTTGCAATGTTGAATTATTGTATCATTAGTATTGGTCAGGGTGTTACCGGGTATCCGTTTCCGTTTTCGGTAAAAATCGGTGTCCGTTTCCGTGAAATACCAGAAATTCTGTTATTTTTATGTTCCAAATTTGGTCCCAATCACGTATACATCTGGCAATTTTTCATTACAGATACTTTTGCTGCAATTGTTCTGAATTAAAAATTACGAAATTCATCCAAAATAGTAAAAAGCCAGCGGAACTTTCGCACGACGCTTTTGTGTTGGCAGAAAAATGAAACATCTTTGAAACTTTTATACTTCGATATCCGTTTTAACGCAGTTTGTGGTTCCGTTTATAATTTTTTCCGTTATCTTATGACAAATTTCTGTTCGAACACTGATTATTTTAGCTAATATTAACTAGATTTTCGACGCGTGCTGGTTTGATAAGATTTTCAAAAAGCAGTCATCGGACCAACGGAAATTAGGCTAATTCCGGCAATCTCGTGCAAATGCAACAAATTTTGCGATTTACTTATTAAAAATCATGAGATTTTTACTATTTTGTCAGCTGGTATGGTATTTTCACTTTCAAATGATTATCCGTGCTGATTAGATTTTTGACCCGGTGACCTATTTTCTAGGATTCTTTGACCATCTAATCTCTGTATTCGATTCTCAGAAATTCATTTTGACGACCTACTGAAATTGCCATTATTTTGCAATCTCGTGCAAACCTGGAAATTTTTTGAGGAAAACCACTTAAAATTTTTAAATATTTTAAGATTTATCCTTCAAACATCACGGGATATTTTCGTATTACGAGCGTGATATTGTGGCGTTTACCGTATTTACCTTGTGACAATTTTTGTTTTTGAAGATTTTTTCGTGCACTAATTATGGTTTAAATATAATTAACCAGGTTTTCGTGAAGTGTTTCACGTTTTAGCAGATGTTTTCGCGAAAGATCGAAATTGTAATAAAATTAGACAATCTAGTGGAAACCTAAGAATTTTGCACAAGAAATCACTTACAACGGTCAAATATTTTATAATTTAACTACCAAATATCACGAGATTTTTTGTAAGATTACTATCCCTGCTTTGATTGTAGATTACCTTGTGACAACTGTCTGTTAGATTTTTGCCATACTTTATGGCCGTTTATTTATTGATTAACGAAAAATTAACACAATATCCATGATGCGACGTATATTTTACAGGTTTTCATCAAACGTAATATACGATATACTGACAAATCAGCCTAAAATTAGCACTTAACGGTTTTTGATGAATTTGAGGTTAATATAAATTTGAGCACAAAAAGTCAAACATTCTTAGTTGAACTTCATTAATTGACGGCACACGAAGAAACGCAACCACGTGTTTTTAGGTGGTTTGTGATAAACCAGTAAGCTGAAACGTGAAAATTCTGAATATTCAATGATTTGGTCAAGTTTTCGCTAGTAAATTTATTTTCGTGTTTTAATTTAAAATCGGCTTTTTTTCTTAAAGTATGTGCATTTAGTCATGTGCAAATGTTAACTCTTTCTCACATCGAATGGACTCTGGGCAACTCAGCGCAATGTGTGTACTACAGTGCACTAATTGCACAATACGCTGTGCATAAGTATTACATGTTTACGCAGTACAAAATTTCTAGAAGACGTAAGAGGCCTAGGGCTTGAGCGCCGAAATCCTGTAGCTGAGTGGTGATAGTAAACGCCTCTCGTTATGACACTAATCAAGAAAGCCCACATTTGTGTAAGTGCAAATCATGTGAAAAACAATACACTATGTGGAATAGTTATTAAGCGTATGCCCAGCTACAAACGCTTTGTATCTGGTTTTTAAAAAGTTTTTTGTACTGCGTTTGCGTAATAGTTGTTACGCTAACCAAAAATTACAAGTATGCAATTTTTCGTCGCATACAAAATACTTTGGCGCAAACCAGCTGCAAGCTAAAGTATAGAATTTGGCATCAAAAGTTTTCCTCTCACTCGACCAACAACTTGTTCGACCAACAGTAATTAGTAAAGTTTCTGCGATGTTTGCAGAGGATATAAGCCAAAGTTTAATGAGCGACCGAATTTTTTGACCTCTTATTCCAACAGGGTATTTGTTTAAACTCCTATAGAAGTGCTTTTTGCTCATTAGTTCACAAATTGTTCAAGATCGCATGTATCTCCTGCCTCCATTCAGAAAATAAATTCTCGTCAAATTTGACTTTTGGTGGACTGAAATGTTGGCCGATTATCAGTATGCGTTTTAAAATTATTTGATATCTCTGAAAGCACGAGATTTTAAAAATATGATCCTCCAGGCAGTATTAAAATCTAAAACGTGCCCGTAGGGTTACCTTGTGATTTTTTCCAATTTTAAAGTCGAGCTTCAATTCGTAATACTGCAGCCATGTTTTCGTGAAATGTTATTGGCCGTTCAGGTTTCACAGAGAATCATTAAGCTGTTAAAAGATTGACCTAAAATTAGGAACTTAATGGTTTAGTGATTATGAAATTTAATTTGAGCCAAAAAAATAGATGGTCGTCACATGATATTTATTACTGTGTAGAGTAAATAAGCTGAAACACGTGAGGTTACTAGTCTCAGAGCGCAGGGAAATACTTAATTTTATTAACGAAAATAATAATCACTGTTGACGTAAGTACCACTCACTCATGATTTCTGTGGAGGTTTGAAATCTAGGAAATGTAGAGTTTTAAATCTAAGTGATCATGTGAGTGTCTGCAGGGATGGGATTGAAATACAGCCTAAAAGAAATGTTTTGGTGTTTCTGTTATATTTTGCAACAAATTTTATGCGGTTTTTCTAGTTGATAGCGATCGTTCTGCAGACACTTTAAAATGAAATTTTAGCATAATGTTTGAATATAATATTATTACTTCATGCGGTTAAATCAGTCGCAAATAAGTCTGACAACAAATTTTAATATTACATCGGTAATTTTAAGAAAATAACAGATTCAACTAACCAAAAGATTGCAAAAAAATTTAAAAATTTATAAAAATTAAAGCTGACAAATGAGTGCCAAGTACTGTACTGACTCGAATAAGAGGCGGTGATATTTATTTTGTCTCTCCATAGGCGACATTCACGATTCATTCCATGTTAGTCGAACTCGACGTCTCATTTATATTTTTTATTTTGGGCAGAACCAACCAGCTTCCGAAACATTTTTTGATTGCAATGTTCGTTAACCTTTTTTGCTCGATTTTAATAAAGTTTATGCGGGTTGTATGAGTGTTTGTTACATATTTGAACAGTCTGCTTCGTTTTTTTCTGTTTTGGTCTTTTTTATATACTCTAATTAAGACTTATGAACTGTATCCTATAGCGGACTCTAGTTGGTATCCAGACTTCTAATGTTTGGCGCTTCGAATGCGGACCTCCTCTTATCACTTTTCCGATTATTTGGGTCACTACAGTATGACTGTTATGTGCACTTCGGCGAACATAAATTCGTAAATTACTACTGTAGTGATCCGAATAAGGCGGGTGCTGGTATTTATTTGACCTCTCCAGAAGCTACCCCTGTTATTCGGTTATGGACAGTTATTTCGCCGTCCGCCGCCCTTCGCTACTGTTATATATCCGGGATCGCAACTATCCGTTGAATTTCAGTTTATTTGAAAGTTTGAGCGATAAATGCAAGGTTATACTTACCAATGTACTTTCAAAACTTAAGTATGCTTTAAAATTTCGAACTCAACTTTATTTGGGCCTGGAGTCGTTTATGCATCGCAATTAGGGACCATGGACATTTATGGACTCTAATTACGATTTAGAGATTATATCCGCTTACGGACACTAATTAGGGATACGGACTCCTATTGATTGTGACTCAACGTGAAAACCCCCTCTTATTCCCCCTTAAAACTAGTAAACCTAGTTGCACGCATATTCAACTTACATAATGCGATGGGTTAGGCATATGTTCAACATGTATGTCATAAAGCAAGACTAAGCTCAGTGAAATCATCGCAAAGACCATATTGGCGCCTATATTTTTCATTTGGTATACGTATAGGATTGCGGGGTCTTTTCTGTTATTCCCCAGTCGGTGTTTGGCCAAAAATGATTTTGGAAATTTTTTGCATATTTAAGGTTCTCATGACCTCCACTGATTATTCCACACGCATATTGGAGTTTTCAAGGTCCCAAAATCATCCTCTTGGGACCCAAAAAATTTTATATAAAAATTAAACAAATTAATTAAATACTTACCATTCGACGCAGCATGCAGAGCTTAGTTCAATGATGTTAAATTTTCTACAATGAGACGTCTGATTAACGAGTTGTACTGAACTGATTTGGCGCCGTACCAAAATTTTGGAACCGCGCCAAATTAGTTATTTGATCATAACTCGTTAGTCGGACGTCAGATTGCGGAAAATATAACATAATTCGACTCACCTGAGCATGCTGCGTCAAATGGTGTATGATTTGTCTAACCTTTTGAAAAAAATTTTCGGGTCCCGAGGAAGCAACTTAGGACCTTAAAAACCAAATTTGGATGTAGAATGATCAGGAGATGTCATGGGAAGCTCAAATATGCAAAACTTTTTAAAATCCAAACATTTTTGGCAAACGCCGACTGAGGGGGATAACCGAAAAGACGCCAATTGCCTTAGTATTAAATATTTATGTTTAAACGAATATTTGTTTTATGCTGGAAAAGTACCCAAAAGAAAGTATGTGGGACGTTTCAACTTTAATAATACAGGTATGCTCGTAAAAGCTCGCACAAATCAGTTCTTACTATATTGCTGTTCACGTGACTTATTTACTGTTAAGAGACCTATTGTTTTATCAAAGCATCAAAAAGAATATATATCTACTACAAAATTATGATAAATTAACCTTCACCTTCCTCCTCATTGCCAACGGATATAACAGAGCTGTCGATATTTTCTAAATTTTCAGCTTTTACTATAATGTAAATACTATGTGATTTTATTGTCACAAAGTCTTCCTACTTAAAATATTATATCAGTGATCTTCAACGCTTAATTTGCTCAACAATTCTCTCGATTCTTCCATGTGAACAATTGCGATATTTAATTCAATGTCTTCCATTTAAATTTTTAAACGAACTTTTGTTTAATCTGTTACTTTAAGCCAGCAGCAAAACCTACTTTGTACGGTTGTCAAAAACTCCTCCAGACTATAAATTTTAATTTGACACACTTTATTTGAAAGCTAAAACTAATGGATCTACAGACCTCCACGAATCCACAGCTACCCGCACAAGTTCTCGAAGTCATTCAGACCACCTCACGGGTTAAGGCAAACTCAAACTCCAAACGAACAATCCCAAACTGCGAAGCTGATAGTTTCATCAAACAGAACCATAATTTCCAACCCGCAACCATCGGTTTACCATCAGAACCGGAATCTGGTTCCGGCGCAGATGTCCAATTTGCTCGGCTGGTACTTCAACGCTACTACGAAATTATTGGTCAAACCTCAACCAGCGTTTGCAGCTCAAACGGACCGTCCAGTTCAGTAACTTTAACAGGGTGTTTAAAAAATCAATTGATCTCTGGTCGAAAACCATCTCAACCGTCTGCTACTACTTACTCTAGCAACAGAAAAGCTCTTGTTAATGGGTACTCGTCTACTTCAAACACCTACGGGTCTTGTCAGACGCTTCCAGAAAACAGTATTATAGCTCATAGCCTTCTTTTTCAAACGAACAATTCTCCACTACAGTGTGAGCCGGCAATTCAAAGTGCGCGTGAACTTGATATACAAGCATTAACTCCTCCAAAATCAACAAATGTCCCTGCGACACATCTGCTAAAGGTTTCTTCTTCACCGTGTTCAGTCAGTTCCAGCCTAACAACACCTGGCCCCATCATCACTCCTTCTAGCCAGGCAGTAGAACCTCATCAGTACCCGATCCCCAGATCCAACAACGGTGGTGAACGAAAATTTAAATGTGATCAGTGTGGTAAAGCTTTTAAATTTAAACATCATCTGAAAGAACACGTTCGCATTCATAGCGGCGAAAAACCGTTTCAGTGTAACAATTGCGGTAAACGATTTTCGCATTCTGGCTCATACAGTTCACATATGAGCTCTAAAAAGTGCGTACAATCCGGACTGGCAAGCTCTTTGAATGTAGATATGAAAGACATCAATTGTACTCCAAACACTGTATCGCAGGGCGCTTCGGCGGATGCCGTCTTCAAGTCTGTTGCGGGCGCTGGTACAGGACGTTCGAAGAGTAAACGAGCGTCTAAAACACAATTTGTCGAATCAGAAGCTAATCGAACCGGTTTAAACAGTTCGCCAGCACTAAATACAAACTTACCAAATCCGGAACGACTGGAAAACGGTGACTTAGCTACTGATAGCGCCAAATGTGTTAATAGATTAGCTATGGACCCAGATAACCGCTACCTTGGTCTAACAAATTTGCTATTTTCGAACCTAAATCAACAACAAATTATGGCGAACTGGGCAGTGCTACAGCATCTGGTTAACCAAAATTGTCTGGCTACGAATTCAACGCTTCCATGTGAGGAATCCGAAAGCAACTCGAAAAAGTTAGACGCTTTTGCAGAAACAGAAAAGATAGTAAGTGGCAATGAAACTGTTAGATCGGGTACTGCTTTATCTGCAGACTACAGTCAATTTATTGAGGGAACTGACTTTGATACAGTTACTAAATGTCGAGAAAACGGGTCAAAGTTAGTATCGAATTCAAAACTGGCAAATTCGCAGCCCGACTTTGTGCAAAATTCAGTCATTAATAGCGGAACACATTTTCATGCTGGTGACAGTACGGTAAATTTGGTTTCGATGAGTCCTGAGAATAAAAGCGGCATACGTAACGCGCCAGTTGGTCAAAATTGCGATCCTTTGAAAACTTTGAACTGTGTTTTACACGCCACGAAAGATCAGTCTGGGGCATGTTTGTCTTCAAACCATAAAATTCGATCACCAGAAGGATGCACGGAGATGATAAAAAGATCAAAAAACGCAGACATCGAAGGATGTTACGAAAAACGAATGGAACCCACTGACAGCAACCGCTGCGACACGCAGCCAATGTGGGGACAGATGAATTCTAATAGCTTACGAACACATCGGCGGAAACGACCAAATTCATCTTGTACGAAACTGGTGCTACCGGCAGTGGATTCGTATAGCGAAATGCTATTGGACACCGAGGACAAAGTAGAATCAGCCAATCAGATTGAAGAAAGCGTCACCAAATGTGAACGTGACGTATCTAAGACCGGATCAGGTTTACATGCCAGCAGCAATCATTCACGCGAAGAATTTTCAACAAACCGGAACCTAGCTGTTCCAGATCTGAGATTTGAAAATCAGTTGGCAACTAAACGAATGAGCGAGCAAAGTTCGGGATCCGAATCGACAAATCAAGCGATTACTAGAGGTTCAGCTCGAGCAGAGGAGCTATCACAAGATTTTGGTCGTAAACAAACTGAAGGAGAGCAATCGCCAAAATTTACCGAAGACTCGCCACTATCATCAACGTCACTATACGACCATGACGGATGTGGTTCAATTGTAGAAGGTGTCGAGTGGCAAAGCCCATCGAATACAACCGAAAAGGATACCGACGGAAGTGAGTCGCCTACAAGTGGCCCGGGTGACTCTGCAGCCGCAATAATTAATTCTAGGACCAACAGTCTGTCACCTCCAAAATTCGGTAAATACCAGAACAATTTTCCGCTAAAATACAGCCGAGTGGACGAATTACGAGAACCAACTTCAGGATCTGATGAGGGCATCTGCGGTGACCAAGGATCGATTGAAAGTAGCAGTTCTACATCGTCTGGAGGACCAGTTGTGGACAAAATGTCAAAATATCGGCAAAGTGTTAAAGGGTTCCCTGCCTCCAAGCTGCATCAGCGACACCAAAATGGCAATACTGGTGCTAAAAGAAGAGCCGAGCAACTGAATAGAGTGATCAACCGTGGAAAACGTAACAAAGTTGAAGTCGTTGAAGAAAACTTCAAAATCGATAATAAAATTACAACAAAAACAATTCCAGGCATCTCCCGAAATAATAGTCGATCAGCAATAACAGATGATGGATCAAGCTCGACAATTGTGCAAATACCAGAGACGGAAAAAATTAGAGGACGCCATGGAAACGTCAAAAACACCATCGCCAACAACGGTGCGAACACATCAACCTGTCCAATTGAAACCGACCAACAAACTGATCGAAACAATTCAGCTCGTAAACCAGGCCATAGCTCCAGCGGAGATACTGATATGTGTATGGATATAAGCTTCAGTAGCGACAATTTTACAACTCAACAAACACCAGGGACAGGTAGCTATGACTCCTACCACAACGAGAACCTCTCACCGTGGAATATCATTAGCGAAGTGTTTGAAGGCGACCGAAGTATAGCAGAGCCTCAAGCTAGTACTCTAAGCGTAAAAGACATCGAATCGCTTGTCATACCAGTGGATCGCGAATCAGGAGGTAAAAGCGAATTCATCGAAAAGCAAACCGAACAAATTAGGAACACCAAAGCTGAAGATAACTATGTCGAAGCAGTCAATGAAGTGGTCAACAGCATTCAGCCAATCTACAAAGCTAACAACGGTGGCAGCAACATGAAAGACAACACCGGCGACGTGAAATTACTCAAACGATCGGGTTCTATGAAACAAATTGCGTTGAAAAATCGCGGCGTTGCGCTTAGTGGATACGCGATTGAAGTGCTACAATCGTACTATGTCGAAAATGCGATGCCTTCCAAACTAGAACAGAGTGCACTCGCGAAACGACTTGGGGTCGCGAAACGGGTAGTTCAGGTATGGTTTCAAAACGCACGAGCTCGCCAGAAACGGTTTGAACATCATCAGAGGCATCGGAAACTGCCAACTGGATCGCCGGTTGAAAGACATAATATTGACAATAATTCAGTAGCTGATCGGGAAATTTCTGATAAAAAATTAGCTTTCACAAATGGTAAACTGCAACATTTGGATGCCACCTCATGTGACACAGGTTCCGGAGGCCAGATAATTATTGAACACGCCATACAAGCGGAGAATAAATACTCATCGGTACCTAGACAAAGTTTCTCGAGCGAAAATGATGGGGTGACAACGTGTTACGTACCTCAATCAATAGAAAGAGAACTTGCAATAATCGAGAAATGTATTCCTAGAGTCCTTAAAAAACCTTCCGAAACGGACGCCATTTATAATGATCCATACCAAAAAATTGAATTGAAAGAACACGGGAAAGTTTTTGGATTCGTTAAAGATATTGGTATGCCAGTAGAAACTTCTAAATCCACAAGAAACGACGAAGAAACTGGCCGAGAATTAGATCTTGGACATCTACACAATTTGCATGAAGAACAACTCAGTTCGAAAAGCGCCGTACAGTGTTGGTTGCATCGTTGGGGTGTGTCAAAATCGTTAGCCGATTCACAATTATCGTTGCCACAATATTCGGCGGCGGCAAAAAACCCTAGCTATGTCATTTCAAATCGATTTAAATCTAGTTTTAACAATCTTAATGGTTTTACGAATAAGAATCGTGAAACAAGTCAAGGGACTGCAATTCCGGGTGATAATGAGGGTGACATATGTCAGACAGGACTTCAAATGTTTTTACCACAAACCATAGGTGGCGTTCTATCAAATAATTGTGCCAAAATAACCGGTTTTCCGTTCATGGTTGACAGTTGTGCCAAAACCTCTGGCGCGGTTGAGTTTGGGAATGAGAGCTGCCGGGAGCAAGTAAACAGCGAACATTTAACCCAAGAAAACTTTTTTAAACTCAACCAATCTGATAAACTAAATACTAGTCTTCAATCGAAACGGAAAAGTGGCCAACTGTTGAACGTGATAAAACGTAGTGAAGTTCATGTCAATACACACCAACAAAAGCAACAGTGGCAACAAAAGCAACAAGAACAACAACAGCAACAACTACAAGAACAACAAGAAGAAGAAGAAGAAGAAGAAGAAGAAGAAGAACAACAACAAACACAAGTTCAACATCAAAATGAAGACCGTACCTTATTTGGGTTGGATACGCCGTTAGATTTATCGCTTAGATCCGACAATCCAACTCCAATTGGCGAAGCTGAGGAGGTTCCGCCAACTGAAGCGGCCTCAGCTACCCCCCTGACAGTAAGCAAGCGGAACATTTCAAATTTGAATCTCACAAACCAAGTCTACAATCATGAAAATGGCACGTTGATATTGCCCGCTATTCCGAAAACTGTTGACGTCAGTCAGGTATGTTTAGTCTTTAATGCATCAATTCCTGTAGAAAATCGCCCAAATTATAGCGGACTGTGCACCGAGAGATATGATGAGTGGGGGACTTATTGAGCGGCTTATGCTTAGACTGGCCCGTGTTACTTTAAGGGGCGTCCAGGTTTTTGGTAGGTTGATAAAAGAGAGATTTTGATTCTAGATTACATTTTTTTTGCTTAGGCGTAGGCTTAGGCTTAGGAAAACATTTTTGCAAAGCTTAGGCTTAGGCTATGGAATACGCTTAATCTACTGTTAGGCCCCTTAAAGTAACATTGGCACTTAGACTTATGTTTAAACTTACGCTTAGGGTAAGGTCTAAGCTTAAACTTGAGTTCAGTTGGCATGCGCCGATCATACATTTGTGACAAAAAATGGAACAAGTCAGCATAGTTTCCATGCTGCATGCTACATTTACAATTAGGTGCACGAATAAACAATTGATATTTTTTCATGTTGTTAGCTTCGTTATTCGTTTAAGTATGTCAGCTCTGGTGCAAACTGCAAACTATCACTTTTACGCGTTTTTATTTCACAAAATCCAATTTGGTAGACCCTTTTTACGTCAAAATTTAATATGTTATTACATTGTTTAACACAGCCAAATTTTCGAATTCATCGGATGTACAAAATCGAACTAATGAAACACAAAAGGGATTTTACAAAAAACAGAGTTCTGCTTAATGACATATTAATATAAACTGTCATTTTTTCATTATTATCATACTGACACATTCTTTTCAGAAACGCGACTCAATCGAGGATGTTTTCCGCCTTGGCACTGTCAGCTCTAGTCAAAATACAAACAGCATTCAAAATTGGAACGATTTGTTAGCAAACAATTGTACGCTTAATTCTACTTCCGTTGAAGGTTTGCTAGCAGTAAGTAAAAGCTACATATCAAAGCGTGATTTATATTTGAATAACAAAACAAAAAATGTAAAAAACGAAACAATGGCTGAGTCCATAAATTGGCGATATACCTTAATTGAATAGAAATCTAAAATTTCTGTAGCCATTTCGCTGGCGAATATTTAAGACGAAGTATTATATAAAAAAATTAATATTAAAATAGTAAAACGAATCTTCACACAATCTAAACAACATTCTAAAATCTTCCTAGGCTTATTTAGCATTTCAAACTGGCAACATAAAGAAGCCAATTGCGCGCAGTATGTGAAAAGACCCATTATTGAAAGTTTATGCTATATTTCAATGCTTTCAGTTTGCTGATTTCAGCGATGAAATTGAAAAACTATTAATGGCTGACACCTTGCTTCATAAGTCATTTCTTTGTCTACAACACTGTCGATAGATGAGGCACACACCCCTGAGAATACGTCATTTAGTCTAAATGTTTACCGTTTCAGACATCACCCACCGACACTGCCGGATCGTTTGAACATTCAGTTGAAGGTTCAGCACAATTTGAACGGTCGTTGAAAATGGCGAAAACAGAAGACGATGGCATTTACGCGTGTAATCAGTGTGATAAAGTGTTCGGTAAACAGAGTTCGCTCGCTCGACACAAATACGAGCATTCAGGTATTGCGTTATATATAAAAATGGTAAAATTTGAATTTCAGTTCAAAATTTTCATTTGATAAAAGTTGATTAGAAGCTATTTCATTTTATTTTTGACAAATATTATTAGGAAACAGTTTTTTCAGCGGTGTGTCTAAGGCAGTTGATCTGTTTCATGCCATATAAATTTTAGAAGGGTCTATTAAAAACTGACGCTCCTACTTGCGCTAAAATTCACCAACTAGAGACCAAAGAGCTCGTTCGCGATAGTTATTTGAAAGGGTTTTGCACTTTGCCTTATGCCGTACCAACAGCGCTGGATTGAGAAGTTTTGAAAACAGAAGCCGCCTGACATAAAATAATGAAAAAAACTTGCAAACAAAAGAAGCGAGAATCCGAATGTCATTTTGATGCTACCCCTTAACACAAAACTTTACTTTTGATCTATGCTAAGAAGGCACTGAAACAGGGCTTGGCTGGACTGGTCTCCCGCGTTGATTTGCATATTTCATCGCTTACTATCAGATCAGGCTGTGCCGTGATATCGACTAGTCTCATACTATTCCAGGCCAGCGTCCGTACAAATGCAGCGACTGCGAAAAAGCGTTTAAACACAAGCATCACCTAACGGAACACAAACGGTTACACTCTGGTGAAAAGCCGTTTCAATGCGACAAATGTTTTAAACGATTTTCACATTCCGGATCCTACTCGCAACATATGAATCATCGATATTCGTATTGTAAACCATACGCTTCCGGAAACGGAAACTCAACAAGCTGTGATGGCGGAACTGCATCCGCTGACAGCCCAGAAGAGCAACGAACTTGTGTTCACGCTGGAGCACAGTGAATTTTAGGTGGAAGCGGGTGCATTTTTTAATATGTTTTCATTGCATTATGTATGTACTTGTATCTATGAAAAATGAATGGATTTAGTCTCCTTGCTGGTAAATTTTCTCCCATTATTCATATGTTTTGGCTCCCAGTTTATTTCATTACATATGTTTTGGCCCTACTTGGCAAGTTTGCGGGGTTTGAAAATCGTCGGTAAATATTTTTATATTTCAGTCAAAAAACGAAATGTTTTTAATATATAAAACTTCGCAATACAACTAAGCTCGAATAGCTTTGATTTCAAGTTCGCATCTCGAGATTCACTGGTTAAATAAAGTTTCACAAAGATATCCACGAAGTAGATTGAGTTATATGGCAAAATTACGTATCGTGGTCGTTCCAGGTCTGTTTTTATATATGACGCATATGATACATTATGATTTCGTCGCTTTTTGGGTAATGTGTTGATTTTTAAGCGTATTCGCATATATTACATTGTTGTGATTAGCTCCTTAAGTTTTCATCTGAAATACCACAACTAACCCTTTCTCACATAAATATTTTGAATTTCATATGAGATGCACTTTCAAGGTTAGATTCGATCCCCAGTCTTTCGGGCGGCAGGCGTTAACAATGACCACTCACTAGCTTGACGCTTGAGCTCAAGGGGGCTGTCACGTCTTGTAGTGATTTTTCACTGCACATATATGTTAGAATTGTTAAACACTGCTCTTATTCGGCATTTCGATGTCGACTAGGTACCCGGTTCTTAATTTTTTTAAAAATTATTTCTAGTTTAACAAGTTCAGTTGTGCCTTTCACGCAGTTTTTAAATTTAGTATTTCCGAAGATTTGTCTAAAAAGTTGCTCAAAATTACATTTTGACAACAACTTTATTGATGGCTGATAAAGTAGCAATTTTATACTTGGGCTTAGATTTATCATTCAACTATCTAACTCTATTTCAGCCCTTGGGTCGTTGAAAATTTAGCAGCCTTGTATTTTTCCCCTTCTTAGACTTCTAGCAGCTGCCGCGTATTTGTCCTGAAATAAAAGTGTATATGTCGTTGCCCAAGTCGTAATTCAGCCCAATTCCGAATTGGGCTTGTCCAAAGCGGAATTACGGCTTGGGCTAGCCCAAGGCGGAATCATGTCAGATAAATCTGTGTGTTTCTAATTGGTTACTTGATAGTCGCAATCCTGCTTGATTCCGCTTTGGTCAGTAAAACAAACTGTTCGGTAACCAATAGGTCTCGATTACTTAGCAAATCAAAAAACAATTCGCATCAACCAAGCGTATTTGTGTATGGCATTGAGCTACTAACCAATCACAAGTCGTGTACTTGTTGCATTAAAAGAATAACGCCGTAGGCTACCTCAAGTCGTCATTACGCCCTGTGCTGGCCCAATTCGGAATTAGGCTAAATTACAACTTGGGCTTCGACATATACAGTTGCGCAACTTGCATAATTGCAATATAGCGCCTCGAATTTGTAGTGACATGCGCTAAATTGTTTATATATAGGTATAGAAATACGCAACGACCCCTTCGACCTTACTTGGCTTTTAGCGTTAGTGTACGCATTGCAGCGACTTAATCTCAGCCATTCAAGATGATTGGTCAGTTCGCTGTTAAATTTACGAAATATTTGAATGCAACTAAAATAAATTTGATCCATACAGCGGGTTTAATACAAGCTCTTCAGTTCTATTCAACAGTGCAAGATATTTTGATCCATACAGCGGGTTTAATACAAGCTCTTCAGTTCTATTCAACAGTGCAAGATATGCATTGTGTTGTTGATATGCAGTTTTATTTATATTTGTTTCGCTCTGCTTTATGTTTAATTATAGACTAAGCTTGTTTTTTGGTCTTTTTTGAAAAATTTCGAGGCAGATTTAGCAGATTTTAGCAATATTTACGTGTATACACAGTATAAAACTTCGAAAAACATGAAAGCTACAACCAGCTCGAGCGTCAAGTTGCCAGGTGATCATATCAGGTTCAAGTTCGTATTGTCCGTGATTTGATCCGTTGCTTGAAATTTTATCTCAGATTAGATAGAAAATATTTTTGCTGGAAACCGTTTGCATTTATCATGTAATTGATTGTTTATATTAATCTGGTCATTATGTTGTTTTTGTGTTTTATTGTATTATTATCATTATTATTGTTATTATTATTATTATTATTGTTGTTGTTGTTACTATCATAATATTTTTCATTTTTACTTGCTGTATAAATATGATGCTTCCAGCTTGCAGTTGTGACATTTCTAGTTTTGCGCAATGTATAATGTAACTGCGAGCCCAATTCGAATCAAAAATCCGTGCTTCCATCGTGTACAGAACTTTATTTTGTTCTATATTTTGTTTTTCAGTTATATAAACATATTGCGTCTTTTCAGTTATACTGTTCAATTCATAATTGCCTAAAGCCCTAGTCATACGTGTAAGTTTTTGCTGCGTGAACTTGCAGCTACAACTTGCATTTGCAAGTTCTGTCCAAAAACAAGTTCGAAAAACTTACAGCTGCAAATAATTCATTAAAAATCATGGCTAGGAATTTAGTTCACACGTTTGAACAACCATGCAAGTTCACTGAATTTATTGCAAACGCTTTCTCATTTTCTGATGGCAAAATGCAAGTTTTGCGTGCAATTTGCAGCTGCAAGTTCTCGTAGCGAAAAACTTGCACGTGTGAATAGGGTTTAAAATTCAGCTTGACATATTTTCGACTCTTTTTTGTTAAGTGCCCAGCAGCCGAAGTTGTCCGAAAAATTATCATATTTTGGAAAACTTTTGCATATTGGAGCGTCTAATGACATCCTCAAATCATTTCACATCGAAAATATTTCTGAATGAAATTTTTTTGTCAAATAATACAACATTTTATATATCATTCAGTATGTTGAGCCAGATTCAATTCAGTAGAATATCCGCAACCGCAGCTCGAAACGTAGTTTTTGCGTTAAAAGCTTGAACCTTTAACGATTCGAAGTTTTAAGCGAACACCATTGCCTTTTGCGTTGTACCATATTCCTTCGTTGATCTGATCGAGCATCAATGTATTAAATGTATAATGTAGAAATGTTAAAGATATCCAATCTCGGTATGAAGCCGTATTAATTAAAGGGCAACAAATTGCATAGAATGATATACGGTATAGTATCTCAAGAGCTTTCTATCCTTCTATTCTTAGGCCTCTCTGCTGAATAAATCTGCCGCTGTAATGTACAGTCCCGACCATAGTCAATTTAATATGCTATTGGTCGACAAAATTTTCAAAAAAAGGCATGCTCGGATTTGAGATTAGTTACAAGCACGGCTTAAACTTTTATTACGGCGGGAGCAAAATTTCTGTTTGGATAGTACCCTGGCTACGGATTCATGACAACCTATTGTTTTGGGTAATTTTGTGCTTCCATTTTTTATTACTTAATGAACCATATGTCTATGTCATCGGAAAAAATTTAATTTATCTTGCAGTGAAAAGTTTGTAATATTTTCTGAGGGCACGGACAAATTTTTATCAAATGTTTCAGTATACCTAAGTGACATCGGGCCCATATCCAAGAGGCGCTCAGCCCACTCTCCTGGATGGAGTTTGGCCCTTCTAGAAAATTTTCAACGTTGCTTGTCAGTCAACGAAAACCCTTGTAAGTCCCTACTGTCAAAATTTTGGCAGCCATAGCAAGGTGAGCTGGCTACGTGCCTGAATGACATCTTTAAGAAAGTTTTGCAAGAGGCAATTTGAGTATCTAAATAGTTTAGCTTTTGTCACATTTAGCAACTATTCATTGCGTTAGAATTGTTCAACCGCTTCAAGGATGCCAAAAAGCCAGGTTCTCATGTACGAAAATCTACCATGACTATTAACTGAATGAACTGATGATAACTTTGGACTTAACAGCAGATTTGCCATATTCTCAAGTGACGCCTTGAAAGTTAGCGAGCCATGGCACTATTACAGCTGAAAACTGTGTGCTCAACTCCGAGGCGTTTAGGTGTAACAGCTTAATATTTCAATTTTCAAAACGCAGTTCGATAAAACCTTTCCAGTCGACCTAATCTATAAGTCGCGGCACAAATAGTATTCCTGCTAAATATGCACCCATGGTGTAGAATATCTAGGCTAATGAAATATCTACGATGACATTAGTTTTTTGTGTATGCTACTTTTATTTTCTGTCTTCCATTCCAATCGGTTATAACCTCATTTTATAGTATGTTTGTAATAATAATTGAATCAAATGGTTTCCGTAATGATTTGAATGATACAATTGTATACTATTTGTTATCATTAATGTTGTTGTGTAATCTTTAAATTTTAAGAAAAATGTTTTGTAACATTTTAAAGACACTTGAGACGCATAATAGTTGTAACATAATACTTCATGTAGCAATTCGAGCACACACTTTGCCCCATTTGACATTAAAATTTAGGTTTAGGCAAAGGTTCAAGCTTTAGGTTTAGGTAAAGGTTTATTAAGAAATATGATTACCAAGGATTACGCGAAAAGTGTTTCTGTTATATCAGAAAATTTTTGAAAAAAGCTTTGAAATAAACTTTGAAAATCATTGTTTTAAAGAAAAACGTTTTTTGGCTATTTTATAGTAAAACTGTCTCAAATATCAGAAAAACTTCTTATTTTTGTCGCTGAAAATACTTCTCTGAACAAATTCAGACATTCTTGTTTGTGTGTGGATGAAATGTTATGTAATATGTTATTTACCAATGTTTAAGTAAATTTCTCTCTGTCTACTAAAGGAATATATTTCACAGCCACCAGTTCAAGTTCTGTAGGTGCGCACTTATTGACCAGTACTGAAAAGAACTATAAACAAGCAGACCCTAAAATGTTCAGGGAGACGGGCGAGACCGTGTCCACAGTGCCGTCATTAAATTTTATTCGTTTCTAACATAGAATTCAGAAATAAGTAGCGCTTTTAGCTATGATTGTAATAAACCACAAATTGAACGGTCCAAAAACTAAAGCTAAACGCAAACATTAAAAACGAAAACTACGCTTATGTCAAAAAATGGTTTATTTTTCGAGTATGTTTCATGCATAAATTTTTATACAGCCTAAATTTCGTCAAAAACGTCAACGTTGACTTTTGCAAATACACAAAAAGTGTCTAATGTCAGTGTGAAGTAGAGAGCAAAAGCGAATATTAAAACATAATGTAAACCATACGGTGTAAAAAGAGCTTTTTTGCTAAACCAAAGCCCCAGGCGGGAATCGAACCCTACTAAATGGCATTTACACAGTATCCCCGCAAATCAACTCGCCAAGCAACTGTGTCACTGCTGCGCTTGTTGCAATTCATTATTTGCAACTACGCATAACTTGTAGCAAAGGGTACATGTTATGTTTGTTTATGTGTTATGCAACACATGCACACTGAAGAATAGATATGCAGCTGATTTTTTCCTTTTAACACAGAGAGGTTAAAACTAGAAATTGCTAATTCCGGGACATCTTTGCGATAAAACATACGCGGTTTATAATATAAAACTTCAATCTTAGCTCCAATTTTTCAAATAAGAATCGGTTGAGCGTATTCATATACGTATCTTGTAGTACCAAACGTACAGTATATAGAGCTACAGTGGCGAAAAGTTTACAAGGCTGTGTAGCTCTGTGGTTAGAGCAGCGGAATGGTAACCCGTACGTCGCTTGTTCGATCCACACTGTATTCGTGACAGAACTTTCGTGAATAGTTCTCTCTGTATGGTACTCGATAACTTAAAATTTGCTTGTACGCGTAACTTGTACTAAAGGTACGTATCAGGGTTGAAACCAACCAAGGCCAGCGGGCGCGGTCCGGTCCCGATCCCAAGCGAACCGAAATAATTTGGAGCAGTACGTGACCGCTTTTTGTCCCATGAGCCCATGAAGACCTCTGGTTCTATATAGTAATAAGATTAACGTATTTTTGAACCTTAATTCCTTTGAATTTTCATAAATACTACGGTCATGGCGTAGCAAGTATTTTAACAGTAGGGGTACGTTCTGCAAAAATTTCGGAGAGTTTATTGAGTTCCTATCCGCAATCGTTTGCGTCTGTCCGGAACTCGCAGCAATTTGCATCCATCCGTCGTTGGAGTTCCTGTGACTCCAGAAGGAAGCTAGTATTGACAATATTTGGTCAAATATGATAAAAGGTGTTATGTTTATGTAATGTTTGTTTTATGTCTCGTTTTCTGCCCTAAACGTATATAAAATTCGCACTCGTCAAAACAGCTCAAAACTATTTCTGTAATTTTACCTCTCAATAATAAAATGCTTAGTGCAGGGGCATGGGGGGCGGCAGCCCCATCCTTTTTAGCACCTCTTTAAATCGCAGGGGTTGCCGGGGGGTAGCAGCCCTAAAAAACATAACGCAAAATTGTCGAAAAATTTTGGCACTACAAAATAGTTTTTAAAACAAGAAAACAAAACTATTTTGTGGTGCAAGTGAAATAGTCTTTCTACCCAGATTTGCGCAGCAAAAGTGCCGTTAACTGATGGATAACTAAAGTTAACTAAAAGATAACAGTCATCCCTGATCTAACTTTTGTTATCCCTCAGTTAAATTTAGTTATCGCCTTACTTAACTTTAGTTATCCCTCAATGAACTATAGCTATCCCTCAGTTAAGTATAGCTGTTCCCCACTTAACTATAATTATGCCTCGGCTGTTATCCCTCAGATAACTTTTATTATCCCACAGTTATCTTTAGTTATCTCTCAGTTAAGTATAGTTACCCATCAGTTAACTATAGTTGTCCCCAGTTAACTATGGTTATCTCTCAGCTAGTTTGGACTAAGTTTAGCGTTTATGCAAACTAATTTTGTCTAATAGCTTTTTAGCAAACAACGATAAATTTCGTGCGAACGGTGCATAAACAGAATCGGTAATTTGACCTAAAACGGAAACTTTCAGCGTTACATTTTTTTTTGTTTTACGATAAGATTTATCATAGTATTCTGTAATTCATATGATTTAACGTGTGGGTTTTTTATGTTTTGATGCGATATGCAGCGATTCAGCGAAACTTTTTCAAACCATAAAATTTCAAGCTTAAAAACGTGGCCTAAACATTTGTTTTCGATATGTAAGGGGAGTAAAACATAATTTTGGCCCACGACGCTTGTGAGAAGTTGATGATTTGCTTCTTTCGAAACCCCAAATCGCACCTAGTTTTAGTTCTATCCCGATGTTACGCTTATCGCTCAGATTTAGTGACGCGGCCGTTTGAATGTTTACTGACACCTCCCAATATCAGTCATACACCAAGTTAAATATCACAGCACCATTACGACAAAATTAAGTGTCCTAATTGCTGTAGCCTGATCCGAATTCGCAGTGAATACTGTGAATATATTCTGTTTTAGTCCAGCCACAAGTCCACAGAACCAATATCCAGGGTAATTTTCCCCAAGTTTATAAAAACCGTGCACTCTATTCCCGTTAGAGTTACACAAAAATCTCCGGTTAATTCCGACCAAACTAACCCCGTTAGAATGGCCAATTCCAGTGCAGAATAGTAAATAACCTCGTTAGAATCACTAGACTATGTTTTCCCAGTGAACTCCGGAATCCCAAAATACTCCAACAGTTACTACATAAAACACCACTATTCAGTACTGTGCAACACTCTTGCTCTATGCGCAATCCAATAAACCAATATACGCCCCTGTCCCCTTCACATCAGACTTTCCCATGGTAATATCAAAGCCCCAATTATTTCACTTAATAACCGAAAACAGACTGCAATTCTACAAAAGACCCTCTAAATTTCAAAGTAAATATCAACTGTAAAATCTTAAACCGCAACTTCAAGATGAATTGATCTTATACGGAATCTGGTCCTGGGTACCCCCCAAATGTCTCGATCTATTTCGCATGCATCAACCGACACCCGCCGTTGGGGTACACCCGCAATTGGGGTCCGTATAGCCCTTAAACTAAACCGAGACACCCAACACTAACAACAACATTGCAGAACAACAGCATGGACGCTCACGCCATGCTGACATAGGCCTAGCGATGTTGTTAAGTACAACAACCACTGCCATGGCAGAAAATTGGCCTCCGGCTCCAGCTCCGGTAGAATTCTTACCGAAGGTTCTGGCCATTTCGGTAGTAAACTTTTGCATTAATTTATCAAAATTTATTTGTTTAGTGCGTTTCGCTTTACTTCCATCACAATTTCCAGAAAGGAATTTCCGAAATTTCCCAGAACATTAACGTAAAACCAAACAACTTAACAACATATTGCAGATATTTGCTAAAATTACCTAAGTAACCATCATTTTTACTACCTAATTTCGCCTCAACTCCGGCTCCGGCTCCGGCTCCTGTATTTTTCACCTCCGGTTGCACCCTGATACAAAATATTAATTAACAGCCAGGCAAGGCCTGAGTAACGTCTACATTGCAACAGCCGCCATAGACTCGATTCTATAAGTTTACGCCCTAAAGCAGCGTCTAAGCCTTTAATAAAGTTCTATGAGAGGCTATTTGGAGCCAGGGACTCCGTTAATGTGTGGTTTGGCGTTTGGTCTTAGTTTGTGTTTTCGTTTTTAGTTTGAAATATGTTTAGAGCGGCATAGCCGCCTACAACGCTCAATCGAGCCCGTAGCCAAAGAGGGCCCGGGGAGGCTCAGCTTCCTCCTAAAAGAATTGTACCACCCTAGAAGGTTACAAATATTGCTTGTAAGTTATCGAAAACCATTGTATGCCCCTTGAAATAGCTTTATCTCACCCAAGCTAGGAGAGCTAGCTATAGTTTGAGTTAAATGTGGACCATTTGCAATTTTTTCAGCGCAGCTTCTAGAGAAGATTCAAAGAACCTTATTTGTAAAACAAAATTTCATCGACTCGACAATTCGTCACTCATCATTAGGCTTAAGATTGATTATGTTTAGGATAATACTTAGATTTACTAGCAAGCTTTAGGACAGTGTCGGGCGGCAAGTTGTCGGGCGGTGAATTGACGCAGCTTCATAATATAACTAGCGATTGAACAAATCGTTCACAGGTTATAGGGAAATAACTGATCCCGTCTGGACACGTTTTGCAGTTGTTTCTGATTGAGTAAATTTTCACGCTCGTAGATGTTGCTGCTATCCATGTTCGTTTGTTTGTTTGTTTTTGTTTGTTTGTTTGTTTGTTTGTTCGTGTATTTGTTCGTTTGTTTGTTTGCTTCTTTGTTTGTTTGTTTGTTCATTTGCGAACTGTCATTAACTGCAACTGGTCACAGCAGCTGCACAAATTTAAAAATATATATGCGTATTTCACTTTTTCCATTAATCCAAATTGTAGCTCAGAACCTAATTAAAATTCCTGCAGCTCATCATAGCATTTCATATCATAGTGCAAATGCGTGATGTTAATAGCCGGGCACGTAGCCAAGAGGCGGCCAGGGGGGGCACAGCACCCTCGCGGAAAAATTTTGGCCACCACTACAAATTTTTCAAACTTGCTTGTAAGTCAGTAAAACCCTTGCATAACCCTCGTGAAAAATTTATAGCCACCTTTTTGCAAAGTGAGCTAGCTACGGGACTGTTAATAGCATGAACTGGGATTAGATCAAGGGTTTTTTCAGAACGCGTGACTGTGCTAGCGTATTGTATTGAGATCCTCAATAATTTTTTTAAACATTAATTGAAGCATTCTGATTAAAATGAAGGATCATGTGTTTCTGATACCACACATTCGCTTTATCTTGCCTTTATACCTTAAAAGGCAATTAGTAAGTAATGCATTTTCCAAATGCACGAGAACACATTTCAGCTATTTAGATTTACCTTTAACTGCATGAATGTTATCTATAAATCTAATTTCAATCTAAGATTCAAACCACGGGGGCCCTCGACTGGGCCGCGTTTACCATCACCAGTCAGCAGTCATAGGAGTGTGCTGCACGAGCGAGACTTCTCTCTCATTTTGTAAGGGTTACATACACTAGATGGGTGAAATAATTAGTGCTGGGTTTGCATATCATATCTATTGCACATACACAGTTGGCAATTAATCGCTTATACTCTAAGTGCAATAACAATGTTAACATTAAAATACTTTGAGCGTTCAAAAACCCTGCGTTCGCCTCTGCTACACTATTTCACGTGGCAACTGCTTTTAACAATTCATTTAATATTTTCGATTTTGCCTAAATATCAAAATGTTAGCTTCGGCTCATATTGTATAATAAATTTATTACTGTGGACTGTCGATTACGGCCAACACCATGCAATTCTCCCACTTTGTTGAAAGATTTGAAATCGCACAAAAATCTTATATTTTGAGCAAATACATAATATTTTGAACAGATGCACCAAATTTGAATTTGATTAATTTTGTTCGATTTTAGTTTATTATTCAGTTCAAGTTTGATTTTAGTTTAATTTTTGTTCGGTTTTTCTGATTTTTGTATGTTTAACTTTCATTTCGACTAAATGAGTTTAGAATGTAAAGAAGTTACACTTATATGTAGAGTTTCTCTGTGTGTCGCAGCGACCAGGAAAACAATCCATATGATGCCTGAAATAAACAAATTGATGAATTTTACAAAAATGTTACTGCTTTACCCGCAATAAATTATTTACGAGGTACCGCCTACTTACATGTCACCATCCACTATCGCTGAAGAGAGGCGAGCAAATCTGGTTGCCATATTTTTTATGGTTGAATGTTAGGGACCTATTCAAGGGTGAATAGGATAGACATCCACAACGAAATTTCGTAAGAAACGAGCTACCAAGGCACTTGCTGTATTCTACAGGTTAAAAAATGGTTTTCACCTGCAAAACTTTTATTTATACCTCCCGAAATGGAATGGGACCTATGTCCCTGTATATATATACTATTCAGTGGACCTTAAATTTAAAAAGTTGAAGGATGATTGGACATGCATATGATAATTTTATCACGTATATGCATGCCAGCTGTCTTTAAATCGCACAAAAACCCAGATAAGTTTAACTTTTAGTGCAGACCGAACGAACTGCTGGCCGAATCAGTCTCAAGTTTAATATGATTAATTACACACTAATTATTCTGTTGGCCCACCTTGGGTAAACCCAAATAGTTGACAAACAAAAGCACTTGTACACTTGGAATGTAGCTGCATGATAATTACTTCCAGAATCAAGCCCGTAGCCAGCGCACCTTGCTAGGGCGGCTGAATAATTTTCAGGTGGGTCATACAAGGGTTTTTGTTTAGTTATGGACAAGGTTGAAAATTATCTAGGGGACAAAACTTTTTCAGGGTACTCAACCCCTCCTACTTCCCCTCTGGCTACGGGCCCTTGCAGAATGCGATGCAATAACAAGCAAGTTTCTAGAATGTCATGTAACGTTGAGCACCTACATAAATTATGGTGCTAAGTACTGGATATCAGCGTTATATAATTTCATAACTTAAAATATTGGGCGTACCTTATGCCTACCTCGGCGCATCGCTCTTGATAATCTATTAGTCGTTTACGTGCAACACGTTTGTGACAGTCTAAGCATGAGATAACGGTTCAGCTGACTTTATGTGATTCTCTGTAACTTTCAATTTTTTTAAAAACTGTAGAAGGAGTAATAAATTTTACAATTGGATGTTATCGAAACATCGACATTCTGTTTAACACTACCACAAAAGTGACATGAATAGAGGGAGACGGATATTTTATTTGGCCTTTCCAGAAGGTACTCCTGTTGTTCGGTACGGACTGTTATTTATTTTTATCCCACGCTCCGCCACCCTTCGTTACTGATTTATATCCGGTATTGCAATTATCCGTTGAATTAAACGTTTATCTTGTATCAAAACTAATTCGAAGTTATACTTAGAAATGTAAGTTCAAAACATATTAGTATACGGTAGAGTTGTGAACTGAACTTTATTTGGGCCTTGAGTTATTGATGGACTACAATTAACGGACATTTATGGATTCTAATTCTAATTTAGGGACTCTAGCCGCTTACGAACTCTTATTAAGAATCCAAACTCCTATTGATTGGGACTCCAAAAGGGGACCTTCTCTTATTCGAGTCAGTACAGTGCTTAAAAAATGTATAGCATAGTTCATCGAAACGAAAATTAGTAAAATTTTTATGACTTTCTATACTGCTCACTTTGAAGCTCAATCTTAAAGGAAAATTGACTTGGAAAGTTAAACGTAGAAGGAAATTGATTTTTAAACCTTTAAACCGTACAGAAATTAAGTAACATCCATCAAATTAGTTTTAATTTCAGAGTTGAGTAATACAAACGTAAGGTAGATTAAATAGCAACCAAATAAATAACAATTGACGTTTGAGTTTCAAAGACATGCGACTTGCGTTAAGTATTATCGCAACCATAACATACTGTGAAATTGCTAGTACAGTATCAAGTAATCATCACATCACTGTCCGCGTAGTTTGTTCATTATTGCCATTAAATAGTCGCTTGGCGCTACTGAAAATTCGATGCTGCCTTAACTCCAATGGTGAAACCACATTTCACCTGGGGGAGCCTTCTGGAACCACCATCAGCCTTGTTGAGTTGTGCGCAGCAAAATTACCTCACGAACTGATGACACCTTATAAAGCAAGTTTGGTGAGGTTATGCGATTATCACAAATCCGAGGCATTATTTCAAAGTCGGCCGGAGTATTTTGACATTGTTAATGTCGCCAGCGACGGATCTGAACGATTGTCGGGGTTGTTTGGCGCCCGTCTTATCGGAGACGCGTCATTTGATCGTGATCAAGCCGAAATGTTAGCTGAGACCGACTCTGCTCCGGAAGGTGCCAGGCTTGCACGGCCTTTCATAGTTCCACGTGTTATTTTACGATTTTTAGCCCATTCTATAACCGCCATTAATCAGCCTACTCAGCAATTCTTGTATCTACCTGCTATTCATAAACGCAATTTGGTCACCGGTAAAATGCGTGGACGTCCAAGTTTACGCTCATAATTTTATGCCTCAACAAGCAGCAAAATGAATTATGGAAAACGGAATTCTTGAATAATGAAGTTGCTTAAAATAAAGCTATTTTACTTTCTTAGAAGCATGGTTGTTCACACATGTGAACTAAATTCGTAACTATGATTTTTAACGAATTATTTGCAGCTGAAAATTTTTCGAACGCAATTTTGGACAAAACTTGCAAGTGCAAGTTGCATCTGCAAGTTCTCGCAGCAAAAACTTGCACATGTGAATAGGGCTTATATAATAGTTGGTAACTTACTAATGAATACTAAGGTATATCCAAAAATCAAATATTTTCGTACACAAGGAAGGTGTGTGGAACGAGTGCGATAACACGTGTTCTGCACGAGTGCGCTGCGCGAGTTCTTGAGCCTCTTGCGCAGCACGAGCGCGATGCCGAAGCCCACGTGCACCGCACGCTTGAAGCAGGCTTTTAGCAGCGCGCGCTTATATATTGGAAGAACAATAAGCCGTGCTAAAACTATCTTGTACCATGGTCCCAGAACCAACAATCTTTGGTTTCTTGAACAAAGTGACTAACTAGCAAGGGCCCGCAGCAGCAGCAGAGAGGCGAAGGGGTGGCTCAGATCCCCTACAAAATATTTGTCACCCCTAAAAAAATTTAAAAGCCACTTGTAAGACCAGAGAACTCCCGACACGCCACTTCTAAAATGGTTTTATAAGCACCATAGCCTGGCATACCGAGCCTGCAGACTTAAGTCGCTGGCTACATTTGATATAATACAGATTAACAGCTCAGAAATATTAACCATGGTCAAACTGAAATTGTAGACTCATGGTGCATCCTTAATATGAAGCAAAACTGTGACTTTTTTGTCGTGACAATGGCACGTATATACTTCGTATGTTTTCGTTACGTTTTTTTGTGAAAAGTAACCTATTTTTGTAAATACTTAACTTTTGGAACAAAACCGGTAAACGCCAAATGTGAGCCATTGTCATTACAAAACAGCCATAGTTTTGATTTATGTTAAGGAGGCACCACGAGTGTGCAATTTCAGTTGGACTAAGGTTTGCAAACCGTAAAGGTTAATTTGTAATCAATCAGATTTAGTCAGCTGCTTAAGTATTTACATAACTTAAGTACGATATTAAAAACGGTATAATGGCTAAGGAATTACTTAGCACGTACTTGATACTTAAGTAGGTTTCAGAAACCCCGCCATTGGTTAAGTATTAATTGCTTAGCCAATACATTAAGTACTAATTCGTACTTAAGTAGCGTTTCAGAAACCCAGCCATAGAAGGATTATCCGAGAGGAATTTCGGGTTAAAAACTATCATTAATTTTCGACCACTTTTAAACATTTCGGGTTATTTTAAGTGTTTTTTGTTGTTTTGTATTTGGTTTATGCACTGGTGTATATATAACATTTCTTGTTTTGAAACGGCATCAGAAGTATACAGTTCATTAATAGGTCGCATTTTATAAACATTTATGTATAATGTTGCCTTCGCTGTTTATAAATATTGTTCCCATATACACCATACTCGCCCGCACTGATTTCTTCTGCATCTAAACGAGTGAACAAATAAAATTTTTGCTTAGGCACACTTTTTGTGAAAGTGCGCATATGAAGCGAGCGACAAGATACACGCAATTTCAACACTAAATTTTTTATCCAAAATTTTTTATAACGCAACATGCAAATCGTTTAAAGTGTACAAACGCTTGGGATCCGAAGCCGGTGCCGTAGCTGGAGATCAATAAAATTTGGCTCAGCCGGAGTTGCGGCAAAACTAGGTAGTTAAAATAATGGTTAATGCTAATTGTAGCAAATATTTCTATAAAGGTGTCGTTGAAACAGTTGGGTTTTGCGATTATTTTTTGCCAAGCCTCTTCAATCTTTTCCGCATAATTGTGGCAAAAGTTAAAACGAAACGCACCAAAAACAAATTTTATAAAACTATTCAAAATTTCACTACTGAAATTGCCGAAACATCTGGTAGAAAATATACCATAACCGGAAAATCAGCCGGAGTTCTCTTTATACCGGAGCCGGCGGCAGACCACCGGTTCAATCCTGCTAAATACAATTATATGAATCAACGAAAACTGAAAATTAGAAAAATAGCTAGGGAGATAGGTATCGCATCGATTTTTACCAAAAAATTTCTGATGCGGGGATTTAGTCCAAGGGTCATTTAGGATTTAATCTATGTTTAAACCAAAGTCTATTCCTAAAACACAATCCTTAAGCCTATTTCATTTACCGACTAATCTATGCTTAACCAAAGCCTGAGGACCAATCCTAAGCCCAAGCCAAAGAATAAGCCTATTCCTAAGCTTAAGCCAGAGATTTAGCACAAATGTCATTTAAGATTTAAACTACATTTAAACCAAAGCCTATTTGGAAAGCCTCAGCCTAAGCCTAAGCTTAATCCTAAGCCTATGCCTAGAGTTTGGTCCAAAGGTTAGTTAAGATCTAATCTATGCTTAACCAATGCATGCTCCTAACGCCTAAGGTTAAACCTAAGCCCAAGCCTAAGCCTAAGTCTAAACGTAAGAATTATTCCAAGGGTCATTCTCATTTAAGATCTAATGTAGGCTTAAACCAAAGCCTGCTCCTAAAGCCTAAGCCTACCTAAACCTAAGTCCAAACCTAAGGGTAAGCCAAAGCGTAATCGGATTTTTATATTTCGGGATATGGTCGAAGGTGGAATGCTTCTGAAACCTAAGTATAAGCCTAAACCTAAGCCCAAGCCTAAGCCTAAGCCTGAAAATTAAATGTAGCCCAACTGACCTATAGGATCCAAAGTATGTTTAAACCAAATTCTATTTTTAAAACCTATGTCTAAGCCTATGCCATTTACGATCTAATCTATGCTTAACCAAAGCCTAAGTCTACTCCAAAATCCGAAACCTAAGCCTAAGCCCAAGCCTTAGCCTAAGCCTAAGCCTAAGCCTAAGATTTTGCGTGAGGGTCGTTAAAGATTTAATCTATGTTTTACCAAAGCCTATTTTAAAGCCTCAGCCTAAGCCTTTACGTACGCCTAATGAGTATGCTTAAACCTAAGCTTAAGCCTAAGCCGAAGGCTAAGGAATCTCTAAAGTTTATATATCTAAGTTTTACGCCAGCTAAGACACAATTTTGCATAATCCGAAGCCTGAGATTGAGCCTTGCCTATTCCTAGACCTTCTTGAGCCGAGCCAAAAAATTGCCTAATCTTGTACCTAAAGCTTAAGACTAAGCCAAGTTAATTGGTTGCAATATTGAAATAGCACCATCCCAAAATCCAAAATCGCATCACAAACAAGAGCTATCAATTTTTATCTGAAACGGTGGGATTTTGGGACGGCAGTCAAGTATAGATGGGCGTCAGGACTCTAAAAAAGAAAGCTTTATACTTGAAAAACTCTTCTTCTGGTCAAAGAAAATTTTTTTAGTTTGTCAAGATGGGGCCCCAAAGGGTCGGGGCTTATAAATTGGTATGTTTAAGGGCCGCTTCCGCTGGCACTGATCGCTACTGCTCTTTGTTTTTACGTGCTTATACTTCGTATGTTTTAAAACCGATCTTTTATTGAAAATTTTCGTGCGGATACTTGTATTCGCTGTTCGTCCGCCTTCCTGACATTGCCTGGGTTGCAGAAACATGGCTTATGTTGATTTCCAAGTTAACTCAAGATTTTACTAAGTTTTGTAGTTTGGACTTAAATCGGAGGTTTTCAACACGCCTTTTAATTCCCCCAAATAATAAATAGTTTACGAAGTCTGTGCTAATTTTGAGCTACTAAGTAGTAGTTAAATTTGTTCCATGCTTCGGTTTCTTTATTGACATAAGCAAACTCACTTGCCTAGCAGGGGCGTAGCTAGGATTTTTAATTAAACGTAATTCAATTAGAATACCTATCTTTCACAGTTCATAATTATTTCCAACTGTTTCTGGTATGCTACGATTTGATTTAACTGAAAAACCAGAATGCCGAAACGGATGCAACTGCTTATAAACCGTGACTTCACAAAATAATTGCGGACGTTGGGAACAAGACCAACTTTTGGTTGGAAAAATCAACTGCCTAAAACGCCGTGTTTGACCTTTCAGGCTTCATTGAAATTTTGATAGCCATTTACTGAAAAGAAAACTTCTGCCTTTGTCATAATACGGGTCATGCTTCTCGGTAATCTGCACATGTCCTGCAATGCAGTGCGCTAGCTATATGGTTGACAGCATACATTTTGTGCTTGTACATTCGACTTTATGACAATCTAAAATTAGCAGGGAAGCATAACTTACATACCTACAGTTGTTTACCAAGGAATTTGGATAAGTAGCAGCTGGTATCCAAAACCCCATTAAATACTAGCCCATGTAAACAATAGACGCCTACCTATCAAGCACAAAAATTAAGTTTAACCTAATCTTAACCCTAAACCCATAAACTTAAGCATAAGCCTACAATCGTCAGTCTCTAAAGTCCCTCCCAAAATTCCCGTGTATCTCAGTGGGTAGACGCCTATCCTTAGCATGGGACAAACTATTCGTGGTTAATAAGACTGGCAAAGGCGTTAACAATAGTTCAACAAGACAATGTCTTGTCTTGCCAATATATAACGATTACGGATTAAGGAGCAACGGCTCACGTACTCTTCTTTTCGAACGCCTCTATCTTAACGGTCGTCAATTTATTATGCATTAGTCGTGCGTTTAGAACTTTCAACTGTGTAGCTTTTAACCGTCTGTACTCTAAAATGATTGATGTCATTGGCTGATGAAATTCTGCCTGACAGCCATAACGAAAAGGTTAATTGATTTAAGTGCATGTCGGGAAAGTTAATATATAATTGTGGAATTATGTAGTCTCATTGTAATCATTAAGTATGGAATATATCTTGATTTGGTTAGTATAAAATACTGTAAAGTGAAGGTTTTGATAGTTTAGTTCTTGATGGAAGCAAAAAATTGTTGTTGCCAGTCGTAGGCAATTGCAAACCTGTGCAATTTGCATAATGTTTAGTTTTTTTATGCTGAACGTTGACCGATTATAATTAGAAATACATTATTCCTATTGATTCAAGCTGAAAATAATGTTTTCGGACGATTATTTACCTTCGACTGTTATTAAAGTCACTACAGTACAGCGTGTTTCAAAAGTCGATAACACGTCTCGTTTTCAACTGAATCGAATCAGATTTTATAGCATGTCTAAAACTATTTCATAGCCAAATATTAATAACTCAACTTTTCTCACATTTTTAATCGAACATCAGATTTCGTCCCGCTAACGGCATCGTTGTACTTCTCACGCTCTTTGTTATTAAAAACCTGGAGCGGACAAATTTTCTCGAAACCGGCGTTAGTTCACGTGGTAGAACATTATTAGGACACTTTTTTACTTGACAATCCTAGCCAGAGAGCAGCCGTGAAAATTCCAAGACTAATAGAAAAATTTGGCTCTCATTAATTGGTTTGCCATATTTACAAATTCTATGAATTTTCAGCATGCTTTAGTGCAGTTTATTCAACTGCATAAATGTTGACCTGAATACGGGCCTGCGAAACGGGTATAACAAAAAAGGAGTTTGCGATCCGGACCAATTTCACTTTAAGGGGCGTAACAGTGGATTAAGCGTATTCCTAAGCCTAAGCATAAGCCTAAGCCTAAGCAAAAAAAATGTAATCTAGAATCTAAACCTACTCTTTTATAGACCCACCAGAATCCTGGACGCCCCTTAAAGTAACATGGGCCGCGATCCGTATGTAAACTATACCCAAATAAACAAGTTTGCGCTTAACGAATACTGTAGTGACCCGAATAAAGAGGGGGATAATAAGAGGGGGTCCCCATTTTGAGTCCCAATCAATAGGAGTCTGTATCCCTAATAAGAGTCTGTAAAGCGGATTGTGTTCTTAAACCCTAATTAGAGTGCATAAATGTCAATTAACCCTTAAATTGTAGCGCATAAATGACTCCAGGTCCAAATATAGTTCAGTTCGAAACTTTAAAGCATACTTAAGTGTTGAAGGTACATTCCTAAGTATAACCTTGCATGATCGCTCAAGCTATTGACATGAGACAAATATACGTATAACTCAACGAATGATTGCAATACAGGTTATATATCAGTAACGAAGTGTGTAGTCGGGTAACTACAGTACTTCCCCTCCCCCTTTCGGAAAATTTCATTTACAGGATTACCTAATAATTTGCACTTAGAAAAAATTTTCTTTGCCCATCGTAGAAAAGTTTTTGCGTAATAGTATGAATATATTTTCTGATTAAAGGGGTGACTTTATCGAATCGCATACTTCGCAAATAAATGGCTCTAACTGCATTTCGTTAACTTTGACAAAATCAACAACTCAACTCTATTTAGTTATGAGCGCATGGGTATTTAGAAATGTTACTTACCACAACTTTTTCCGTAATTGTACTTGGTATTGTAAAATTTAGTACTAAGTCGTTTTAGTATAAAGAAAGTATTTCCTTAACCGTTTCTCACATGAATATTTTCTATTTCCCCTGAGACCTACATTTATGCTATGATTCGAACTCCAGCGACTGGAGTGGGAGGCGTATACCATCACCACTCAGCGATAGGAGCTTGACGCTCGAGCCCGAGGGGGCTCTCACGTCTTGTGGTGATTTAGTACTATGTATACGTGTTGCAATTGTTAAACACGGCGCGATATATACTATTTAACGTATATACACTGCGCTGAGTTGCCTACAGGCAACTCAATGTGAGAAGGGGTTATAGATTGTAAACTGAAAATTTTTCGCTTAACCCTTTCTCACATGAATATTTTCTATTTCCCCTGAGACCTACTTTTATGCTAGAATTCGAACTCCAGTGACTGGAGTGATAAGCGTATACCATCACCACTCAGCTATAGGAGCTTGACGCTCGAGCCCGAGGGGGCTCTCACGTCTTGTAGTGATTTAGTACTACGTATACGTGTTGCAATTGTTAAACACGGTGCGATATATACTATTTAACGTATATACCCTGCGCTGAGTTGGCTACAGGCAACTCAATGTGAGAAGGGGTTAATATCTTGTTAAGGAAAATACTCTTTAATTGTAATAAAAATAATTTTCTTAACATCAAGTAATAAAGTACTTAATGTTTTAAGTTATATTGCGTTCAATATTAAGTGATTTTGTACTTAAAGTTATTGTTTAACCAGCTGCCTGGAACTGAGGCTTAATGGCTGGGTTTCCGAAACCCTACTTCTTAAGTACGACTTAGTACTTAAGTACGTGCTAAGTAATTACTTAACAATTTTGTCGTTTTTAAAAGCGTACTTAAGTTAAGTAAGTACTTAAGTCGCTGACTAAAATTTGATAGATTACAAGTTTACCATGCAGGCATACTAACCTAAGTCTAATTGAAATTGTAGACGACGGTGCCTTCATAATATAAAGCAAAACTATAACTTTCTTGTTATGACAATGGCTGGCATTCGGCGTTTTGCAACATTATAGTATTGATACTAGTACAGTTTGACTGAATTTAATGCACAAGAGGAAGGTCTCATTTTACTATAACAATAACTAAGCATAGCCGCTATTGCCACATTTGTTAACAATAACAGTTGGATGTGAGGTGTATTTAGACATTAAAACAATGTTGAAATTATAACCTTGGGCCTAGCGTCTCATTTTCGATGGAACCGCAGTAATGTACGCTTACGTTTTATACTAATATTTACTCAAAGGCAACATGAGGCTTAGGGATGTTTAATCTTGCTTTAGAGTAACATTGGCTAATTAGTTTTTCAGCAGTGTAGATTTCAATCAAGGGCTGTTTAATCAAAAGAGCAAATGTTACAAAACGTCATATATCGTTTATTGCAAGTCAATCATACTTGCCATAATTATCATGATCCGCATCCATAAATGAAAGACAGCAACGTAAACATGACATAAATTTCAAGCTCATAAGCTGAAAAATTACCACCGTTACATACGTCTAAGCCTATTAATTCAGAAGCAGCAAAAGTCACTTACATGGTTTTTCTTCAGCATACAGACACTTAATAGTAAGTACTAATTCTGCTTAATATTAATGTTAAGTACTATTGAACTTAATATTAAACACTATAAATTAAGAAGAACTAGTACTTTAGCTATCGCGGCATAACTTTTTACAGTGCAATTATTGTTCTAACAATAACTGCTGCTATTGCTGGCGCATTCTCCAAAAAACTGATGCAGTGTATATGAACCTTTTCATTGACGTCATAACTAAACCGACTTTTGTTTATGGGTATCACTTAAATCCGTATACAATTTTACTTTAAGTCCTGTCATTCACACAAACTATCTTTTACAGCTGCAAATCTGAATTTCTGTATGTCCAGATAGATTCCTGGTTCTCATAGTTGTAGAATGGCAATTATTGATTATCTTTTGCACCCCATGACCATTTGTTTAGTTCTGGTAGATAACGACACATCACAGAAGCAACGTTAACGCGACCTCGTGATTTTGCAGGCCATTAGACAGTTCCTGTTCCTTGGAGGGGTAGAAGTTTTTAGGAAGTGCGCACAAAGTTTTCGTTAAACTTACAAGCTCGTTTGCCATTTTTTCTAACGCGGTCGTAATTTTTCTAGTGCACTAAGTCCCTACGAACTGCTTCTGGCTATGCAAGCCCAACAATTTTGCCGCAGAACTTAATATTTTAGCCATTGTTCTGTAGCTACTCGCCTCGTATATGAGTTCCTTTGTACACTATACTTCGTAATTGATGATCTATACAGAATTTAACCTGTCGTTGAAGTTATTTTCTTTTATCGAGTTATGTTTCTGTTTGTGCATTCTACTAAATTGTTGCCAACGTGAGTTCTTGTTTTAGATTTTTCTAGTCACGTAATAGCAACAGATATTTGTTTAAAGAACATCTTCGAATCCCAGTCTGACACAGTTATTTAAATAGTCGAAATATTCAGGGGATGTGTTGAGAGCGCGCGTGTATAGTATATACTCTTAGACAAGAGTATGCAAACGAGTACAACCAGTGTATTGGTGTGTTAAGCAGTTACGTCACTGGTGCATGAAACATAAACACGCTCTGTTGCAGTTATAATAGTCAGCGATAATACTCAAACTTTTTGAAATTATATTTTTATTGAAAAATAAATGTACAACAAAAAATAACTTTATACCCTGGCGGACTTGGTGGACCACATGTGCCATAGCTTCTCTTCCTTTACGATCAAAATTCTACAGTGTTTCATAAATCTTTAGTTCCAAAATTTCGTTTAGTTCTCACTGTTTTCGTTCGCTAGCGTTTTTAGTTATTGTATTTATCGCAGTCATTCCGCTGGAAATTTGTGGATCCGCCACTGACTTGAAAACATATGCTAGCAATTTACGTAAAATTGGCACTACCTGTTAATAGCACTAACCGATCCAAGTGGGCGAACCTCAGCCTAGGTTGTCAACAGAGACCAAAACGTCTTATTTTGTATTAAGATATAGCAATAAAATGAAGTTTGGCGTCTCGCTCTCTTCGCTCACAAGATTTTTAGATTTTTCAGTATATTATGTTGCTCGTACCCAAAAAATTCTAACAAACATTTAACGGTGAAGATAAAAGTCAGTAACATATTTTGAAACCAATTGCAAAATATACGCTGACAATACAAAAATTGATAATTGTACTGAAATTTTGAAAACCTAATTTTTAACAACATGCACGAGGCAGTCATTTTTGTCATAATTTCTGCAATCAATCGATTTTTAAAAATTGGCCAGTGCCCACCGGACAACTGTACACGTTAGTCAAATTATAGTAATCCAAATGAAATTGTCGGCTGCGGCGTTATCGAATGGGTAAACGCAAAAACTCACAATCATAGTTAAATTCCACATACAAAGTACCGTTTTCAATTTGTCGTATTTCCAGCACCCGCCAGGTTATTCAGTTCATTAGCTACCCGCTGATATTATATAAATCAATATATAAGGTTGATACCGCTGAACTTAGGTCTTGCCACCCATCCTTGGTGGGTATCTCTTATAGTTTAATCGAGATTGGATACAGTGTCTAGTTATGCTACTCCGCTACAAGATTACCTGGCAAAAACTGTCTGACGGTCGTGAGGCCGGTTGCGGTTTATACACATCAAACATTCCAACTTTTGTCAAAGAAAATTTCGAAGCTAGGAGACTTATATCCTAGCACATTCCAGCCGTTGGATAAAATTACTGACCACCGGGGCGGATCATTGCTGTTACCATCTGGTGGTCCAAGAAAAATATTAAAATGCGGGAAAAAACAAATTTTGTTGGTAAAAAAAGTATTGTGCAAAAAAGGAAAACGAAAAATCGGGGGCTTGCACTATCTATTTCTAGGACTACCGAAAATTTTATATCCGTTATGGACCAGATTCAACTTGTGGAGGTGTTTTGAGTATTTCGATTTGACTCGGCTTTCTTGATTCCGTATTCGATGGCGAATTTATAAACAGCGCTGGTTTTGTTTGCAATTGCAATATTTGGATTAAAACCCCGGTAGAATCGAGCTAGATTGGACAGGAGTCTTACCCAACTCTGATTTATTAAAGAAAAACCTTTATTGCATGAAAATATAATTTAAACTGGTCAAAAATTCTAACGCGACTCACGCCGTGAAGCCAGTGCGGTGCTTGCACAGGCCAATCCGGTAGCAAGTGTGGTTTGCCTAAAGTATAATCACATCAGCCTTAAAATTCACCATTAAAAACATGCTTATTTACTACGTAATGCCATATAACCAGCTATTTTCGAAACAGAATTTCAAAGCCACCAATGCCCACTAAAGTAAAAGTACTCTTATATATGAACTCACACTATTTTTAAACAAGCCATCTCAGAAAAAGCTAAGTTAAAATCAACTAGCTAACAATCTTTTATTTAGCAATACGCAATTATTCCATTCAAAAAATTTCAAAATTAACTCAAACGAAAACAACATAAATTTCTCGAAAACTAATCAGAAAAAGGACCGAATCGGTGCTATTGAAAGCCTCCTGGATCTTTCAGAACATTGTCACACCCAGAAAAAATCTAAACGCATAACTTGAACTTGAACTAAACATTTCAGATATTTTCATAACAACTCTTAAACAGTTTAGATAACACAAATAGACGACGAAATACTTCAAAAATAACTGTTTCAAGGTCACCAAACATGGTAACAAACCCCGATCTGATGCACTTTACCGATATCAAGCTCTTACATACCCAATTGAAACATTTAATACCAAATATTCCATCTTTCAGCTTCAAACCAAAATTCAACGTCACAATCCAAGCCGACAAAGCCCAGCAAGAGCTTAGCTAGGCTACCAACGCTCACATTATGGGTCATCCGCGTTATACTGTCTACGCTACTGTAAAAAATTGTCCCCACATATTAGCCCCTAAGTCTGTAGTTTTATAGTTTCCAAATTACAGGTCCAAACGTAACTCATATCATATGTAGACTCTGCTGCCAACTCGCACTCTCTCTAAACGACCTATGCTTGGTCACGTTGCCGTCCATACCCATGCTAAATTGTCAATACGTTATGTAATTGACAATTGTTTTGTCCAGACTGTGTCAGAAGGGACTCAGCTTATTTCATAAAACAAAGTTTGTCCGAAGGAACTTTGTTTAGCGATTATACAGGGACTGTCCGAAGGAACTCGTATTGTCAGACACAGTGTCCAGACAGTGCCTACACTGTCCATAGTCCCTTCGAAGGACCTGCTTTCAAAACCCACTATCTAATTACACCTTCTGTTAAGGCTTTATAGCTTAAGAACATCGTCGTTTTGCCCCGCCCTTAAAACCAGGTGTGCGGACAATTCTTTACAGTAGCGTAGACAGTATTACGTAGATGACCCATTAAACTCAATTCAAATTTTACTATTCTTTTCAACCGCCTGCGCTACCCCCTCGAGCTTCTAGATCCAAAATTTGAAACAACCAATATTTATGCCAACGGAGCGCTACACCCGGGCGTCATATACTTGGATTTCCCAGGCGAACACCCCGCTAAGGCTCGGAAAATCCAGAAATCGGTGGTGTACAACTTCATACGCTGAGATTCAGCATCCTTCGGCGTTTACCTGAGAAATATTTACACTTAGTGGAGTCACGGATCCAGTGGCATACCTACAAATAGTGTCTCTTAGCTGGTGAATCATAAAAGCGGTCGCCGCGTCTTTAAGATACGTCATATGTGTTTGTGACATTCACCTCATTATAATTGCAGAACAGCACTGCATTGATACACTGATTGTTTCAGTATGTTGTTAGCCATCTCAATTAAAGAATGTATAGAACCTTCTTCATTTTGCCCGTGACAACGCTCAAAAATAAAGCCGAATGAGCTCAATTTTGTTAGCTGATTCTCACTGAACAGAATCTAAGGTTACAGCATGATTGTTTTTCGAATTTGTCCGTGAAATTCGATACTTTGCTCTTCTGTTGGGTCTTTAAACAGCCTGATTTCCGTCACAAGTTTCAGATCTTTGGACGAGACATTGTATTTTTTGGATATATTCCCAAACTACTGGCACATCTACATCTACGCGCTGTTAAATTTCATATTGTTTTCATTGTGTTTGGATTACCATTTATTTTTTGGTTTGCAATAATGTTCCTTAAAATGAAAGATATACGCCACTACAAATCAGTGAATTATTTTCACGAAAACAGCGTTTCTGCAATTCAGCAAGATACGTCAGTGTTGCCTAAAGCAACAGATTGAAGATACGCTATAATTCAAACATCCAGCACATATTTAATATTAGGGCTACGGATACGCCAATAGTTGAAACAAATCTGTTGCAAAAAGTTGAGTTAGATGATGCATATACCTTGCTCAAATTTTGAATTTTTTTAGATATGTCAGTATTGCACTGCATACAAATTTCGTTTTTTGATTACTATTGTGTAAGAATGATTATCCACCCTTGAGTAAAGTAAGGATTTTCGGCTTGTTATAAAGTTGGTGAAATGTTTCTTTTGCGAAACCGTATGTTTTAGGAGGTTATTACGTGTAGTAATGTCCCTTATATATACAGAGGAGTAACTGAGTGAAGATTTGTTACACGACCTGCGACTTACCACGTGAACTTTATTTTTTACCCGTGCTTAAGCCCGTCAAGTAAAATTACTTCGCCCACTACCCAACTTTACCCACCTTTATTCTTTTCTTCTGCGTTCAATACAATTGTGTAATTTTCGAATGCATTGATGTTGGTTGCACGATTCACGTTACAAAACCTTTTAGTAAGTTCAAAACAAACCATTAACCAAAAAAAGTTAATGCACTAGTGACAAATTTTTCCAGGCTGTTGAGCTAGGTTGGTCGTTTTACACAGTTCGTATGAAGAAATCAGAATTATTACACAATGAAGCTTTTGAACTGTAGTTTCAACGTTTAAAATATTAACTGATCTGCTGAAATGTCTGTGATAAGTATTCCTCGCGTGCATAGAAGTAGTGCAGAGCACTGTATACATATTTCCTAACAGTATTGATGTGAATGGCATGGCTGCCGTAATAAGAAACTATGTCAAAGGTTATAACTTCGGTAAACTATACTTTACAAAAGCATAATCTTAGAACCTGCTTTATTTGTGAGGGATACTACTATATCTGTGTACTTTGAACTGCTATAAACCGTTTCGAATAAAACTTTTAGGTGGGTAAACGTAAACAAATCTTTAATTTTTACCCACAGTTTGAAATTTTTTACCCGCGGCTATACTCGCATCAAAATTTTTTCCCAACCCGCGTTTACGCACCAGTAGGGTTACGCTGCATGTATATACTTTGTGTACAATTTATATGAGCAAATGCCGGGAGAAGAAAAGTACCTTAATTAGATACAACGGCGTAGGCAGGGGATGGGGCAAGGGCGCCCAGAAATGTAAATGGTTAATAATTTTTACTCGCGTTGCACCTTACGCGGGAAAATTCTATTTTTTACCTAGACAGATGTAATTTCAATTGTTGTCTTTAGTCAGTTGATATAAGTAGAAATTGAAAGCGCCGCCTACCCTCGGCAACTTTTGACTTATGATAGAAAAATTTGTCTGGTCAGCGCCCGATAGGACGATAGGATTATCTGTGACTGGATTAGGTCCGTTCAAAAGTCACCTACACGGGGAATCACGAGGATCCGCTTAAACAGCAGTCACTACAGCACAACCAAGCCGAAATGCACCCAGCCAGGGTGCAACCGGAGATGAAAAATGCTGGAGACGGAGCTCGAGGTTAACGAAACTTGACGGAGCCGGAGCCGAAGCCGGAGGTGAGGCAAAATTAGGTAATAAAAATGATGGTTGATTCGTTATTTTTAGCCAATATCTGCAATATGTTGTTGATTTGTTTGGTTTTACGCTAATTTTCTGCGAAATTTTGAAATTCTTTCCTGAAAATTGTGACAAAAGTAAAACAATACGCGCTAAACAGACAAATTTTGCAAAATTATGCAAAATTTTACTACCGAAATTGCTGGAACCTCCGGCAAAAATTCTACCGGAGCCGGAGCCGGAAGCAGACCTCCGGATGTACCCTAGCACCCACATTTCAGGACAGCAACTTCACTTTATCTAAGCATTCTGCTGAAGGGAGAAAATCCAGCCGAGCACACTAGGCTTAACCGTTTTCCTAAGCTGCAAATCGCTGAAAAAATGCGCACATATCGACGCGAGTGCACTGTAAGATCTGCCTAACGGATCTGAGTAGAAAATATATTTTGTCCCTCTGCCGAGCAACAATCTGTTTAGATACAGCGGCGCGAGTAGCGAAAATTTTACGAGCGACGCTATTTCACTTAACCAAATTTTAAGCATGCGCCTGAAATTTCACTGAAAATGTCAACCGCATACATAAAATTCAGCGGTATACTACGATTAATCATGGTTTTACGCTAGAATCGATAAAACTTATACCTAACGCCAATTCAATCAACGCTAAATTTATAACCGCTCCAGAAACTCAGGTAACTCAAATCAACCCAAGCATAGCGCTCGCAAGTGACTAGCATGTGTACTGAAAAAACCACGAAAAATACGGGTCAGATCAAGCGTGATATGTAGAAAGAGAGGAAAAGGAACGGGACTCTCGGGATAGAGTGAAAATAAACTGCTAAAGATCATGTGTGCTTACTAAATGTTATGTATCTGACCAGGCTTAGTCCCCACCATGCGGGAATTTATTAAAATAAGAAAACGCACAATACTGGGTTAGAAAACTGAACGCAAAATGAAGCCGGACCATACTACTATACAACACAAAACCAAAAAATTACCCTAGCATGGTCTTCCGCGTTCTGAACTTGCAATGCTTCTAGTTCGGCCGCAACCTCTGGCGTTAGGTGAGCTACTGCCCATAGAGCGCCAGAAGTTGACGGCCGAAATTGGTCGGCTTCGCGATTTAGGGGCGACGATGGTGTGCTTTTGGCCATATTATTGCACAAATATAACTAACTGTTTTTTCGCTTTATCAAACTTTAGACAACAGCTGAAAACTGAATGAGAAATTATAAACCGGCTTCGAATTCCAATGCAGTCTGGAGAGCCGTGATGCATTTGTACAGCGCTATGAAATAGCTAAAATTGAACATGAAATAAGCTTACCAGGAACTCTGGTATCTCAGGCATCGGCCGCGGCAGCGGCCAAGCACCTTGATTTTTTCAAGACAATCTCGTGGAAAACGGGGACTCCGCCGCTGAGCAGTCGCACCAGTCGAGCTCGTTGCCCAGGACCAACTCAACTGCTTCCGTAGAGATTTATTTGCACCTTGAAAGTTTTGCATTTCACCTCGAAAGTTTGGCATTTCACCTCGAAAACAACGCTTCCCCAAATTCAAAACGAAAACAATAATTTCCCCAAAAAGAAACTAGACAAGTGAAACTTCTAAATCTGTGAACTACTCAACTGCTACTATTCTAACAACAAATTACAGCGGCGGGGATAGTATTCAGAAATTTTTAGCTGTTTTGCATAACCGATCTCGCTAACTTTCTTACACTAACCTCACACTCATAGAACTGCAACTTCTACTTCAAAAACTAGAAAATTTAAAAACTCCTGCACAATATATTATAATACACGCAGACAATATAATGACACGTATAAAAAACCGCTATATCAAGACCTCCACAACATACCACTCGCGCATACAACGCCAAGACAGAATGAATATACATTTTATCGGTAGCTAGGTTTCTGAAATTTCGATGGCATTAGAAATTTACAATTCGTTTTCGAAAACGCAGAAAACAGAAATTTGGAAAGAATTAGAAGTTTTTAGACCTGTTCTATTCAATTAAGCACATTTAAAACCCTTTTACAAAGTTTTACAGAGTAAATACCTGAATTTAGTCAAATTAAGATCGGAACGAAACTTTACAAAATTTGTATAATTCGAAACCATAGTTTTCGATTCAAAAACACGGTTATTTAGTGTCAAATTAGCACAATACCAACGATTTACGACTATTTTTTAATTCTCCGGACGACGACAGCACTCACAGCCCACACCAACTGATCTGAAAACTCTGTATAAATTTTCAAGCTACAGCAGATTTCGAACCTGTGCACATACGCACGTAACGACTCTCTAAATCACGAAACGTCAAGGGCTGCCTCTTCCAGGTCAGATCCTTCCGAACCAAAGCTGTGTCTACCGACACCAGCTTGTACGGGGTCTTTCTGCTCAGATCTTATCCCCCAAAATATCCGTGCAGCGCGAGAGCTCACACATTCTCATAGAAATGTGATTCCAGCTACCCAAAACTTAAATCTACTAAGATTTCAAGTCGCAAAGTGTAGTGACATCTGTATAGTTGACACAAATTGCGCGCAATCAAATACAAATATATTTGAAAAAAAATAAAAAATATTTACACCCTACATAGAGTTACCTGCCCCACAACTCGCAATACCGGGTTGCCGGCCCTGAATTCTAAGGTCTCGATCTCAGAAATCGAATTCGAAACCTTTTCTCAATAAAATTTTTACCTTTTTAGAACGCTGTTTTTAGATGTGCTCAATTGCGAACGTTTATGCTACCTTTTAAACTCACTCTAGCATTATATTCTTTTTTAATATATAATACAAAATGTGTATAACTTGATTTTTCCAGAAATATCCAAATGGTATACCGAAATGTATGCAGTATTATATTAACAGAAAGGCCTAATTCAAGTTGCGGGCGATTAATTTTAGTGTTTATATTGATTTTGGTTTTTAAAACCAACGTAAACAGTGCTGAACTCATCGCTGCATATCATTCCTCTTACCATACCACACCGTTCGACATATTTAATTCAAAGGATGCCGAGTATAAGCAGAATACCTTCTGGCTAAACAGCCAGCCCGTTCTTCGCCGACTCTACAAGAGCAATGCTTCAATTCTCGGTCAAAATACGACAAAGTTTAACCAAATCCCAGCAACAAGTGATCAACAACAAATTTCGCAGCCTCAGTTCCCGCAACATACCTCGAACAACGCAGACATCAAGCAAAATAATGTAAAAAATTCACTGAACAAGTTTCAAATTATACGAAAAATATTATTAATTAAAAAACTTACTAAAAATTTATTAATGTTTACCAACTACCCGAACCACAGAGAAATCGCGCACATGGATCTCTACTGCTGCGGTACCGTTTCTACACTGCTTGGACTTGACGTTCAAAATCAGCCAGCGCCACAGACTAACTCTGAAAAAAGAAATTTAATTTTTGGAAGCTTTCATCGAGGCAGGCCTGCATGATGAGACTAATCTGTGTTTGTTTCGTTCAGATTTACGCACACCAACGCAGATGCGGATCCGACGGAACGATTGATGAATGCATCATTTTTTACTAGTCGTCATCTGCTAAACTAATTTTTTGATGCGAATTGTTCAGCTGAAGCGTAGAATGTGTTTTAAAGCAAAATATATGAAAACTCAACAAAACCACCGCAACTTAATCCTGGGTCCGTCACTTCCCCCATATCACATTGTTCGTTCAAAGTTGGGATAGGCAGACATGCTTTGTTTATTAGAATTTTGAACAATTTTATTGGGTAATTCAGCTCATAGACGCATTTGTTCGATCTGGCAATGTTTGGCTCTTTAGTTCAATTAAAAATAGGTTTGGCATTCTCGTTTAAATAAAGTGTGTTAGTTTAAAATTTAACCACCTTCCTTCATCTTATTTTTGAAAATGTAACTTATAATTGATTTAAGTATACGCATTTCTGACGGCACATCTGAGTATACTTGCTGCGACCTGTAATAAATTGAAAATAAAATCGACAATGTATTCATGTGTATATTAGTATTTTTTGCCAAATACAACGTCCTCTGTACAGTTTTAAATCAATACAATCAAGAGTTGATGACACTCTTTAGCCAAGTGGATGGAATTCGTCGTACTTTGCGTGGTACCAAAAGATGTACTAGCGCGCGTTGCGTTTTGACAACACATCCCCACTTTTGATGTTGGGGTCGGTAAGACATTTAAAAATACTAACCGTTAGCGGAAAATATAGATAACACGTTTGGTGCCTGTAGATTGTAACGGTTTAAATTACTCCATTTAGGCAAGAATTGTACCACCATGAATGGAGTAAGGTAAACCTAAACTGCAGCGTGCGCTGCGTTACACTTTTTTCTTAGCGGAATGTGCCCTCTGGCATAGTTTTATCAGAATGTGATCATCCACTCTTGGTATTATTAATAATAGGCTTCTTTGACACTGCCACGGGAATTGAATTGAAAACAACGACGACGAGTTTACTGACCTTGTTGAAGTCAAATACTCGTCTCTGAATTATAAATTTCTCCCAATGCTTTCAGCAATCAAAATCAAACTAGACTCCCATGGCTGAAAAAATTTGTATCCAGAAAAATCAATTTCATTTCAATGACGCAATCAGTTTAATTGGGACTTTACCCGCGGTTACCGGTGGGCACCGGCGCTTACCCGCTGGTAAGCGCGGGTCGGGTAAAGAATTTCAGGCGCGGGTATACCCGCAGTAATGATTTTTATCATGCGAGTAAAACATTCACAGTTTTTAGCAGCGGCATAGTTTTCAGTTTTACCTTGGAAAACCTATGCTATTGTCTGTTTTATTTTTGATCTGGTGCTTCCTGTGCTTCATTTAGTTGCGTTTGAAATGTTATTGCTTCTTCTAACTATTCATGTTTAAAATTCATTGGAACTATAATGCAAAACTTCATTAATGTGCAAATAACCTGCGATCTTTACACAATTGGTGTAAGTGTGCAACTTCAGCTCCGGGTAAAAGGTGGGTCGTGGGTGAAACATTTTTTGCGCTGGTATACGCGAGTAAAAAATTCTTGATAGCGCGGGTAAAGCGCTGGTCGGGTAAATATATGTAAAGCAGACAATGCCATGCATGTACGTATATACCGTGATTATGAAGTAATTGCAAACAGCAGCGCGGCGTAACGTGGTCCCATTCGCTAAGCTTTACTTTGAGTATAAAATTAAGCTAACAATTTGAGAATGCATTTATACCATTTTATAAATAAGTAAATCAGGTTAATTCAGTGCATAAAGTTGGAAATCGGCGTAGTGTGCATGTACCGTTTAGGGCTTAGGCTTTAGTTTTAGATTTACACTTACACTTCCGCTTAAGACGAAATCAATTAATTTCATTTAAAAGCAGAAAACGTATTGACTGCATCAAAGTTGAACACAAAACAAAATATTATATATATGCTTTGTAACTTTATGCAAACCATGTCATAATTCGGTTTGTTACACTATGATAATATTGTTCTGAAAGACAACTTTTGCCATTGTTTCCATAGTAATAATATAGTCGAATACGTATCGTTGGGTTGATAGGCTTAATATTTCGGTTCAGCGAACTTTATCGTAAATGTAGCTGTTATACTTTATCAAATCTCAACTATGATGTGACAACGTTATTTCTTTAAGGCAACGGAAGTCTGTACTTCTGCGCAGTATACATCAAAGTACAACCGCGTTAAGTTTTATTTTACCGAAGTCATGGTAACCAACGTTCATATTATACAAACAGCCGGTAACATAGTTTCGGTTTTTTTTCTTGATTGCAGCGCTAAGATAGTCAAATTTTTTATCCGTTTTCACGTATAAATTCGAAATCATACACAATGCGCAGTGTATAATACAAAATCATTGCAATACTTGTAGTGTAATACTTCCTGATGCTCGAGAGTGAAGCTGTTGTGGTTGAGCGTTGATGGTAACCAGCACCCATCGGAATTTCCGGGGATTCAAATCTTAGCTTGAAACTAGACCTGCGATGAAATATTATAAACATCCATGACGTTTGTGTGAACCGATTGTTAAGGTCGAAGCGTGTTAAGCCCCGAATGGGATTGTTAAGTTCGAAGCGTGATAAGTCCAAAATGGGCACATTAGTGCTAGCTGCGACACATTCAAATTCAGACCGCAATATTTAAGCAACTGACTGGCGCATGTTACTGATTGTACTTTAAACTTAAAAAACATACACGTCCCTAAGCAGGAGCGAATCCAGTTCAAAATGTATGGAATACAATTTCTGCACCAGTTGCGAGCAAAATATATTCTTAACTAATTGCATGCAATAGTAGATGCATCACGCATTCAAAAATTTTTTGCATTCAGGTCAAATTGCAGTTTTGATCGTGAGAAAGTAGTATATTACGTTTAAAATTGTGATTGCATTTTAAAACACAAAAGATGCTCTCTACTGGACGAAAATATATAGACATAATGTCAGTCCCATGTTACGCTTGGTTCGTCCTGCGCATAGTGTCCGAACGAGTTTTAGATACTCCAATGTGTCCTTCAAGTGATATCAAAATATGCTGCAACGTCCGCTGAGATAACTTTAGCTAATATCGGACGGTGTATAGTTTCACGAAAACTATGTCCACAAACGAAAAACGTATATGCTTGGTCAAGTGTCCGCAGAAAACAGAAACGGTGCGGACATTTATGTGCAAGCCGAACCAGCGATAACGTGGGATTGACATAATGCGTTGCAGGCGGGTTGAGCAAGGTGAACAGTGGCGGAGCCAGCGTGCAAACCGGAACACAATTTTAGTACTAAATCTTAATACAAAAATTTTAGCCTAAGCCTGGTTGACTCCCCTGCGATCGGCCAGTGAGGGCGAACACTTAAAACTGTTGTTTTCGATGACCATTTGGACAGTTTGACGTGAGATTACCATCTAAAACGTACTAACCAGCGAGAAGCCAAACGCAATTTTAGTATTAAATCTTAATACAAAATTTTGGTTTTTGTCCATGTTGGGTGAGCGCAGGCCTGTGTGATCCTTGTTGGATCCGCCAGTGAACATGAACGCTTAAAAGTGTTGTGTTTGATGACCATTACGACTTATTTGTCGCAGGATAAGCTAACACATGTCAAAAACGCAAATTTGTTGCTGCAAACCAGCGATATCACAAACTGCCTCAGCAAACTGCAGAGTGCGAATAGAGCTTTATGTAGTACATTTACTCGCATATTAAATGCTTGCTGTAATTCTTCTTAAGCACTAGACGTTGTAAAGTATATTTCTTATTTCCATTGGTTTCTTCTGTCAATTAAAGTTGAAGACATAACATGAGCTGAAATGTTCTACGACTTCCGTCTCAGCATCGGAACTTTATTGTCGTAAATTTTCACTGCTTCAACAAACAAAATCTTACAAACTCAGTCCAGCCATGGGAAACCAGTTATATACAGACGCGAGGCCTGGCTCTCGTTCGAAGAAATCCCATGTAAATCGATCGCGCAATTCATCATCTTCAAAAGTGAACAACACTACTGCAAAGTCATTTGTTGAAGCTCAACAAGGGAAACTGGCTGGAGCAACAGACGAATGCCACCAAACTCATCTCAGCAACTCGAGAAGATCCGACTCAACGCTCACTACACAAACAAATGTTCGGAGATCACAGAAATCGCCGAATAAACTTCAGTCGCCAGCGTTGTGGCGAAATATGCCGCAACCGAATCCTAGCTATTACTCAAGCAATAATCGTAACAACAACAACAACAACAACAACGACGACGACGACGACAATAATAATAATAATAATAATAATAATAATAATAATACTAGTACTACTACTACTAATAATAATAATAGTAGTAATACAAATGATAATTATTATCATAATAACAACAACAAGAAACACAGCAAAAACAACAGTAATAATAACAATAATAACAATAATAGTTGCACTTACAGTATCGCAAGCCGTAAATATCGACAAGGTAGCGTTCGTGATAGTTTTGACGAAGATCAACCGTTGGTCGGAAAATGTGGCATAAATCCTTCAGACTCATCGTTCGACAGTAACCAACCTGATTCACTGACCAGCAGTTTAGAATCTCGAAAAGGCTCGTCCCATTACAGTAAGCATCGTGAGCCTATACCCCCACCACTCGCAATCCGACGGAGCAGTTCAGTCAAAAGTGGCGGGGGCCGCCGCAAACGTACACCAGATTCCTCTGCAAGAAGTTACCATGCGAGTGCAACAAGCGGTTTTGCAAGCACCAAAGATATTGGTTGCGTGTCTCTGATCGAAAAACCAACCGCAAATTCGGCTAGAAGTCAGCTGCAATCAGTATCGCCGTCAATATTTCAACCCGAACAGAAAGGATTCTCTGGTGTTCCGCGTAGACGAATTGGTGTTTTAGTTCGTGCAAATACAAGCAAAGCTCTGGTTAAGCATAAGGCATCGCGACCGCTTGCTGGTGAAAAAATCGACGAAGAAGATGTGTACGGTTAGTTTGCCAAACCTGCCAGTGACGATTTAAGATTTAAAATCTCGAAAATGAAAACAATTAAAAAAAGTTTCGTCGTGGCTCATATAGTTTATAACTGCTAAGGCAAAAATAACTTCCAAAAATCGTTGTCTTGACATAGGTAGCACTTTAATTATCTATAGTTACGGCCACAGGTCTACTGTCAACTGACGCTAGCTGCTCTAAACATTTCCTGATACGAGATAGAAAGAGCGTGTAATAGAAGCCAGTTCTATAGAGATATATTCGGATACTGTTGAAAAAGTAAGAATAATTCGCACATTTACAAGTTTTTGAACACGACCAATGTAAAGAACCAGGGGCGGAACAGTATTAAGCATACACCTACGCCTTAGCGTAAGCCTAAGCCTAAGCGTAAGAATGAGCATATTCCTAAACTTAAGTCTAAGATTAAGCCTAAGCCAAGCAAAAAAATTAGTCTAAAACTTATGCTTACTCTATTGCAGCCAACAGAAAAGCGTTTCGTCCCTGATATTTACATGGCCTTGAGCACTAACCTTAGCACTGTGACGAGTATTAAACATTCAGTTGAACGGAAAAAGTTTCTTTCAAAACAAAATATTGTTTATAGGAATTTTGTGCTTAAAATTTGTAGATCATCGCCGCGGTGCACGTCGAAGTAGCAGTTTTGGGAAAACAAAATCTACCGATGGATCGTCAAAATATGACGTTGGAGAATCGAACGAAAACAGAAAAGCTGAGGAAGACGAAAATGATGCTAAAGCGAGAGCTCATTATCAAGATGTTCTTGCGGTATGTATAATTTGCAAACTACATTCGTAATAGATCAATTAAAAATTGCAACTTGGCAAAATATGGTTATTGCAAAGAAATAAATTAAAAACTTGCCCATTTAAACGATAAATTTATGCACAAAATTTTGAAAATAAGTTCTATTGCCTAGACCTGGCTGAACGTATTGCGATGCTAACCATCCTGGGGTGCATTCACTAAATTGTTCATGAAATTTAAGGCAGAATCGTGACAAACTAACTCGATCGCACAGACTCGATTCTCATTCGTCATGAGTAGCGGTCTCCAGGAAAAACGTTGGTTTTATCTCGCCATTTTTAAAATTTTTGACTAATTTTTGACGTGATATTTTCAGGTTAAAAAAGCAATCGCAATGTCCCGTCGATGTAATCCCAACGAACCAGGGGCGTCAATGCTGCGCGCAGCGTTCGACCAAGAATACGAACTTAAACGATTTTTTGACGCAGTATTTCGTGAGCGTGCAATTGAAGAATTAACCCTACAACATCGCGCAGCTGCAATTTGCAATCCTACAGATACAAGCGGCACATCGCGAGGGGATCCAGCGAGCGCTCGGAATCGAAATGAGCCGCCGCATCGGCTTCGAAGAACTCAAACCCTTCAATCGAGACCTAAACGCTCACAACAGCGAAATTCGGACGAAGATAGCGTTAAATCACCAATTACGCCACAGTGCAGCACTAAATTCAATTTTAAAACGAATGCTGACGTACGTGTTTGATATTTGCAGTCGTGTATGAAATTTCTACAGGGTTCCTGACCAGAGGATACTGGGAGCTATGATTCCTTCCAAACAAATTTTATGTCACCCTTAAAAGTTTTAGCCTCAATTGTAAATCGCTCAAATTCACCCATGGCTGTTCCGCAAATTTTTGCCCCCCAAGCTTATTGACCTTCCTAACGGCTTGATAACAGAAAATATTCAAATTCAACGTTAAATTTGGAACGCTGAATAAGAAAGAATTATTGCGAATTTCGAGTCCGTGGAGTCTATCCCATCATATGGAAAATTTGTACTGCGCATACGCGAAATTTTGAACACTGCGCATTGTGTATTATTTCGCGTTTACAGGTTGCACTAATAAACTTGGTCATTGTCCATTGTGTGCGACAAACGGTATTTGCCCATCAATAGTTTTGTAGACGCAATAATTGTTTCAGGTTAACACCCCGACGACTCAAGTCAACTTACAGTCATCATTAGACTCCGCAACCGCTCTGAATAAATCTGGACTGGAAGAACTGGCCACTCCGTCGTTTTTGGAGTCAGAAATTGACCTCAAATCTCAACAGTTGTTTAGTGCTCACGCAAAAGCGATGTCAGATTTGTTGGATTCCGCTGTTGACGAAATGGATCGAACGATCAGTTTGTGTACACGACTGACGCAACTGGGCGAGTTGCACGCGGTTAAAATGAAGGTAAAGTTGAGATTGTAAAGCGAATCGTTTAATAAGTAGTATAGAATGGCAATTTGTTCAATTTATGTGTTGGAATATGATTGTCCTGAAGTCACTACGGGTACATACTGGTTAGTGCTTTGCTTCTTTCGTCAGACTCCAATAGTGTAAGCTGAAGCTTTAGACTAATTTTTTGTTTTGGGTTAGACTTTGTCTACGTTTTGTTATAGCCTTATCTTACGATGAGGTTTCGGCTTAGTAATATGGTTACGCAACTGTTACGCCCCTCAAACAGTACCAAACTTTCTGAAAATAGATCACACGAGATTAATAGTGAATAAAACTCGCTGGCTGAAATCCAACCGCTATTTTGGTGCTAAATCATAATACAAAATCCTGGTTTAGATCCCTGTTGCGACGCCTAACATACAAGTGTTCACCACGAACCACTATAGGTTCGGGATGAATACAAACACCTGAATTAAACTCGGCTGCTGATGTACAGTATTTCACCTTGTATCCGCTATTGGATATGATAGGTTTTTATAGTTACTATTCCTCCTTTGCTATTAAAAATTATAAAATTTTTATACAACAAACGTCGTTGAAGATATATAATCCGCATTTTTCAAGTATCAGCCAATGGTCGGCTTCAACTGCCTGGTAGCGGTTTTAACAATTTTTTGATTGCGAAACTATAACATTTAAACATTTCAGTTGTTAGTACATAATAGAACATATACCTATGAATACCATAGTGTTGATCCATTTATTGTTAGCTCATTTCAAGTGCCGATTTTCAGCTTAAATTTGTTGTCGGTATTCTAGTAATACCAGAGTCAGAGATATCTTGTTCAAATTGTGCACACTGGCTGCATTAATATGTAGGGAACACCAGTGGTGGCTTCAAGAAGTTTTAGTTCAGAAACCCTTTACAGTAATGCATGAAACTGACCATTCTGAGCCAACACTTGCTATCCCTTAGCTATGTAATTTTCATGATTACTGAATAACTTTGTACACATATCGTAGATCCGTCCGAAAAACTTTTTGGGCGATTTTTGTGAAAGGCTGTTGGAATTCTTTTGATAATTTGCTGGCATGAGGATTTATAGGTACGTAATGTACAACACAAATGGTTTCACGCCAACGATTTGTTTCACCCGAACCATTGGTTTCACCCCAACGGGTAGTTTGACCCCGACGGTTGGTCTCATATCCATATGACTGGTTTTAGCGTAACAGTTTGTTTCACACCAACGGAGGATTTCACCGCAATAATCGTTCTACTCAACCGTTGCTGGCATCACAACAGTTTGTTTTACTCCAACGGCTGGTTTAAACAAAACGATACTTTTTACACTTCAACGGTTGGTTTCAATCACACGGTAGGGTTATCCTCGCCGATAGTTTTCCCAACGGTTGATCTAACCCTGACGTTAGGTTCACCCCACCAGTTGGTTTTACCTCAACGATAAGTTGAAGCACAACAATTGGTTTCACTCCAAAGGATTGTTTCACACCAACGGTTGGTTTTACACCAACGATTGGCTTCACACCAACGGTTGGTATAACTCAAACGTCTGGTTTCTCCACAACGATTGGTTTTAGTCCAATGTTTGGTTCCTCTCAATACTTGTTTTAGTACAAATAATTCAAACAACTGCTTTATAAAACGGTTGAAATTCTAAAAAATTGTTCAATACTTGAGCAACATGGAATAAGCTTCATATTCTTGTCAAAAAATAGTAACTGGTCGTGCACTGCCTTTTGATGTAATTTGGAAAAGCATAAAAAACATTATTGTCCGAAATAGTCGTAACTATATTAATTCTTTTGAAACATATTGAGGACAGCAAAATTGCTCAAATTCCTTTTCTTCGGGGTTGTTTAATAATTCCATAAATCGGGTAGTGTCACAACACCAATCACGGTCCATGGATTAAAAACCACTCAGCTCAAGCCGACCACTGACGTTAGTTGTTCTTTGACTTTAGTGAGAAAACACATAAGTTAAAAAGTCGGCATTTCATAGCCGAGTTATTGGTTTCACTACATAGTCAGGAATAGAAGCTTAAAAAGCGCATCGTATTCTTGCAGCGTCGATTAATCTCATAAAGACTAAAATCTTTATACAATATAACTGACGTTAAGTTATGCTGCAACCTAACCATTGTCCAAAAACTTCTAAAATTTCATAGTAAGAAAACTACTGGAATTTCATTATATTCAAACAGATTTTGTGCTATTACCAATAAGTTAAGATTAACGTTTAAACTCCCAACGAATGTTGACCGCTTTTGCCCTTCAATATGAACTCGTCTGGTAAAAACATTATGATAAACAATACAAAATGTTTTGCTGTCCACAATATGTTGCAGAAGTACTAACAGTTACTGCGGATTCTAATGTTCTTTGATGCTATTCTAATTAACTCAAATAAACAGTGCTCGCCCAGTTACAGCCTTTTTAATAGGAATATGAAACATATCTCATGTTGCTCAAATGTTCAGCAATTTTTTTAGTTTGAGATGTATAATGTGGGTGCTTATTGGGACAAAACTAGGTAGAATAAATTACTAAAAATGAGATTGGTACATCCCTGAAAATCACAGTATGGAAAGCACTTTGTGCAACACTCTACATTCTGTTCCGTAAACTATATATACATATATATAAATATATATAAATATATATACATATATATAATATATCTAGGTTCCAACAGGAACTAAATTTTGCCGGAAGACGAACAGGACCAAGAATTGAATTTCTTTGCAGGAATCGGAACATGAACAGAAACCGGAGTTTGAAATAATTTTCATCACCGAATTACTGTTGGAATTTTTCGAAACCTTGCCAAAAAGGTTGAGCGAATTATCAGCTATTTCTCATCACCAAATTTTGCGAAAACACGTCAATTAACAGTTTATTACCAAAATTGAACTTAATTGCAAAAACACTGATTTCGAAATAACAATTTTTCAAAGACAAGGTTTGTAATATGTGATTATAAGTAATTTGCCATAAAAACAGTAAAAATTCCGATTACTGCTTCATTGAATGTACGAACAGGAACAGTAACAGGGATTGAATTTTTGCACGAATTCCGTATGGAACATTCATTCTGGCTGAACCCTGAATTGTATATATATATTGTTTCAGAACAACGAAATGAACGCAGATTGGTGGAATACATTGCAGGAAGCTATTTTAGAAAAAACTATACTGAAAAACATGGCGGATCGTCAGGCGTCTCAGTATTCACCGTACGATGTAAGCTCATACAAACTGCTTTTGAATGCATGGATCGTTTTCATTTTCCTGTCGATATACAAGGAAGATCAATAAAATAGACATCACAGACGTTTTAAAATATTCAGTTTTCACTGTACTTAGGACGCTTTTGTTAAATTCAAATTTACTGTAAACTCTGCGCTTAACGCCAAAATTCTGCCATTATATTGCCTTGATATGCTCTAGACGCTTCTCCAAGCGAAAATTTTAATATCGTGCTATTTGCTAGAGTGTTCCACATTCTCTACTCTTCAAAATCTATCTATCGTAGGTTAAATGTTTGCGAACACTTCTTTTGACAGAATTTGACCCTGATCCGAATTTCTGTTAGTGGTGAAACACAACTACTTTTTCTAGTTTATTACAGTAACTGTCGGGCTCAAAATGAAATTAAATACTGGTTACCAGAGTGCAACCAGAGGTCTGCCTACGGCTCGTGCCCCGGCAAAAAATAGACCGACGTTTCCTTCAGAAAATCGACCCCCGGCTTCGGCAGTATTTTTGCCGGAGGTTCCGTCAATTTCGTTGGTGAAATTTGAATAGTTTTACAAAATCTTTGCCGCGTTTCGGTTTAACTTTTGGCACAATTCTGAAGAAAAAAATTGATGAAATTTCATAAAAAAATAAGCATAAAACAAAAATTTAAGAACGCGCTACAAACATTTGCTAAAATTTACAAATTAAACATCATTTTAATCACCTAATTTCGCCTCACCTCCGACCCCTGAAACTATTGCTGACCTGCGGCTTCGACTTTGGTATTTTTCACCTCCGGTTGTGCCCTGCTCGTTACAGATGTGGCGCAATATGATTCAACGCATTATCGATTCTATGCGACAAGGATACCAGAATAAACTAGAAGAAACGAATTCCCAAGATGCAGAAAGTTGAAACGCTAGTAAAACATCTGATTTATACTTGATTGTCTTCTTGTGTCGTAGCCGTAGCCAAAGTGGGTCGAGGGGCTCAGCCACCCCCTGGAAGATCTTTAACCCCTAGAAAATTTTCAACCTTGCTTGTAAGTTTTCGAAAATCCTTCAATACCCTCCTGAAACATATTTAGCCCCCTAGCCAAGTGAGTTTGGCGACGGACCTGTCCTTATTGGTATACGTGGTGTATGTGTGTATCTGCATAGTGTGCAATGTTAAGTCACGCATGCAGGGGCCCATACAGCAGTAGAAAGACATGATATCCTGCGCGTGATGTAATGGGTAGCTCGCTTGACTCGCGAGGGAGAGGTTCGATTACAGGCGTGGCCATATGTTTCGGAAAAATTTAGGAGCAGAACCATGTATATTCGCAGTACTTCGGTGAAAGGAGTTAACCCGACCGTGCAGTTGGGACAGTCCTGTGTCATAATATCGCTAGTGTTACTACGTCAGTCGTCAAACATGCTTTAATCTATTTACGAAGCTTTCTGTTACCGTAAAAACCTAAAAGCGATTAATTTTGGATAATTTTAACCCTTTGTTGCGTGAATATTTTCTGTTTTAGCAGAGACCCGTTTTCTGCTAAGATTCGAACAAGTTTCACAGGTGGGAGACGTTTACTGTCACCGCTTAGTTGTTAACCAGATGTTCTGCCAATTTCGCTAGCGAAATTGAGCGTAGTTTTAGAAAATTTATCTGTTTGGCGATTTTCGTACTAATTTTGATGAAAATTTACACAGATTTCGTATTATATATATATTTTCGTAAACCAAAGACATCTAACGTTTAACATTACAACTATTTGCTAAAATTCGAAAAACGAAACAGGTTAACTAATCTCTTTTCACAGCCGGCTACGGCAAGTTTTTTTGACATCCAACTCCAGTATTTTGACCTGTGGTTGCACCCTGCAATATACTTTATTGGATACTACGCAAATTAAGCATATACGCAGTACCAATTCTCCGGTAGGCTTGCGAGCTTTTACGGCGTCCAAGTATACACACAGGAACACTCAAAATTGATATGTCAATTTGTTAAACAATGCATTCTGTACATATGTACATATAAATGAATACTTAGCTTAATATATTAGCTGTTTTGAGTAAACCGGATGAAATAAATATTGCCTAAGAATGGTTTAAAACTGTGGATTATTATGTACTTTTGTGGGTTTGTTAAGCGCTGGAATTCTCGTTTGTTGACATTCAATTGTAAATTTTTAATTTTTGGTATTTTTGCAGTTTAAATTTCGTGTTATTTAATTAATCTGTCTGATATTTTTAGTTAAACATCGTCACTTTTATGTTACATGAGAGCGTCAAGAAAGGATAAACCACTGCAAAATACTTAGCTTAGGCTTAACTTTAGGCTTTGGATAAAAACAAATATTGTTTATCAATTGGCGAGTGTTCATTTCATGGCGAAGAAGAGATCCTATATTGCTTGACCTTGTGGAAAAACAGAACTTCCAAAATTCATACGCGTCAACTCGTTTATTTAGAAAATACCCTATAACGGGTTATTCAAAAGCACACTTTTTGAGCAAACGCTGACTGACGAAAAAAATTGCCGTCGCTTATTCTATAGCAATAGCCAAGAAACTAAAGCAGTTGCAACCGTTGCAGTGGACTATTTTAACTTATGTTTCTTTGTTTATTCGTTCGTTTGTTCGTTCGTTTGTTTGTTTGTTTGTTTGTTTGTTTGTATTTCTATATTTTCTACGGACAGATTCCTGCTGCAACGGTTTGAAGGCTTTTGGCGAAATTTTTTATAATTACCCATATTGATCATGTCACTAACGACTGTACGATGCATTAGCTAGTATTGAGCGTGTCACTATAAGCTATGATTTGGGGTCAACACTACTACGAATGCATGCACCAAAAATCATTATGTAACTGTTCATATCGTGACTAGGTATTTTCTATACGTCAAATTTTATACTTTTACACCGGAACCAAGACCATTCGTCACTTTTTACTCCAGATCTCACACCAGTTCGAAATCATGGCTACCTCCTGAATATTTAGTATTAGAAATTCAGACTTCAGCTTTAGATCTTGCATTATTATTTTTGATGTATCGCTACGAATTTCAAGTTTGACATTAAATATTTGGTCAGAATTTCGAAGCTAATAATTGAATTTAAATTTTGATTGATTTCTTCTCAGTTTGTGAACAAGAAGTGAAACAAATACTAACGTTGCCTAAAACATCAGGTATAACGAGTTTTAAAACTTCGGCGGTTTGTGTTTCAACCGGTCAGGTTGGGGACTCCTTTAGAGATGGGGCCTCTCCAAATGGGTATATGGGGGGTGGCTACTCCGGACCTGCATATATTAACCTCAGCTTCAACATAGACACCGGTACAATTTCGGAGGTGTAGCTAGAGGAGCCCAAATGGGCGATGCCGCATAATGGTCTTGGAAAAAATTCAGTTTTGAATGAATTGAACCTATGATTTCCTGTGCGCTCCATTCCCGTACTGGTTGTTGGTGCTTTTCTTTTAGCTCAACCGGCATTGCTTTCGTGGTATATGTACCAAAATTTATTTTTTCACGCTAAACACACCTCTAAAGTATCCGTGTTCTCCCCAAATGAAAATCCTGGTTACTTCCATGTACACTTCATCAGAAAACTTATCCCTTTGCCTAATGCCTAATCATCAACCTTATTATAAACGTAAGCCAAAGTATAATCCTAAGCCTAATTAACGCCAACATCTCAAAATTTTGAAAAATGTTAATCATATTGCGTACAAGATCTCCGCATTAACGCTGGGGCCTATGTAAAGATCAGTGGCGGAACATTTTTATGTGTTACTGGAATAAACCTTAAGCTTTAGATTAAATTTAACTTAGGAAGTCTAAGTTTGGGCTTAGGTGTAAGCTCATTCTTAACCCTTAGGTTTAAGTTTAAGCTTAGGCTCAGACTTAGGCTTAGAAATATGCATATACTACTGTTACACATCTGTTCCATACATTGGCCAATATTTGTCAGTGCAAAATTAACCACTCGTTATCGCACCCTGTAATGATTTAAGCACGAAGTTGGGAAAAATTGTGAAGGGCTGTTTTATATCTGTGTTATATATGACGCAGAACAGACAACAATTCCTTTATTAATAGTAATCCATTTTGTGTGGAATACCGATATAGAAATAATTTCATTATCTTTTTATCAATAAATTCAAATTTAACTAGCATTTAAGCTCAAATTTGCCCACACCGACCCGCTAGTGCAACAGACGATAAGCTGTTGGTTTTTATCTGTTTTTGGCGTTTTATTCAAACAAACCATTCCAATATGCAGGAGGGGCCAAAATAATTTTCAACAGGACTTTTTGGAAGCTTACAGTTTATACTATACACAGACGTGGTCGATTAGGCGTAGGCTTAGGAATTTACTTTTTCAACGCTTAAGCTAACGCATAGGCTCAGAAATATGCTTGCCCTAAATGTAACATTGGCCGTTCGGCTAGGCGGATAGATTGCTGAATGCTGTAAAGATTCAGTTTTGTCCTGCTTGACCAAACTTTGTTTCTGCTATATTTCCGCCAATTCGCTGATATACCACGTTGTCGTAGTCTCAAATACAGTTGCAACGAAAATAGAACAGTGTTGGTTTTGTCACAATGTAAGTATTTATAAACGGCGTGACGACTGATTGACATTGGGGTAAGGGCTGGACCAAAAAAACAACTAGGATATTGGTCGAGATCCATGAAGGTGGGTAAGGCGGTCAACGCTCGTCGGGGGTTCGGATTCCGTTAGTTCGCTTTTGCTGCATACACACTGGACCTTATGGAGTTTCGCGATTATCTCCAAGGATGTCGGCTAGGGATGTACCCACTCCGGACTCGGGTGCCCTCTCATCCTGATTAAAGGGCCACCATCTAGTGAAGTTCAGGGAGCTGAGAGTGGGCAGCAATTTTAATTTTCACCTTTAACTTTACAGCTGTGTCTCCGTGGTGACGTTTCAGCCTCTCATTCCTTGGCATCCCTCGGAATGTATACGAATATTTGTTTATTTATATATTTACTTTAAATGTGTATTAAGTATGCATACATACATTGATTCTATACATACATTTTATATTTACATGTCTATATTATATATATCTGTATATATATAATATATATAATATATATCTATATATATCTATATATATAGCGTATCTGTATTTAGTTTTATCACCACATGGCTTTATCCGGTAATTTAGTGCGTTCCCAGAGAGAGCACCACCACTACGACCCAATTCACGCCCATTTTTTTATACGCAAAATAGACCACAAAAGTTGTGTGCTCACGAAGCAGGTTTTTTATAGTTATTCGACTCCGGGTACAATGTGTGTTGTGTTTCGCTTTTTCGTTGTGGTAGGCTGTCAAAAAAACTAACCGTAGTGCTAGGGGTAATTGTCAAAACAATCGACGGTACACTTTCAACCATTATCGTTGGTGGATCTTGTTTGCGGATTCTGGGGTGATTGTCTTTCATACACACACCGGTCTTGTCCTGCTAGAAAGTGCAATTTTTAACATGAGATCGATCCACGTATATAATCTGAATCTGAATAAAGTTTATAGACTATAAACGAATAGTAAAAATTAAGCTCAGGTAATCGCTAAACAATTTATTACAATTTATATCAATTTGCGCTGCTATCGTCCTGTTACAGTTCAGGCTTTTTTAATTTTATATTTTGACTAAAATTTTATTCCGAGACACGACAAAAAAGCGGATTAAGTTTCAGACTTTGGCCCATGTAAAGATCAGGGGCGGAACGTTTTCTGTGGGACTAGAATAGAATAAGCTTGAGCTTTATGCTATTTTCTTGCTTGGCTTAACCTTAGGCTTAGGCTTAAGCTTAGGCTTAGGCTTAGGTTTAGGCTTAGTCTTAGGAATAAGCTTATAATACTGTTCCACCGCTGTTCTTTACATTGGCCCAGACTTTTTACTCAATATTTAGTTTATTTTCAACATTCCCATGAGATATTATTTTAAACAACTGAAAATTTTTTCTAAAATCGTTGCGTTGTCATATTTTGGAGGTTTCCTATACAGTGACTGGTAGGATGTAAAGGGATATCCTTCTACAGTTTTAGAATAAAAACAGTAGTGATCTGATAACTTAAGCCAGAAAAATACTATTATACCCAGTGGCTTTGTTTATGTTTGTTTCTCATTTTTTCGTTTTCTTCTGCTGTCTGATGTTCGTCATGCTATTGATGTCTTAGCAAACATTTGAATTTGAATTTAGTCCGTTTATAGGTGCGCTTTATTTACTCGGCCCGTATGTACTGGGTAAACAGTGGAACAAGAGTATGGAGCGACACTGCAATTGAACTCACTTATGATACTAGAATATACCATACCTCTGGTCATTTAGTCTTCACGTTGACTAGCAACCGGCCCTGTAGTAAGCTCATCATGCTACGCCGGCCAAATCTATTTAAGGATGGGCATATATAAAAGCTTTCGATGACTTATAAGCAAGATTGAAAATTTTCTAAGGGGGTAATTTGTTTTAGGGGGGCTGAGCACTCCCTAGCCCCCTCTCGCTCCGGGTCCGCTAGAAAAGCCATGCACAGAGCCGATCGTAGAAATAGATGCAGCGAAATTTTAGGATTTACTGGATTCTTTCTTTAATGGTTGAATTTGGCACATTCGCGCTCAAGTATCAGTGGCAAGTTACGGTAAAAGGGGAAAACAATTGTTGTCCAAAACCATTATTTTTTTGAAATTTTTTGCATCGTCATAAAATTCGCTCGACAGCGTTGAGTTATTTCGCACCGAAATTTGAAGGTTTAGAAATTTAGACGTTATCGATTTTATGATGTATGCGAAGCTTTCTCTCATAGAAAAAATTGAAAAAATTTGCAATTTTATTCTGCTTGGAAATTTAATACCGTCCGCGTTCGTCTCACGTTAGATTAAAAATAGCACAAAATGAACAAAACACTATCGTTCTAGAAAAGGCCGGACTATGCACGCCTTAAAACCATGAAAAAAGTTTTAAACGAAAATAACTTTTATATGTTTCGTAAGATTAGTTTTATGCAAGTTGAGCAAACCAAAAAAAGCAAAACTGTGCTGAGCAGACAGGAAAAACACTATGTGTATAATCTTGTGAAATAAGATTAGATTAACTCTGAATATTAGGTTGTATTCCGCGCCGCAGGCTAAGTCTCAAGACAGCGGCAGTACGAATGCTGCTGGTTTTCGATGTGGCGAGCAAATTTGAAATTTATTTTAAGCTTTAAGTCCTAATGTTCTACGTTTTTGCAATATAAGTAGGATTAATTTGTACCTTTAAAACTAAGACAAATGAGACAATAATGTACTTGTGTATTGCTGACAGGCCTTAATATACGGCAATTGTTGCATGCAACGGCAGACTGTAGAATAGATGGCTTGTTTTATGCTCATACCTTTTAAAAACTTAAATTTGAATTATAGCTTAACTAAACTTGAATATATATGTGTTTAAGAGAACATAAATGGCTGGACGGACTAAACGAAAATTTTAAAGTTTCAGTTTAACTAACATATTTTTAAGTTTAAAACGGTTTAAACTAAACTTATTTTTGATTTAAGGTATATAACCTCTGCTCACAAATTATATCGTATTTAGAATTAATTAAGTTTACATTAATCTAAGATTATGCCATATTAAAAATGAGTTTAGCAGTAACCTACCAGTTATATACCTATTCTAGACAGTTAGTTTAACTCTGCTAGATTAGCTTATTCTTAAATAGAGTTAGTTTAAGCTTTTAGAGTAAAAGTAGAAAATGAATCGATTAGTATTTCTAAAGAAGCCTACGTCCTAACAAAACCCAATTTCAGTTTCTCGCTGTCGAAATATGTCGCAATAAATATACCACACACTTGTCTATTGCTCAGTAAAATACATCACGGATAACTTTGCGTTATTCACTAATCAAAAATGAGACTGAAATATTAAAAAAATTATACTGTAAACCAAGCGTTCGTATTTTTTGTTGCGAACTTTGATTTCAAAATTAATTATTATTTTATGACTGACGAAAGGTTTTGATTACCGCATTATATAATATTCGTTTTGTTGGTTGTGAACTATTTCAGCAGCATAATGTCATGATTAAAGGTTGCAATTTGGCAAATTGAAATTTTTCCACTATACAAACCTGAATTTTGGGTTGGTAGTTGGAGGCTGCCCCGATCAAGTAAGAACACTGGACTGGTTAAAAGAGAAAACTTTTGAAAAATTAAACTTCTGTCGGTGACGCTGAAGGCCTCAAAATTGCTACCCAACACGAGACTAATCTAGGCTCCTTCAATGCTTGTTCACATATGTTTCACTACAGTGTAAAAATGGTGCGTCAAATTGACTCTCTCCAAAAGAGTCAAATTCGACACACTAAGCCGTATGTTTGACTCTGGCGGAGTCGAATTTGACTCAATTTATGTAGGCCCGTAGAGCCTATTTCGGTCAAAGTTAATTTGACTAACTATTTTTTGCAGTTTATGTATCTACAATTCAAATTTTCATTCAACGTTTTTGCAAATGCAAAATCTTCTGACTTTACGACTCGGAAAGATCCCACGCTGGTCCCCCTGGTTGCAGCGCCACTGCTTATAGATTGTTGCTAATTTCATTACTAGTAATCCAAGGTATATGATAAAGATAACCTTTAATTGCCTGTGAGGGTTCTTCGAAGCTTTACCAGATCCAATTTTATCAGCTTTGCACTTTTTATGTCATGTGTCTTCGGATTGAAGAGCAATACGGTATTTTTTGCACGCAAAAAACGCTAATTTTAGCCTAATTGACTTTTCCTGTCTCTGCTGTAGCGAATAGCAACAATAAAAGTTTGCAAGATGTACTAGCAAAAGTTGTTCTTGTGCTTGGATCATAACGAACGATGCTTGAAGGGTTCTGTGTGTATTATCAGCGAGTTACGCGGAGATAATCAGGCCGTCGTTAGGATAGTCGGATCCCTCCCTAAACTGGTCCGAAAAGTCCCTAATTAAATGTTTCACAGCTCACAGCTCTATGACTTCGTGGTAAGCAAAAAAAATTAGTTTGCAGTGGGGTAATCAGTTAAAAACACAGTTCCATGTACCAGGAGTTCGTTCAGACATTCTCGCAGGCTGCGTTCGAAATTTGTGTTTGACGTTTTTGGGATTATGGAAAGAAAAAAGTTTGTAATGGTTCCGTACTGTAGTGACCCGAATAAGATGGGGAGACTGATATTTAGTTGGCCTTTCCAGAGGGTACTCCCCATGTTATTCGGTTACGGACTGTGATTTATTTTTAACCAACGCTCTACCACCCTTCGTTACTGATCTATATCCGGTACTGCAATTATCCGTTGAATTAAACGTTTATTTGTCTTGCGTCAATAGCTTGACCGATCATTCAAGGTTATACTTAAGAATGTACTTTCAAAATTTAAGTACGCCTTAAAGATTTGAACTCAATTTTATTTGGTCCTAGAGTCATTTATGCACTACAACTAAGAATAACTGACCTTAGTGAACTCTAATTAGGATTTAGGGAATCTATCCGCTTACAGACTCTTATTAGGGATACGGACTCCTATTGGTTGGGACTCAAAACGACGGACCTCCCCTTATTACCCTGCGCCCTCTTATTCGGGTCACTACAGTAGGCTTTACGCTTGTACGTATATCAGGGAATAATTGATTTTGCGATAAGTACACTCAAAATGTAATATTGTTCATCGAGCTAAGCTTATTCTATGTTACAAGCTGTTAAGTTGACATTCTACAATACTTTACAGACTATAACTATTGCATGTAGCTGTTAATTCTTCAATGATTAATACCCGCAACGTGTGACTTAAACCCGTGCGTGTTTTGTTTGTTTGAGTCACGAATAAAAAATGTTTACGCAAAAAGGCGAAACTTTATTTGTTTTTTGCTTCAACTTCAAAAGATAATATTTAACCCGAGCCCGTAGCCAGAGGACGGCATTAGTGCTCTGTCCCTCAAAAATTGATTTTGTATGCCTGTAAAATTGTAAATCGGATGAAATCTTAATTTGCCCTTTTAGCAATTTGTAGCCCCTTCTACCACTCATAGATGAATAAACAAACCTTATTTAACAATATTTTTTCCGTAAAACACAGCTGCGTATATGGTAACTTTAATAGGAAAAATATGTATGCGATACATTATTTACACAAACCCGTATTAACAGTGTTGTTTTCGGACTTATTTTATGTACAGTTTTGTTCGACTCTTTCGTTTTGTTTTTATGCTTTTCATTTTTGAATTTAAACATTTACAATGATACCAAGCCACGGGTTTCTCTGTAATTTTAGAAAATCAAAGTTTGTAAGAACCTTCGAATGGAGCGGAAGCTTTTTGTGTAACAAATTGAAAGTTGTTACCACTGTCATCAATTGGCTGCTACTTCGTTAAGGCCAAACTTGTTCTTGTTACACATTTTTGGGCTTGAATCGAATCTGTATGCATTAGTGTAACCTTATAGTACAACCAAAGTTGTATCCAGGCCGCCAGCTCGCTTGTTATGGGAGCTAAAAAATTTTCAAGAGGGGCATACAAGAATTTTTGTTGAGTTTACACGCAAGGTTGAAAATTTTCTAGGGGGCCAAAATTTCTTCCGGAGAGAGTCTGAGACCCCCTGCCTCCGCATCCGTGGCTATGGACTCGGTTGGATCAAAAAACAAACCTTTGGGTTCCTGCGTTGATTTTGGAAAAAAAATTTTGAAAATGTTTATTAAGATAAATGAATTTGCTCACAAACGATATACATAAATAATTAGTAATTTGGTGCAATCAGAATATCAACAATCATACTCGTTGATGATTGGGTTTGGTGGACTCTGCACAATCTTTATTGCTTCGTATCATAAAATAAACAGGAGTCTAAATGATTGAAGTTTTCAATAACTTCTTGTACCATCACTTTTCGTGGTTTTTATTTCGATTTAACATCTACTTGTTTTCAATGTCGCTAATTATGTTTATGGCATCACTTTTTCTTTAAGTTGAGAAGGGCAAACGCCCTGGACCCCTATTGCCCTGTCTACACACGGGCGAAGTCAGAAAATTGTATTTAAGGGACACAGAATAATTTTGGAGGGCCCCTACAATTGCAATTCAAGATTGTTTACTTTTTGACCGAGTCCAATTTGGAGGACACCAACTGAATTTCGAGGCCTCGGCCTCCCAATCCCCCCCCGCAGAGATGTCCATGCATTTGCAGCAGACTCCTGACTGAAAACATCTGAACACGTTTATATGTAAGATAAACGGACTTTGAGTCGGATTGATTCAAAACAAGTGAATAAAACAAACCAACAGGGTAATTTAGTATAAATTTCAAGTATAATTTTTCATGTTTTCATTTAATAAATGGTGCCAGCCAAACGATTTCATCCACATCTATTTTTTACTGCATTGGGTGAAAGTTGATCCTCGGCCAACGCATGTGGGACAACCCGATTGTCGTTGCGAGTTGGTTAAAGTAGGAGTTTTATAAGCCCCGAAAATCGGTTCAAGAATTGTTTGAGGTAAATTTTTATAAACGAAAAACAAAAACAAACAGGGTAAAAGCAATTTATTTTAATTGCATTTATAATTAAAATTGTGCGCGACAAAATTGAGCCATACTATTAAGACGAATGTGGCCATGTAAAGATTATAAGGGCGAACCATTTTTCCGCGGGACTTCATTGGAGAAAGCTTAAAGCTTTAGACTAATTTTTTTCTAAGGCTTAGAGGCATATGCATATGCTCATCCTACGCTTAGGCTTAGGCTTCGGCTAAGGCTTAGGCTTATACTATCGTTCCGACCCTGTGTTATATATTGGCCACCAGAGGTTAGGGTTGTGCTGAAATTTGTACATTTAATGCTAGACTGTAGACTGTGCTGAATTAGGTACCTAGAACCTAATCGCAAACTGTTTTTATTTTTATATTTCGTCCAAAAGTACACCTAACCAAATCAGTGACCAACGTAATCGTTTTCATCTAAACCAAATATTTATACGTCCCAGTTTAGCGTTTTGAAACTGGGTTTTTTCCGTTATCCTCCAGCCAGCGTTTGACCAAAAATAGTTCTATTTTGAAAATTTTCGAATATTTTAGCTTCTCTTGACATCCTGTCGTGTTTCCATGTCTAAATTTGATTTTTTTAAAAATTGGAAGACCCAAAAAAATTTGCCAAAAAGTTTGACAAATTAGATACCATTCAATGTAGCTTGCGGAGCTAAGTGTAATGGTGTTAAGTTTTTTTGCAATCAGACAATTGGTTAACGAATTATGGTCCAACAACTGATTTGGCGCCGACACAAATCTGTTGGCAGTGTTAAATCAGTTATTTCACAATAACTCGTTAACCAATCGTGTGATTGCAAAAACTTAACCCCATTGCACACAGCGCCGCAAGCTGCATCGAACGATGTATAATTTGTCGAACTTTTTGGCAAAATTTTTCTGGTTCCGAAGGGAAGACAAGACCTTAAAGCCTTAAAATCGAATTTTTCATAAATTCAAACTTAGGCGTGGAATGATCAGGGGAGGTCAGGAAAAGCTCAAATATGCCAAAAAAATTTAAATCCAACGATTTTTGGGTAAACGCGGGCTGGGGGAATAGCGGAACAGACGCTAGAAACCTACAGATTGCATTTATTTTGTTGGTTCCGATTGAAATTTATTACAATAGCGCTTAGATTTCACTCGAATTTTCAATTCCACCTCTTGGTTTGTTGCTAGCAAATGTTTTGTACGGTAAACAAGAACGGCAATAGAATGTTAAGCGGAGCGCGCAAAGATTTTATACAACTTACATGTGAAATCATATTTCACGTAGGGTCGAAAAATTTCGGAGGAATGAGCCCCACCTGCCCCCCAAGCTTCAGGTAGCAGAATAGCGATTCTGCTGTAATTCACGTAGTACAAAACATTCAGGAAAGAACCTTTAAAGCTATTTTCTCATAGAAACTTCAAGATCGCATTTATTTTATTGATTCCGGTCATTAAATACATTTAGCCTGTAAGCTGAATAATGTTAGCATTACCGTTGCGCTTTCAGCTGGTTTTAAGTTTCGTTTTTTCGCCACTAAAACATATTAATTAAAAAAACGAACTCATTTGTTGTCGCGTGTTATTATGTTTATTTTTGACAATACTGCACTCAAGCTACAGAATTTGATTGAAGTGTGAACCTTGAGTTCAAAGGGTGATGTCATTATAACAGTCCCAGACATTCACCGGGTGCAATAAACTTGAGAATATGTCAGGGTTATTCGGGTTTCACAAGGGTGAAAAATACCGAAATCGGATGTCAAGCATAAGTAGGGTGTTTAAAATAATGCTGATACAGCTATTTTGATAACTGTAAACTAAAATGTAGCCAAACGTATACGTCTAAGCTCGTTAAAGGGAGTGAGTATATGCGATACAGAAGTACGGTTTCTACACTGAGGCAAAAATTGAAAATTTTTAGCCTCACTTGCCGCTCAGTCTCAACTGCTTTTCAAATCAGCACTCATCTGTGCGAGAGGTTAACCAAACACAGAATGTTTCTAGAATATTCACTCTGGTCACGACTGAGACTTAAACATTACAAAATTTTATTTCATAAGCTTTACTAAGCATTGATTTTCGTGCACCCGATGTCTGCGCGGAAAACTAGACGCAAGCTAATCAACAATTGTAGTGGCGGAATCACGCCGAATGAACGAAAAAAACTGGTTTAGGGCTCGTGGGATCATTAGCGTTCGGCTACATCAAGCACGCATTCCTGGTTTATGGTTTTGGTGCTAAACAAATCGTATTGAAACCGTCTGGTTAGGTCTTTAGACAGCGTAAGGGCACCGAAACTTGCAACTTTGTTTGCAAGTCATTTGACGTTTTTACATAAACTTTGCGAAAACTTGAAGCCCCTTTTTCTACTTTGAGCTGCCTACGAGCACATGGCCGATCTGATTTAAGCAAAAATGGTTTTAATTAGTTTTTATGTTGAAACACTAAATTAAAGCTACAAACAACCCTCCTAGTAACGTGATCGTAGTCAGGATTTGTGGTTTCAACCGCGATACGAAATGGATTCGTCCAATGACAATTGACGTGCGAATATAAGCGTGAACCAGTGTCAGAATGAACTTAAGTTATATAAAAAGATGTGTACGTTTTTTGGACTGATGATTAATTTTGAAACTTTACTGTTTGACTTGAAGAGTAAAATTTGCGTGAAGCTGCTAACTCTCTGCGATCAGAAGATAATTTCAAATATCTACCTCTGGTGCAACGTTGGTCAAATCCGTTTTCGTTCCATGCTGTACTGCTATTTGCACTGTTTCTGAAAAATGGAATTTTATAGCTCAACGGCATTAGCGGAATCAGCGTTCAAATACGGCGTTATTTTTTTCGCTGATTATGCATCGTTCGGATGACGTTGATGCAGGCACCGCAGCGGTGCGAACGGTTCAGGGAAAAGTTACGGAGCGCTGGCGTATATGATTTAGCTGTGCGTGAACGCAGTTTATCTCAACTAACATATTAGACGAAAGAAAATTTTTTAAAAAAACCATTGAACGCAATTGTCCCCGTGGACCTATTATAGCCTTTTTACAAAGACAGAACGGTTCAAATAAAATCCCGTTTGAGATGTCAGTTAAAGCTACTCCCTCTACTCCAGGGGTATCAATTAAAGTATTTCCCCCTAATGATTTAAATTGCTCAAAAGAGTCAGAATGTTGAGTGGGGCGAATGAGAAATTTTCATTGCGGGAACTAAATGGGCTTGACTAGGTGGTACCTTTCTTGCTCTAAATTGACTTCGGAGGCCCGTGAAGCAGTGTTCCATACGATGCATACTTGTTGTTGCTGCGACAACCCCAAAATCCACACGAGCATATGCGAGATGTTATGAGAGGTGTTGCCAGCTTTATTAGAACAAGTCTTGTATGAATAGCTATCTAGAAAGTGCCTTAGAAAACATTCCTCTGATCAAAGAACAGCTTAATCCATAAGCGGTAATTTTTTTACAGCAGCCTTTGTCCGAACTACCTACTAATATTGATAGGATTACATGTAACCTAAAATTTCACGAACTGAACAACCAAATTTTTGCAAATATGCGCTAAACTAACTTGATAGTATCAACTAAAGTTTAACCCTCCTCATGGTATCAATTCAAGTTGCCACCCTTAATTGTCGGTAGGAAAACCTTCAATTGAACCGACAGTGCTATGGTATAAAAGCTAACATGAAGCGATTTTTACGCGTACATATGTAGAATTAGTCTAAACCATAATGGGTCATCCACGTTAAAATGCACGCGCCGATGTAATAAATGTTCCACCCACCACATTCGGAACAGCATCAAAGTACACATACTACCTGGAGGCAAGGTACAGTTTCATAGCTGTACTAACATAGTGTTAATTGTCTTGACTCCGTCGGAAGGGACTCAAATACATGTTGTCATGTCAGGACAAGTATATATTTAGGCCTAGAGCATATTCATTGTCTAAAGATTCAGACAATGACATATTGACATCTCAGACAGTGTATAGACAGAGTGGGTAGGGACAACGTGGGCACCCAAAAGGAAGGGACATTTTTTACAAATGTGCGTGCATTTTAACGTGGATGACCCATAATCAGTAAACTTCAATAGAGCCAATACGCTCATTTTGTATATTAATTTTTTGTTTTTACTCGTTTTTAACCAGTGGAAAAATGGAAATTCGAACCCTTTACTGTAATATGACGCAGTGTTCACTGAACTGGTGCCCTTCTGTCAGAACATACTTCTACTAAGCCATTTTATTCATCGATCTCTTATTATAACGAATCCTACGTATATAATATCGCAATTTGCGTATGCCTCTGATGTTTTCTTACTTAAAAAGTTTTTTAATGAAAATTTATTGAATAACGAAATATGTACTAAACTACGATACGTTTAGCGTAACACAACTAGGAGAGTTTTGCTATGTTGAAAAAAACAGCTATTTCATTCGCATTAAGGCTGCGTAAAGAAGCACAAAGTTTTTGCTACCAAATATCAAAATTTATACTGGCATCAACTACCGTGTTAATATACTATAGCGTCAACATTTTCAGTATTAACGACTCAAGAACGACGTATAGCAGGCATGTTGGTCAAGCCAATTGCAGTGGGCCTATAACTATGCTACAATACATTTTTTAGCAAATATGAGTAACTTTTTCACTGTCAAACTCATACATTGTCAGCGTACATTGAATGTACTGTAGCTGAAACGTTTTACAAAGTGTATACTTATTTTGTAATCATACTTCAAGCTAACATTATTTCGCTAATAAATTAATGGATTAGAATCCTTTATTAATCAATGCCACGTCACTTTAAAAAATTTGTCAATTTGTTAACGAATAATCGAAATTAGAGCTCACAGTGCGGTTACAAAATGTGTTTAAAACTGGAACTACACACGAGTTTTAGCAACTTTTAGATCATATTATAACCAACTAATATTATTCCGCTTACAAAAGAAATCGTCAAGTCATCTGCCAATAATGCTAAACTACTGCGTCAAAAATTTTCTCCAGTTGTCATTATTAATAAATGATATTGTTTTTAACCCGCCCTCAGCCACCCTTCATTTCTAATATATCCGATATTGCAATCCGTTGGATTGAAGCGTTGATTTGTCTTGTATCAAAAAAAGCTTGCGCGACAATGCAAGGTTGTACTTAATAGGAATAAACTTTCAAAACATAAGTATGTTTTAACGTGTTGAATTCAACTTTATTTGGCCTTGGAGTCATTTATACATTAAAATTATGAATAATTGACATATATGGACTGACTCTTATTAGGGATGCGGACTCCTATTGATGGGACTCAATATGAGAACCCCCTCTCATTACTCCCTCGTACTCGGGTCACTACACATAAAAAAGTATTTCTGAATTTATTCAGAAAACTATTTTCTGTGGCAAATCTGAAACGTTTTTCTGATATTTAAGATAATTTTTGTAAAAATAACTGGAAAACGTTTATTTTCAAACTTTATTTCAAAGCGTTTTTGAAAACATTTCTGTTATAACAGAAATACTTTTCAAGTGCAACTTGCTAATTATATTTCCTAAATGTAAGAAATTTTCTTAAATATCAGAAATATTATTTTGAGTGTACAGCAATACAGTGCCTAAAATCTTTTTTGAAGTTTCACTCATTTTGTAACCAATGTCAAAGAAATATTAATAGTATCATTATTAGGTAAAATTATTGCCTCAAAATTTTCGTTAGTTTCAGCTATTAATAAGTGACACAAATATTTAGTGCCGACCTTATTGTTATATACAAAATGTATATTATTTTAACAAACTACTGTTCATTTAATATAACCAGTTAAATTTAATTTAAGTAGAAAATTAATATATTTTGTAATATTGTACAATGTTCAACTATCGCGTTTAAAATTCTTACCAATGACCACAATTAAATGACAAGAATCGACAAATTTGAACTAATTGTGTCGCGCGAGAACGGCGCATACTTTGCCGGTGAACAAATCGCAGGCAACCTGTTGCTCAATGCAAGCGATGAAATCGACTTAGAACAGCTATACGTTCACATCAAAGGCGAAGGTAGCACGTCGTGGTTGAATAAAACATCTGAGCAAGCGTTTACGTTCAATCAAACCTATATTGACCGGGTTCTTGACATCCCGATTGGACATTTGATATCACAAAGCTCAGAACCTGACACTGGAGGAGCCAAAATTCCACCTGGTAGTCATGTACTTCCGTTTGGAATTCAATTACCGTTCGAGTTGCCGTCGTCGGTTGAAGGAGAATGGGGGTATATCAGGTATAAGGTAAGCGCAAGTGTGGCTAGCTGAGAGGACTTTTTAGCGTAAAAGCGGCTGAAGGAGAGGAGGGGTTTTGGTAATATACGCCGTATGCAATTAGTATGTTTCCATAGAATAGAAGCTATTGACTGGCTTAATGAGACATTCTTTAAGTCGAACTATGACTTAACTCGATTTTCGACTTAAAGTCCGAAAACGATCTCAGGATATATAAGGGAAAAATTTAGGTATATGCACAGTACTGCTTCAAGTTTTTTCTCTTAGAAACCAGGGACAGATGCCAAAAATTAGTGCAACGACTTTGCAACATGAACTATTTTAGCAATCACAAAATTTTATTGTAAACCTCGGACTTAAATCAAAGCTACAAAGCTTAAGCGAAGTTTCTACTTAAGCCAGTATGTTCTTGAACGAACGCAGCAGTAAACAGCCCGAATCGTCAAACGAGCTGCACCTTCGGGAAATAGGCCAATATAAAGAACAGGGGCAGAACAGTATTATATAAAGCATATTCCTAGCAATAAACCTAAGCCTACGCGTAAGAATGAACATATTTCAAAGCCTAAGCTTAAGCCTATGCCAGCAAAAACGTTAGTCTAAAGCTTAATTTTACTTATTTGTAGTTCCATAGAAAAACGTTCCGCCCCTGATCTTTACATGGGCCGGGAAATAGAAAGTTAATATTGTGAATTTTAAGGACAACAATACTTCGTGACGAGTCTGTTTTAAAAAAGTATATATGAAGTTTGCGTTCTTTTTTATTTTAGCTCAGGGCAGTTCTTATCGTATCTGGTCAGCGCAATTTAGTTTGCGCCGTCCTCGGGATTAATCCACACAGTAACACAATCGACGCTTGTATTGATCTCAACATCACAACAGTTTTAGATTTACGCCTCAATCCACTCAATTCAAGGTAAATACGGCGGCATCTGAGTGTTGAAATAATTTTATTGGTAAACGTGATTTCTTGGTTAATACTACGTATTGTTTAGTTTCACCAAAGCGGTTACAAAATGAGCTTAAGCACACCCGTCAGTTAGAGAAAATTTTGCTGGAAAAACATAGTTTTCGTTTCTACCATGGAAAGCGTTCAAATTTTCAATTCTTCGAACTTATTTAAATACCTGATGCCCGTAGGATTAATACACAGCCATCGGACGTGTTCCCAGAGGGCGGCTCGGTATCTTTGTTTTCATTGGCCCATGTAATGATCAGAGGCGGAACATTTTTCTGTGGGACTAGAAAAGAGTAAACTTAAGATTTAGACTAATTTTTTTGTTTCGCTTAGGCTTGGGCTTAGGCTTAGGCTTAGGAATACGCTCATTCTTGCGCGTAGTCAGGCATAAGCTTAGGAATAAGCTTATAATACTGTTCTGTCCCTGTTCTTGACATTGGCATTTTGATTTCAGGAGCTTAAATTTTTTGATACTTTTGAAAAGAGTGTAAAACTAAAATAACGCCTGTCTTATCGTATGCTTATGTTGACGATATTTATGCTGTTTTTTGCTAAATTGTTCTATAAAATATCTCGAAAGTTGTGTGACACCTTCGGTGATTTCTTTTCATAAATTTATTGCTTTAAGATTACTGTATTGACCCGAATAAGAGGGGGGGCTGATATTTATTTGGCCTCTCCAGAGGGTATCCCCCCTTGTTATTCGGTTACGGACTGTTATTTATTTTTAACCCACGCTCCGCCGCCCTTCGTTACTGATATATATCCGGGACTGCAACTATCCGTTGAATTATACGTATATTTGTCTCGTTTCAATAGTTTGAGCGATAATAAAAGGTTATACTTAGGAATGTACTTTCAAAATTTAAGTACGCTTTAAAGTTTCAAACTCAAATTATTTGGTCCTGGAGTCATTTGTGTGCTACAATTAGGGTTAATTGACATTTATGAACTCTAATTAGGGCTTAGGGACTCTATCCGCTTACGGACTCTTATTAGGGATGCGGACTCCTATTGATTCGGACCCAAATTGGCGGCCCCCCTCTTATTACCCCCCTCTTATTCGGGCTAATACAGTAATCGATAATCGCTAGAAATTTAAGCTCGGCTGAATACTAAAGACTGCATGAATTTATATTCAGACCTGTCGAAACTGAAGACATGCTATATTTTTATTCGTGTTGCTGCATACGTACCGGACACATCCGTGCTTCACTTCGTTTACATCAATTAGGTACTGGTATTGGAGATCCGGTCCTAATATCCGCAGAAGTCGCAAACCGTAGCCGGCGCTCGATCACAAGCGTTAACGCCAAAATCATTCAACACATTCGTTTTTACGGGCAATCAGAATTCCTACAAACTGACGAAATGAAGGAGTCGAACATTTTGGTTGGCTCCAAAGATTGGGGAGCAATCCCAGCAAGAACGCGACAGATTTTCGAGTACGAAATGGTCCCATTGTATGCAACCGGCGTAGGCGGAGCTGAAATTCGCATATTTCCAACGCAAATCAATTGTGCAGTGAACATTGAGTACAGTTTGATATTTGAAATTGAACCGACTGGCCTTCAGCTTGAAGTTCCGTTGATTTTTGGATCGAATCCTGCGGGTAAAGTTGTGATCAGATGAAAACCAGGGGCGTTCATACAACTAGAGATACCGGGTATATATCGCTTTTGGAAATTTCTGGAGACAAGAAAATAGCTCCTTTAGAATATGGTGTTCTCTAACTTTTATGTGATACCTTTCTGGAATGAAATAGTGGCTACGCCCCTGACGAAATGTTGAAACTATATGTTTTTTAAAATTCTGCTAAAAAATTTTTAGATAAAATGTGGGATTGCAGCTCCATGCAAGAATAGTCGTACTTGACGGAATACTCATAGTTTTAAAAACAATTTAAAATTGACTCAATATTCTGAAAACAAAGCTCAGATGAATTTTATGGCGCTGCATTTGATTGAAAAATCGGCAGATCCAAACGTCGACCTGATTGAAATACGGCATAGCCTCAAAAAACATTAATTGTCGCTTCCACATTCGGTCTCGCAAGCTTTAAACCTAAGCCTGAAGTCTTCGCCTAAGTCGTTGCTGAAGCCCAAGAACCCAATATCTTACGTTACAGTGACACCAAAATATCAAAATTTTGGAAACAGTGGGTAGACCTGTGCACCCGTCATAAATTTTAATTTTTTTAAATTAAATTAAAACTTTAAAATAAAGTATCTACGTCAGAAACGCTACCAGGGTATTCCGTCAGTAAGTGAACGTGGGAAGGTACATTAACTCTTTTAGCATAATTTTCCGCCAATATTTGTTTCAACATAATAAGCACATTTCACACCTTGATAAAGTTTGCAGTTCTGTTTTCTACCGCTGCCATGCAGTTAACGCTTTATTGCAGTGATGATTGTGTGTTTGAAATAAAACTTCAGATAATATTACTAACCGTTTAGAGTATCAGTATATTCAGACAAACCACTGAACATACTCTGGTGCTTTGGCTTCAGGAACCACTTGTAGAACTAAGCGAACATCATGGTTTAAAAATGCGTTTAATTTCTCGCTAGCTTCGCTTGAGAGGTTCTTTCAATATCAATTTTAAAAGGACTGAAATTCGTTAACTGAGTATTTTCGGCTCTATTGTTTTTCAACGATAACCAGTGATTTGCGTTGGTTTTTCGCCCACCGATTTTTATACAGTAGTCTTTAACCGCCGCCGATCGACTATATTATATATTTTTCCGCTAACACTTTCCCGCATGATTATATATTTTCCATTTCGTCTGTAACACCCAATTTCAATTTGTGATTTACCCAGGGTGCAAACGGAATTACAATTTGTCGGAACCGGCATTTCAAAAAATTACCATAAACGGAACCGGAAAATGAAAAATATATACATGCCACCGAAAAATTCATTTTAATTTTCTTTTTTGCAATATTATTGGTGAAATAACCCTAGTTGCAGATAAGTATTCACTTTACCTGCTGTATTTTAAATTTTCATAATCCACGCATCTTATTTTTGGCACTCTACTTTAAATACTATAGTTATATTTTACTAACTTTTGGCCCATGTTACTCTGAGGGGCGTCCCATTTACCCACGGAACAGCAATATACCCGGAGTAAAATGTTTTTGCTGGGTTGGTCGGGACAGCTACAAACCTGTTTGTTCTGGGTCGGTCGGGACAGCTTCAAACCAATGTTTTTGTTGGATCGGTCGGGACAGCCAGAACAGCATGGATCGGGCCCATGTATAGAACACTGACACAAAAAGATTTTCTTTTATTGCGTTTTCAAGGGGCTGTCGACCCCCAAACCCTCATGCAAAGCAATTCCTTGTTGGAACAAAATTTTTTGACTTTGTCTTTGTAGCTTTGGATGAATGGTTTTATCTCGGGAAGTTGTCTTTTATTGTGTTCTCGAAAGGATTTTGCCCTTAGAACCTCCCACACACTAGACAATTTACATTACGTTGAAATTGTATTAAACACTGTTATTGTGTTTCAAATACATTTTCAAACAGGTTAGCCTTAAACATTGTAATACCAGAAATAGCGCATTCCGACCACGGATGACCAATTTACTCATCCTGAAAAAATACAAAGCAGTCGAAGCCTTCCCGGCTGTCCCGCCCGATCCAGCAAAAACATAGGTTCGAAGCTGTCTCGGCTGTCGCGACCAAACCAGCAAAAGCCGATGTTCGAAGCTGTCCCGGCTGTCCCGACCGATCCAACGAAAACACACGCCCGAATCTGTCCCGGCTGTCCCGCCCGCCCCAGCAAAAACCATAGGCTCGAAGCTGTCCCGGCTGTCCCGTCCGACCCAGCAAAAACATAGGGTCGAATCTGTCCCGGCTGTCCCGACCGACCCAACGAAAACACACGCCCGAATCTGTCCCGGCTGTCTCGCACGCCCCACCAAAAACCATAGGCTCGAAGCTGTCCCGGCTGTCCCGACCGACCCAACGAAAACACACGCTCGAAGCTGTCCCGGCTATCCGGACCGACCCAACGAAAACACACGCTCGAAGCTGTCCCGGTTGTCCCGCCCCACCCAGCAAAAACATAGGCTCGAAGCTGGCCCGACTGACCCGGCCGACCCAGAAGAAAATAGGCTCGAAGCTGTCTCGACCAACCCAACAAGAACACACGCTCGAAGCTGTCTTGGCTATCCCGCCCGACCCTACAAAAACATAGGCTCAAAGGTGTCCCTCAGTCCCAGCACAAATATATGGGCAAGAGTGCTGGTCTGTTGCTGTCCCGCGGAAAACGGGACGCCCCTCAGAGTAACATTGTCCAACTTTTTTTAAGTATAAGTTTATTAAATATTCAGTAAATGTTTGGTAAAAATGTAAATAAGTCTAACTACTGCTGTCATTTCCTAATTAATTAAGTAAATATAAAGCTGAAAATTGTGTTTGCTTAAAAGTAAGTAAAACTTTGCCAAGCACCATAGTAACTAAAACCGACACTAAATTCGGCAACAGATTTACTTAATTTTAAGTATATTTTTAGTGAGCGATTGTCAAGCTTTGCATACTATACTAATAAAATCTATTTCATTTTTATCGTCATTTTTAGTAAAATATCTTAATTTCCACCGACCAAATTGGTAAAAATTTAACGGAACCGGAAGGTTAAAAATGCCCTAACCGGAACCCGAATTTCGATTGCACCCTGGATTTTACCCTCAACGCTCGATCATACGAGCATGATGTTGGATCCTGAACGGACTCACATTTTGTGAAAATTTTGTACCGTACAGTACATATATGCTCGTAATAACTGATAAACACTGACCATTGTAAATGTATTTCCAGACCCCAGTTTTCGCTAATCTGCTCACAAGAGATACCGCAATAATTTCTATTTTTAGTTGTCAGAGAAGTAGACTTAAGCTTTAAATCAATTAACCTGTAATTGTTTTACTTCGAAACTTGCCAATATAACTGAGAGCCATTGTATAAGCACATTCCTAAGCCTAAGCCAATGCATCAGCGTAATAATTATATACCTAAGACTTAACCGAAACATAGCCAAAAAAAGTTAATCTACAAACTGAGGCTTAACTCTCGAGAAAAATGCTCCGACCTACATCTATACGTAGGCCAATACGTTTAAATTACCAAATGCCCTAAAATTTCTGAAGAAAAAATGTTAATAAGCTGTTTTGATTTCATTTGGCCTCATAGCCAGCGAATTTTAACGGTTTTGACTATTATAACAATGGCTTCAAAGCTTATTTTGTACGTCTTCAGTCCGTTGTTTAGTACAGTATAGACAAAATGAAAGTCAAACGGTGAACAACACTTATGTATACACAAAGCAAATTGTCTGATAATTAAGAAATATTGTTTGAAATTTTTTTTTCATAAGTGTTTGGTTTTATTTTCGAAATTTTAGGTATTTTGTAAAATTTTGCTTCTAAATTTAAGCCTTTGCTCCATAAACGATTAACACAAATGTTTCGCAAACTTAAAGACAAATGTGTCTGAAACATAAAGAGTCGCTTTGTTTATTTTCTACCCATATGTGTTAGAAATAAACACTGGCCAGGTAAGACGACTCCAAAAATGGAAACTAAGCTCAATCCAATTTCCTAACTTTACAACATACGTTCAAGACGTAAACTTAGCTTGGGTGGAACTTGAGTTTAACCCAAAATATACTTGAAAAATCGATTATTACTCGATCACATATAAAAATCTGAAAAATAGGCAACAATAATTTTTTGAGTATAAGACATTCACGTTTTAACATTTCAGAAACGAATTTTTGAGCTTAATATCTAAAATTGCAGACATTTAGTCTTGAAAATTTTAGAAAGTATAAGAGTGTTGAACTTTCAAGGCAATTTTTGTGTTTAGTAGATCTTTTATTTTTGCAATTTTTATACATGCATTTCTTTTATATAACTTTTCTTCACGCAAATATATAGACGCAATTCTGCTGGAATCCCCATTGCAGAAAACGGTATATATTATATTATATATCAGGAAATGATAAAGATTGATTGAGATTTCGAGCCTGACTAAATGTCACCAGTTTCTTATTATTCTTCTATAAAACGACCGACAGCAGGCATGCCAGGGAATATTGTGTTTGATTAAACATTTATATTTGACATTATTGCAACCTTTTGTTTGCTTACTTAGCTAAAAAGGTCTTTATTGCAGGTTGTCGGGAATTCGATTGTGCTAGACTGGGTTACTATATCGCTAAAAACCCTGTTAAATTTCAAATTTTGTTAAATAAGGCACTTAGTGGTTGGTTATTTGAATGCAAGCTGACAAGATGCAAAAACAGTCGCTTAACAACATTTTAAACAGAGTTAATTTTACACATTTAGATTGATTTAAAATATCAAATATAAATTGAGATCTTTTTGTTTTCGATATTTTCTCGGTACTCTTAGTTAAATTTTTTAAATAAAACTTTATTCAAATTTCTTTGCTCACGCTAAGATGTTAAATATGTTTGAACAAATCACGGCTTGAAGATAACCGACCAGGTTATAATATAAAATTATTGAAGGCCTGATGTAAATTGTAAGCGACTGCACTGACGAATGCAGATGGAAGGGGGGGCGTATGCTCCTGTCAGAAAATTATTGTGATATAATAAGGCTAAGTATAATTTTTCCCCTCGGAAACTTTTTTGCGATATAATGATAAGGTCCCTACGTTACCATTCTTAGCTGCTAATATCAGATATATAGCATACAGTAAAAATTTTGTTCATAACACTAGCCAGCCTGCCTGCTCACCATCAGAAATTTCTTAATTCGCCGCTGAGTGATTGTATTGTGGGCCCATGTTTAAGGGGCGTTCTGATTAAAAGTTTCTTCGATTTATAATATCAATTTAGCATATCTAAGAAATTGTGACAAAAAACAAAACTCTTATCTCGTTTAAAACAAAAAGGTAAATTTGAACAATTAAAATTTGAAAATATTTTCACAGCTAGTACCGCTTAAAACTACAAATAAAGAATAATGAATGAATTATTATCACCAAATACCATTTTCAATATTGTATTCATGCTTCGTGTTTCGTTCTTTATCGTCACAACGCTGGCAAATGTTTTCATTTTGGTCATTATGCGTCGTAGAAGGTAACCCGGAACGACGATCAGCGTTGCCAGCAAAAAAAATTTGCGGCGTATAACTGTTGCAACAAAGTTTTTCGTTTTGTTTTAAAATTGTTTACGTCAAATATTCTTAAAAATTTTCGCCATTTCATTTATTAAAAAACGTAAGATTGAGATATGTTTTGCTGTGATTGCACTTCACAGATATAACCTGTTTTTACCGATGTGATTTAGCTGACTAAAGCTGAATTTTGTACGTTATTCCGGTTAAGTGCTTGACAGCCGTCGGCATATGTGCAAGATAAGTGTATGTAAAGTAAAAAGATTTCAATGCTTATGCAGTATACATATACCTATACCGGTATAAGGCGTTGCACGGACTACTTGCTCTAAAATGTTTGCATGCTTGACTTGGATGCAAGACGTCCTAAGTTCGGTTACCGCAATGGTCCTAAGCTTTTTCCACAACTTTTAAGATAGTCTTTATTGACGGTGTACTTCGCACTGCCGGTAAGTAAAAAGATTAGCGATGATAATATTTTGTGTGGGTTTGGTAATTTGTTCGAGTTAAACATTGGTAAAGCATGCTTTCTATGGTGTTTTATATGTTGTATTGTATTAAATCAAATTTGGTTAATTAATGGGATTGAGATACTTAACCGTTACTTTACAAAATACTGTAACACCGCGAACTTAAAAAATTAAATTCAATTCGTTCAGCACTCTGGAGAACAACTCCTTAATTAAGTTGGAAGGTTACCAAAGCATGCGCAAACTCAATACTTCTTACAAAAATACAACAGAAGATAAATCTAAATAACTTTATGAAACTCAAGCCCTATGGTGGAAGCAAATGCTTAAACGTTTCAGTGCCCCAAAAATGTCTTAGATCACGCAACACAAAATAACATTTTCAGAATCCAGCAACCAAACATAGAACAATAAAATTACGGCTCCCTTGAAGGACAAAACACTGTTAAAGTTCACACTATGAACACTAGGTAACTCAGTAGAGCATTTAAAACCCCAAAATAGCACTAATTGACACTCCAAAATACTTGTAATCGACATCCTATAAACCAAGAAACTTCTTGTCTAACCAGGTAAACTACACAACTACGTACTTGTTAAATATTATTTGAAACTTAGGAGCTCCTTGCGGAAGAAATTCTCGTATGTATGCAATGATACTCCAATCCTAAAATTAAATCAACAGACTCTCTGGCGTGACAAAAAATTCCCAAAGCCGGCTTGGCAATAAATCTCGCACACTAATTTTCACAAAAGTTCCAATTCACACAAAAACTACTGAGAAACTCTAGGCTCACAAATTACGGTACACAACGGGCTCCGAATACTCTTGTCTCAATAATACAGTACAGTTATCGGACTCTAAACGTCCACTTCGCGTGCAACTATAACAAATCGCTCCCCAAAAGCGAAAAACTCTAAAAATCATAAACTCCAAAACACAAAATTCGCTAAGCCATCGGGCAGCAACTGGCTCCCGTATAACACTGAGCCCACAAACCCAACTTGTTCTGCGCTTATATTTTCCTAAATCGAAAGGTTAATCGAGTTCTAGGAATTTTACGATAAATTTTTAAATTTTTCAAAAATGTTTGAAGACTGCTAATTTTATCGCAACGACAAGTTATTATTAAAAATTTCTAACTTAAAATTTTGTTAAAATCTAACAAAAAGCTGTTTTGACATAAAAATTTAGTTTTTAGATTAAAATTAAAACTTTGAAAATAGCTCAAAAATCCAAAGTATATTGTTGTGACCAGAGTACTTTTTAAAAAACAAAATTGATCTTTCAAATTGCCTAAACACTCTCAAATACTGTATTTTGACGAAAGCCCAGACTTTCAAAACAAAATTTTAACTATAAACTTCAAAAATTTACCTAAAAACCATGTTTTGGCTTCCAAGGGTTGTTTCAAGGTTCCTCCTGTACTTCAAAACAAAAATTCATTCCGGGTAAAAAAGTACCACGCTACCTTAACCATAATCCGTAAGGAAACCTTAAATTTACATCATGAAATCACAAAACTAAATTGTAAAAGTATGTCTCTCTACCAATTTCAAGGTATAAGCGCAAAACAATGCGTTGAAACATAAAATAGTAGTAGCCAGAAGGTAAACTGAAAAAAAGGGCGGAGAAATTTCTACAAGGCTTACTCTGAAGTGCTACATAGTTTTAGATGGCGCGAGCCTCATAGTCTGAATTTTAAACTACAAAGAACCATCCAAGACCACTCCGGTTGTAAGCTGCACTCTAAACCCGCTTACGATCTAATATACCGCTGCAAGCTGTATAGTAAAGCCCTCAACACACTACAAACCAGATAAAAAACCGTCAGCACAGTACATGCTAAATATATTACATGCAGCGCAAAAACATAACCCATAGCGCTGCTAACACGCTTTACAACAACCCTTAGGATAAAAATCATACATAAAAAATACATACAACACAACATTACGACAGGGGGATAAACATGAAAATTTTTCTCGTTTTAAAAAGGGAGCCAATGTATATAACAGGGGCATAACAATAGCATAGGCACAAAAGTACTATAAACTTTAAAAGAGGTTATCGTTTAAAAATTTCAGACATCCCCACGCTACAATACTTGAAGTATTGTGCCTATTCTTCGAGTTCTGTGTAACTTACGGTTTTGTTTTGTTGATTTTTAGGTGTTTACGCAAACGAACTTCAAACTGGCTACTTGCCAACGCATCGTTTATCGATATGATATCCGGATGTCATTTGCTATTTCAAGGCGCTTACAACTATATTCTACGTAAATATTCCATTGACGAATCGGCGAACAGGTAAAATTGCAGTGCTTTACATATAAGTAAGTATTTAATGTAAACGTGAAATTTTGTTCGACTAATGTAGTGACCCAAATAAGAGAGGTGTAATAAGAGGGGGTCCCCATTGTGAGCCCAATCAATAAGCGTCGGTATCCCTAACAGGAGTCCGTAAGCGGATAGAGTCTCTAACCCTAATTAGAGTCCATAATGTCAATTACCCCGATTGTAATAGCTACTGACACAAGACAAATAACGTTTAATTCAACGGATAACTGCAGTACCGGATACATATCAGTAACGAAGGGTGGCGGAGCGTGGGTTAAAAATAAATAACAGTCCGTGACCGAATAATAGGGGTACCTTTGGAGCGGCCAAATAAATATCAGCCCCCCTCTTATTCGGGTAATTACAGTATTACAAGGTAGACAAACAAAAATTAAACATCACATTCATATGTCACATGATACTCACAGGCACAGTTAGTGGCGGATCTAGGATCTCGAAATGGGGGGGGCAAAATTTTACAAGTAATAAACTTATTTTGAACCCACACACACCGCGAACTATTGCCATAAAATTGACTTCTTTACGTTCGTTCAATTGAGATGAATCACAAACAAAAGTACCGCATCAACGCAATTTAGATCTAAACAACAGGGTGGCAACATAAGTTCGGATCTGACTTCAAACAGGCACAAATTTAAAGGCTCGGATACGAAAGCCCATTCAGTTTTGAAAAAGCAAAATAAAGTCAGCTTCAGCAACATCTGGTTCTAGAACTGCCTGCTTTTTTCGGAAAATGTTTTAGCATTCGTGGTTATGGACTTCAATTTATTTTCAATGAATTTTTGTTCTCCATATTTCAAAATTCACACGTTTCTATTAACTGCATATTTTTCGGCTTGTACTGTTGGCATTGGCCACTGTTGATTTTATAGAATATATAAATGTACTTTTATCTATATGAAAACAATTTCAGAATCAAGGTTCGGAATTAGTGAAATTATTGGTTCGGTGCCACCCTGCTTAGTGACGACAAAACAACAAATCATCCGAGACTGCACTGAAATAACAATAAATAGCGTAGAACAGCAATTGACCCTCTATATAATTTTTGTCGAGATGCTGTTGGGCGGGCCAGGCCACGGCCGGGGTGGCCCTCCCACATAGATTCGCCATTGGGCACAATATGCCATTCTATAACAGTCCAAAATTATCGAATGCATATGCCAATCTTCAAATAAAACGAACTATTTACAAATCACGTATAATCTCAGCGAAGCCGTCAGTTTAACGTATCGCTTATTACACGGGCACGTACTAGTGGGCCAGGGGTTCAGCTGCCAAAAAAGTTTCAACCTTATAGATATACATAAATCATTTGAAATATTGCCTGCCCCTCTTGAAAATTTTGTGCCTCGGTAGTATGTTGAACTGACAACGAAAGCGCGATCCAGGGCGTAACCAGAACTCTGGTTTATAAGAACACAGCCAAGCCACGGACATTAAGTATTATATGGTTCAGTTTTTAGTCGGGTTGTCTCACGCTGACATATACCACATTAACCAAAATAACTTTTTCATACTCATTCGATGGGCACACTGCAAAAAATGGCGAGTACAATTGACTCTCTCCGAAATAGGCTCTACGGGACAACGCAAACTGAGCCAAATTCGACTCCGTCCGAGTCAAACATGCGGCTGAGTGAGTCGAATTTGACTCTGGCGGAGACGAATTTGAGTCAGTTAGTGTAGACCCGTAGAGCCTATTTCTGAGAGAGTCAATGTGACTCACCATGTTTTGCAGTGTAGAGGTTGCCTGCACCTTCTACACCAAAGTGGGATGAGGGTAAGGAGTTCCCGACCCGCGCTTTACCCACATAAATAAGAATACCCGAGTTAAAAAGACCTAACTGCAACCAACCTTTTACTCGCGCTTGAAGTTAATCCAGTATTTTAAAGACCGCTAGTGATTAGCACTTCAACAAAGCTCCAATGGATTTTATTACTTGAAAGGTTACCAGAAACAACATATCAAACCGAAGTATTAAACCACCGATATAACTCTGCAAAACAAAGTAAAAGACAATATCAGGTTATGCCATGTGGAAGTTTTACTACGGTCTCTTAACCCTTTCTCACATGAATATTTTCTATTTCCCCTGAGACCTACTTTTATGCTAGGATTCGAACTCCACTGACTGGAGTGGGAGGCGTATTCCATCACCACTCAGCTATAGGAGCTTGACGCTCGAGCTCAAGGGGGCTCTCACGTCTTGTGGTGATTTAGTACTATGTATACGTGTTGCAATTGTTAAACACGGTGCAATATATACTATTTAACGTATATACAATGCGCTGAGTTGCATGCAGGCAACTCAATGTGAGAAGGGGTTATGGATAGTAAACTGAAAATTTTTCGTTAATGGGCCATTGCCGCAGTTTTTTGTATGTTTTGCACCTTAACACTTAGAAGTTTGGCGTGGATAAAAATTGTCAGTTTTACCCGCATAATGCAAACGTACGGGTAAACCCGCGACTGAAATTTTTTACCCGACCCGTGTATATGTTCAATATTAAGTCCCACTCTGTTACTCTCTTCTACACCCCTGCCTGCGCTTAGACATTTATTCCAATTTTTCCAGGTCAAAATCCCCAACAACAGAACGAACTGTGCTTACATACCGCCAGCTTGACTGCCAAGTTATTGGTATTGCAAATGTTGCTATTGCATATCAAATGCATTTAGCAGTCGTTGCATTAGGCTGGAATCGTTACGCTCTGACCAGTAGTCGGCCGTGCTTTCAAGCTAGCGTTCAACGTTGTCCCACGCGTTTGCTAATCGCGCTGAGTTGGATTTATGCATACGCAAGTTCGATTCCTCTCGCGTTTATGCGAGTTTTTAGTCGCCGTCACCTGGGCTACTGTGGCTTCCGCTGCTTTTCGTGGGGTGTTGCCCGGGTTGCGCGCTCTTTTTTTGGTTTTTTTTTTTTCTCCGCGTTGTGCGCGGTGTGTTTTGTTTTGGGTGGTGTGTTTGTTTTTTTTTTTTTTTTATCTCCTTTCTTGCGCTCCCTACAATTTCAGTTTTGGTGCGGGGAGAAGGGGGGGAGGGGGGGGTGGGGTGGTGGTGGTGTTTTGTTGTTTTGGTGTTGCTTTGCTGCCGCCTCGTCGCGGTGGCGGTGCGTGATCTTAATAGTTTTTATGTGTGACAGCGGACGCGCGCGGCTTGTTCTGTGTTGTGCTCTCCCTTGTTTGGTTTCTAGAATCTCCCCACCCAGTGGTGTGTGTGGGTGGGTGTGTGTGGTTTAGTTGGTAGTGATGGTGGGGCGATAACCGCCGCGGCCTCGGCGGCGTGTGTCGCCGGAAAAGGAGGGAAAATCTCTGTGGTTTTTGTGGTCCCGCCCGCAAGCGGTAGTATAAAGAGTACTCCCCCCCACAGGGGGGGGGGGAAGCCCAGAAGAAGCCTCCATATAATTTTTGTAAGGGCGTGTCTTTTTTTTTTTTCTAATCCAGTGGAAACCGTCCCCCCCTATTTTTTTTTAGGCCAAAAGTTGGCTTGAAATTTGTTAAGCACTCACATATAATGAAAACAATTTTAATAAAGTTTAAGTTTAAGTCCGAAGCGCTCGTTTGCCGAACACCCCGGGTTTTATTAAAAGGATAAACCACATTTACATCAACGAAAGCAATTATATAAACCAAAGAAGGCAACAACATATTATCATAACATAACAAAGGTCCTTGAAAATTACCCATTATTCTACTCTGCTTGCAAGGATATTATTCAGAGCAAATATGTTAAAAAGCACACAAGAAACCTAGTTTCAAAACAAACTACAAATCAGGTACGCTGAGAAAAAGACATTCGAAAACCCAGCATGCTATCATTCTGTCGGGTTATTGTTCCAAAAACCTTAAAAAAACATTCTTCTTTTAGATACAGCTTAAGTTTGCACAAATTTCTATAAACATTTTCCTGAAAAACATCAACAACACAGACATTTTCATTGTTAAACTCGAGTTTACATCGAGCACTCCATATTGCCAATTGTGCATGTTGGACGATGAAATTAAAAGCTATTCTCTTTAATGGGTCGTGAATATTTCGTCCCAAAATTAAATCCGAAATCGTTATTTCATTTACTCCAGCTACCTGTTGCAAAACGGGAGTAATGAAAAAACTAATTTCTTGCGCCCGCAAACAATAAATAAACACATGAACATTATCCTCCCGCACTTCAATTCCATCCAAATAACAAAACGAACATATATTTGTCCCATCTGTAAAATGACTAGTGCGGTGATTAGTATACAATGACTTGTGTCTTAACCTAAAATGGACGTCTCGCGCAGAGCCGTCAACATATTTCGCTTTTGCCCATATCCATGATCGCTCGACAAAAATAGGTTCAACTCCTAGCTCGTCTCGCCAAAAAACATGTTTAGGATGCATGAGTCCCTTATACACAGCGTGTATCCACATTTTATACAATTTATTTGCCGACACTGTTTTTAAGGATAACTTTTCGCCAAAAAACCAACAAAAATTTCCATCCATTTTAAAAGATGACTCAATCATTGCAATCCGTATCTCTTTATATAACTCCGGTACATCAATGCGTCTCAGTTGACGTTTAGTCGAAAACTGAACTTGCCGAAAGAAATGTTCGAAACATCTCTTCCAACTCACAACTTCGGTACCTCTTAATATTCGAATATAAAACATTAAACGATTAACTTTCAGTCTGACAAAAATATTTGGGAAATTTATCCCGCCGTGACTAGGTTGTAAAAACAGGATATCCCTTCTAATAATACTAGCGGTGGACGGGTACCACAACCACTTATAAACCACATTGATAGTTTCCTTCACTAGTTGCTCAGGGGGTGTTACTAATTTTATCAAATAATTAAACATACACAAAAAATAAATGTGAACAAGATGGATTTTTCCAAAAACAGAGATACCTCGGGGCGGTATTCGCTGTTCAAGACTTGCAATTGCTTCATAGCACTTTATCCAATTTTCAGGAACATCGAGTCCCTTTGAATCAAACCAAAGGCCATAAATTTTCACTCTTTCAACAATAAAGCGTGCATATTGATGGGGTACAAGTGCGTTCCTTAGATCGCCCATTAATAGTATCTGTGTTTTAGTTTCCTTTAGTCGGCTGCCAGAGGCCTTTTGAAGTTTTTCAAAAACATCAAAAACCACACTTATATCTGAAATCCTACTTAGAAAAATATTAGTGTCGTCGGCAAACTTAGTCACTCGGGTGTTAATGCCGTATAGTGGTATCCCCGAAATTCTTGAAGTTATTCGAAGATAATGAGCTACCACTTCCGCTGTTATGACATATAATGACGGCGATAAGGGACACCCTTGTCGAATTCCACGGAAAACATGAAAAAATTCTGACTTAAAACCATTAACTATAACAGATGATCTTGTACATCCGGGTTTATAAATACATTTGATCATGTTTAAAAAGTTTTCGCCAAAATTCATGACCCTAAGTGTCTCAAAAATAAATGACCACTCCACCAAATCAAAAGCGGCTTTGTGATCAACTGATAGCAGCAACGCCTTTGCGTTGCTTTCATTGGCATAATGAATAACAGACATGACATGTGCAACACTGTCTTGGATAATTCTGTCGGGAACCGAGCTTGTCTGATCCGGGTGGACTAAAGATTTCATGACCGATTCTAATCTTTTTGCCAAAACTTTCGTAAAAATCTTATAATCTATATTCAGCAACGTAATTGGCCGCCAATTATCGCGACACGTTTTCCTTCCATTCCCTTTATATAATAGGGTAATAACACCATCATATGCGGAGAAATTGAGCTTAAAATCATCCAAGAACGCGTTATACATTTTACACAAAAATTCAGATAATATTCCACAAAACAGCCAATAGAATTCAACAGGAATACCATCGTATCCCGGCGTCTTTTTACCCTGCATAGATTTAATAGCGCTCGCTATTTCAACTGACGTAATGGGTCCCTCTAAAGTATTTTTTTCCACCTCACTCAACTTGGAAAGACCATTTTGTGCCAGAAAAAAAGTGAGATCTTCTCCGCTTATCCCTTCCGATCTGAATACGTTGGAATACTGCTCAGTAATTTCACCTAGAACTGCATCTGAGTCTGTTACTAACGTGCCATCAGACCTTTCGATCGAGCTTATATGCCTGGCTTCCCAGCTCTTACGTTGAAGAGACTTGACTGTTGCTAAAGAGGCGTTGTCATTTACCTCACTACCGTAGTACGTATTATGCCTGCAAGAAGCAATATAAAATGCATTCAATAATTCGATTTCATTTTTTAGCTTTTTAAGACCCGATCTGAGATTCGGATTGTTTGGATACTGTCCTATCAGCATTTGTACATTAATAACTTGGCTCTCTAATGATTTCCTCAACATGTCGCGTTCCTTAGCTTTATTTTTACCCAACTTTACAAAGAAGGTTTTAACATCAGCCTTAAATACTTCCCACATCATAGAAAACCCTGTGGAAATGTTCATTAAATGGTTGAGCCGCGTTAAAACAAAGGTCTGTACGCCGACTTCACCCAAAAGCATTGTATTCATCTTATAGTATCCTTTACCTCTCTTTAAATTAGGTAAGCGAATCTTAACTCTAAACAACCTATGATCTGTCTTGTTCACTGCGCGAGCGGTACACAAAGCGCCCGGTTGTAAAAAAGCCGGCATATAAATCCGATCTATACGAGACTGACTTCCATGAATGTCTGAAAGAAAAGTAAAAAAGTCGTTTTTATTTGGATGTGTCTCCCTAAAAACATCAGATATCACCAACAGTTCCTTCAAACAATAAAGCTCTCTCAGGCCTTGCTGCTGATCATATGACGGCCGTGATCGGTCCAAAACCGGGTCCTCAACTAAGTTAAAATCACCCAACATAATAACACATTTATAATCAAACCAAAACGAATTTTGCACTTGTTGCATCAGCTGGTTGAAAAAAACTACTCGCTGCTCGCCGTTCGCGGGAGCATAAATACCAATTAAGAAAAAAGAAAGAGAGCCAATACTAAAAGCAATCGTGACCGCCCTACCCTGAATATTAAAAATGTTTTCAATTTGACCAACAGGAGCTGTCCTATTTATAAGGACCGTTACCCCTGTTTTACTATTCTCCTCGCTTGCGAAACTGTGAAATATTTTAAAATTGCGTGAAAAAATTCTATCAAAAATCTCTGCATCCCAATTGTTTTTAAAATGTGTCTCTTGCAGACAAATCAAATCCAAATCTTTTATCCTTTCAAAAACTATCGACACTTTTCGAAAATGCTTAATGGATCTGCAATTTAAACTGGAAAAAGAAAAGAAATTTGGCAGATCCATATTGACTCTCTTTCATATCAATTTAAGGCATGTAAAACAAAAAAAAATGCACGTTCACATTGCAATGTTTGGCTTTTTGCCACTAATCACATCTGACTCTTCATACAACCGCTTAACACCTGTAACGCGAGAAGATATATCAGACGATGTGCTTACTGTTCTCACCTTTCGTAACATAATGTGTTCTCGCACAAGAGTCTGACAGTCACCATTTAAGTTTAAACTGCCAGGACGCCAGGTAACTCTATTTTGAGCTCGATTATCAGAGTGTCCACGGCCGCAGCTCCAAGGCCCCGGCCCAGGTACAGTCTCAACCAATAGACCCTCTGTTGACAATAGTGTGCGCCCAATCACATCACATTGTTGTGCTCGTGCAAAACAAATCGTATAAATTAATTCGAAAACGATACACAAATAATGTAACGTTGTGCCCGGCCAAACTATCTGACTATGTAAAAATTTTATTGATTTAGGATCGTCTGTTCCCCAAACCTTCTCTTCGATATCTTTGCGACCACTGAATCTCGCCTTCCACACTGCGACAAATTTTTCAGGAGATGAGAAAGACTCGCCCCAAACAGATACTGGATTGTCAACATGGAAATTCGAGAGACGATAATTGCTTGGATGTTTCGAATCAAAAAATGTTTTAACGTCTTCACCCTCAGGGTGAAATGGCGGAGACATCGATCGTTTCAAATGCAAATATCTATACCAAGCAGAAAAATTGAGAAAAGATTTCCCGGATTCTGGCAGTTTAGTCAAATCCAGCTTTCCATTGATGACTAAAGCTAATGGTTCTCTCACAATAATATCATTGTTAATGCTGGACTGAATATTTTTGATTAACCCCATAATAAAGTTACTGATATCAAGAAACTGCTTGTTTGTATTTAACTTGCTGCGATCCTTGTCTATCCCGGCTTTCATTTGTTGCCGTTGTTGTTGTAATTGTTGTTGTTGTATTTGTTGTTTCTGTTGCTGCTGTTGTTGTGACTGTTGTTTGGGTTCTTGCTCTTCTTGTTGTTGTTTAGCTGAGTTCGTGTCCACTTCAGTGTTGTTCAAAGCAGGAAAATCAACACAATCTAATTGTTCATGTCCAAATTTATAACATGATTTGCAATACCGACCCATACCCGGGTACCATGCCCGAATTATAATATATCCGCGCCTAAAATGAGGATCGCACCATTGGAGCCGAGGAGGTATTTTATAGTCGCGGCGGATCTGGACTAAGAAACTTCGACCACTTGAGATGTATTCACTTCCTCGATGCTTGATGAAACGACCAGGTTGCAAGCACTGAATATTTTGAGCAGCTAAGAACGACTGTAGCGCTTTATCCGGAACTTCAAAGGGGACGCCATATAGATGTAAAGTTCGAACAATAAAAGGAGATTGCAATGTTGCGTCGCGAGGAATTTCTAGAATTACCTCCGAGTCCCCAATTTTAATTGATTTACCCGCTGCTATAGATGCAATGTCCTTGGATGGGAAAATAATTTTAACACTATTACTAAACTTCTCACCACCCTGGACAGTGAAAACCTTATTAACAGCGTTCAGCACTTCTACGCACGTTAAGTTATTAAGACCATGATATTTAAGATTAGTTACATAGAGTGTTCTAGACCGTAATAAGTTCGCATAGTCCCCTTTTAATTCATTTGCATCATTATTACCCTCGACGTCGTAATCCTGATTGTGATCAATTGCTGCCGTGTCCATTGGGGTTTGTGGTTGATCAGTTAAGGTGGAAGTCTCCTCCGACAAAATACTGCCGCCTCCAGCAATACCAATGACATCGTGATCACTGGTTGTAGGCATTATTTAATATAAAAGTAAATATTAATGCCCTGATATTGATAATATTCTCAAACCAATGAAAAACAAAACATATTATCAATACTAAGACCCATGTATAGAACAGGACCGTATCGTTTTCCGGAGGTGCTATAATAGAGTCAGTTTAAGCTTTAGACTATTTTTTGCTTAGGCTTAGGAATAGGCTCATCCATACGCTTAGATTTAGGCTTAGGAATATGCTTATACTACTGTTCCGGCCCTGTTGTATACATGGACCAACACTGGGGTACGACGAAGCACGCTATTTATTTTCACAATGTTTTAGCGCTGACAAAAGTTTCTTTTGAACATTTTCCGCCCATTAAATTTAAAAAATGTGCTAAAGATACGGGAGCATTTTACAAAAATTAAGTGATAGACCTTAATTTGACATTGATTTAATGCCAAAACAAGACTCACGTTTCAAGTCTTGTCCTACTATTAGCGTGCCAAACCGCGATTAAATATAAAACGTTCGCTTTATCATAAAAGTTTAACACCAGACAAGTTCGAGGCAACATTTAAACGTTCCGCAGTTAGTCTCATTGACTCTTCTTTAAATGCTATCTTGTTAGCTTTCTTTTCGATTCTCCGCTGCTGAAAAAGAAATTGTTCTACGCAATTATAATTACCGATCACTTTCAAGAAAATAGGGAACATCAGGGTTTACATCACATCACCGTTTTGCCCGAATTGTTAGTTCATTCGAAATTTGGTACTAATAAATAATTTGTAATGTGTGTGAAATAAAACAGTCAAGATGCATATCGCAATGGCACCTCTGCTACAACACATAATACCTCCACTAAGTTCACAAAGATTTTCAACACAGCCCGAAGTTGGGTTTCCAAAAATAATCGAAATACATATTCTACGTTAACTTGTATATGAGCACAATGTCGAAAAGACGTGAAATAGCAAATTTTAGTGCTGTACTAAGTCGATAGACATTGCTAACACGCATACCCCGAAATCAAAATTTAAAATTTATTCGGTCATTTAATCGCTAGGATCGGCTATTGCAATGCTTAAATTTCAAAAAACGGTACTATTCTCACATTACCAAAACGCTTCAATGTTTGTTAATTTCACCCCTTAAAAACAACACAAACGTAATAGCTTACCTTTCTCTCTTCCTTCACTGCATTTTTCCGAACTTTCTTGTCTCCCAGCGATTCGTTTTTCGGCCTAAACGTTGATGCTTGACTTTTTCCAGAAATACCAGTTGCCATTGTGCGCTGATCAAAACCTGAGGGTGGGACTTCACTTTCTAAGTTCAGCTGTTCCACTGGCAAAGTTTTAGACCTCAGCACCCCAACTGGCAAACCAGTTTTAGGATTGACTTGAAGAGCAGGAGCTTGATTTAGACTTTTTCGACGTTTACCGTTTCCGGTGGGCGCTTCTTTGATTAGGGTTGGATGATTATACATATTGGAGTATGTTGCTGAAATACAAACAATGAAAGTCATACAGTCACGGTCAGAATCAAGTACTTAGTAATCGCGGTTGCGCCTGTTATTACTGCATTTTACAGCTATTGCACACTTTTCTCCACAATACCCTCAGGCACAGGTAAGCCTTTTTATGCCAAGTATAAATGAGGGGGACTCTACAATCATCGATCTGACATAGTACATAAAGTGACCTTGGTTTTAATTCACCGAAAAAACTCCAGTACAGTCGTGTCAACACAGTACTAAATTTATCTTTCTACCGCAAAAAATGTTGAAATGCTTGCACGCAACCATGGGATACATTAAAAATATAAAACTATCACGAATAATTAGAAATACCGAGTAGCCCGACCCAGTGTACTTTGCTACCCAATTCGACCTTACACAAAACTGATTCGCAATCCCATTTATCTTGTTTCCCTGCGTTTTCTTCGTCGACCATGACTTGACACATTTCTTCCACTTGGCGCTCACTGAGTTGTTTAGATAGCTCCGCTTGATCCGCTTGAGGCTCGGGTACTGCAAACCTATAGAAAACAAAAAGACCAATGCAAACTACAGGGTTAGAATGTATAATAATCTAAGAGTTATCAAGAATGTCAAAACTAAAGACAGCAAACACAACATAATAAAACAAGGGTGGGGTGCTTCATGATTGCGTTAGGCAATAGAAAGCTTAGAAAGTAACATCTAGCAGACACCGAACGTTAGCGCAGATGATTTTGCGCAAACACAACAGATGATTTTGAAAACAGAAATTGCGTGTCAACCCAGGAAGCTTCGCCATTGATCTGTGGAATCGCTGTCCGGTAAGTCTCGAGCTCATGGAGTGCGAAATTTGAAGTTAGTTAGTAGCTACCTAATTATTTATCTGTTTTATTTGTATTTATAACAATTTGTTCAAATTATTCGCACCAAAAAACGCTTTAGTACTAAAATCAACTCACTTGTAACCTTAAAATATGCTATACACTTACTTGTTTTGAAGACCTATAAACGTTAAATTCAGATTCCACGTACCCAAAAACCTTTGATTCAAATTAGGCTCTAGCTAATGAACGGCTGAGAAATTTTGGTTTTTACCTCGAGATTGATTCGACGTTTTTAAATTGCTCACAAAGACTTGCAATCCGGTTAGAATTTGGATCCTCATGACCTTGAATAGGTTCTGGCAAAAAGTCATCGTCCAACTCGCCAATTTCTTCATCGTCATATTGTTCATAGAACTGCAATAATCAAAAATACAATACGCCTATCAAATTGCATTATTCTAGGCTTATATACAATTAAAGCAGAAGGTTTGCACCTAATGTCTGTTAACTATGACGGTTGGCGTCCGTATTTAACTAAAACTCTAGGTGACACTTGGGTCCAAGTGGATAAAACTGCCAATCACCGCAAAAAATGGCCAAAGCTAACAAAATGTACAAAATCATTAGATCTGGCTGGTACATGATGTTGTCTAAACTGACGTAACGTGTTGTTACGTATCGTAAAAATCTGCAGTTTTTAGCCCGTTATAGTCAAACACCCGACTAAACCTGAAAATAAAATTAAACACTCGTAGTTGAAAAAAACTACATATTATATTGAGTGCAGTTTAAACATACTTACTTTTTTAATCAGTCTAGTTAAACAGCCAAGCTTATAAAGAACAATTTACCTTTTTCTACTTGCCCAGTTGAACTTGCAAGCTTATAACGCATGTTCACACGTTTTAAGTGAAAATAAGCACTACACCACATTTACTTGGAAAGTTAAGTTCTTCGAAAACTTAGCACACTATGATCCGCAACACTTCATTGTATAGTAAACCCGTTGGTATAAGAGACTAGCCTTATTGTCACAACTTACACAACTACATACTAATTGTTGAGTAGCTAAATAATTCGAAAGTGTTCCAACTGCAAAATGCTATTTAAATGTCTCATGCCCAGCACAAACACTTATAAAAATGATATATTCCCCAACCTATCTGCTATAGCTGGCATGGCTAATATCTAAATTAGTTAGTAGTTAGTTTTGCGCTCAAAAACCCTTTAGTGCTGAAATCAAATCACTTGTAACCCTAATAATCAGTGAAACAATTTAAAAAGCCCTAATCTAGGCTTAACCAATTAAGCTAATATGTTACTTAAACTAGAAAATCAATCCTAAATGAAATAGAATGTTTCAGTTATCATAAACAACCAACCTTTTCAAATATTTGGTCGACCATTTGAAGTCCCATAGTTCGATGCATTACCGATGAGGTTAGCGAATACTCGGTGAACCGTGATTTTGTTTCAAAGCCATCGTGTTCTAATTCGTTTACCTCCGGCAACATAACTCCCATCTCGGGGCCCTCTGTAGATATGTTGCCTTCTTCAGAACACGATGAGTCGGAATCAGAACGAGATACCTGACTATCATTAACTTGCGCTGGCATAGTTCTATTGGTGTTTTCATTTGATGAGCTATCGCTTGCAACAAACTGCGATATCTCTGTTGAATTTTCTTCGCTAAGATGCATACTTTTCAAAAACCTTGAAATAAAAATAACAGCTGCTTGATTAACAATTCCTTGATTATCAGTGGTAAAAACAGAGCCCAGATAACTGCAACAAGAGATAAGTTGGTCTTATTTCTTGTACAATAATGTGACATTTGATCGAAATTAAGTCCAAATTTCAAATTAGAACTTGGCAATCACTTTGATATCAATATTTCAATTTAATTTTAAAGGGTGTAACATCACCTTTCTTACAATTTGACGCGATAAAACGAAATTAGCAATGATTTGTAAGCAGCTAGGTGCAATTATCAGAATTCGGCATAATGTACGAACATAAAGCTCAAAGGTATGTGTTAAACTCTACCGGACATTAATTTTGTTAAATACCGGAATCTTGTGAGCCGGATAGTAATTTTTTCACCTTAACTGGATGTTAACCGGATATAGCGGATATTCAGTCGATCCCTGCAGTTACACACATAAATGTTAGAACTGTAATTTCCTGACTTAGGAGTTTTACTTTTAACTGTAATAGTAACCAAAATTTTCAACTTAAGATCATGCCAATACTGCGCCACTTACTAACCTTTGCATAGTTTGTTCACTCGATTCGTTAGTTTCTGGTTGCATCACAGAATCGTTACTGGCGTCTTTATCGCCTTTCGCAAGTTCCACAAAATCATCTTCAAGCTCATTGCCCGGAGCTTCATAATCAAAATCGTCATCCAGAGCTGCCATAACGTCTGGATCCCAATCCAAATGTAAGCCTAAAATTGAAATTCAGCTGTAAGCAATCAACTAGGCACACTGACATTTGATAAATCATGACGCTTATCGATACGCACAAAAAGCTTACATCAGTACAGAATATATACAAACACAATAGCAAAAAAGACAAAAAGTGTAAATACAAATGAACAAATCAAAAAAGATATGTCAAAATAATAAAAATACCAGTATCGGTTATAGCCCGTTCCAAAACACCAGTTTCGCGTTCTACACAAGACTCGAACACAGATGATGATAAATTAATGTTGGATGAAGTCTAAACTCAAAAACACAATCGTTATTTATAATTACTATCCAGATTTATACGAGTTTAACCAGAGGCGCCGTATTTCTCGATTTGCACTATGAACATCCGCATAATATTTACAGTCCTGCCACTAGGAATTCTTAGCAGAGGCAGCTGGCACATTTCTACAGAAGGCGAGGAAAATTTTCCGGACATACTAAATTTTTACTGCTGCGAAAAATCTTGGCCAGTTGTACGTAACAAACTATATCTGACATTGTTCCAATGTTGTTTATTTAACGTTTGCTTCAACAGTGTACACATGATATTATATAAGGGAGTGTATCGTTGCAGGTTGATTTTCAGTAATTTGAACATTTTAATTTTGTAACAAAATTGTAACCTAAGCGTAAGCCTAAGCACTACTATTTAGGGGTTGAATCTTAAAAATCATAAAAAATTATATTTTAAGCCTTGTGCTGTATAACGAAAACTAATTTTAGGACACAGTCACAACGTAACAAACTATTCCTCCACAAACTTGAACACCAATTTTCCACCAACGCTTACAGGCGTGAACTAAGATAACACAAGAACCTGACATGAACTAAAACATGCTCGCTAAGCCTTGTGAGTTGTAAAGGTTTGGAACGTGTCAATTCCCACAGAAAAAACTTTTAAGTAATAGCATTGATGTCAACAGAAAAATGCATTTTCACCTACTGGAATATCCAACGGTACGATTTTTCCATCGGTACTGATTCTAAAGCGCTCCTCGACAGGCTCCAGTGATGCTACCTAAACAAAAATATATTGTCAATACTTTTCATCGAAGCTTTTATCAAACAAAATACGAAGCATGCCTATTATTACTTTAACATTATTACTTATCTCGATCCCTCATTGCATAGCAATTCCATTCCAATTCTAAATAATATTTGTCGTTCCAATATACTCAGAATCTACACGTTAATGCTGAACAAATTTAAGATTTCTGCGGGGTAATATATACGTACATAGTCCAGTAAATATTGTTTAAAGTAAATCACGTAATAAACATTACATCCGCACTTACTTCGTTCACATCTCTTAAATGTTGCAAATAGTCGTAGTCATCATCAAAAAATATTCCGTATTTAATCTGTTCCTCCCGAGAATTGTTATCCGAATTTTTCTGAAAAAGAAGAGTAAAGTCAAAGACGTAGCTAAGGGGGGAAACAGTCGAAATTGTTACCAAAAAATAAAAAGCGGTAAAATATCACCGAAACAAAATGAAAGTTGATCACAGACGCCCAATATATATCAGGGTACGACCGGATATCCGGCTCCGGCTGCGGCAAAAAATCTAATACCCGGCTCCGGCAAAAAACCTAATGCCCGGCTCCGGCTCTGGTATTTTAACTTGCCGGATATTATTTTTAAAAACTTGACAGAATTTCCACCGGTTCGTATTCATGCCAAGTACCATCAAACTGTTTGACTTACTTTTACATATTTTTTCTATCACACATGTACAGTAAATGTTTGCATGTGACCGTGTATGTTCACAATTGTTATTGGGTTACAATAACGCTAAAAAACCAGATACAGGTGACGAGTGTTAAGAATGGGTGTACCAAACTATATCTCAGCATATTTCTATTATTTTTAACGCTAAGCCTAAACTTCAGCGTAAAAATGTGCCTATAACTAAGCTTACGCCTAAATGAAAATAATAGCCTTAATCAGAGCGAGGGATGAGCGGAGCCTTGCCATGAAAAGTCTCGGTCTCAGTCAACTTTTAGTCATCACCGAAAGAAATAAAAATTTCAAAACAAACTATTTCTTATATTTTTCCGCAGTTTTTTGCGTTTTTTAGTTTTTTGTGTTTTCAGAAGACATGCTAATAATTATTGCATAAGTATGAAAATTCACAGATTCATAGCGAAATTTTATTCATCAGGCCTTACTTGCTTCGACAATATTAAGTTCTGCTTTTTAAAGGTTCACCAGCATTTGCTGAATCCTCGACTTCTAGTGTCGGTTCCAAACCACCGAGACTCAAGAAAACGAGACCTGCCAAATGCCGGGCCTTAGCGAGGCTGAGACCGAGACTCCCATCCTTGATCTTAGCCACTTTTGTTATATAGTACCTCCGAGAAACTGGATGCCTCTAAAAAGAACACGGGCCAAACAAATATTGCAACTAACCGCAACGATACATAAACATAGAATAGTATAATACGGACGTTGTTAAAGTGTTAGAAATGCATCGGCGTGAGATGTTAAACTTTGCCACGTAAACACTTTGCGTGCCTTCAGCCACAGAAGGAATAATTATAAGATACGTTCTGATATTTGAATGCAATCTAGCAGGGTTTCAACAGGAACTAAATTTTGCCGGAACAGGAACAAGAACAGGAATTGCGTTTTTTGCAGGAACCGGAACAGGAACCGGAATTTGAAATAATTTTCATCACCGAATTACTGTTGGACTTTTCAGAAAACTTCACCAAAAACGGATTAAGCAAACTTTGAGCTATCTTACAATCAAGTTTTGTAAAAACACAACAGAAACAGTTTATTAAAAATTGAAGTTTTTGGAAAAACACTCATGTCGAAATTACAATTTTTTAAAGACAAAGTTTCCAATGTTTAAATGACTAGGCATAATTTGCCACAAAACCGAAAAATCCGGTTCCTACATCTTTAAATGCAGGAACAGGAATTGAATTCTTGCAGGAATTCCGGCCGTAAGTCGTTTATTAGCTACAGGCTAATTTGCATAATTAATTAAGCCTAAATTAGGACTTTCTACATTATTTCACTAATTATTACAGTTAGAAGCAATCTAATTTTAGCATTGAAGGGTTTTTGGGTGCGAGGAATAACCGGAAGTAAATTTTGTCGGAAGTGGAATCGGAATCAAATTTTTTTGTCGGAACCAGAATCGGAATCGGAATTTAAGTTTTAGTAATTATATCAAAAACTAAAGTCTATTATTTTTGACTTTTTGTTAGCTGACTGTATTAGCGATCTACTAACCTGTAAAATTATGATATTAATGGAGGCCTGCCAATTCTAAGAGCAGCCTGTCAATTCTCAAAGCACAGGAACAACGTGGCCTTAAGTTTAAATGCAGTTAAGCATTTTGAGCATTTCAAAACTTAAATATGCAGTCTTATGAAATCAGAAATAGCAGGACCCAGATTTTTAAAAATTCTGCAATTCAATGGAGCGTCGTTTGCACTACAGTAAGGATACTGTTGAACCAAATATCTAACTATATTTGAGAACATAGTGGGGCTAACATCACTGCTTGCCGCTATGAAGTAGAATTTTAAGTTTAGACTTTGTTATTCGTTTAAAGGTAGAGCTTATAGTTTTGAATTGCAGTCACATTTTGACAGTCAGCGAAATAATTTACTCTGCTACTGAGAATGCTTACTAACAAAAACAAACAGATTTGCAAACAAACGAAAAAATAGGCAAAATTTAAGTTCAATCAGTTTAAAAACTCATAACCGAAAAATCGGAATTCTGGCATTGGAATAGAAGCCAGTCAGAATCAGAGTCGGAACCCAAATTTTTTCGGAATTTTAGCCGGAATCGGAATTTCGTTGGAACCCTACTAATTTGCATATTAGCTTAATTGACGACAAAATTAGGACTTTTTAAATTATTTCAATAATTATTAGGGTTTACTGAAGTTTTTTGGGTGCGAGGAATCTGAATAAATTGTTTACAAACCTTTAAAACCGATTATCGAATAGTTAGCTAATAGAAAATTTGCATATATAAGCATAATTGGTAAGCAAATTGCTTACAAACCTCCAAAACCGATAAATGAATAGTTAGCTAATAACTAATTTGAGTATTACCTTAATTGCTTACGTGTGTTTGAGCTTCGCTCAATAAATGTAGTCCCACTACGACTGGTACATATTATATATACTGGCCTTGGCCTCTACCTGGGGTCAAAATTTGAGAAGGGCATTTTGAGAACTAACTCCCCCCAAATAGGTTGACACAACAACAATTTGGGGAAGGCGACCTGAGTTGGCCGCGCCCAAAAATTGAGGAAAGGGTGCTGCCCCCCTCAAATTGTCGCGCATTTTTAATATTTTGATAGCAGCAGGTTACTCTTTCAGGCTTACAAAGGATCTGTACGTCGTTGATCCAATTGATATTGTTGTCGCGAGAACTGTGCTCTACGTCCCTAAGGGGAATATGTAGAAAAATCAGCGAGTCAGAATAGAGTGGGCCCTTGAGTATTTGTGGATCCAATTTGTGTACCGGAACGGCAACAAAGACGGATCGATTATTGGAATCATTTGCAAAACGTGTCGCCAAGTTGCTGCCACTAAGCGAAAAGTTGACATGAGCAAGTTATGTGGACGAGCGATGGTTTTGTCAACAAAGCACATACGAACTGGGAACGCAAAATTGGTGGCTCCAGTCTTTTGGCATGCAGCCGGTGGTCCATTTCAAAGGACAACATGCCTCACAACAATCGATTCAAGAGCTGACCTACCGCCTTCACTTGGCGTCGATGTACGGTCTCTATTTTTAAATCACTTGTTGTTGTGAACACCACGAGAACATAACGTTCGGTATTATGGTCGATTTGGCGTCTACTGAGAGGACACGTTAGTGGCTCGCTGTCTGCGTGCGGTATGTTTTGAATCACAAAGCAGACAAAATTTGCGAACGTTTGCTTAAATTGGCACGGGCATCGAAAAAGACAGATGCTATCCTGGCGCCTATCGTTGATTACATCGAATGGTTCAATGTCCTCACGGAGTCGTTCTGTGCACTTTGCCCTTTCTTTTTCCGCGCCTAATGGTCCGAAAACATCGAATGGTTCAACGTCCTCATGGAGTCGTTGTGTCCAATTTGCGCGTTTTTCTCCCCGCCTAATGGCCCGATGAAACTTCTGTCCAAAAACTCTCCGTCCTATTGTTCCGATATTAGTGCAAACTGTCACATTCGAGAACACAAACCAAGGACCACTGACTGACGTTGTGGCTCAAACCAGGTGGCAACAATGGTTAGGATTCGGATTCGGCAACAATTTCTGATTCGGATTCGGCAAAAATTTGTGGTTCGGATTCGGAATTGGATTCCGTTGTGATAAAGCCGAATCCAAAACCGAATCCAACAATGTTCGGCAATATTTTGTTCATTTTTAAGCAATAAAGTTTTGATAAACTTAGCACTGGATTCGAATTGGGAAAAATTGTGGATTCGATGCCATCCTGGCTCACACCGCATTCAGCTTGCAGCAAAACAGACCAGCAAACAGTCCAAATTTTTGTTCGATCACTACGAAGTCACAAAAATGCTCCGTTTTTCACGATGTCACCAGAGGTGGACAAGACGTTCAAGGGGGGTCAATGAGCCGTAAATAGGAAAGCGAACTGGACTTCTTAGCCAAGGAAGGTTCGCTTCACAGGGCTATGGCGATGACGGTCTTACATGTTCGACATACCGCTACTGACGCCAACAGCAAACGTTGCTTTAAAACGATACATTCTTATCCCCGTCATCCAATTAATGACATCAACAGAGGTGATAGGCAAATAGCTGAGCGAATATCAAGGCTCCATTGACCGATGTGTTATTGTACAAAAAGCACTTCGTGAAGGTCGATTTGTCGAGTTTCTGCAACCCAGTGATCAAAGTTTGCACGAACTGTTCACCGACACAGACGAACAAAAATCCGGCGCACCAAATGCGTTCATGGAACAATTCGCCTCTTATCTTTTACCCAACGATCGCAAGCAGCTAAGACGGTTTCGTGTGTTATCCGTAGAAAATATGTCTGTAGATGTTGACGGAAAGACGATTTGCGAACGTTAGCTGCCGATGCGAAGCAAGATCTAGTTGACTTGCCAAAGTTCAACGTCGATGTGAAGCAACAAGCAAGATCTTTTTAACTTTTATGGTAAACCAACGGAATATGTTGCACGTTGTAATGGACTATGGGGCGCGTATTTGTAGCAGGACCACTGGGCATAGCCGACCAGCTTCGTGACCATATCAATCAACTGGAGTCGAAGATTTAAATATTCTTGCAGACACCCGTGAGGGTCTGGACAGCAAAGACTCTGCTACTCCGACCGCTGAAAACCAATGCTCCGTATTTACGCGACCGGCTCCTACTGCGACGCATTGTTAAAGCGTATTTAGAACAAATAAATAGATAGATAGATAACGTAGAAAGAGGATATGACGCCACTGTGGGCGTTCGCGTAGACAAATTCAAAACATTGTCCATAGCGACATCATACGACCTTATATACTCTGTGTGTCACTCTACATTAACCTTTAGACGTTCTGTTTCAACAATAAAATTATAGATTTTCCTTATATCAAGAGATCTAATTTCTCTAACAGCTAACGTCTTCCTACCAAGAAATTGCTCGCGTTTGTCTTTCCACCGCTTGCATACGCATAAAAAGTGCTCAGCGGTCTCACTTACATTGCATTCTGAACAATTTTTATCTTGAGCTACTCTCATTCTAAATAAGTGATAACTTAACCAACAATGTCCTGATAAAATCTGAATACATTGTCTAAGTTTTTCTTTATTAAGCTTTAATAAAAATCTACTTCTTTTTATGTTTGGTTCTTGAATTATTGATCTTGTAAATCTACAGATTTTCTGATTTATCCATCTATATATAAATTTTCTGTGCATCCACGATGTAATTCTTTAGCGAACCTCCCGCTTACATATAGGCAGTACCGGTTCTGGTCCTATAAATCGTCTACCTGATCCACGCCTTGCTAATTCATCCGCTAAGTCATTACCGACGCATAAAAAGTGCTCAGCGGTCTCACTTACATTGCATTCTGAACAATTTTTATCTTGAGCTACTCTCATTCTAAATAAGTGATAACTTAACCAACAATGTCCTGATAAAATCTCAATACATTGTCTAAGTTTGTCTTTATTAAGCTTTAATAAAAATCTACTTCTTCTTATGTTTGGTTCTTGAATTATTGATCTTGTAAATCTACAGATTTTCTGATTTATCCATCTATATATAAATTTTCTGTGCATCCACGATGTAATTCTTAAGCGAACCTCCCGCTTACATCTAGGCAGTACCGGTTCTGGTCCTATAAATCGTCTACCTGATCCACGGCTTGCTAATTCATCCGCTAAGTCATTACCGATTACATTTGAATGACCCGGTACCCAACCCACACTAGTAAAAATTCATTTAATTGTGACAGTTCTTTAATTGCTATTCTACACTCGTTAACTATTTTAGATCTAATTTTGATACTATGTAAAGCTTTCAGTGCTGCCTGACTGTCCGAAATAATGAGTATTCTTTTTTCAGCAGTCTTCCTTCCTGTTAACTCTTCAGTGCATATTTTGATCGCAAGGATTTCTGTCTGGAAAACTGAAACATACTCTCCTAGTGATCGGCTAACCATGAAGTGCTCTGGGAAAATTCCAGCACCTGCTAATTTCCTTGCTGCACCTTGAACGACAGAGCCATCTGTGTAGCATACTATATCGTCATTCCTTTGAAAATCTCTTATAAAATTATTTCAAAATGCTCTAGATGGAAACAACACATTCCATGTCGGTTCATCTATTATTTCACCTGACATGTTATCTGAAGGAAAACTGAGCACATCAAGTTGATTGATCTCAGCCGAGTAATCTCGATGTCCTTAAAACCCCTGTCGACGTCGAATGTGGAATGTGTATTTCAACGGTGCGGCTGACAAATACAATGCGTTGTGCGAGTCGAAACGATGACACCGTCACCAAGCTAATCACAATTATTATTGAAATCGAACAATTCGAAACGTTTGCTACCGATTTGGCGACAATAATATGGGAGAAGTACAAGCCGCAATGGGAGCCGGATGTGGATTTTTGCCGGAGCCGGATATCGGGTCGCACCCTGATGTATATCAGGGTGCAACCGGAATTAGAATGTACCGGAACCGGAATTTGAAAAAATTACCAAAAACGGAACCGGAAAACACATGCCACCAAAAAATTCATTTTAATATTCTTTTTTGAAATATTATTCCTGAAAAAACCCTAGCTGGAGATAGGTATTCACTATATCTGCTACCTTCGATGGTTTATTTTCGGCGATTGCCAGGGTTTATATACTATACGAATGAAATTACTTATTTGTTGTACTAATGCGGTCATAACGAGTGTTAATTACAAAACCAAAACGGAAAATTGAACTGAACTAGGTAACAATCCTAAATGAGTACATATTGAACTGCACAATGATATATACGTATATATACATACGTACCTACATACGTACATACATACATACATTAGAGTTAAATCCGGGTTTTCGCTTCAATAAATTCCGCGTCCGGGTTCGGGTTTTCATAACATTATTCCGGGTCCGGGTCCGGGTATTGCAAAAACACACGGACAAAATAACCGGAACAAAATTAGCTTAGTGATTTTGTTAACATCCCACGACTACATTCTGAATAGTAACTGTATCGTACCTAAAATAGATTATTTGCACAACCAACACTAACTGTGTGAAACACTTAGGCATACATTAGAAACGAAACACATCCAACATGACTCTTAACACAACTATTGCATGTCGTATGTAAAAGCAAGCTGCATCAGGAACAAGTTGGTCAACAGGCTTCACCTTTGTTGAGTAATTTAACGTAAGCAGATATACTTGGGTTGCGATTAAGAATGCTCAATTAGGAATGGTTGAAACGGTCGGGATACAGAGACATATGCCTCATTTTAAGTTGGTAATTTGACATTTCACTTAAGTTTAGTATCTATCATCTAAGTCAAAGATAGCTTGGTTAACGATTGCTTTAACGTCCAGGAACCTGTGAAAAATGCTATATTAGGCTCTAGCTATAGCTTCGCGAAACACATATAAGTCAACTGACTAAGGTCAGGTTTCTATCACTCACCCAAAATTGTTTAATGTAATCTCGTTGCTAGTCAAAAAGTCCTTCAACTATGTATAAACAGAAATTCATTTGCAAACAATGCGACGAACAGATGCGAAGAAATTGTTACAATTATAAAAGATTCCAAACAAATTTTTAAGCAAACATAAAACACGTACTAATGGTTGTTGTTGTTGTTGTTCGACCAGGACATGCTGTCCTGCTGCATCCGTTCCGTATAAAGGATCACGTTGGCTGCGATGAACTAAGTTAAACGTGACCGCTTTCTTCTTTTCAATAAACTTTTTCTTGTTTTTTCGACCCTATAAAGTTATTTTATTAACATATCGAATTACTCAAAAAATTACATATAGCACGTTAGTAATGCTGTGCTGACAGATCCAATTTATATAATACAATAGTAGTCAATTTTCGGTGTCTCCATATGCAACTTGTAAGCATGAGACATGCTTGACCTGGTGCATATGCAATATATGCAATGCACATTGTATAGTATGCTTGCCGGCAGCATACGGTCGACTTATATATAGTCGATGAAGAAAGCAATTGGCGAGGCGGGCTACGTGACCCAGTGGTAACAGCGTTTGCCTGACACGCAGAAGGTCGCTAGTTCGGAACCACCGGTAACCCGCTTTTGCAGCTGTTTAACAATAAGGGTCTGAAATCCCGGTTCCTACGTAGACTGACACAACTAAGACTAACCATTTATGTTTCTTTGTTCTGATTCATTAATACAGCACAACGTAGTGTACGTGTGAGTTTTAAAGAATTTATCTACCATTTACTTCTTAACAACAAAAGAAAATGGACGACGTAAGTTAAAATAGGATCTAAACTAGTAATTTGGGTTGGGAAGAATTAGTAGTTGCGATATTTTCAAATACGTAATCAAAACTGTAAAACCTTGCCCAATGCAGGCATGGTTCTCTGAACCTTCAGACATTTGCAAACTAGTACCGCATAATATCTAATACCAATAACCATGACAAAGCAGATTTGGAATTTATTTTCTCTACATAAATGAGCTGAAAAGCTGTTACAAATGTTTAATGTTCAATTATAACTCAAATGCATTTAGCACATGTTGCCAGCTGGTTAATGACTTTGTAATTTTCGAGCCAAGAGATACTGAACTTAGAAACGTTGCCCAGGTTTAAACTTTGATTGCGTGAATTTTAAGATAGATGCACGCACATTTCAGAATTAAGTTATCCAAACCTACTTACTAGCTAAGCATATACCCATTGGCTAAACCATAACATAAACATTTATAAGGCCTGTACAAGGCGCTAAAAAGTTTAAGCCATGGGTCAGAACTAGGTGTAGTTCTCCGAAACTGCCTCCGAATTTAGATGAAACCTGACTAGTCCTTCATGTCAGAACAGGGCCGCTTCCATTCATAAGTTATGCAAAAATATCAGGAACACACAGGGAAGCAAATGTACCTCGGACTGGACACCTTGCGACCACGTTGAGCGCAGGCGAATCCAGGTGTTTTGATGCAAAGGTATGTTTTTGGTATTTTGAAAATATACAGTTTTGAAGCGCGTTTTTGGCAATTTTTTTTGATATTTGAAGGGTTACTATAAACCGAAGTGGTGTTTAGTTTTTTGCCCGTATTCGCACAAGTGCGTAGCATACTACAATCAGTTACCAGTTGCTAGGTCCCCTAACAACGGTTTTTAACAAGTTATAGCAGATCCAGGCGATGCCAACTGTCCTTATTCAAAATTTCACAATTTGCAGCTCAAAATAACGCAGACTTCACTAAAACATTGATTTTTGGAAAAATTAAGTTTTCTGCCGTAAGCATGAAAGGGTTTTCAGCAGGCAGGATGGTTAAGTAAATAACGACTTTTAATACATTGCATGACAAACTTTAATATATTCCAGAAATTTTACGTCTTAAATACAAGCAGGTTTAAAGAATCTAAGACTACGATACCCGGACTCCAGATATCGCAATATAATGGACTTGCAGCACAAGATAATTACTTAGCCAACGATTGAGAATAAAGGAACATATCGTGAAAGTAATTATACCGTTACCCCTCGGCAGGATGCGACTGGAAACAAAAACACCGATAGTGCAATAGTGAAAACTAAACCTTAAAGTACTGCTTCATTTAATTTATTTTGTTTCCACATGAGTTTTTCTGGTAAGTGTGTTGATTGGCAGTCCTAATTCTGTTATCTCGAACAAAATTCGCTCTAGTGTATTATAATTTTGGTCATAAACAGCACCGTAATACAGAGCATTTCATAGCATTTGCATGCACGTGGACTAGCGAATGCATTTTCCGATATGCTTAAACTATTGGCGAACTATAGTATCTGAACACGTTTGTTCAGAAGTTTTTCGCAATGGAAATCTGGACTTTTTGTAGCGCGTCGTCGATAGCAAAATCTCTTTTCCGACTTATGTTTAAGTGTAAGGTATTCTTCCTGTTTTGTTACGCAAATAGTGCTCGTGTTTGCTGCTAACTCGGGTTAGTGGGTTTGGCTGTAATATGGCTTCAAGGAAAGATCCTGTTGTTGACATCAAGAATGTGGGTGCATCGTACGAACGCTGGCCAATTCGTCAGGAAATACAACTGTTCTCTGCAATATGTGTTCACAAACCAGTTGGAATTAACCGTCATTTTCACATGTTTTGCATTCACGAATTAATGTCATCGGGTCAAATGGAAAATGCCGGAATGACAACGCATGATGTAAGAGGTTAATACATACTGCACCTACCTTCTACGTATCTGACAGTGTCGGTGACATAAAAATATGGACTTATATTATAATATTCGCTCGTGCAGTGTTGCAAATTTATAGTGTAACGGCCATGTACGATGCACTTTCGGTGATCATTGTGCTTATGCGGATTATACTTTCGCTCAAAAACTATGATTTACCAGGCTATATATGTAATATTTTTTATTTTATAACTATATAACTCATTTGCCCTTTGATAGTGCTGTATATTCTACAGGCATAATTTTATTTCTAACTTGTGAGTTTTTGAATGCGATGCTTTCAGATTTGGAAATACCTCGACAATTTATTCGAAATGAATGCTTTACACGAGGCTGAAATATTACCTTTTTCTAACAAAGAAGCAGATTTCTACCTACCAGAAGGAGAATTTGGTCAACTCATGCATGCTAAGGTACAATGGATTTGTATTTTCATTTTACCATATGTTAGTTATACAAAGCAAAGTTGGATTTACATTGTTTAAAATAACTATATCAGGCTATTTATGCTTCGGAGTAAAAGAACCAGTCGTAGTGGAACTGCATGTATTGGGCGACGCTCGGACATAGTTACTTTTAATCAGGCTAGTTTAACATTCCAACCTTATAAAATACAAACGGACAGTTTAATCCATTTACTTTCCAATTAAGCTATTATGCAACTTATTTACAAACAGGGTGCAACCAGAATTCCGGTTCCGGGATTTGTTCACCGTCCGGTCCCGGTAAATTTTGACCTGACTTAAAATTTTGTCGCAGGAAATTAAGATATTTTACTAAAAGATGACGATAATAAATAAATAGATTTCATTAGTATAGTATGCAAACCTTCACAATCGCCGAACATAAACCATCGAAGGTAGATATCGCTTCCTTGGATTATGAAAATCTAAAATACAGCAGATAAAGTGAATACCTATCTCAAAATAGGGTTATTTCACCAATAATATTGCAAAAAAAAGAAAATTAAATAAATTTTCGGTGGCATGAATTTTTCATTTTATCGGTTCCGGTAAATTGTAATTCCGGTTGCACCCTGGTTATAAGCTAACTATTCGTTGATTGGTTTTGGAGGATTATAAACATTTTATTTTGAATTCTCGCACCCGAAAACTTTTTACTACTGAATTTGATTGCTTCTAAGTTATAACTCTAATAATAAGTGAATTAATTTTAAAAGTCATTCTTTAGGCTTAACTAATTAAGATAATATGCAAACTAGCTATTCGCAAACTATTCAGTTATCGGTTTTGGAGGTGTATAAACAATTTTTTCAGATTTCTCGCACCCAGAAACCATTTAACAACCCGAATAATCAGTGAAATACTGTAAAAACTCCTAATTTAGGCTCATTAGTTAAGTTAATATGGAATTTAGTTATTAGCTAACTATTCAATTATCGGGTTTGGAGGTTTGTAAACCATTTGTTATGACGCCTCCAACCGAAAAACCACCCAGTGGTGAAATTAGATTGCTTGTAACCCAAATAATCAGTTATATAATTTAAAAAGTACTATTTAGGCTTAACCAATTTAGCCAACATGCAAATTAGTTACTAGCTAGAAACAATTTATTGAGATTCGCGTACCCAAAACCTTTTAGTACTGAAATTAGATTGCTTGTAACCATAATAGTTTGTGAAATACTGTAGTTTTAATGTCGGTTTAACCAATTATACAAATTAGCCTGTAAGCTAATAAACGGCTCAAACATTTAAAAACCCTATGCGTGGTTAACACCTCAGGATAATAAACTTTCAAACAAAACAGTTTATCAAATCCGGTACTTAGACTCATGAGATTTTTCGGACGGACACACAGACACCCACATTTCGACCCCCGAATACGGAACATAAAACGTTTCGTGAAACTTCGATCTTCGCTCAATATAAACTTTAAAGCGTAATTACATAATATTATAGGAAGAAGCCAACGTTGCAGAGCAAGCCGAGCCGCTTATGAAACGAAAAAATCGTAGTGGGAGTGCAGCGTCCTTTTGTCCAGCTGATTTGACGCCTGCCTCACGGTCATCCTCGCCACATTCCTTTAGATCAACTCGTTTGAAGTAGGCTAATAGAAGCAATGTGTAAATATAATACCACCAAACTATAAGTATTATTTGCTTTTGCGAATCGTTTATACCGATGTATTGCAATATTTTGCTACGATTACATAAATTTGAAAACTATTACTAAATCGACTTAAATTCTAATTCGCTGAATCAGATCTCGAAAAGTTTACGCTTTATATCAGTGTGCAACAGTAGATTCACCTATTGCTTCAGCTCCGCAAGAATTATTGACAACTTTTCAAATGTTGAGTGTTTAGTGATTTTGATTTTTTTGGTAATATTTCAATGTTTAATTACCGCTGTTACGATTTGTCCGAAAAGTTCTGTAATAAAATTTTGGTATTTCAACGTCATCGATTAAGCACTAGATTTTGCTTCACTCTGGTTCCGTCAAATTTTACGTACCTCTGGTTTCAATATGTTTCACCTACCGTTGTACATACTTTGCCTTTTCCAATAAATTTTGTTATGTGTTCATATGAGGGTAGAAACAGCTGCTGCCTGCGGCTTAAGCAAAAAATCGACCTCTGGCTTTGGTGAAATTTTTGCCGAAGGTTTCGCTAGCTTATTCGTATTATACCTAAGCCAATGGAAAAATTAGTCTGAAGCTTCAGTTTATTCAATTGCAGTTCCGTGAAAAAGAAACACTGTGTAACCCCATATCTGTTTCCGATAAAAATCGGTGTCCGTTTTCGTAATAGAAATGCTTGATATATAAGGTTATTTTAAGTTAATCTTATATCACATAAATATTTTCTATATCATCTGAGACCTACTTTTATGCTAGGATTCGAACTCCAGCGAGTGGTGTGGGAGGCGTTTACTATCACCACTTAGCTAAGATGTTATCTTACCTCTAAGGATTAAAATATCTTAAAATACAGGGAATTGTTTTGTGACTGGGAAATTTTAAAAGGTAAACGCAATGGCTGAAAACGTGCGGCAGAACTAAAATCTTTTAAGTATAGATGGGAAGTGTTAAAAATATGAAGTTGACCGAAAACTTAGAGCCTAAGATTTACTTAAATAAATTAGAAAACGAGACGGCAGTAATTAACAACACTACAATAGCGTCATGCTGCATTAATCTATGTATTAAAGCTGGTGCTCTACACATCCGTATTTTGGGCAGCGTTCCATCAGATATTTATATCCATATGCAAACTTGCTTCTATACTTCTAAAAATTCTAAAGATAAATAGATTTTCGTCTACTTTTTCTTTGTGTTGTTCTTGCAGACGAAGTCCGTTTCCTTCATGCGTATATTTTAACATGAAATTGTATATAAAGCAGGCATCAATTTGTAACGATTTTCCACTCAGATGGTGGATACCGTGATCTATCATTCCTACCGGACCCACACACGTAAAAAATTGTATTGAATTGAATACAGAATTATTAAGTACATACTTGCTTGAACAAATCCTTCTAAACATATGCCAAAACACAGTGTGTTTTAATAGAGTTGCACATATGTGCGACTACAGATTACTAGCACGTATTATAACAATTTTATAAATCACATAGTGGCATTATGTATATACAGCCAAATCTAAACAACACAAGCATTGTGAAAATAGTAATCGCTTTTCCATTAAAAAGCGTAACGGTACGGAGGTATTTAATGCTCAGGGTATTATAAAGGAAATTAGGCAACAATATAGTATACTTTTTGAGTCTTAATGTATAAATGTGAAATTACTGAATAAAATGTTGGTCGCATGTAAATTATCGCTGGTACCTGCCGATCAGAGCGTTCAAACTGGCGACCAATTACGATGTTGAATTTAGATTTTGATTTATATGCAAAAGTTTTAGCAACCCGGTTACAAAAATGTATCGGAACCATAGCACATACAGATCAAAGTTTCGCTGTGCCGGGAAGACAAGTTTTGGGTTGCATTTTTCATGTTTAAACCGTTTTAGATTACGCCGATTACGCTGTTTCAAGAATTAGATTATATGTTATATGGCTAAGTTAACCTGGGTTCGATTTGCCGGAAAACTGGAAACATCCCAGGATACTATATCAGAAAGTTAAGTTTGAAAATCCCTCCGCGGACTATCATATTTTATGGTAGAATATACACAAAATCTATGTAATATTTGTGCATGTTTAATTTCTTTATATGTATTATCGTCATCATGTAGGTTGATATGAAATTGAATGTACTCATCATGAGCTTTTAAACTTAGATAGACATTCTCTATCTTAGCTCAAATTTAGGTGGTTAAGATTGCCAAATATAGATTAGAAAAATGTGAATCGATTGATGTTTCTTTTAAGATTAAGGAAACATTAAGTTGGCGAAGAAGCTTTCAGCAATAGTGATATTGTAGAACACATATTACAATTAGCAGTAGAAGAATTTTTCCAAACTTTTCGGGTGTAATGTTTTTACCCAACTCATCTTCGAAACAGCTTTATAGCTTTACGGATGAATGATACTTAATATTTGAGTAAAACTGAAAGCAGAAGAAAATGATGGGGAAAGTTCTTTTATAGACATGCAATTGTATCTGAGGAAATCTTGCTTGCGGTCAAAATGTAAGTTTACAGAAGGAAATGTAAGAAGTGTGAATTTCTTGTTGAGACACAATGGTTTTATTTACAAATAATGGCGCATGCCATTTCGCTGAAGTGTCGGTTGCTATTGATGTGAGGGAAAATAACAATGTGGTCATGAACTGTTTGCGAGCCTCTAATTGTTAGTACAAATTGTGCCCTATGTTGTACAAGACAGCTCCGCGTAAAAATCTTTCAATGGAGAATTAATTTAAAAATATTCATACGGTTCTTCACGCGGAAAACTAACACATGTGATACCATGATTGCCAGAAAATGTCTAAACGAAAGCCAGTCACTGATTTCGATTCCCTGGTTATGCTAGAAAAATAGTGGTCAAAAATAAATTTGCTTAATCTTATTCTTATCCGGCATAAACTTCGAAAAACAGATTCACTTAAAATTTTTCGGCGACTCGTTTACGTTCTCAAAACTTAACAAACACGTAGATTTAGTATATTACTTTTGCAAGACTAAGCTTATGCTTTGCTTATACGCTTACGGCAGGGTGCAACCGGAGATGAAAAATTCCGGAGTCGGAGGCCACCGAAAGTTGCCGGAGCCGGAGGTGAAACGAAATTAGGTAGTAAAAACGATTTTTAATAGTTAATTTTAGCCAACATCTGCAGTATGTTGATAAGCTGTTTGGTTTTTACGCAAATTTTCTGCGAAATTTCGGAAATTCCTTCCTGAAAATTGTGACAAAAGTAAAACGAAAGGCGCTAAATGCATTAAGTGTGTAAAATTACACAAAATTTTACTACCGAAATTGCCGGAACCTCCGGCAAAAATTCTACCGGAGCCGAAGGTAGACCTTCGGTTGTACCCTGGCTTCAGGGGCGAACCGAGAGGGGGGCCGGGAAACCGTGCCCCCCAATCGGGATTAGTTTTGTGTGTCAACTTATATTAGATACAAAATGCGCCTAACTTAACAGTCACTTCGTTCGTGAGGTTGTTAATTTTGTTCAATTTTCAAAAAAACTTTGCCTATGGCGCTGTTCAAAGGAAAACTTTATCGCCTAATTTCTTAAACTAATCAGCTTAAAGCTCAGAAACGTTTTGAGACTCTAATACAGAGGGATTTAATACTGAACAAATGTATAGCATCTCGGTCGCGAATTCTTCAACTCACTCTAAATAGTAGCTACGAGATTTCCTACACTGTTTAACCTCTAAGCCAAAAGTACGCCAACAAAGACCCTACACTGAAGTTTTATACTAGAATTAAAGCTAAATAGCGTGTAGGTTCTCGCTCGCGATATTTTCTTCAAATCATGTTTACGTAACGAACAATTTGGTTTGGCCCAGTTTACCCAGCCCGTTGAAAATTGAAAGGACATAAAAGAACTCTGAAATTGGGTCGGAGCCGACTATGAAATCGTGACCAATCTCATATGTCACACCCACGTCAAAAATTTAGATGGGTCACTGTTAAACGGTTCTAATTGCACTTTTGGTGGAAACCTAACGCACGAATCCGGCCCCAATCCAAATTTCTCGGCACACCACTGCTTACGATTAAACTTGCGCTTAATTAACCCTTTCTCACATGAATATTTTCTATTTCCCCTGAGACCTACTTTTATGCTAGGATTCGAGTTCCAGTGACTGGAGTGGGAGGCGTATACCATCACCGCTTAGCTATAGGAGCTTGACGCTCGAGCTCGAGGGGGCTCTCACGTCTTGTGGTGATTTAGTACTATGTATACGTGTGGCAATTGTTAAACACGGTGCGATAGATACTATTCTACGTATATACACTGCGCTGAGTTGCCTGTAGGCAACTCAATGTGAGAAGGGGTTATAGATAGTAAACTGAAAATTTTTCGCTTAATGGGGCATTGCCGCAGTTAAATATTTGGCGACGTTATGCAATTTTGATATCCGTAGATAAATCCAACACAATCATTTCGTTTCACGTCAGGTTTAAAACATCAAATTGAGTTAATATTTATACACTGCGCAATATGCAAAAAACAATGTCAAACAATCTAACAGCTCTTTACGTTCAGTAAGAATCGCCACATTTACTTACCAAAATTACTATATATACATTCAGGGTGCAACCATAGGTGAAAAATACCGGAGCCGGAGGTCAACGAAGCTTGGTGACGCGAAATTAGGTAGTAAAAATGGTTAATTTTAGTAATTTTAGCCAATATCTGCAATATGTTGTTAAGTTGTTTGCTTTTTTACGTTGCTTTTCTGCAAAATTTCGGAAATCGTTTTCCGGAAATTGTGACAAAAGTAAAACGAAACGCGCTAAATATATAAATTTTGCAAAATTTTGCTACCAAAATTGCTGAAACCTCCGCCAAAAATTCTGCCGGAGGTCGATATTCTGCCGGAGACGGAGGCAGGTTGTATACCCCGCTATACATTACAACGAAGGCCCATAAGCGTATGAATGAGTTTATTCCTAAGCCGAAGTCAAGCAAAAAAATAGTCTAAAGCTTAAGGTTCTCTATTCTAGTTGCACAGAAAAACGTTCCGCTCCTATATATTATATCTTAAACGACCCTTGGACTAAACCTTAGGTTTAGGCTGAGGGTTTAGAAATAGGCTTTGGTTTAGACAGATTATTAAATGACCCTTGGGATTAGACTGTAAATGGCATAGGCTTAAGTTTTAGGCTTAATAGGCTAAAACCCACCTTCAACGATATCCCTGAATCCCAATTCCAAAATCCCCCTTCCACTATATCCCGAAAACCCAAAATACAAAAATCCTATCGTTGACCACATTCTCAAATCTTTAAATCCCACCTTCGACCATATACCGAAATCCACATTCGTTCATATCCCCAAATCCCAATCGCCCACCTTCGACCATATCCCGAAATTCCAAAATCCCAGCTTGGATCATATCCCGAAATCTCACCGTCGGCCATATCCTGACATCCCAAAATCCCACTTTCGGCCATATCCTGAAATTCCAAAATCCCACCTTACACCATATCCCGAAATCCGAAAATGTCACCTTCGATATTATCCTGAAATCCCACCTACGACCATATCCAAAATCTCAAATTCCACCATATACTGAAATTCCAAAATCCCACCTTCGATCATACCTCGAATTCTTGTGATGGGATGAACAATTAGGGTGCATGAACTAAGGTAATGAATTCCAAAGACCAGTATGACATATATTATTAAAAAGAATTTTGATTTCGTGCAAGCCAACAAACAATGTGGAAATGCAAAATATACTTTAAACATTATTTTGATTATTGTACCATGTACTAACATTCAACACATGATGTTACAAGAATTTTGCTAGTGCAATCAAGCTGTGACTTGCCTTGAATATATAACACGTTTGAAGCATGTATACTTCAATAACTGTTTTTCGTTTTCGTTATTTTCATCACTACCCATTTCCGTTATTATTACTATTCGTTTACACCCTGGAACAGTGCAGACCCAAACCAACATTATCCCTCCACAGGTACCAATTTTGACTTCGACCAGTTACCAGATAAGTGCTCATTCTCTGAATTCCCAGTCCTGTCGACACATGGGACACTGCTGTTGGACATTTTGAGAATGCAGCCATTTCACAATGCAATGTATGTGAAAGCAATGCGAACATTTACCCCAAACCAGCGGACATTCATCACCTGAAACCATGCATGAATTATATATAAGAATTAACTTAATATTTAAATTTCAGAAGTATAGCTTAAAGACAAAAGGAATTAGGAATTTTTCCTGCGAAAAACCATATTTTTCAATGAAAATTTTAAGTCAACGCGTTGTTACAAAAATGTTAAATCATTTTGCCTAAAATATCTTTCAACATTATTGCGCAGTTAATCTATCAAAAACACGAAATATAGGTTAAACCAGACTTAGTTACTTTTCGATGACTCGGATGTGAACCTTCCTTAATACATTTTACAATTTACTGTTTAACCACTAACAGTAATTATTAAGCTTAAACGTATGAGACAACCTTCAAAACTAAAGCAGATAAAAATGCACCGCTGCAATGTAATGTTTGCGCATCATTTTTACCTGGAAGTTTGCAGTCAGAACAACATGCGTCAAAAGGCATACGACAGATACCGCAAGAATCATCATTAGCGACCCAGCGCCAAGTTGCAACTGCGTTCCATTTTAATATTCTCACATTCAGTCGTGTTTTTGAAGGAATAACCCCTGTACTGTTTGCAGGTGACCAACCACATAAAATCAATGAAAAATTAGTTAGTTCAAATGAAACTTTCGTAGAACTTAAGTACGCGTAAAGTAATTACATAACCATTTTGTCATTTTTATAACCGTAATAAGTTAAGTAAATATTTTAAGTCGCGGAACAAATTTGATATATTGCAGATTAACTGTTCAGGTATACTAACCTTGGTCTAATTGAAATTGTAGACTCATGATGTCTCCTTAACATAAAACAAAACTATTACTCTTTTGTTACGACATGGCTGACATTTTTGTATTTATTTGTTTTTGCTCGAAAATTTAAGTATTTACTTAAATTGGCGACTTAGGTAATTACTTAAGTATAACTTAAGTAAATACTTAAGTAAGATTTCAGAAACCCAGCCAATATTGACGCTTTTCGGTAGTGTCGCCATCAGCATCGCCACTACAAAAAATGCCGATTATTTGCCGGTATTTTGACACTTAACAGTAAGTTGGAATGCTATCCAATTATACTTGTCGGCGTATATCACTGCGGCTGATCACGGGAACTTATCTCTTTTCAGGGTGCAACCGGGGGCGAAAAATACCGGAGCCAGATATAAATAAAATTTACCGAAACCGGAGGTGACGCGAAATGAGGCAGTTTAATTGATGTTTAATTTGTTAATTTTAAAAAATATCTGTAAGATATTATTAAATCTATTGATTTTACGCTTATTTTTTACGAAATATGGGCAATTTCTTCCGCAAAAATGTACCAAGAGTTAAAACGAAACGCACCAAACAAATAAATTTTGTAAAACTATTCAAGATTTAACTACCGAACTGCTGGAACCTAGAGCAGCAATACTTCCGGAGCCGGAGGTCGATTTTTGCCGGAGCCGGAGCAAGACCTCTGGTTAATTGATTGAAATGAACCGTTCTAATAAAATTATATATAATTGTTTATGGTGTTTAAGGCTTAAGTTTTCTATCCTAAAACATCGTGTAATAAAATTGGAATCGACAATGGTATCCGAATCGGCAAAATTTGAAAATAGGAATCGGTATCGGCAAAAATTTCGGTATTATCGACACATCACTACTTATGTCTGCGTGAATGTGTTTTTATGAGAAACTATATCGTGTACAACTGGATGCGACCAAATATCCGGCTCCGGTATTCAGCATCGCTGGATAGTGGATATCTATTGCTAAAAACAAAAGGCATAACACAATATTATTCAACTATTATTAATGACCAAAACAACAATAATTCACAGCGACGTTTTCTTGAAACGGTAGAAGTTAATAAAACATTTAGTAAAACAAAATGACACGAAATTGTAGCCGGTAATTCAAAATTATGTGATCAATTTTTAACTTTTGACAAAATATGCACTTGAATATCGAACTTCAGTGCCGTCTCCTGTCGAAGCAAGATATTCACGCATCCTGCACCGGTATTTGTTGCTATCTTGTCGGATCCTAGTACACAAAAACACAAGATCACCAATTGATCAAACTCTAAATCTTCAGATTGTTTTTGACTGGTAGTGTGAATTTTTTCACGAATTCAAACACACGAGGACTTAACTAAAAATAAATACATCAACATAATGATTACCATCTGCATCTGTATCAATTTTGGTAATGTTACCAGTAATGTTGGCCGAAACTGTGACAGATGTTGCACTTGTATCACAGTCTGTTTGGTCCACCTCCATGAAAACCAAGTAAATTGTGCGCTCAAATATCGCGTTACTTTTGATGTTGAGATGTCTGTTGTTTGTCTAAAATTAAACCACACATACAGTACGTATATGTCCATATTTTTGACAATACATTATAGCTTAAACTTATAATGTGCTAGTACTATTTTTGTATCGCGGACCGGGTATTCAAAGCAAGAATTGTTAGCTATTCTGATATTTGAATGCCGTTTAGTTTTACATTTGGATTAATTATACGGATCTAACCGGATATTAAATTCTACGGTTGCCTTTTTGGGTGTTCGGTCGGCTTTGCTGCCATCGATAAAATGCGTTGGTTCTCGCTCGCAAGATTTGTTTCATTGTAACTAGTGCTTCTGTGTGAACTGTATGAGCAAACCACCAGCACTTGTATTGTAATATATTACACACATTTCAATTTATTAAATACATATGTACATAAACGTTTATATGGGCTGCCGAGTATCGACAGTGCTTCCTATCACTCTCAGGTGATCACGTATTTGGGCAAAAATACAAAATGAATTTGATATTCATTTTTTGTCTTCGTTGACACTCTCAGATATCGTTTGGTAGGCCTTGGATATCGTAAAACCGGTCTCGCTGCGTATTACTCTGTTCGTCCTAAAATCTTCGTGCCTTTTTAGATTTCCGTTTTAAAAACTTCCGGGTCGTATTTGCTTTTAAATGTTGTAGCTCTATCAAATAAAGTCGTAAAATTTGATTGAGACAAGAGATTTTGAAAGAATCCTCGTCACTTTCCGCAGCTTTGGCTTCGTTTGCATGAAACAGTCATAAATATTACCCTTTAAATTAGTCGCAGCACGATGGTCAGCCGTATCCTTTCGTAACTCGACTATAGCCCGACTGAGTGCGTCCGGATTAACGCCTGATTCAATCAATTGAATGCACAACGCTAAGGACTCTTTGTCAAGTCCAGTATTCAATATTTCCGAAATTTGAAAAATTTCTATAAGAAATATGTATATACATACGTATATATATGCAAATGCACCCGTAATTAAATATTAAGTTTGCTGACGGGTTCATTTCACGTACCTTTAAAGCAAAAATCAGATCTAAAATTTGTGAGTTTGTTCTCCCCCACATTATTTCTGATTTAAAATAGCTTCGTCAAAATAAATAGTTCAACATAAAATTCCAACATTCTGATGTTACAATAGGGTTCAGCAGGATTTTAAAAAAATGCCGTAACCAGGTGTTTGATTGCATATTTTAAACAAAAAGCCAAACTTCATCGTGCCAATTTAGTACTACTTGCGGCCTAAATTAGGACTTTTTACAATATTTCACTTATTATTAAGGTTAAAATCTAATTTCGGCACTAAAGGGTTTTTCGGTGCGAGGAATCTGAATAAATTGTTCACAAATCGCCAAAACCGATATCGTGTGTTCGAGGTTCGCTCAATAAATGTAGTCCCACTACGACTGGTATCAGCCTACCTTCGAGTGTGTCTTTGTTGCGTGCAATCGATTTATCATCTGTCATTGCCTGACCTCAAACATGAACACAGCTGACTAGTGACTAAATGAAGCTCAAAATTCGATACTTTTTCAGTTACTTTTAGCTTATGGAAGCGAGCGAGTAGTTTATCGTGTTACTTTAAATAATTTTATTTTATTAGCAGCAATAATGAATTTTATAACAGATGAAAACCTTAAGCACGCTGAAAGTACAGCGAAAATATAAATTAATTTAACATAATGCAATATCCCGTTTCCGTTTCCAGTAAACAAGTCAATATCCGTATTCGGTTTCGGTGTCCAGTAAAGCTAATATACGGTCGCACACTGCCAGCTAGTAGAGATAAACAACTTGTACACGATTCAACGTTGAAACATTAGAAAACTTTACGCCTAGCTAGGTAAATTACAGCTAGTATTGCTATTCAACAAATCTTTTAAACTATTCGTACAGTGCATATTATTCAAAACTCTTTAAACTCATGTCTTCACAAAACTAAGCAAACCAAAATAATGAGGACGGACAATCGTTCAATTTTATGACCGAGTATGCGGCAGATGTGAGAGTTATGTGTTAAAACGCTTATATTTTGATTCCAAAGTAGTCTTGGCCTATATTACATTATAATCGGCTACACCCTGCAAACTTAATTGCAATTTTCTTGTTTGCCACCGGGTGAAAAATAAAGGAGCCGGAGCCATAGGTCAACAAAACTTTCCGAAGCTGCAGGTGGGGATTGTTTGGTTTTACGCTTATTTTTTTATGAAATCTGCGCAATTCTTTCCTCAAATTTATATGCGAAAAGTAATACAGAACGCACTAACCAGATATAATTTGTTAATTTCAATACCACAATTGCCAGCCAGAGCCCAGGGTCCAACCGGAGGTCTGCCTCCGGCTCCGGCAGAAAATCGAGCTCCGGCTCCTGCAGCATTTTTGCCGTATCCGGCAATTTCGGTAGTAAAATTTTGCATAACTTTGCAAAATTTTGTCTGTTTAGAGCGTTTTGTTTTACTTTTGTTTCAATTTTCAGGGAAGAATTTCCGAAATTTTGCAGAAAATTAGCGTAAAACCAAACAACTTATCAACAATTGCAGATATTAGCTAAAATTAACCCATATTGATCATCATTTTTATTTCGCCTCCGGCTCCGGCTGCAGCTTCGGCTCCGGCAACTTTTGTTGACCTCTGACTGCAGCTCCGGCTCCAGTATTTTTCACCTCCGGTTGCATCCAGCAGGGGCCGGTGGTCGATTTTCTGCCGGAGCCAGAACCGAAGGTAAACCTGTGGTTATACCCTGGTAGGAATCGTCATCATATAAGATTTGCCATACGCTGCAGGGGCGCAGCAGGACATTAATACCCACCACCTCGCGATCTTTCGTTTTATAAAATTTTTTGGCATAGTGGTTTGGAATTTTTTAGCGCATAGTCTCTGTTAAAGACTATGTTAGTTTCAAGATATTATGCATTGAGCACTATGCCCGCAATTCAGGAGAGCGACTGCGTTGTTTTTGGACTCTGCAAAAATTCTAAGTTAATCCTAATTTTATAACATTCTTTTCAGGGCCGAAACGTTTTTCTGTGGGACTAGAGTGGAATAAGCTCAAGCTTTAGACTAATTTTTTGCCTAGTTTAGGCTTAGGCTTAGGCTTACGTTAAAGAATAACATTTTTACGCATAGGCTTATTAGGCTTAGGCTTACGCTTAGGCTTAGGAATAAAACTTTATAAATAAGGAATAAAACTTTATAAATACTGTTCTGCACCTGTTCTTTACATTGACCCCCACAGGGTTCGAACAGGCCCGGTCAAGGCCCGCGGGCCCGAGCCGAACCCGGGCTCACAATTTGGGCTCACATTTTCGGCCCACGGGTATAAGCGGGTCGGGGCATGCGGCCAGCCGAACTAAATTGCAGCAGTTCTTAAGCCAGAGCCTAAGCTAAAGTGTTTAACATTTTTTATTGGCCGTGTAAATAGATTGTATGTACATCGTTAACATGAGGATATTTTTCAAAACAAGTTTGATTCTCTTTGCTTTTGGTGGGATATATGGGTTGGCCAAACTTATGCAATTGGCTCCGAGACTAATTTCAGATTTGAAGACATCAAAAAATTATTAAACGTTGCCTTCAGTTTCCATCTAGAATTGCCGTATGT